>CM051455.1:61845552-62012270 GCA_028274465.1 Plantago ovata
CAGGATACATAATCCTATAGAGGTTGTTGACTTGCTAAAAGGTGTTTATGTTTTGAAAATGGCAACTATGGATGATATGCTGCTGGCTTTAGCTGGTAGTCCATGGTTCCTATTTGATCACTACCTAGCTGTTCAAAGATGGTTTCCTAAATTCAGACCAATCAATGATCTTCTTGATAAAATGAATGTTTGGGTACGGTTGCCAGCATTACCTTTGGAACTATATCATCCACAGGCATTGCTTGCAATTGGGAAAACCTTAGGTACACCTATTAAGATGAATAGTCATACAGTTGATGCTACGCAAGGAAAATATGCTCGTATTTGTGTGGAGATGGACACTACTCTGCCTCTACCACCTAAAATCCAGATTTCAAACTTTATACAGGATGTAATATATGAGCTTAAGGTAGACTTCTGTTTAGAATGTGGTAAAGTAGGACATTTGAAGGATAAGTGTGTTTCAATGGTCAGAAAGATGCTAGTCCTTCTTATGCTCAACAAGGTGGTTCGCAGGATTCACAGCTTCACCATGGGACTAATACAAACATGGAAGTGGAAGAAAGGCAGAAGCATAGCAACTCTAGTAAAGATAAATGGCAGTTTATTGTTCCGAGAGGATATGTCAAACGTCGAAATAATGGAAAGCAAGGTCTCAACAGTCAAAACAATAGACCTTCAGAAACTGCTAATAGTGATGTTCGAAACATTCAAGGGGCTGGCAAAGTTAAAGGGCCTGCTGGTACAATTCAGAAAAATAAGGAGCAAGGAGAAAATAATAACAATAAATGGACTTCTGGACTTCTGAGGCAAATGGTAACCGTTTCCAAGTTTTAGATAATGATAATACTGAATCGGTGGTGGAAACATGTCAAGAACAAAGTGTGTTAATTAATTCTATTAATGCTAAAGGGCAGACAAAGGATAATATTTTAAATGAGGAGGTGGAAACTTATCAACTTAAGGATGTGCTTAATGGCAATTCTAATAAAGATGAGATGGTTGGTGCTGTTAATTCCAAGGCCCAGTATTAGCCCAGCAAGATCAGGGAAGTGAACAGACCCATTTTGAGTTGCAACAAGAGCAGGCTGATGTTAGTAATAATTCGGCCAGGTTAAATTTAGCGGGGGTGGAGGAAGTTATGCATAAAGGGAATGTAATTCAAAAATTGGTGTTGGATAGACCTGATCGACCGAAGTATGGAGCAACTAAAGCAAGTAAAAAGGGTCAAACTGAGGATATAAGGGAGGAAAATGTAATGCAAGGTTCTACTTCTAAAGGAAAGAAAAATAAAAAATTTAAAAAACAACCCTAAAGTGAGTGATAAAAGTATAGGGAAACTGAATAGTAGTGTAGTCTCTAATATGAATGTTAAGGATAATAATATTTGTCTAAATACTAGTGATAGTGTTGAATGTACACTTATGGACTTGGAAAATACTAGTAGGTGTACCAAAATGGTGGTGGAAGACAAGGCTGTAACATGAAATTTTGTAGAGGCTCAGAGGTCCAATGAGATGGGAACGGTTGGGCAACAAATCTCTGAAGTGGGTGATGAAGAGTTGAGCATTAGCAAGGATGTAAGTGCTACACATTCTAAGTTAAATACCTCTTCTAGTGCAGATCATCTTCAAGCTATCTCATCTCTTAGCAATAATCCTTGTATCAAGCTTCCAAATTCTGAGAAGAGTTGCAATGGAAAATCACATACCTCATTCCCAGCACAACCAAAACAATCACAACCCTCCAACTTCGCTCGCTATCTCACATCAGATGAATCCAAATTCCATACCACCACAAACACAGAATCACTGGGTGCCAAGGCAAAATGTTCTATCTCAGGAACCTAACTCTGTGAATCAATCATCAATTCCAAATCAGATAGTTATGTCGCCTCCAGCAAATTCCCATTTGCGGGTGGTTACTGGGTATTGTATGATGCAATGAGAATCAACTTGATTCAGGGTGCTTCTGACCGTTTGATGCATTTCAAGATCATTGAGCCCAGGCAGCATCTTCCAATCTATCTCTCTATTGGCTACAATGAGGCATCATATTCTAGGAAACCTCAAGTATGGAACTCTATCAGAACTTTAAGTTAGTGTGGTTGATAATGCTTGGCTAGTCGCAGGGGATTTTAATTCCATTTTAATTCCATTTTACATTCAAATGAAAAAGTGGGTGGTAGGCAGACTACTAATGCTAGAATTAATGCTTTTGCTTCTTGTTTGAGTGATTGTGGTCTAGTTGATTTAGGATTCTGTGGCTCTTCGTTTACCTGGTCAAATCGTTGTTATGGTTCAAGTTTTATTATGGAACTTTTGGATAGAGCTGTAGCTAATGATAGTTGGTTAAGAAGGTTTCCAAATACGATAGTGAGACATTTAACTAATTTGGTTTCAGATCATAAAGCCCTGTTAATAGATACTAGAAGTGATTTTGAAAAAAGGCCTTATACCTTTTATTATGAAAATATGTGGAATAATAATCTTATATTTAAACAAAGATTAGATCAGTTATGGAATAGTAGTGCACAGAACTCTGTTTCTTTTGCTGATAAGTCTAAGTTATTAGCTCAGAATATAAGGAAGTGGCATGTTCAAACTTTATTCTATGTAAACAAGGAATTAGCAAAATTGCAAGCTCAATTAGAAAGAATAGAACAGTTAGTCATTACTAATCCAACAGTGTTTGGTCCTGAGGAACAAAAAATAAGATCACATATGAATGAATTATTAATTCAAAAGGCCACTTTTTGGGCACAAAGGGCTAAATGTAGGTGGGTTAAAGAGACAGACCAAAATACCAGATATTTTCATGCTCTTGCATATGCAAAAAGAAGGAGAAATTATGTTCATGGAATCAAAACTCAGGCTGGTAGTTGGTGTTATAATCCTAGAGATATTAGTCAAGAATTTTATATGTTTTTTAGCAATCAGAGTCAGTTTATGCATACTAATGTATCTGCCTTCCGAAATTTGGTTTTATCAAAAATTGATAATCATGATAATGGTGCTATCTTAGCTCCAGTAACTAGTAACTAAAAATGATGTCTGGCAAGCAGTATGTAGTATTGGCCCTCTTAAAGCCTCAGGGCCAGATGGCCTCAATGCTAGTTTTTTCCAAAACCATTGGGACATAGTAGGAGATCAAGTGTTTAAGTTAGTTTCTGAGTTTTTTTTTCTACTCGGGTTATAGACCATAATTTAAATAAAACTCAAATTTTGGTTTTACCAAAAGGAAATAACCCGCAAACCAAAAGGAAATAACCCGCAAACTGTTTTCCATTATAGACCAATTAATCTTTGTAATGTGGTTTTTAAGTTAATTTCAAAAATTCTAGTTCAAAGATTTAATCAATAATATAATTTCTCCTCTACAAAATGCTTTTTTGGCTGTTAGGAATGGAGGGGATAATATTATGTTAGCACATGAAAATGTTGCATACTATGGGTTCTAAAAGAAGAACTAAAACTCATTATCTGGCTCTAAAGTTGGATATTGAGAAGGCTTATGACAAGATGGAGTGGGACTTTTTAAAATTAGCTTTGAAAAGTTTTAATTTCAATGATACTGTAATTAGTAGAATCATGAATTGTCTGTCTTCATCTTATTTTGTAGTTAAAGTTAATAATGTGGTGTCCCAGCCTTGGCAGCCTACAAGGGGATTAAGGCAGGGAGACCCATTGTTTCCTTACCTTTTTATCATTTGCCAAGAGTTGTTGGTAGCTAAATTTCTATCTCAATATCAGAGTAATAAGATTGATGGTTTAGCTCCAACCAGGGGAGTAAATCCCCTCCCAACCATTTGCTTTGCATATGACTGTTTAGTCTTCTGTAAAGCAAATGCTAAGTCTGTAAATTCTCTTCAGGCTGTCTTTAATGATTATAAGCTGGCTTCAGGACAATCTATTTGCTGGACCAAGTCCAGAGCTGTTTTATCTCCAAATACACCTTTTGGTTTAAAATATTATATAAAGAAGTATTTAGGGGTGAGATCTAATAAGAGATATGACAAATATCTTGGGATCCCCTTTTCGTTAGGAAAACAGAAAAGGGACTTGTTTAATAACATTATTGAAAAAACTTTGCATAGAATTGATGTTTGGTATAATAGACACTTATCTTTTGCTGGCAGGGTTACGCTTATACAATCAGTGGCTAATGAAATTCCAAATTATACTATGTTAGTAACCAAATTGCCTGAGTCTGTGTTATATTCTTTGAACAAGATAAATAAAAATTTCCTGTGGAGAGGTACTAAACAGTCTAGGAGTAGAGGTAGAGTCAAGTGGTCTTCGGTCTGTGTGCCAAAAAATATGGGGGCCTAGGTATTAAAAATTTGGATGTTATGAGCGAGGCCTTTCAAATGAAATTAGTTCGAAAACTTGTAAATGAACCTGACTGCTTGCGGGCTAGGTTTTATAAGCAAAAATATCTTGCTAATGTTTCCTTCTGGGATGCACATTTTGCTAATCATCATAGTTTCTTCTGGAAAACGATAATTAGGCACAGGGAGTTGTTTAAGCTTTTGCTTCTTGGCAATTAGGGAATGGGTCTACTATTAATTTTTGGACAGATATATGGCTGGGAAATGACTTGTTATCACATTATACTAATCATGATTTGAAAAAGTGGCATCTTATATCTTAAATGATAGTTGGGATGTTCATAAGTTGTTGCAGGTTTTACCTCAAGATGTTGTTTGGCAGATTATTGTCATTCATGTAGATTCCAATGCACAAGATTGTTTAATTTGGCCATGGGATTCTTCAGGGAACTTTACAATTAGATCTTCTTATAGATTACTTATATCTAAGAATGTACAACTTCCTGTTTGGGCTTGGCATAAAGTCTGGAAGTTGCAGGTGATACCTAGAATTCGAACCTTTTGGTGGCAGGTAGCTCATGATAAGCTACCTACTGCTGTGGAGTTAGTTCACTCTCACATGCCAATTACACCTTTATGTCAGTTATGTCAGAGACATGAAGAAAGTTTCATCCATCTATTTTCTATTTGTACTAAATTTTAGGAGGTCAGGTTTATTTTCACCCCCCGGCTGGTTATGGGATCAATGTAATAGTTTACAAGTTATAACTGATTTCACACTCCATTCAGATAAGCAAATCTGGTTAGTCATCCTAGCTTATTGTATATGGAATAGCAGGAATAAGTTTTTGTTTAGGGGTGAGGTTAAATGTAGGGATATCTATTTTCAAGTGCTTTATTATTATAAAACAAGGTAAACTATGTTTTCCTCCTAAAACCTTACATAAACAAGTCACTGTCTTTTGCAAATGGAATGCACATTTTCATTAACATATGGTGTTAAATTTTGATGGTTCAGCTGTGCACAATCCAGGTAAAGCAGGTTGTGGTTGTATTATTAGGGATACTCAAGGCAACTTTATTCATGCGGCGTCCATTTATTTGGGTAATTGTGTTGATAATAACTTAGCAGAATTCTATGGCTTATACTATGGTTTGATATTTGCTTTACAATTGAACATAAAATCCTTAGAAATACAGTCTGACTCTGCTTATGTGGTGGGCTGTGTGAACAGGCAAATGGTACCGGCATGGAGGCATCGCCGGATTCTGGATCTGATTAGGAGACTTTTGCATCAAATGGAGGATTGGCAGCTGGTTTTTGTATATAGACAATGTAATGGAGTCGCATATATTTTGGCTAAACTTGGAAGTGGAGTGGTTACTTTAGAAGCATCCAAGTTAATAAATTCCCCACAGATTCTATATCCAGTTAGGAGTAGTGTGTATGTGTGGGATGTTTGCCCTTGGTGGCTGTACGTATCTCAGGGTTATACCGAGTCGGGATACCCAACCAGCTGTACCTCTTGTTTGATTAATGAAATGTTTGGTTGTTTTTTTTAAAAAAAGAACTTTTCAGTATCCGAGGGGTTTGTGTAAAAAATCCTTCAAGTTATAAGGCGTATGATGATGAACCAAGAAAAAGATGGATCGTATATTTCCACCACTAGATTGAGATAGATATAACAATGGTACTCCCTCAGTAATGTTCTATTTTTAACTTTAACTAGTCAACGGTGTTCGACTTTAACTATAAATTACTCGTAACATATAATGATAAAAAATTTAATGAAATTATATAATTAAAATATAGACATTAAATTCTTATAATACGATTTTGTTATATATTCTACAATTATAGTTTAAAAGTAATTTGTAGTTAAAGTCGAACATCGTTGACCATTCAAAGTCAAAATGAGAACATTATTAATAAAGGGAGGGAATAATATTTTTCGTCACTATACTCAACAATGTTTGGCCCATATATATCCCCAGTTCCCCACCATACGGTTTTGATTAGCTTGTACATTTAAACTCTTGCTTAATTATATTTAAACATACTAGATGATATGGTGATCAAAATTGAAATTAAAAAACAATCATTTAAATAGGTGGTTGTTTGGGACTTTTTAATCGGGCTGAGCATTGGGTTCGGGTTACCCTAACCCGACCCTAACCCGCTTGAAATTTTACCACAACGGATCGGGTTTGTAATGTGGAAAAACCCGAAAGGGGAAAACCCAATTTTGAAGCAATTATTCAGGTCGGGTTACAGGTTTCGACTTTTCGAACCCGCTACCCGATCGGGTACCCGAAAGAATTAATAATAAAATTATACTTTATTAAACATTGAACCTGTATATACAAATAATAAAAATATGAATTGTACAATTATTAATATATTGCTATTCTATAAACATGAAACAATTGAAATATCAAAGAGACCAATTAGACAAGTTGATGTCTAGCTTTTGATTAATCCTGCCCTCTAGCTCCTGCCTCCTCACATTGAAATATTTACGTGTGGGTGGTATGACTAAAATAACATTTTATTTACTTTCGCTCCATAGAATTTAGATTGATAGTCCTCGTAATTTACTTAGATTTTCAAAGTTTTCTAAAAGAAAAAAATATAATTGTAAAACCCGCCACTAACCCGCTCCCGACCCTCCATATGGCGGGTACCCCGATGTCGGGTACCCGCATATAATTGGGATTGTGGTCGGGTTTAAAAAATGCAAACCCACAAAGGCGGGTACCCGACTCTAAAACCCGAACTTAACGTTAGAATGGTTGTATGAGATAAAGGTATTTTCGGGGAAGTTGGGTTAAATTTTGAGTGGACCCTTGTTATATGCAGTTTGTAATAATTGTTCTTTTTTTAAAACAAAGACTGTTGTACTAGCAATTGCTCTTCACGTTCCAATAAATTTCAAGCTGACTTCTTCGATGCCCAAAAATTAGAAAGGCGCAAATAAATTTTTGAAGAGATGTCACAAAAATATCAAACCATCTTGAGTACAAGTATGCATAAATAGTTTTAAGTTACTGTCACTGAATCCGAATCAGAGAAGACAAGGATGGGAAGCAATTACAAAATAAAAAGTACGTTGTCAGGACTTGAATATGTGAAGAAATGCATGCGCAATTTAGCTCTGGGATAGAGAACCTGAGGATACCATGCCACTTGGAATTTGAACATCATCCATATTGCGGCATCAACATAACAAAAAGCATTGACGAAGCAAAATGGCAAGAGATAGTGACACACAAGACAGTATATATAACTGATGAAGAACACCAATTTACATGCAAAAGCTTGCAAATTTTGAAGTTGAATGTTTCAAAAGTTTACATATGTACCAAATGGTTCTTATAACTCATCGGAGGAATACTTTACGTCTATCTAATATAGTTCAATTCAAAACTATTCATTGCATGACTACAAAAATTATATACATTTATAGGACATAGTATAGCACGCAACAACACACAACGTGTGCTGCATAAATTCTAATATTTAAAATAAGTTCAATTCAGTTAATTTTAGTTCAAATTAATTACGTTTAATCAACTTAAATTTATCAAGTTTGATTTAAAAAATTTGAAGCGAATCAAACATAGCTTTAAGTAATTGCTTTGGCTAGTAATTAGAAACTAAAATCGCGTCACACACTACGAGTGAGTGTGAAGCGTCCTTATTTTGTTTGGTTATTTTAATGATGGAGAGTGAATGTGAAATTCGAAGTGTCACCAAAAAAAATATAAAAAAAATTATTGATGGAAAAGATTTACTTCATACATATCGTTAAGACTTAAGAGTACATATGTATCTTGCTTTATGTAGAAGGTTGTATAGTGAAATCCCACCACGTCTATCAGTAATCCAAGAGCCGGGAATGTCAAACAAAATATACATATAACCAAAATAGTTTCGTAGAAAAGATGTTAAAACATGTCATTGCCAAACACGATCATAATCTAGAGCATCCTATAATCCTGATTATAATTTAGTGCGTGAGAAGCGGCATTTTTAAAACAAATTTTCTGTGCAACACAACATTCATGAAACGAAAGTTGTATATATTTCAATAGATGAAACAAACTCTGTATATCTCAATAGACACCTGTTATATTCCTAGGATTCAAGCATCATTTCAATGTAGTAGTCAGTGTTATATTCCCAGGATTCAAGCATCATTTCAATGTAGTAGTCAGTGTGCTTACAATTATCAATGAATTACTATATCATTAGAATCTATCGATGAGCAATGGCAAATGCTTACAATTATGAATTATCAATGAATTATTATCCCATTAGAATCTACCGTACAAGCCTTTTTTCTTGCTATATATCCAAACCTCATTTCCATATGCAGGAGAGTGGAGATCATATATGCCAAAGACTTACTTCCTCTAACCTGCTGCTGTTTCTATGGGATACATCATACACCCCATTTTCATCATCAGCCTAGTTTTGCAAGAAACGTTTTTCCTACCCTTTTAATGAGGAAACATAAATTAACACGGTGCACCATGTGCAAGTGATCTAAATTTACCAAGGAAAATGTAATGGAAATGGTAACCCAAGGCGACCAAATCTCGCATCTGGGTTCTTTCTTTCAACAGAACTGAACATAAAAGTCATACCTGAACCAGTTGGAAGATCATCAAAACATTACTATTCTATTATCCGCTAAACAGTGTCATTACTGGAAAATTCACATTCAGCAACCTCAGCATGACCAGCACCCGTCCTATAATGAACAGATATGATATTTCTCATTATCCATGCATAGCTATTTTGTTATTGAAAAGTTCACTTTTTTAGCTGCTATGGCCTGAATTAACTACTAATTAACCTGTCCTTATAACACTAACATAATAGCGCTACTGGCTGCAAAACACCGCCATGGCATACATTAGTTCACCACCAAATAAAAAACTCAAATTTGCAGCAGATACAAAAACTTTATCTTAGTGAAAAGCATATCAGAATCATTTCCAAATTTCACAGCACTCTTCAGATCAAATCCATACAATAAAATTATCGAACAACCTCAAACTCAACAATGTACCATGCAAATCCAGTTTAGAAAACACATCATATGCCCAACTCTAACTAAATTCATATATTACGTACTACAAATTACGAGGCACTAAGCATGCATCTGCATAACCATGAGAAACTTCATAATCGCAGTTGTGATAACAATGCGCATTAATAGGTGCATTAGTTCCTTTTAGGCCTTACCTGATGGTAACTGTGGGATGCACCAATCAGAAAGAAGTAATCTTGGAATCAAATAAGATCATTTGACATGCATTACTTACAGCATGTTAGAATTAAGTACGAAGGACTAATCTTGACTCCTTCCATGAGGAATCGCAGCAGGTGTCAGAAATAAGAACGAGATGATTGACTGATTGTCATGGTAGAGAAGAGGTTAAAATTATCCATAGGATCCTGTCAGATTATAAGGAAAATCTGTAAGTTCAGACTGATATATAAAAGGAAAAATGGATAGTGCACCTCCTCTTTAGCCATTAACCTATCCTGTTCACAAAGATTTATCAGCAGTTTAAGAACCCCATACAGGAATTATACAGTTTCACAAATAGATGCAAAAGCAAAATCACAATTATATCCAATAGTTTATGATTGTTAAATTCGGAGATTTAGACGATTATAAAACAAGCCAATTTATTTTTGGATTTTACATAATTGTTGTGTTTAATTACCGGTATTTTTCTGATTATAGGGATGTTGATGGAACCTCGATTTCGTATAGATAAATAATAAAGAAAGACTAACCAAAGAAAAAGAATTACCCAGTTTCCCCTAACTGATCACAGCTAGGCGAAGAAAGTTGATGAAGAGCAATCTTACTTCCAGCTACTATCTCCCCGGTAACCACCATAATATTGGACTATCTCCCCTGTCGCAAGGTAATATCAAGACACAAGGCCGCAATTTAGAGATGAACTCACGAGTTTATTAACTGAATGCAAAACATAGAGTCTTACATGCATATTTATACTAGCAAAACTAACAGTCTTTGACCCATTAGAGGACATGCCTAGCCCGCAAAAGGGAATATTCTAGAGTATAAACCCTAACTTGATAACTAAGAATAATAATAACCAAATATTGTCTTTATGCAAAAAGGTAAAATAGATAAATATCAAAATAACCAACTAGGGAAAATCTTCCCCTAGCCGCCGCCCCTCTTGTCCGCCGGCCTCCTAGGCTGCTGGGCCTCGTGGCCCGTCTTGTTCAGTCTTCTGCTTCTTGGGTGGCCTCGGCCCAACCCGAGGTCTCATCATCCCTTCCTCCTTGAAACGTACGGACCTTGACCTCTAGGTCAACCTGCGCCTTGGTCGTGGCCCCGAAGCCTTCCTCTTGCTTGTACTCCACCATGCTTCCTTCGGTGAGTGTCTTGTCATCCGCTTTTGCGCTTACCGGCTCTTTAGTGTCCGAGTAATATGAATTGAGAGGCTCTACCTCCATGGCTGGTGCTGATGGAACCTCAACCCCTTGCTGGAGCTTCATTCCTAGGGTGTAGCTGCTTGACAAGAAGAGGAATGTTCCATGCATAGTACCCGGCACACGCACTGGCTCGCCTTCATTGTTCCTCTCTCCCGCCACCGGCGCTCTCATGTCCCTACGTTTCTTCCATCGCTGGTACTCCTCTTGTGCTCTTCGCAGGTGTTCGTTGTTCCCTTCTCCAACGTATCCTAATGCTCGCAGTTGACACAAATGGTTCTCACAAGTGATTGTCATGCACCGATGATAGAAGTCGAAGAGTATGGTGCCTACTGACCGTAACCATGGCATACCGAGGGTGAAATCTTCATGGCCGTCATCCATCACCCGTACGGACACAAAGAAGCAGACGTGTTGGATGATCAGGCTCACCCCGTCATACTGTTCCCCACTGGGCACTTCATGGCCTCCTGCCGTCTGAACCGTGATTCCTGGTGTTACTTGTCCCACGGGCCACCCTAGTCGCCTCACTGCACGTGCTGACACAAAATTTGCGCTTGCACCCGTATCTACCATGACCGATACTCCTTTTGTTCCTACCGAACCTGAGAACACAAGTGGTTCAGCTGCCAGTAACTCCGTTTTCTTTCGAACCACCATAGTCCTAGGGGAATCGTCGCAATGCTTCACACACCTCCACACGTAACTTGCATGTGCTGGTCGGTCCACATGTAGCAACCTTTCGTCAAACCCTAGGCACGGAATATTCTCAGTACGTGCTCCCACTTGAATGCACTTGGCGTCACCATGCACTAGTACTGGACTCTGATTGGCTAGCCATGCCATCCCTAACACAATGTGCTCCGGTATCTGGAAACCTGCAAGCTCGTACATAGTAATATAGTACTTGTTACCGTGGATTTCGACTCGGACGTCGTCGAACCGCCTCTTGCTGACTAAAGTCTGACCTCCAGCCGTGCCGATAGCAATCTGAACCGGTTCTCCTTTGACGGGCCAACCATAGCGGTTAACGAATGATGAGGTGACGAAATTTCTGGATGCGCCGCTATCCACCAAGATGCACACTGGTTGTTTCCAATACCCTACTGTTCGTGGGAAACGTAGTGCGTCCGGGTCCTTCCCTAGTTGTATGCTCTTGACTACATCCCCTTGTCGTGATGTTGATCCTTTCCTCCCCTTGCTCGTTCCACACACCACATAATCCGCATAATGCTTTGATGGCTTCCTTTGCCGGATATATTCCAACATAGCTTCTTCTTCCTCGGTCTGTCGTTTCTTAGGTCGACTTTCCTTGCCGGTGATGTGTTGGTAGGGGTTGCTTGTGTCGATTTTTCCTCCATCGTGGTGATTGTCTGATCCTGTTGGGCAGTGATTTCTTCCGGTTCTGCGATCGGCTCCTCCGGCTCCTCAAGCCTCCACTGACCGTTCTCCCATGTTAGCCGTCGCATCTCGCCTACCTTGAGTGGACCTTCCTCGTCCCACTTGGGTTGATCCAACCAATTCACCTTAGATATGGTACCTACATAACTGAAGATGTCGTCTAGCTGATCCTTGCAGGATGGGCAAAGAGATGAACAGTCCATACCAGTCGCCCATGGTTCATTGACATCTTGAGCATGACATCCGGGTCCAAAACACACGGGTTCTTCCTCCTCGATTTACCTACATCGTCGATGACTATGGCCTTAACTCCCCAACCCTCTTGCTCTTCATGGATCCACTGAGACGAGTCCTCATCGAAGCTTAGCCCGTCCATCTTCTCAAGCCCTAGCATGTTTAGATTAGGCCCGTTAAGTGAGAGCCTACGTCCGTTGTTCATGCCTCCATTGACCGACCCACGGTATGTCATTGTTAATGCGAGATCCGGTCCGTATCCACTAAGCTCGAGAATCCCTAGCTGGGCCTCCATAGTCGTTGAGCCATCCTACGGACGTTGGGCCCAAGCCCGTGTCCATGTTCCATCGGCCCATGTTTACCAAACCCTAGATCCAGCCCACATGCTCCGTTTTTGCTAAAGCCGTGGCCGTCGCCTTCCCAGAACCCTAGACCGCGCCCCAGGTTCGTCACCCCCGCCGTCCTGGCCGTACAGCTGCTGTTCGCGTGCGGCCGCGCCTCCGTGCGCGTGTTGTTGCTGCGGTTCGGCTACGTGCGGCCATGCACGTGGCCTACTCCACGTCCCCATGCATCATGCAACTCCTCCTTGAAGAACATATGAGATTCGAGAGTCCAAACGGAGTCAAACTCCTCATCTCCCCAGCGAATCGGTCCCGGCGGTTTGGCATGGCTGCCGACCGGCCGTCCCCTCTCGTACACGTGCAGCTTGAGCTTGCTTGGGTCCATGTTGGTCGTTCTTGTTGTTGATGTTGCGGAAGCATAGTTTCGGATCTTCAAACTTAGCTCTGGATTCCAAGCTGATGGAACCTCGATTTCGTATAGATAAATAATAAAGAAAGACTAAGCAAAGCAATAGAATTACTCGGTTTCCCCTAACTGATCACAGCTAGGCGAAGAAAGTTGTTGAAGAGCAATCTTACTTCCAGCTACTATCTCCCCGGTAACCACTATAATATTGGACTATCTCCCCTGTCGCAAGGTAATATCAAGACACAAGGCCGCAATCTAGAGATGAATTCACGAGTTTATTGACTGAATGCAAAATATAGAGTCTTACATGCGTATTTATACTAGCAAAACTAACAGACTTTGACCCATTAGACGACAGGCCTAGCCCGCAAAAGGGAATATTCTAGAGTATAAACCCTAACTTGATAACTAACAATAATAACCAAATATTGTCTTTATGCAAAAAGGTAAATAGATAAATATCAAAATAACCAACTAGGGAAAATCTTCCCCTAGCCACCGCCCCTCTTGTCCGCCGGCCTCCTAGGCTGCTGGGCCTCGTGGCCCGTCTTGTTCAGTCTTCTGCTTCTTGTGTGGCCTCGGCCCAACCCGAGGTCTCATCAGATGTATGTTATGGTGTTACTCCTTATGTTCTTCCTGACATACTGGGCTTTCCAAGCTTGCTATGTTCTATTACTGTTGTTATTCAACACATACGAGGGAATAGCTATAAATACAAAACAGATCATCGTCACCTAAAGGATAACCAACCTCGCATAGCATAACATAAAACTAATATCAGAATGAACAATTTATACCTGACCGAAGAGATCTATCCATTTGATCATCAATAAGGAACCATCCCGTGCTTCTCTAAAACAATTGACCTGCATTATCCTGAACTGCAAGGAACAAAGTAGTGAAAGGGAAAAAGTTTTAAATTTTGAACCACAGAGAAGGCAGAATGATACCACCAGCATACCATGATCGCAATTAATGATTGTTATATATAGAAGGAAGAATGATACAATAATACAACCATCACTGCTTGATTCCAGTGGAGACTATTGAGATATGTGATCCAGTCCAGATAGATACGAACAGTAGTTATAATTCATTCATTGTAGTCGACATTGCAATATTGACTTGGATGAAGTATTTCATATCCAACAGCATATACTGCAAGCAGTAGCCAGTAGGAACCATCATAAACATAGTTGGTAGTAATCGAGAGAAAAACAACACAAGAACTGAGGCAGCATGTTAAGATTCTTGGTAAATGTGTTGTGCAAAGAGCCAACGGGCAATGGAAGTCTTTCACCTCCGAAACTCTATTCTCAGAATAAGCATCAAACAACGCATACTCTGCTGTAGACACGTGTCTATTTCCAAAAAGAGGATCAAATAGCTCATACTTAGTATTATCCGCTAGTAGAGGATGAGTGGCACATTACTATATTAGCTATGGATAGTGGAGAGAAGTCTTACTGCAGGAATCATATGCAAAAGAGTTCGTCTCCGGTGAGACCACTAGTTTCGTGAGACCAAAAATGAGACTCAAAGGAATTAGAAACTAGATAAAAAACTCGTTGGTCCAACCAATAACTCGCTGGTCCAACCAATAAGTCGCGGGTCATGTTATAACCCGAAACAAAACCGGATCTCTTCACCTAAACCCGTTAAAATCAGAAAAAATTTCTCTCTCCGTCTCTGCAACAAAACATCGATTCTCTCTCTTGGAATCGTCGATTGTCTCTCTATCTCTCTACGAATCTTCAATTGCTTCAACGAAACACAAATATGGGGATCAACGATTACTCTCCTAGATCGTTGAATGAATTGAACAGTTTGAGGAATAGATTGATGCAATTGACGAATTCAAAAAGGGCAAAACGTTCAAGGAAAATTAAGAAATCTCCACCGGTTAAAGTCGATCGTATAGAAGAAGACTTCATTGAAATAGTTGAAGGATTTTCTATGAGACAATCGGAATTTGATATGGAAGAAGATTTCAGTGAATTTGTTGAAGGATTTGTTGAAGATATTAATGAAATACCTAGAGATCCAGAAATTACAGAAGGATTTGCTATGAGACAGTCGGAATTTGATATGGAAGAAGATTGCAATGAATTTGCTGAAGGATTTGTTCAAAATATTGATGAAATACCTAGAGATCCAGAATTTACAGAAGGATTTGCTGGTGAACATGAAGCTGATAAAGGACCTGCTGAACAATCAGGTATGTTACAATTTCGTTTGAGTTTTATGCATTATTGATTTGAGTGGTATGATAAAAGTTTCTGAGTTTTACTCTGTAAAGTTCTGTATGTTATAAATTCGTTTGAGTTTTATGCATTACTGATTTGAGTTTTACTCTTTTGATAGTTGAGTTTCATTCATATACTGATTGAGTTTTATAATATATCATTGTAGAGCATATACCACTCTCTTTATTGGTTTAAAGAAGGAAAAATGGGAACATTTTGAGGAACTTTACAAACGCTATGCATCAATGGTTGGATTTTCTGTTAGAATCTAAACAACAAGAACATCCAAAGATAAATCTGTCAAGGAAAAGTACTTCGTCTGTTCTCGTGCAGGCAAAGCACCTATTAAGCAAACTCAACCAGTGGCAATTTCTCCTATGCTTTTGGTTGATAGTGATGAAGGAAATGAAGAAGATAAAGAACAAAAGGCAAAGAAGCCAAGAAAAAGTAGAGTCAGAAGGACTGATTGCAAGGCTAGTTTGAGAATTGCATTCAACAAGGAAGAAAATTGCTTTGAAGTTAAGCATCATATTACAGAACACAACCATGAGTTGGCTAGGCCAGAATGGAGTCACTTGCAGCGTTCTCAAAGGAAGATTACACCACAGAAAGGCAAAGTAATCGAGTGTATGGAAGGGGCTATATTAAAGCCCAGCCAGAGTTACAGAGTTCTTATGCACAATGCTGGAGGCAGAGAGAACGTTGGGCACACTGTTCGGGATAATATCAACTATGTAAACCGGTTAGTTTTCTATGAGTTTTATATGGTGTTTGTTTGAGTTTTATATAGCTATTGTTTGAGGTTTACAACTGTATTCAAGAAGGTGTTTGTTATGTGTTCTTCTGCTTGTCAATTATATTATGTTTGTTGCTTTTTACTGTGTTAATTTTATTTTCAACTTTGTAAACAGGCTGAGGGCCCATAAAACTGGAGGACAAGATTCACAGTGTGTGATAAATTCATTGTTAAAAAGGCAAAGACAGGATCCTGAGTTCTTTTACAGAGTAATGCTTGATGACCAAACAAAACTATGTGGAGTGTTTTGGTGCGACAGGGTTATGAGGGAGGATTACAAACTTTTTGGAGACGTGCTGATTTTCGATACAACATACCGTACTAACCGGTATGATATGATTTGTGCACCTTTGGTAGGAGTCAATAGCCACTGGAATAATGTTGTTTCCGGTTGTGCCTTTCTTGCTAATGAACAAGCGGAGACATTTGTTTGGTTGTTGGAGACATTCTTGGAAGCAATGGATCAGAAAAAACCAATTACAGTATTTACAGACCAGGATAGTGCTATGAGCAAAGCAATTGCAGAGGTATAAAAAATGTTTTATATGTTTGAGTTTTATATGGTGTTTCTTTGAGTTTTATATGCTTCTTGTTTGAGTTTTACATCTGTATTAAAGAAAGTGTTTGAGTTTTGTTGAATATGATTGTTCAGGTGTTTGGGGAATCAACAAAGCATAGACTTTGTGTGTAGCATATTGAACAAAACTTTTATAAGAATGCTGGTGCTTTGAAAAACAACAAGGAATTTAAGAAAACATTCATATTCTGCCTGAAAATATGTAGAGACAAGGATGTGTTTGAGGAAACATGGAAGACAATGGTTGAAACTTACAACCTTTACACCGAACATGATGACCCTAATAAAAAGTGGTTTAAAAAAGTGTTATGGGTTACGTGACAAGTGGTGTAGAGCTTTGAATAAAGATATCTTCTCTGCTGGGATATTGTCATCACAAAGGAGTGAGAGTACGAACAACGCTGTATCGTTTAACTCGAACAAGCATACATCTCTGGCACAATTTTTAATTGATTTATTTGATGAAATGGTTGAGAGGTGGAGATCAACAAAGGTTCAAAATGAGTTCTTATGCAGTACAACACATCCAATGCTATACTCTCAGCATAAGATTCTACAACATGCTGCAAAGGTAAAAATACTAAAAAAACTTTATACAGAATTGCGTGAATTTTCAATGATGATTGTTTGAATTTAATGCATGTGAATTTGTCAATGATATGCAGATCTACACTGTCAAAATTTATGGGGAGTTTGAAAAACAGTTCATTTACTCTATTACCAATGGAGTTGATTTGAAATCTTCTGATCAACATACTTTCATATATGATGTCATTCCAAATGAAGAAAAGTATGGGATTTCAACAGTTACATATTCTCAAATTGATGGAGTGATAAAGGTTAAATGCAGTTGTATGTTGTTTGAAGAAAGAGGATGGCCCTGCCAACATTGCATTCGTGTTTTCCATCAACACAATGTTGTTTCAATTCCTGAGGACTATATTCTTCGACGTTGGACTAAAGATATAAAGCGTCATGTGTTTGTCATGCAAAGAGATAAGATTAGTACTGTGAAAAATGCACCAGATTCAATTGCTTGGAGGCATCAAATGTCCAGAAGCTGGTTCAACTTGGTTATAAAAGCTGAAGGAAATGATAGGGCAAAAATGATTATAGAAGAAGCATACCAAAAAGCTTTGGATGAAACTAATCTTATAATGAAGGGGAAGGAACAAACCATTTCTGAAACACCTAATGGGGAGGAAGCAGGGAATGGCACAGAAAATATGCTTGTAGTGCGTAATCCTGAAAAAGCAAAAACAAAAGGACGAAAGCCTAAAAGGATAAAGGGTGCTATTGAGAAGAATCCAAGAAAGAAAAAAGGTTAAGCCACAGAGGCAGCAAGTTTTCCCAGGAAGGAACAAGTTATTTGATGAAACAAGGAATACATAAAAAATTCAGTACTCTATTCTTTTGTGGACTGTGTTCCTTGATTTCAATACTGTATTTCTTTCTTTAAGATTTAGAATTTTGTAGACTCTGTCCCATTAATATTGATACTCTGTTTTTCTTGATTTTCCTCATGTTTATGTTGACAGTTGTTCAAAAATTGAAAAAATTTCTATGAAGGTTAAACTCAAATTGTCATGCATATGAAACTCATGCTCAGTGGTAAACCTCAAACAAACCACAACATAAAACACACACACAGCGTATAAAACTCAAACATACACGCAAGCCTCAAACTAAACTAAGGTTGTATATTTTTCTAAAAGCCTAGATGGATTGGTCAACCCCAAACACCCTGAAAAATGAATTGAATTACTTCCGGATTCTACCATCATAATTAGGGTTTAGGGGTTTTGGATGCGGTGCACAATTAAACATTTGTAAAGGGATCATGTAATATATTTCCATGAATGTTCAATGTTAAACTCAGTGTGTAATGCAAAAATAAAACTCATTGACAGTGGTAAACCTTAAACAAGCACCATAAAAAACTCAAACACACAGCATATAAAACTCAAAAAAACATATAAAACAGAATTATAAAAGAGTTTACAAAATATGACTGAAAGTAGTACTAATCTGAGTTATTACAGACAAATTTCAAATTAATCATATGAATAAAATATCAAAAGGATGGGTGAATAAAACATGTTCAACGAAGTTAAAACTTCGAAATCAAATCCACCAGATATTGAGCCTCTTGTGCATAATTCACCATCTCTGCGTGGACAACTGTAATCGTCACCTTCTTTTCATCGTAATAATTGGTCTCCATTATTTTAAGCTTGAGATTGTACTGCTTAAACATGCAATCATGCAATATGTCATGAATAATTTCAGGTCCAGCAGCATCTTGTAAAAAATGAATTGCTTTGGAAGAATGACCAACAATTTTCTCAGCTACTTCTTGGAATGCTGTGACATTAGCTGCACTGGTATGATCTTGGAATTGAGCTTGAAGCAGATATCGATAATCACAATCTTTAAATTCCTTCTTACAGGTATAGCACCACCATTTTGAGTCCACAGTTTGTGTGACTTTCTTGTGCATATTCTATCACCTACTTTGAGAGGGCATGCTGTGTAGTACAAACTATCATTGTGAATGAACATTAATGTCGCCTTGCATGTAATCCAGTCCGGTGATTTTGACATTCCAAGTCGTTCATCTGTTATTTGTGACAATGTTTTGGGAACAAATTTTAACCATGATTGCTGCAAAAAAAACACAAAGAAAATAAACTCAAAACACTCAAACTCAAGTAAAACTCAAACATAATATAAGTAAAACTCAAATATAATATGAGCATGGACAGCAGTGGTAAATTTCTGTTAAATTCAATAAGCTACAGAATGGAAAAGAAACCATTATCATTGTGTTAAATTTGAATAACAAATTCATCTAAAAATATGAGCATGGACAGCAGTGGTAAAACTCAAACATGCATCAAATAAAACTCAACAAACATCATATGAAACTCAAAAAAATGAAATTATCCTTAAGCACCATATTAATGTATAGAAGTTTTGAGTTTTATCTGAAGCAGGTTTGAGTTTTATCTTTGCAGAATAGAAAAGGAAAACTTATAATTTCACAAAGATACAGGTTTCAGTTTATATGATCCATGTTTGAGTTTTATCTTTGAGAAAAAATGGAAAAGGAACAATTATAATTCAATAAGCTACAGAATGGAAAAGGAACCATTATCATTGTGTTAAATTTGAATAAAAAATGCATATAAAAATATGAGCATGGACAGTAGTGGTAAAACTCAAACATGCATCAAATAAAACTCAAACAAACATCATATGAAACTCAAAAAAATGAAATTATCCTCAAGCACCATATTAATGTATAGAAGTTTGAGTTTTATCTGAAGCAGGTTTGAGTTTTATCTTTGCAGAATAGAAAAGGAAAACTTATAATTTAACAAAGATACAGGTTTCAGTTTTATATGATCCATGTTTGAGTTTTATCTTTGAAAAAAAATGGAAAAGGATAACAATTATAATTCAATAAGCTACAGAATGGAAAAGGGACCATTATCATTGTGTTAAATTTGAATAAAAAATGCATATAAAAATATGAGCATGGACGGCAGTGGTAAAACTCAAAACATGCATCAAATAAAACTCAAACAAACATCATATGAAACTCAAAAAATGAAATTATGTAAAACGGATGAATGGAAACCACACAGAGCAAACCTTATGCATAAATTATGCAGCATAATTTAAACAGAAACTCAATGCTATCTAAGACAAACCTTAACACACTGAATCAAACCAAACAGCATTTGTAAACCTCAAAGTAAACCTTACAAACAAACAACATAGAATATCGATCACCAGCAAAAATCGAATAAATGAACAGAAAAAAATGCAGGAAACACAGATCGAAACACAAATGAAAATGAGCGCATGCGAAATCGAGCAGAAGTGAATGAAGCTAGCTTCGACTTACATAAAATCGACCAAAATCGAAAACACGGAGATCGAGAAACTTACATAAATGTGAGGGAAGAAATCGAGCAAAAGTAAGCTTTGACTTGTGAGGATTAACTGCATAAACATAGCAAAATCGGAGAGAATGTAGAGTTAGAGTTAGACGTAAAGGACAGAGAACCTCATCGCGGAGGAGACGATTCAGGCGGCGGAGACGATGATTCAAGCGAAAATGAGTAAACTAGGGTTTCGAAAATGAGTGAAAAACAACAGAAAGGAACGAAATCAAACCTTCAACAGCTGAAGAAGACGAACACGATGACGGCGAGCTTAATTCAGGCGGAGAAGACGACGTCTGAAGCTTCGATTGCGCGGCGACGAGAACAATTCAGGCGGAGGAGACTTTCTCTCTCTACTCTCTGATATTTCAATCGATCAATGACGGAAAATGAAAAGAATTTGGTAAATTCTATTATTTATAGATAACCCGTTTAATGACCTGAAAGGAGTAAACCGGGTTATAACATGACCCGCGAGATTTGATACAGTAGAATGGATGATCCGGAATGCTTTGGTCTCACGATCTCAACTTACAAATTGGTCTTAAACAAGAAATTGTATATGCAAAATGGGAGATCAAGCTGTCACAAAATTGCACCAATTGTGGAATAACTAACGAGCAAGCAATAACATTGTATAGGCAAAATCTGTTCTCAAGTTCTAACATTTTATTATAGGTGTCTACTTGTATCAACAAACTCTGTGCCTGAAGACCTGCTATAAAAACGTCCAGAACTAACCATTTAGCTTACGGTCATTTGTTTCTGAAAGATATTAGTATATTTATCAGAGGAGCCCCAGTTAAGTTGGCTTGTTTCTTGTAATATTGCAAGAGCATGTGTCGAGAAACTGGTCTCGCGTAAAATGGCACTTATTAAGTTGTCTCCAAGCAAAACCAATTATTCATGAGCAGGTGAATCGGTTCACAACAGTGTCTAAACTCTCCAACACACTGCATAAGAGAATGTTCACCAAGTGGTACATATGAAATATTGAATTGGAGATTACCATATCTCAACCTGTTTTTCGTATGCTGTTTTATAATATCTCTACACAACTACCAGTCAAGCAAAGAAGGCAAAAGAAGTGGCTAATAACATTGTACAGCTTAACAAAAAGCACCAAGGTTAATATAAGATGAATGATACAAATTAATATCAAGAGATGCACGAGGGAAACTCACATGCAAATGACATTTTACTGTATCCTAAGTGAGACCGTCGACAACTTGAATAGCTCTCTCATTTGTTAGGAGGAGCAGCTGCAGAGCACGAACAAGATAATTGTTAGACGTCATAATGGTGTCTTCAAAAGCACAAACTCTTGATTATTACCTAGCAGCTATCTTTGATTCTTCAAGCATGTTAACTAAAAGAGATAACAATGAATGAATCTTGATATATATAAACAGGAATTGTTTATATCATAATTGTTTAGGTGCACTGATCATATGACATTTATGATATTCTCCTATCCAACACAGATAAGACTATCTCCATCCCAAAAATAACCGAGTCAAAATAGGATATGTAAGTTATAAGAGAAAACCATAATGCTGAATAAAAATTCCAATTAATTCTAATGCAAGATACACACATACACTCAGTAATTGCATAAAGGGTTAATTATAAATTAGTGTCATTCCTAATACTTTCTTACTGATTAGTGATACTTGGAAAAATTATTATATATTAGTGATTAAACATGCATCGCCTAAAATATCCATCCTTAAGTTTAGTAACTAATTATCTAATTAACTAAACTAATTAATATTTAGCAAGCTTTCCGATCGTTTAGTAACTAATCATCTAATTAATTAAACTAAATACTATTTAGCAAGATTCTTTCGTCGTCAATATCTATGCTATTTTTTCGTCAATATCTATACTATTTACAATCTTCCTAAACGCAACCGACCGTCAAAACAAATTGTTGTTCCTAAACGCATCCGATCGATTGAAGAATCTCGGAAATCTCTCAAGCAAGCTTCTGCGTTCGTCTTCGTGGAATCAGATGGTTCACAATTGGCATTCCAAGCATCCAATTTCATCAGTATTCTTCAAGTACCAATTTTTCAGGGAAGCATCCAATTCTATTTATCTCCATATTGTTTGCTATTTAAAATCTCGTGTTTTACCCGCCCTTATTTCAGCAAGCACCGTTGGCTGATTGCGATTAAACTCACTAACGAGAAGCATCTTTATCGATAGCAAATTTTCCGGAATTTAGTTGTTGTTCAGATTATAGATATTTGAAATTATATTTTCCTGTAGATTCTGGACTCCATTACCACATGCATCTCTTGAAGTGGCATCGAAGAATAGTGATAGGCTAATTTTCTAGGTAATTGATTGCTATTTTGTTTACTTTTTTTGGCTTATTGTTTTTCTCGTTGGCTTATTGTTTTCGGTGAAAAATAGAACGGGACGGAAGTTGATGCTTGTTAACATTAGTCTGGTTTGACTGGGAGTAGAAGGAGTAAAATACGTGGAGAAGATCATGGGGTTAGTTAGAAAAGGTTTAGGAGAGAAGTTAACACTAAAAATACTAAAATTAGAATAATCACTAATTTATAAATAAGTTTTAACTAAATTGTAATAAAGAAATTAGGTCACACTAATTTGGCATAAAGGTTTAAAAGTGACACTAATTTATCGGAAAATTACTTTCTGGTGATAGTTTTCAAATTTTATTACACATTAATGATAATAATATTCTTAGTTACACGATCAATACAATAAATCAAACTTTATTACATTCTAGTGACAAATTGAAATTATTTACTCTTAAGTTATTTTTGTTGGACAAATATACCCCTCCCTCAAAAATAAAAAGACATACATAAAATTTTAATTAAATATTATAACTATTTTGGCTTATTTGTTCCTAAACACTCGCGTGAAGCTTTAATTAATTGAGTCAATGGAGTTACTATTTATGCTAACTAATTAAATAATACTATCATTATGCTTCTCAATTTCCATTCATCACGCATACTCACAAACTTTTACTTAATTTATCTCAATTCATCTTGTAGCATCTTCACAAACATTTTTACCATTATTAGTTTTTGTTCTTGTTCATAACCTAAATTTCTGGTAATAAAAATCATGTACACCATTCATCATAAATGATATAGCAGACTACTCGCCCCCAAAAAAAAAACATGTACCGCTCATTTCCTCACATGGTAAATGAGGCACGTGGACTGATACTACATGTACACAACAATACTTATTTATAAACTGAAATTGCACGTGTACCACGACCTATATTTCATCCACACAAAAAAAGAAGAAAAAATATCCCCAAAACCAAAAATCTATATTTATAACTCATGTACCAACTAAATACTCCTAGTAATTGCATACAACATACTCATGCACATGTATCCCTTTTAGGTATCCAGAAATCATGTACTGCTATTGATGTTTATTCATGTACCATTTTACACACGAGCACCTACTACTTGTTCGAACCTCACTTTCTACATGTACCAAAATTTTACAAACCATATATAATTAGGTATCCAAAAAACATGTACTTTTGATGTTTATCCATGTACCATTTTATACACGAACACCTACTAGCTCGAATCTCATTTTCTGCATGTACAAAAATTCAAAAACCCTAAGAACATGTACATCTTGTATGGGTCTTTTTAACATGTAGCGAACTTCCATAACCATGTATTCACGCAAGAACATGTACTAAATTTTAAGAATATGTATTATATATATGTCAATATGTGGACTATTAATATTATTCATGTACATATCTAAGTTTCTATACTCAAAAATATGTCAACCAACTTCGTGCCACTGTAACGGTACCGGTTTTGAAAACAAAATATTTTCTTGAAAAAGGAAAATCGAAAAATACTTTAATAACAACGGTCGGCAATAAATGCCAAAATAATCTTTGACGCTAACAATAAAAAATAATATCCAATGACAACTCAAGTTCAAATGAACAACGAATGAAGACAATAAAAGTGTATCTTCTTATTTTGAAAAGAAACCCGTGACACCCCAGACCCTTCTCTCAGTCGTTGGCATCCTAGTCACGCACGTCCTCAGCAGCATCTGGAAGGAAGGAATTTTGGAAAAACAAAAGAGTGTGAGATAAAGGATCTCAGTGAGGTTCTAAGTTAAAACAGAAAGTAATCGGTTTTAAAAACAAAATCCTTTTCAGAAAAACGAGCAAACAGAACAGAGCACATATAACAGATTAACAGAACAGATACGTTGTAGATCGTTGGTGCATCCCACCTTATTACTCCTACTCCCAGAATGCCCTTATAACTCCCTCCAGAGGATGCATAACTCCGGACAAAAACAGAAACCCCCGTGTACTTTGGGGAAACAGATCCTACGACCCTAATAGACCTCAGCGACTTCTGCCTCGCGCCTAAAAGGGAATAGACTAGGCCACGATCAAGCAAACCCGATAGTCCTCTACTACCCAAGCCTACCTAACCATAACCTAATCGACCGGTCACACAAACAGAACAGATACAGAGCAACAGATACAGATAATTAACACCGAGAGGTGTTCCTGCAGAAAGGTCAGTCCAGAACAGAGTAGCAATAAACGGAAATGCAAAAAGTCATACTTAGGACTTATACTTTTACGCGGAAGCATACAGTAAATAGTAGATAGTAATAGGTACAAACAGTCACATAGCCTTCCAGTTTTTCGCAAATAATAAGTTTAGGGGTGAACACTCACCTTAGCTTGCGAGTAAAAGACCTTCAACGAGAAATGAGCTTTACGGATTTACGGACAACGGAGAACCTAACAAGAAAGTACTAAATACAATTTAGAAGTCGAACGGACGGAAGGAAAAAATGGTTGAAAAAGGAATGGTAAAGTCGGGGGGTTCGAACTCGGGACCTCTAAGTTAGTCAAGCAAGGACCTAACCAACTAGGCTAGCAAGTCAAGTCAATACTAACTTACAAAAACAGAAACTAAGTTTAAAACATTTTCAGAAACTCTTTCGATTTTCAGATTCTGGAAATTACCAAAATACCCTCAGTGGTAAATTGCAAGAAAAACCCTTTTCGAAAACAGACAGTACAAACGAACCAGCAGTTTTCCAGACACTAAACAGTCTTCTCAAAGCAAAAAGGTTTACGATAAAAGCCTACTGTCAGTCAACTACGGTCAACGGTAAAACTGCAAAAAGGTCCTTTAGGTTTTTAGGTTTCCCAAATCAGTCCACAAAAATCCAAAACAGTAACAACAAGGTCCAAAAGTCCCTTCGAGGTCAAACAGGAAATCAAAGTCAACATACGAGGTCAAAAGTTCACAAGTCCAGCCAAACAGTAACTACACTAACAACCTAAGTCCCGGTTCTCGGTTCAAAATGAATAACAAGGTCAGAACGGTCAAGTGCAAAATAGTCCAAGGGTAAAAATGTCCAAAACAAAATACGAGTACGAGTTTCGAGTCAAGAGCAGCAGTAAGAGAAACGAGATTTACCTTCGAATCGAAATAAAGGTTTGAACAATCTGCAAATCGAATAAATCGAAAAGGAAAGAAAATCAATCGAGATTCAAATCGAATTCGTAACCAAAATCGAATTCGAAACGGAAAGGTCAGAATCAACTTACCGACCGAGATCGGTAACGGACCGGCGGCGAAACGGCGGCGATCGGGAGACAGGATGGACAGGGGAACGCGATCGATCGGAACGGGCGGCGGAGTTGATCGATCGACAGCAGCAACAAAACAGGCAGCGGCGGAACGGATCGGTCGCAGGCGTCACGGGAACGGAGCGGCGGCGAAGAGACAGGCAAAACGGCGGCTACGGTGACCGAGATCGCGGCGACGGATCGATCGAACAGTTCGATCGACAAACAGAGAGCGGCGGCGCGCGGCAGGCGAACGAACAGCAGCGCGGCGGCCTGGCGGAACGGAGTCGACGGCGGCGGCGGCGGCGGAGGTCTGCGAAGACCGGAACGGAAGGCAGCAGCAACCGAAGATTTCTTCTTCTCTCCCTCTCTTTCTCTTTTTCTCTCTAACTTTCTTCCTTTCTTTCTTTCTTTATGTTTGACGGCTGGGAAAAGAATGGGGGAGGGAGACTAACTAACTAGGGTTAGGGTTACAAAATTGGGCCGGTCAACAGGCCAATTGACTGGGCTAGGAAATGGGCCAACGGAAAGGCTAATCAGGTCAGATCAGAAAGTCCAGCTCGATAACGAAACGAAACGAACTAACTTACGCGAAAATTAATTAACTAATTATCGAATAAATAATTTACTCTGATAATTAATTAACTAAAATGAATAATTAAATAATAAAATAATTATTAAATAAATAATTAAACAATTAAAAAAAACCCGGGTGTTACGGCCACCACCATCAAGACTAATTATTTGTTCTCTCTAACCTTTCCTCAAGAATCACCCTCCACTTGCAAAAATGGAACATTTGGGTGTCTTTATTCTAACATGCAATAATTTTTGTGATGTTGTTCTCATACTTCGGTATGGCCTCACTCTTGAGTTTGGTACGCAATCCATCAATCAGCCTCCACTTCAGAAAGAAGCACAACACGGTTCAATAAGGTGTTTGCATCAAATTCGTCGACTCCAACATCGCCAAAAATAAATAATACAACATAACCCCTTGAATTGGGCATATAACGAATTATATACCTCCCATAATCTCCTTGATACATGTCAATCCTTGAAAATGTACATGAATAAGTAGGTTATCAATTACAAATACATATCGAAATAAAAAAGATAGGACGAACAATATTTATACCACAAAAGGGTACCTGATTACAATATGAACTAAGGGAGAATTAAGCACGAAATTAAATTAGTACCTGATTTGGAACAAGAATGAAGTATCAATCAGACATTGGAAGCAAACTGATCGGAGCGGAATTTAACGATCGATCAGGAATTGAAAGCCTAGCTATTGATGGAAAATTGGAAGTCTAATAGTGATGGTACCTAATTTGTTTAGTTAAGCAGTGAATAATAGTTTGAGAGCAAGCAAAAAATTAAACGGATGGACACAATTAGGTATCCCAATTGTTTCTCTTTCAGTTACCTTTTAATAAATGCTAGCTAAATTTTAGGAATATATATATATATATATATATATATGTGTGTGTGTGTGGTCATTTTGGGTATACCATCTTAAACGTCACTTTTTTGAAAAGAAAATTTTGAGTATCACTAATGCGTAATTAAGTTTTCAAAACATCACCTAGAAGTAATTGACCCATTTATAATTTTTTGTGCATTAAACATAGCACATAGGCAAAGAGAAAGCAAGACAACATACCTACACCCTGCAAACAAACATGATATTAAAAAATCCCAAGAATTATCTACGAAACCAAGAAACAAAATGGCTGAAAAATCAAATCTTTCGGAAAGAAAAGGCATGTACAGTACATATACCTTTATACTATATTGCTCCAGATATTCCATAGATTCTACTAAACGGGTTGCATTATGCAAAGCATACACAATAAAACAATTAAAACTAAAATTAACAGAATATGCCATGAAACAAATATCATTTACGGGACAGAATCTAACATTCAAACTTACACCGAGTCAAAGGAAATCAAAATTGCAGACATGAATGAGAGCCGAAGGTATAGAGGGGACGGAAATCGACAAGGTTGCCTTTATCTTCGTCTCCCCAATGACATCCAAGCATGCCGGAACTTCACTTAGAACAACGATATGACTGAGCCTAGAATCCTCTTCAATTACGTGTCGGTGCCGCCTCCACTGTTGGAGGCGGAGTAAAACCACGAGGAGAGGAGTAATTCTTTTCGCCGGTAGATAAGAATTCTCGTTGAGAGGATGACTGACAAATAATGATGATTCAGAGAGACCCTGAAAGTATTAATTGGAGATGCAAAAAGAGAAGAGGAGCCGAAGAGGAAGGCCAAAGTATCATAACCACCGTACCAATTCCAATTGCTCTGCATGAGAAGGCCAAAGTAGGACTATTAGTATATAGCAGGTGGTCTGCGTTGAACCACTCCCGCTAAACCACCACCACCATGAGGATGCAGGCTACTTTTTCCAGCATCACCTCCACCGTCAATCACCGAACATAGTAACGAAACAAATGTAATAAGGACAGAGAACATCTGAAAACACTAGACCATCAGTAACCCAATATACGAATGAGGCCGTTCTTTTTTTCTCTTGCCAAATCAATGCTCTAGATTAATTCCTTCACTTATCTTGAAACAACACCCACCGTTTTTACTCGTAGAAATCAAGCAAAGGACACAGAAAGTACAGAAAACACACAGAAACAGAAGGCTTAACAGATCCATCCGCAGAGTGACACATATATTAACACTTCGATACAGCCAACAAGTAAACCAGTAAAACAATCATTTCTGATTACCATTTAAATTTAACAAAAACATAACATAACATCTATTCCACTTGAAAACATTATATCCAACAAAAGAGTTCATCTCTGATGAACAGTCTGAAATTTAATATGACTAAGAATCTTAAAGAGCAAGAACAAATTGGGCATCAAACAATAAGAACGGTGTCCAAAATGCAAGATACATGAACCCAGCAACTAAGTACAATACCTTTCAACAAACAGTCACACCAAAACACTTAAAAACTTGTCCAAACTTGCTCAAGTCTCAAGACTCAAGTGCATGCACCACTATCTGCAAGCTGATACATCCTCAGAAGAATCGGATTCCATATCCCTCGAGCTCTTTTTTCTTAGTCTCACAGACCTGAGCCTCAACGTGTTGATTCTCGCTCAGCCATTTAGTTGTCGAGTCAAATGCACGGATAACTGTCCTCTTGTCAGCCAATGGAAACTTAGAAGCATTCTTCTCAAATTTAATCGCATTTGTCATCTTGTGAGCAAAATCCTCCAAAGCCTTCCTAGCATCCACTCTCCTCCTGAACTCCTCATCCTCTGCTTTGTACTTCTCAGCATCTTGGACCATTCGATCAATCTCTTCTCTTGACAGCCTATTCTTATCATTGGTGATTATTATTTTATTAGTCTTCCCAGTTGTCATGTCCTCAGCAGAGACAGTTAAGATGCCATTCACATCAATGTCAAAACATGTATTAACCTTTGAGTCACCCGCTGGAGCTGCAGGGATTCCAGTAAGAAGAAAACTACCAAGTAAATTGTTATCTATGCTTCTTGCTCTTTCACCTTCATAAACCTTGATGTTAGCTTCAGTCTGATTATCTGTAGCAAGCCAAAAAATTCTCTTCTTTCTCGTAGGGATTGTTGTATTTTTTGGAACTACAACTCCCATAACGTCATTATCAAGGTGAATACCAAGGGACAATGTAGTAACATCCATGAGTACTAGCTTCTGCAATTTGTCTTTGCCTTGACCACTCAAGATTGCTGCTTGCACGGAAGCTCCATAAGCAACAGCTTCATCAGGATTAATGCTTTTCACAAGCTCTTTCCCATTGAAGAAATCCTGCAATAGTTTGAACAGTAGGAATCCTACTTGAACCACCAATAAGAACAACCTCATCGACGCTGCCCTTGTCCATCTTCGCATCTGTCAAACACTGCTCAACAAGGTCCAAACACTTCTGGAACAGATCCATGTTAAGTTCTGAGAATTTCGCTCATGTGAGGGTAGAATAAAATTCATCATGCAAGGAATCAATCTCAACTGTGGCTTGTGTAGTCGATGAAAGTATCCTCTTCGCCCTCTCGCAAGCCATTCTCAATCTCCTTAATGCTTTTGGGTTTTCCCTTAAAACTTAATTGTGCTTCTTCTTGTACTCCTTAACAAAATGGTTCACAACCCGATTGTCAAAATCCTCTCCCCCTAAATGAGTATCCCCACATATTGCCTTCACTTCAAAAATGTCTCCAGCAATTGACAACAGTGAGACATCGAAAGTACCTCCACCAAGATCAAATATAAGCACATTCTTTGCTCCGTTACCGGACATGTTGTCCAAACCATACGCAATAGCTGCTGCCGTTGGTTCATTAATGATCCGCATGACATTAAGACCAGCAATCAATCCAGCATCCATAGTAGCTTTGCGCTGAGAATCATTGAAATATGCCGGAACAGTTATAACAGCATTTTTAACTGTAGTACCGAGATATGCCTCAGCAGTCTCTTTCATCTTGATCAAAACCATGGAAGAGATTTCCACAGCAGAGAAAAGCTTCTCCTCGCCTTTGTAAGTTACAGCTATCATCGGGTTGTCATCAGCCGGCCCTGGAATGACCTTAAAAGGCCATAGATTGATATCACTCTGGATGTCACTGAACCGACGGCCTATCAATCTCTTTGCATCTGTTATCATAAATCCATATTACACCAACAAAGTAAACTTAATTAACAGTAACATAAATAAAAACAGCAAGCTCTACAATGCAAATACAGAGATATGGCTTCCATTCAGTCTAAAACATGTCGGTTAAAAGCTGTAATTCTGTAACCAATGAACTTGAGTTCTGGAATAATACTTCTAAAAGTTTACAACTAGATACATCTAGATTGAGTCTATTGACTAGATCTTGCTAAGTTCTTGATTTTTCAGTATCTTTCTTTGCTCAGGGATGGAATCTAAGACCTAAACAAGCCTATGAAATTTACTCCTTCAATAAAAAAGATACTCACATTTCTTTTTTTAACATCTAATAAAGGAAAAAAAATATACTCGTAAATTACATTATGGAACAAATTTAACAAAACAGAAACCAATTGAAAGGAAAAGAATTCGATAAACTCACCAAAGACAGTGTTGATAGGGTTTGCAGCAGCCTGGTTCTTAGCACCTTCACCAATCAGACGCTCTGTGTCAGTGAATGCAACGTAAGAGGGCGTCGTACGGTTACCCTGATCATTTGCAATGATTTCAATACGATCATTCTTCCAAACTCCAACACATGAGTAAGTCGTCCCCAAATCAATTCCAATTGCAGGTCCAACTTCTTGACCACCATTTCCAGAGCTCATCATTATAACAAGAGAGTGAGATAGGAAATGATGAAGTTTGAATATTTATGAACGAAGAAATGAATGAACAAGAACAAGTGGATTCTGCTGCTGTATATACTGAGAATATGACTCTTGAGTTTCCCCAGTTTTTTTCCCTAATATGTTAAATTAACCAAAGTTTAATTAGACACTATTTCCGAAACAAGGACATTAATTATGGCAATAATGATTTTCCTTAGTTGTTCTTCTGATCATAGCCTGGATTCCATATTTTAGACTATTGGAATGTCAAATTTCCAATCCAAATTGGTACTCCCTCCATCTATATATATATTAAAAGAGGATTTTTATTTGAATCCTAACATATGCCAACTATGCCCTAATTCCACGTGGCAAATTCTCCCTTCCACGTATGGAAAGTTCGCCCCCCAAACACACCTCAATCAAACACACCTCAATCGTCCATGTCAGCAAGCTGGATGAACTTTGAGTAAAAAAATAAATATATGTGGAGACACTGGGTTTCAAACCATGGCCACATGCAAACATATCCGCTCAATGTTCCACTTGGCTACAATTGGTTTAGTATCAAAGCATCTGAATTGATCTACTTCTTTGGCAAGTTAATTATCGATGCAAATTAATTAATTAGCTTATTTATTTAATACACACAATATTAACGTGAATGAGCCAGGCGTCAATTGTGCATTCCTTAATTTTCCTTAATTACCCAACTAAAGTCAAATTCAAACTAATTATAGTATATTCATTTCAAATTTCAAATGATTGCATTCACGTGAACATTAATTGTTGAGTCAATTAATTATAGTAAACAAATCATATTAACAATTCATCTAATTCTGACCCTTTTTTTTTTTTGATAAAAAAATTATAGAAAATAAATCATTGTAACAATTACAACATAATTCTTCCTAATTCATGTAACGCAGAATTAAAAAAAAAAAAAACTGGAGCAATTACAACTAATTCTTCTCAGTCACACTATAAATATACCTAAGCACCTACTTTCTTCCACCTAACTCTTCCCAGCCGTGCTCCCACCTTTAGCATTCTTCGAAATGATACCCAACTCCAAAACAACCCGTACCCATGAAGTTGCTACACCAAAATACAACCCAAAACCAAAATACTTGGATGGAGAATTGTTCTGCTCATCATATATATGTTAGAAGAAATTTACTAATGTTTGGTTGATTTGTGAATTGTTGTTTGCATATATCTTGCAGCAAAAATAATCCATCCAAGATCGACCGTCGAGTTGTCACTTATCTTAGAGACATGATAGATGAGCACAATGTTTTTGCTAAGTCTTTTCGTATGGCGGCCGAACGCCTTAAGGACGGAGCTGAACCTAACGTGAAGGTCAAGCTATTTGGGCGTAGATCGCGTGACGGCCGAGTATATAATCTTCCCACGTGTAGTGAAGTCGCCGCATTAATTGTCGGTAAGACTCGATTGTGATCTTAGCTCATGTATTCTACTATACTCTTCTTTTATTTTTAACATGTATACACATAGAATAACATTTTATTCGTCATTCTAATGATTGCCTACTTTTTAGATGGAGACGAGTTTGATTTGGATAAACGTGACATTATACTCGAAGAGAAGGATGGGACTTTGCAGAGGATAACTGAGTTGCATTCTAGCTACCTTCCGATGCAGTATCCTCTTTTGTTCCCTTACGGCGAGAATGGATATAGCCCAGATATCAAGCATACAGCAAGATCCACTGGTGTCAGGAACAATCTCACCATCAAGGAGTTCCTTTCATATAGAATATTTGATAGGAAGGATGAAGCACCTACAATCCTTATGAGTAGGAAGTTGTTCCAGCAATTCTTAGTTGATGGCTACATGATGATGGAGGCTCAACGGTTGTCCTTCATTATGAGAAATCAACCTTTATTGCGGTCGTCTAACTACAAGAAGATTGAGGACGCAATCCGTAGGGGAGATATCGATCCGGATGATCCTGCCGGAAATGTTGGGAAATGCTTTGTACTCCCTTCTTCCTTTGTGGGTGGACCAAGATATATGGTCCAGAACTTTCAGGATACTATGGCGATATGCAAGTACATTAAGTATCCTGAATTGTTCATTACGTTTACCTGTAATCCGAAGTGGCCGGAAATTGTCCGTTTTTGTGATGAAAGGGGATTGAGGCCAGAGGATAGGCCTGACATATGTTGTCGCGTCTTCAAGATGAAACTTGACGAACTTATTAAGGATCTCAAGAGTAAGGAAATATTCGGAAAGTGTGTGGCAGGTATGAGTTGTGAATTATCAATTTAAACTTTAAATTTGTCCAGTTTCTATCCTCTAACATTACTTTTTCCCAACCTAACCTCACACTAACTGTGTTTTACTTTGTTATGCAGTTGTGTATACTATAGAATTTCAGAAGAGAGGTCTCCCCCATGCTCATATTCTACTCTGGGTTGATCGGAAGGGTAAGTCATGCACCGTAGGTGATGTAGATAAGGTTATAAGTGCTGAAATTCCTGACAAAGACCTTGAGCCAGAGTTGTATAAGGCGGTCTCGGAGTACATGGTCCATGGTCCATGTGGACCTTTGAACCCCAAGTCTCCTTGCATGAATGCTGATAAGAACAAGTGCTCCAAGAAATTTCCAATGTCGTTCACTGAAAGAACAAGTTTTGATGCAAATGGCTACCCTGTTTACCGTAGGCGTGACGACGGGAAGACTATTGAAAAGAACGGTGTCAGTATTGATAACAGGTATTCATAAATCCATGTTACTCATGAAAGTTAATGCATTGTTGAGGTTCATATGTTAGCTTTAGAACGTTTAACATTATAGTTCTTCGCTCTTTATTTATGGGTTATCTCCGTTTTATGTTGTTTCAGGTTCATTGTTCTATACAATGCTTACCTGTTAATGAAGTACCAAGCACATATAAATGTGGAGTGGTGTAACGCAACAAATTCTATAAAATACCTTTTCAAGTCCATCAATAAGGGTGTCAACCGGGCAGGTGTAACCGTCACCGTTGACAATGAGGTTAAGGATTATGTCGATTGCCGTTACATATCCGCATGTGAGGCAGTATGGCGGATTTTGGGGTTTGACATACATTATCGTGACCCTTCTGTCGAGCGTTTACCATTCCATTTGGAAGGAGAGCATACCATGGTGTTCAAGGACGGTGACTACATCGTGGATCTGGTGGATAAGCAGATTGTTGCAGAGACCAAGTTCATAAAGTGGATGGAATTCAACAGGGACCATCCCGAGGCACGCAAATATCTCTATGCAGAGTTCCCACGGCATTATTGTTGGCATGCAAAGGAGCGCGAATGGAGGGATAGGGTGAATAAGACCTCTAAGATCGGAAGGATCTATCATGTACCTCCGAGTGCTGGCCCCGTGTACTATCTCAGGGTAATGTTGAACCATGTGAGAGGCCCTACTTGCTACGAGGACCTCAGGACTGTTGGTGGAATTGTGTATGATACATACTGTGATGCTTGCTACGCTCTTGGTCTATTGGACGACGACAAAGAGTACATAGAAGGTATTGCAGATGCGGCTATTTGGGGGTCAAGCAAATATTTACGCCAACTGTTCTGTATGCTTTTAATGTCGAACAGTATGTCTAGACCACTGCATGTTTGGGAGAGTACATGGCATCATCTGGGCGATGATGTTTTGCACACTTTTCGACGCAACACTGGTAACCCAGGTGCGTTGTTTTATTTGATTAATCGAGTAGTATTATATTATGAATGCATGTTCTATTATTTTTTATTTCTTACTAAACTTTGTCGACAGACTTGGTTCTTACCGAGGAGGAGATAAAGAACTTCACCCTTCACGAGATAGAAGAAATGTTGAGGCGCAATGGATGCACTCTCTCTCAATATGAGGGCATGAAGTTGCCGAAGAACACGATCATTGAGAACGGGATGAACAACCTTATTGCTGAGGAGTTGGCATATGACGTGGACGAGATGCAAGTTGAACACGACAGGCTATATCCTTCCCTTACTGATGAGCAGGAGAATGTCTACGAGACCATCATGGATGCAATTGATTCGGGTAATGGTGGTGTTTTCTTCCTTTATGGGTATGGCGGCACGGGGAAGACGTTTTTGTGGAGGACATTGTGTTCGGCTATTAGAGCCAGACGTCAGATTGTGCTCCCCGTGGCTTCGAGTGGCATTGCTTCTCTACTATTACCCAAGGGTCGCACGGCACATTCTAGATTTGGCATACCATTGCAGGTTGATGAGACTTCGGTATGCAGCAGGATCTCTCCAGGAAGTGACCTTGCAGTGTTATTGCTGAACACAAAGCTTATCATATGGGATGAGGCTCCGATGACCAATAGGTACTGCTTCGAGGCCCTTGATCGAAGTATTCGAGATGTTGTTAGGGGTCATAGTGGTTTCTCTCCTGACAAGCCGTTTGGTGGCTTAACTGTCATTTTCGGAGGAGACTTTAGGCAGATTCTACCGGTAGTGCCTAAGGGTAGCAGACAAGATATTGTCCACGTGTCTCTTTGTTCGAGTAAGAGAATATGGAGGTCATGCACCGTTTTAAAGCTCACGAAGAACATGCGGCTTCAGGTATGTACTCTTAATATTTTACAATGTAGTATGTGAGTCGTTCAAGTGTAATTACAACAATTATATTATGCCATTATTCTAACAAATCTACGTTGTTGTTTCTTTTATTTATTTATTTTTGTTCGTGTAGTCGGGTGGATCTCCAGCTGAGGTTGAAGAAATTCGAGAGTTTGCTGATTGGTTGTTGAGCGTTGGGGACGGGAACGTCGGTGGACCGAATGATGGTGAAGTTGATTTCAATCTCCCAAGTGATATCCTTATGAGAAATGCACCCGATCCTATAGACACTATTGTGAAGGACACATATCCTTCCCTCTTGGACCATGTTGGTGATGGAGTCTATTTCCAGGACAGGGCAATTCTTGCTCCTACTAACGATGTCGTCCAGGAGATAAATGATTACGTGATGTCTCTGTTGCCGGGTGATGCGACAGAGTACCTGAGTTCGGATAGCATATGTCCTGATGAGGGTGACATTGTAAACAGAGAGGATGTTTATTCGGTCGAGTTCCTCAATACTATTAGGGCTTCTGGTCTTCCGAATCACTCTATCAGGCTTAAGGTTGGATGCCCTATTATGCTACTTAGGAACATTGACCAGTCTGCTGAACTCTGTAATGGCACGAGATTGATGGTTACCAAGCTTTCTCCTCATGTTATAGAGGCCAGGATGATATCTGGGAAGAATGCTGGATCAAGGGTTTACATACCGCGCATGCTTCTTTCTCCCTCGGATGTAACTAAATTCCCTATAAGATTTCAGCGAAGACAGTTTCCTGTTGCTGTGAGCTACGCCATGACGATCAACAAGAGCCAGGGGCAATCATTGGCCAATGTTGGTCTCTACCTTCCTAAGCCGGTCTTCAGCCACGGCCAGTTGTACGTAGCTTTCTCGAGGGTTACGAGCAAGAAGGGTCTAAGGGTGTTAGCCCTTGATGATGAAGGAAAACCCAGTGACATTACCACTAATGTCGTCTATAAGGAGGTTATTTGCAATCTATGAGGTAAGTTATATATGGCTTGATGTGTTAACTTTTTCTATATCCTTTTGCTTATTGAAAAAAAATAATATGTTTTTCCATGTACATTTCAATGGAAGTTTATTTAAGAGTTTACTTTTACTCGCAGGTTGGTTCCTTGGTTGATGTGTCAACAGGCTATCTCCTCGCCCCCCTCCCCCCTCGATTATTACTATATGTCACTTTATTTTCTCATGTAATAGTTTTGAGATTTATATATAATGAGGTCAAGTATACGTTGTTGATTTTTTTTGGCACATTTTAATTTTTCCCTTCATTATTGGAAGCCGTGGCAACGCCACGGGTCAATACTAGTTTTTATTTATAATTAGTTTTAACAATTTTAACTTTTACTTTAAATATAAATAGTTTTAAATTTTATTAGATTATTTTACTCTTTTTTAATTTAATGTACTTTCTTCTTACTTTTAGTAGTATTAAAAGTGCATCATTTCATTTTTCTCCCTATCTCTTTCTTATTAAAACAATAAAAGCTACATAGATGTTATAACATTAATTAGTGAAAGAATAAAATAAGATAAATCAATCATTTCCTTAATATGTGTGAAAACACCTAAAACTACTTATAATTAAAAATGGAGGGAGTAGTAATACTCCTTCCGTTTTTTAGTTGCCCTCCCTGACAAACTTTGTGATTTTATACTTAGTACTTACTAAATAATCGATCTCGACGGGAAATAGTAAATTTTTATAAAAAATAAATGAAAATAAATTAAAATGAACAATTATCTCATTTTTTATTAAAAATGTTTACTTAGTCTCATCGAATATGATAATAATGTTAACTTATTATGGAATAGATCTGTCGAACACAATTAGTGTTCAAATTATTACAAAGTTACTGTTCTAAATTATTGTGAAAGAGGCCCATCAAACAGAGTTAATGTTATGGAGTATTACAGAATACACATGTAGTGTTCTAACGTATTGAAAAATATGTGGAACATAGTGATGCAACACCCAACACGCAAACCATCAATTAAAGAGGATTACTAATAACAAATGAGTGGTGTGAGGGAGAGTAACTTTAGAAACCTCAACCGTAGGTTCCCGGCCGCTCACATGCCAACAAATTAAAAGCTCCATAGCCAAAAAGCCTACCCTTTTAGCCCCAATCCCCACCCCCCATATTATCCTAGACCCGTTGTTAACAAGGGAAAACAACCACGATTAGAGAACTTGGGTGGTTCTACAGACTGGTTCTCATTATTTAATGAATCTTCCGATGGAGGCTACTGCTAAGGAAATCTGGGAGAATATTTGTTCGTGTGGTGATATTTTCGAAGTGTTTGTGCCAACAAATTAATTAAGCAAGGATGGGAAGAGGTTCGCCTTTGCTAGGTTTAACGGAAGAAATGACATGTTGCGCGTTATAGATAGGGTAAAGAGGTGTTGGGTCAGAAGTTATAAGTTGCTAGATTTTGAATCAAAGATTCCCAGGGAACCGGTTAAGGAAAACGTTCAGCGTTTGAAACCTTTGAGAAAACTATCGTTAAGGAAGCCTGGAGAAGAAAAGATGAGAGCTATTTGGATGGTGTCACTCGTGAAGGGAGGTCTACTATGCGAAACAGAAACGGAGTGTCAAACTAGGTGGTGCGTGATGTTAATTTGGAAGGGCAGATTCCTCAGGGGAGTGAACAACATGTAAGTGGTGAAAAGGTGGTGGAGTTGGAGAAGACAGACATGTAGCTGAAGGATCTCAAGGAGTTAATAATCAAACTGAAGCTATTAGTGTGGAGGCTGATAGAGTCCTTGAGCTTAGAGCTTCTGGTAGTTGGGTCTGCAAGCTGGAAAGACATGTTACTTTCTTTGAGGTAGAGGACTGGTTGGTAAATGCTAACTTCAGAGAAGTTAAGCTGTCTAGGCTTTCTGTTGATCTTATTGTGTTAGAACCTTCAAATGAGGAGGAGATTTATTGCCATCTTTGCATTCCAAGGGAGTATCTGAGTTTCATTCTTGGGAGGTCGGTTTCACGAATTTGAAATGAATCGTCTGGGTGCATATCTACGGAGTTCCATTATCTTGTTGGAAGATGGATACTTTTGAAGCAATTGGAGGTATTTTGGGTAGAGGTGTCCATATTAGCGATGATACGGTCTTTCCTGATGATATTAGTTGCGGTAGAGTTTGTATCGAAACCGATTGCTTCGACTTGATTCGTAAATATGTGTTCCTGAAAGTTAAGGAGGTTGTCTTCACGATCAAGCTGGTGGAGGAAATAGCGGTTCATTTTCTGGACGTTCAACGGGTTGGGTCGGAGCCTCATCAGTCAAACTCGTTGGAATCCATTATCCATTCAGAAGACTACTCTGAGAAAGTGGAGGTTGAACCTTCAGATGCGAATTCATTGGATGATAATGGGTTTCAAACTCTGTATGAATTTGGTAGTGGTGGAAGTAGTAATGGTTCATCTATTCCCAAAACTTTGGTTACTGTAATGCCTCCTGGTGTCGGTAAGAATGGAGTTGAAAAGGAAGATGATTTTAATAAGATGCATCTGGAAGGGGAGATCAATCTTAATACTTCGGCTGATGGGGTCCAAAATGTTAGTTCTTCTCTGTTAGGCGAAAGGGTTAATGGAAATAGAGTTATGGATCTCTTAACAGGAGTTGAATGAGAGCTGGATTTAGGGACTTCTATTGGGCTGAACTTAGGAAATTCTGTTGGGCTTGGTTTAGGAACTATTGGTGGGCCAACTGTTAGTGAGTTTGGGCCTAATCTACCTTTTGTTGAGGCAACCGACCTGTTGGAAGTGCAGGAGGTCGTGAATTGTGGAGATCAGATTCGTGATAATGCTGCGGCGAATTCGGTGGAACCAGAAAAAGAGTTGGGGTCGACTGGGTCGGATCCTTTTGGATTCTTACCTTTAATTGAGCAGATGGATAAGGAAGAAGACGAGATTATTCAGAAAGAAAAGGAGTCGACTAAATGTTTTTTGAAATCCAAGCGGAAGAGAAGACAAGCCAACGTCTAGGATAAGGAAGTTGTGCATGAATCAATCTTGGAGGTGGTGGAAGAGGAAGATGGAGGTAAAGGGGTGAATTGCGAAGATGGACAGGAAAAGTCGGCTGGGTTGATTAATGAAGAAGTGGTGGGGAAGGTGAATTGTGGTGTGGAAGCATAAACTCTATGGAATTTTGGTAGGAACATTGGTTTACTTGAGGAAGGGGATCGTGATGCAACAGTGACTCTGTTTAGACAGTGGGAATTTCGTGACAGAGCTAATAATAACAATTAGGTATGTGGTTTGTGTGTTCATTCAAATTTGGTTATTAATGAGGATGCTTAGCTATAATATACGTGGTTTGGGAGGGGCTGTTAAACGCAGAGAACTTGCTGATTTGATAAAAAAAGAGGATTGATTTTATTATTATCCAAGAAACAAAGCTTTGTTCTGTTGACAGAAAGTTAGTGGAAATTATTTGGGGAAACTTAGATTTCGATTGGGTTTACTGTGGATCACAAGGTTTGTCGGGCGGACTTTTGTGTGTTTGGAATAAATCGAGCTTTCAGCGTGTTAATTTTTGGGGTGAGGAGGGTGTTTGGAGATTGAAGGTGACTGGGAGGGAAAACGGGTTAGGATTGCAAACATTTATGGACCTAGATTGGCAGCGGAGAAGGAAATTTTTTGGGATAAATTGAAATCGCGTGTGGTGGAAAGTGGGGTTGATAAATGGTGTTGTGTGGGGATTTTAACACGGTTAGATTCTTGTGTGAAAGAAAAGGCTTGAGAGAGGGTGGATGGGACAAGGAGATGAGAGATTTTAATGAGTTTATTGATAATCTTGATTTGGTGGATCTCCCAACACAAACGACTCTTGTTGTAGTCGACTTGATAGATTTCTTTTCTCTAAGGGTGGAGTATTGGGGTGAGTTAACGCAAATTGGCTTACGTCGGAGTGTGTCGGACCATGCGGCAATCTTGGTAAAGTCTGACAAGAAGGATTGGGGTCCAAAACCGTTTAAATACGTGAGTGGTTGGCACAAGGATGAGAATTTTGTTAGATTGGTTAGAGATACTTGAAGGAATGCTAGTTTCTCGGGGTGGGGTGGATTTGTGTTGAAAGAAAAACTTAAATTGTTGAAAAATAATATTAGGATCTGGTTGCGCACAGATAAAGAAGGCATTGATAGGAGAATTGAACTTTTGAAATCTGAGTTGTTTGAGCTTGAAAATCTGGGAGCGGGTCAGTTTGGTTTGGAAGATGTGGTCCAGCAAGCTGGTTGCGTCAGAAACTCGTGGCAGCAGGACGGGGGGATTTTTAAAGAGCAGTTGGTGGTTTCTGGGGTGCGTGGGCTGGAGGCAGAAAGGGTAAGGGAGGTGGATCTTTGGCGCAAAAGGTTCCTGGTGGCTCAAGAAGATTTATATAAAGCATTGGAACATCAAAATAACGTTAAGTTCCATCAAGCAAAAGAAAAATGGGCAAAGGAAGGTGACGCAAACACGAAGTGTTTTCATAGGTGTGTGGAGTTTAAAGGAAGACAAAAATATCTTGAAGGATTGAGGATGAATGGGCATTGGGTAGATGATGTGGAGAAAGTTAAAAATGGAGTTCAGAATCACTTTATGAACCGATTTAGTTGCAATCCGGAACAGATGTTGATTCTGGGTAACTTTGACTGCCTTTGTTTGTCCGAAAGTGACAAAATAGACTTGGAGAAGGAGTTTGACGAGGCTGAAATTAAAGAAACGGTTTGGAGTTGTGGGCTTGATAAAAGTCCAGGGCCTGATGGATTTTCTTTTCACTTCTATCATTTCTTTGGGAGGATGTGAAAGTTCATGTGGTGAGATTTGTGAAGGAGTTTCATTTGCATGCGAAATTGGTTAAAAGAATCAATAGCTCCTTTATTACTCTTATTCCGAAAAAGAATAATCTGGTAGCGGTTGAGGACTTTAGACCCATTTCTTTGATTGGGAGTGCTTATAAAATCTTTGCGAAACTCTTGGCGAATCGACTTTGCAAGAAGTTGGAGGGTTTAATTTCTCTAAATCAATCGTCTTTTGTGGGGTCGCGATCTATTCTTGATAGCGTGGTGGTAGCAAATGAGATTATAAGTGATGCCAAGAAAAAGAAGATGCTTGCTTTCAAGATCGATTTCGAGAAAGTTTATGATACAGTGAGTTGGTCTTTCTTGGAATTTATGATGAAGAAGATGGGGTTTGGAGAGGTTTGGATACGCTGGATTTTAAGTTGTTTATCTTCGGCACCTTCCTCGGTGTTGGTGAATGGGAGACCTAGCAAGGAGTTTGAGTTGAAAAGGGGCTTAAGACAAGGCGATCCGTTGTCACCCTTTCTCTATCTTTTAGTGGCGGAGGGTCTTAGTCTCATGACGAAGAAAGCGTGTTCTCTCGGAGCTTTTGTTCCTTACAAAGTTGGCAAGGAAGGGTTTGAGGTGTCACACTTCAATTTGCGGATGATACCATCTTCTTTGGTGAAGCATCGGACTCTAACATTGTGGCGATTAAGAGTATCCTTCGTTGCTTTGAAGGGACTTCGGGCCTTAAATAAATTATGGGAAGAGTTGCATAATGGGAGTTGGAGTTGAGGAGGAAGTGATTCTGGAGTGGGCAAGGAGATTAAATTAATTGTAAAGTGGGTTCTTGTCCTTTTACGTATTTGGGTCTACCTATTGGGGATAAGGAGAATGGGCAGAAGATGTGGAAAGTTTTGTTGGAAAAGATGGAAAGTAAGTTGAGTAGATGGGCTAACAAAGTGCTCTATTTTGGTGGTCGTCTTACCTTGCTAAAATCGGTTCTTGGATCCCTACCTCTCTATTTATTATCATTCTATTATGCACCTAATTCAATCATTCATGACCTTACTTCACTCCAACGGAATTTCCTATGGGGTTCTTCCGTTGAGGGGGGGGGGGAGGGGGTTAAATGGGAGGTGGTGTGTTTGTCTAAAGAGTTGGGTGGTTTAGGTGCCAAAGATCTTAGATTGTTTAATTTATCCTTGTTAGGAAAGTGGGTTTGGAACTTGTTACAAGAGTCTAACTCTCTTTGGGTCAAGGTTATTGTGTCGAAGTATAGGGGGTTTGGGATAATGTGTTAAGGTTAAAAGAGGGAAAATCTCCTTGTTATTGGTGGTCCCCGTGGTGGAAAAATTTGATTCAAAAAGTAGCGTTGAGTCCTTGGTTTTTTAGTAGGTTGGGCAAAGGGATTGAGTCGGGGTCGTCTACCAAATTTTGGGTTGAGCCTTGGTTAGATAAGGGCGTCCATCTTTGTGATCTGTTTCCGAGACTCTTTGCTTTGGAAAGTAGGAAAGATTGCTTGTGTCGGATCGTATTGATAATGAGTTTAGATGGGATTGGTATAGGTCTTTTTATGGTATTGGGAAAATCTTCTGGTTAATGATTTAACGGTGCTATGTGATCAGTTTAATTTTTCCAACAGGTCCAGAGATGATCTTGGTTGGCGGTTTGATAATGGAGATGAGTATTCTGTGAAGGCTGGTTACAAAGCGGCGGCCAGCATTGTTCCTGATTCCTTGGCAGCCACTGTGGAACGTCGTATAAATTGGAAATTTTCTGTTTGGGATTCTCTTTTACCTCTCAAAGTTAATGGACTGATTTGGAAATTGGGGTGGGATAGGCCCTTTGGATAACTTAAAAAAGCGACATATCATTCACCACGAAACTGTGGCTCTTTGTAGATTATGTTGGGAAGAGGAAGAAAGTTCTGATCATTTGTTCTGTTCATGTAAATTTGCGAAGAAGTTTGGGCTCGTATTAGGGTATGGAGTGGGCTCTTGATCCTACCATGTATGTCAATTTGTGACCTCATTAATGGTGAGTTTCTGGTGTCTCTTAATTCCAGTGACCGATTTAGAGTGGTGATTATTCAATCAACATGGCTCTGGAAGGTTAGGGAATGGATTATTGTTAAGAATGAATGTTGGAATGTTGATCAGGTAGTTGACAAAATCAAATTTACCATGTGGTATTGGCTGAAGGCTCGTGGCGGCATTGGGGGTGGTTATACGTTAGGTGATTGGCTGTTATATCCTGATAGGTGTTGGTTAGTTAAATGAGAATGGGTGTGCTATGCTGGAGGTATTGATGTCGACTGCTACATTTGCTGTGAATCTGTTTTTGAGTTATCTATTGTGATCATCCATGCGAAGTACTGAAGGGTGCCATCCATGCGGCTCTAGTGGGTCTGGGAGTATATATTATGTTATGCTTTTTGTTCTATCTCATTTCATAATTGGGTATATCATGTGCCATCGTCTCTCTCGTGATTGTCCTGTATTCCAATGGAGATCATTATCTTTCGTTTTCGTTAAGTTTCCTAAACTTGCAACGAAAGGTATTCCACTCTATTTGGACTTGACTAGAGTTGGCTTATCAATTGCATCACCCCGTACTCTTGGTTTCTTGCTTGTAAGATAGATATACTAGACGAAGGGGTGGTCAAGTGGCGATAAGGTCATAACGAGTTAGAGGTTCGGACATGCTTTTATACTCCCTATGGGTTGAGGTAGTTCTTTGCATCATTTTACTACTTTCGTGCATCTCTTATGCACCCTGTTGTAATTGATTTCTAGTTTCATTAACAAATTTGATTTGCTGATTCAAAAACAAAAGACATGTGGAACATAGTTAGTGCTCTAACGTATTGCAAAATAGACATGTGAAACGCAGTTAGTGCTCTAACATATTGCCAAATAGATACATCAAATGCAATTAGGGATGGCAATGGGCCGGGCCGGGCTTTCAGAGGCCCGGGAAGACTAGCAGCAAGCCCAGGCTTGGCCCATGGCCCGGGACGGGGCTGAACAATAGGCCCAAGTTCGGGCCCGTCATGGGCTGGGCCGGGCTCGGGCCGGGCCTTAATATATATTTTTTTCCATTTATTATGTATTCAAAATGTTTTTTTTTTTTTAGTTATGTACTACTAATTTGTATAATGATGAATGTATTTAATTTATAGTATCTTTTTGCTAGAGATCAAATATTTTGATATCACTTTATATCATTTGAAATTTGTCATGAACATCCTTATTTGATATATTGAAATTAGTTAATATTAAATTACTTTATAAATTATATAAATATACTAAAAGTATAGTATATAAAATAATTTTATATCATTTGAAATCTTATAAGTATAGAAAAGTATTACAAAGGTATAAAGTGCAACATCATTTAGTAATAGAAATGTGTAAAACTACCCCTTCTACATTCAACAAAATTACATTCTAGTTATATCTTTTCCACTTTATTACACATTAATGGTATCAAAATTGTTCTTTACATTATTAATAACATAAAATCAAACTTATTACATTCAAGTGACAAAAGTGGTAACTTAATTACTAATTAGTTATTTTTATTGGACAAAACTACCCCTTCTCCCTTATATAAATAAACAAATATGAGTATTAATTTTATATTCAATATTTGTGCTATATTTGAATGCTAGAGTTTTTTAGTAACGTTCAATAACTCCAATTTATCATGTTTTTAGCTTCTTCCTATATTTAGCACTTTTGACTGGATTATACTCTATGAATTTAGGCTATTACTATGGTTTTTAGGTTATACTCATTGGAATTTTGAAGACTAGCTTCTTCTCCTTTTGTTCGTATCAACTATATGGTCTCCCTCTCCTATTACAAATTTAACAACTTTTATTCCCAGTTTTTTAGTTTTCATATATTTAGAACAACAAACCATTGTATAAATATAGATATTTTAGTTTTATTTAAGTTAACCAAGTTCTGTTCGAATTCTGTTGGTTGATCATGTATTTCTAGTCAAAAGCAAAATATTGCATTTTATTTTCAAATATACACCTTCTAGATTCATGTATAACTATCACAAAATCAAATCAATTTAACCATGCACCATTAAGCCATGTAACTCATGAGTCATATTATACATTACTCATGTATCATTGAGACACTGAAGAGTGTTGACAAAATCATGTATGCATGTCATACATCATGTACCATATCTTGTGATGCATGTATCATTGAGACACCCAATAACATGTACCATTTTTATGTGACTCATGTATCATTGAGACACTGTAGAGTGTACACAAAATGATATATGCGTGTCATACATCATGTATCATATTCTGTAATGCATTGAGACACCCTAGAGCGGAATAACATGTACCATTTCTAGATTGTGTATGATTGAGTACTAGAGTTTGAGGACTCACAAATCATGTAACATTCTTAGCTAGCTCCGTAAATATTGGCTCACATATATAAGACATTCACCATCAGTTTTTTATTTCATGTAGCATGCTTTTTATTATAAACAAATGTATACTGAAATAAGAAGCGATCCATAATAATAATGTACCATGTTTTGTGATGCGTATTTCATTGAGAGCGATGCTCAAAAATCATGTATATATGTCAAAATAACATGTATCATATTTTGTGTTTGGACTGGAATCGTAAATCATGGGATTGATCAAAGAAAAGACGGAACTTCTCCATGATCAAGTCCATTTGTGATTTAATCGTTCGAAAGAAATATCCTTATGTATGATTGAGACAAAATAACGATAAGCCTAAACATCAAAATAACACTTTAAAATGAAATCTGTAGTAGAGTGCTCCAAGTACAATGTTTTGCAATAAAATTAGAACTAAGATGCAGTCATATATTATCATCTTGGTATTGTCATCATACTTTTTGGTAATACTAACGTAATATATGGCTTCCAGAATGATCACGAGTCTACACAATGAAAGTCTACTAAATTTTTGAAGATCTATATATACTACCTTGAAGCTAGAATTCTATGCACACCACTACTTAATTGTACTCAGCAAGATCCCAAAGTACACCGATCGATCCATATATATAATGCACCATTTTCAAATTAAATTGATTCTCATGTACGTTTTATCGAACCGGAACTGGAAGCTGACTACGATGGAATCTTTGTTCTTGGAGACATGGTTGTAAACTTCTACATTCAACAAAATCTGCACCAAGATTGAAAGAAGAAAATATTAGGAAACTATAAACGCCATTAATCGATAAATAAAAGAGGGCTAAAATTAGTACCTTAATCTCGTCTAAATCACAATTTACAAAATAATAAAAATTAACACCAGAGATGACTATCAACTCAAGAATAAAACCGAAATGAGAGAAACATCGGAGATTTACATGGTTAAATTGGTACCTGATATAGAGCGACAAGTCTTCCGACCCAATCGGACAAACAACGAATCATGAAATTGATGAAAGATTATAATTTTGAATAATTAAAGATATGAGAAGATCTAGAATTTAGCTAATTAAACTAAATGAGTCGGGGGTTCTGAATGCACATAAATATCAATTGGCCAGGTTGTTAATTAAGCAATCAATCATGTACCTACATTTGATCGGAAAATCTGAGGTTGGTGTCGGTTCCGCACGGCATTGTATGTTTGGTACCTATATAATTTCATTTTGCTTGTTTGAAATGGACCGTGTGAGTTCAGTTACTTTTACTTTGATGGTAGTTTAGATTAGGAAATATGGTACCATATTTAATTTGTTTCTATATATATATAAAAAAGGTCAGTTTGGGTATACCACCTCAAATTTCACTTTTTTGAAAAGAAGATTTTGAATATCACTAAAATGTAATTAAGTTTGTAAAACATTACCTAGATGTAATTGACCCTTGAATTTTATCTGCGACTTTGATGGAGTGCAGAAATGGATAGTTTAGGAGGTTTACTAGAATGTGCAAGTCCCAGAAAGTTGTTGCTTAAAACCTTGCTGACATAAATGATATGTGGCCTCCGGCGAGAGCGTAATGCACATATCTTTCAGGAGAAACAAAGATAGATGTTTGAGGAGCTCTAAAATGATGGGGCTTTGTTCTATCGGCACTTATCCAGTGGAATTGTGGAGTTCATTTTGTCAGTATGTTGCTTTTGATGAGTTGTTCATTTCGCAGCCTTACTTGTGTAAACTTTGAGTTTGTTCCAAGTTTAAGACTTTGATTCATGTAATGCTACAATTCTTTGTATACTGCAATAATTACAATTAATTATGATACTCCAATCAATAGGAAGTTCTAAATGGCATGTAATTCAACAAAATGCATTAATTATGATGAAAGTTTTTATTGAAAAATGTAAAACGACCAGTATTTTTCAATTAGTAAAAAATCTAAAATGACAATATTATTAAAAATCAAAGGGAGTAGAATATAGCTGAGTACATCTATTTATACATCATCGAGCCCTAACCGCTATTACATTTTATGAGATGATCCAATCTTTTGAATAATTGATTAACAATTGAGTTGTGGATTTAATACCCTTTATGGAGGTATGGTGTTAGTGTCATGCACCGATCATATCTCACAGTTATGTTGAGAATTATGTTATGCCAAATTTAGTACAACAGATCAAATGTTGTGATAAATGACGTGGCAACATTCTTCACAATATAGGTAATATTTTGCATCTCTTTCCAAACCTGATTTCAAATACCAATGTTGGCAAGTATGTTAGACAACATCTAACGTGCATAGAATCCTTACTTGCTCTCCAACCGGAAGAAAACCAAGCCATGCTCGAGTTATAAATATAAAGTTTGTTCCTAAAAGCATGCTTACTAAGCGGTAAAATTCATCCCCATTGCACCAATCTGAATTGAGAGAGGTGATAGGCAAGAAGTCTCATTTACGATGTGGGTTTCACGAGGTAGTCCCTTGCATGTAGGCTTTGTTAAGTTTGTGCATTGTGCTCTGGTGATCACCAATGTGTGTTTAATTTGGTGATTACACTTGTTGTAGAAAATTCAATTCAACTCAACAAAATGATATAAATGCTAAAGAACAAGAAAGTTCTATGGACAACAACATGGAGGACGGTCGAGGCAGCACCTGACTCATGAAATGGCAAATCAATTTTAAGTGTTGCAACAAATCAATGAGGAAGCAGTAGTTCCAGTTTGGTCTTTTGGTAGTAACGCATGGGTTGATCAACAACCTAGCTAGCTTATCCCTTCCTTCTTAATGAGTGTTTATGAGTTGGAATGTGAGGGGCTTTAATAAATCTCTACGACAAAGTGAGGTTATTAAGTTTTGTAGAAATAATAAGATTGTTCTTTGTGCTTTGATAGAAACTAGAGTTAAGCAAAATAAAGCGTTAGCTATTAGACAGAAGTCCGAAAAACAGTCACGGTTAGAACCAATCCTCCCAAGGAAAAATGGAAGGAGAAAGAAAAAGAGAAGGAGTACCCTCCTCGTCCACAAAATCCCGGAAAGCAAAGAAGAGATCAAAAGAATGGTTTAATCAGAGAGAGTCCCTCGAGGAATGAGTTTCGAGACAAAAGGTCCCCTCCAAGGAGGTCACCTCCAAGGAGATATAGCAACTACACGGACTTAAATAGGCCAAGATTCGACATCTTGAACTATATAGTCTCGAGGAAGCTAGATGTCTCCTGGCCACCCCCGATTCAAGAAAACCGAAAGAAACAAGAGTTCGGGGAAATTTTACCAGTTTCACAAAGGGAAGGGACATACCTCTGATGAATGCGTCGAGCTCAAAAATAAAATCGAGAGGATGATACGTAATGGGCAGTTGGTCAACTACATCCATAAAGAAGAACCTCTAGCGATCCTACCTCCGCCACCTCACGTGGGGATCGAGCACCACCCCCAAGGGAACCCTCATTATGATGATATTCATAATTACAACAATTATGAAAACCGTCCCGTGAACGGAAGCATCCATACACTTACAATTGCTGGAGGACCCGCGGGAGGCGACACACGAAATCAGAGGGAGATCACAACTGATAATCTCAGAGTTAGAGACGTGAAGTACGCCCAAGTGGCACGACCGGGAACAAACGTCATCTCTTTTGACGATAGTGAAATACCGCTAAGGCACGCCGGAGGAGGAAACATCTACGACCCTTGTGTCCCGCTAGTGGTTTCCCTTTATGTCCAATCCTACAAGTTAGGAAGAATCCTCTTCGATACCGGATGTTCGGCTAACTTGATCTTCACGGGAACCTTGAAGAGGATGCAAATGAATCCAAGAGAAGGTCTTAAAGAAGTGAGGAGTGCCCTGGTAGGCTTTGGAGGACAACCTATCATGCCCCTCGGAATGATCAACCTGACAGTATCAATGGGAAGTGCTCCGCGACGAGTAACTCAACATGTTCCCTTTGTGGTCGTCGATATGCCTTTTGATTATTTCGCAGTCTTGGGTAGACCCGGCCTCTCTCAATTCCGAGTCGTAGTGTCTACAATCCACAACAAGTTGAAGTTCCCCACTCCATTGGGAGTTGGACAAGAAGTAGGAGACATAAGAGAGGCATGGTAATGCTACAGCATGTCAACTAAGTTCACTTCCAGGGTTGCCATCGGAGAGCCCAACCCGGGTCAATCACTCGAAGATCAGCCTCTTGTTCACAATGCTCCTTATCGTTTCTATACGGTTCGGTGAGTGAAGAAAAATCAAAAAAGCCAAGTCCGTCACTTAGGCGAAAGAAAGCAAGTCAAAAGAAAGAGAAGGATACCCTGGTAGGAGCTGTCAAAGAGCTCGAGGAGTATCAAGTTATACCCCCAATACCACCCTCTTACAACAATCAGAAATTCTTCGAGGAAAACAAGATTGAAGCAAGAGAAACCCTCGAAGAAATCCAAATTGTCGAAGGAAGTGCCGACAAGGTTACCAAAATTGATACCGAGATGACTACAGAAGTGAGAATGAAACTCATTCAATGTTTGAAAGATAACAACGACATCTTCGCGTGGAGTACCGAGGACCTCAAGGGGATCGACCCACGGGTAGCGGTTCACCGTCTGAACGTTGACCCGTCGATCACCCATATTAGAGAAAAGCGAAGAGACTTCAGTGCGGAAAATAATGTCATCATTGAAGCGGAAGTCCAAAGATTGCTTAAGGCCGGTCACATCAAGGAAGTAAGATACTCTGAATGGGTTTGTAATGTGGTCCTCGTGGAGAAGGGGCCCGACAAGTGGAGAATGTGCAACAACTTCACAAGGCTCAACAAGTTTTGCCCGAAGGATCCCTACCCGCTCCTCCGGATCGACCAGCTAGTCGATTCCACAGCTGGATGCGCCCTCTTGAGCTTCATGGATGCATACCAAGGATTCTACCAAGTCAAAATGGCCAAGGATGATGTACCCAAGACCGCCTTCTTCGCAAACGGCAATGTGTATTGCTTCAACGTGATGCCTTTCGGCCTAAAAAATGCCGGAGCGACCTACCAAAGGCTGGTCAACAAGATGTTCAAATAAGAACTGGGTAAAACAATGGAAATATATGTTGATGATATGCTTGTCAAGAGTAAGACCGAGGAGCAACATGTAGGTTACCTGGCAAGATGCTTCTCGATTTTGAGGAAGTATGGCATGAAGCTCAATCCGGCGAAGTGTACCTTTGGAGTTAAAGGTGAGAAGTTCCTCGGTTACATGGTAACGGAGAGAGGAATAGAAGCCAACCCCGAGAAAATCAAGGTCATCCTCGATCTACCTGAACCCCAATCCGTCAATGAGGTACAACAATTGGTGGGGAAGTCGATCGTGTTGAGTAGATTCATCTCGAGATCCGCCGAGAAAAATCTCCCTCTTCAAAGTTTTGAGAAAGAGCAACCACTTCGAGTGGACAAAAGAATGTGAGGAAGCTTTCGAGAAGCTCAAAGAGTACCTACTCTCCCCTCCAATTTTGTCAAAACCAGTGGAAGGAGAAGTACTTTACTTGTACTTGGCAGCAACTGGGGAAGCCATCAGTTCTGTCTTGGTGCGAATTCAAGGTAACGACCACTTGCCCATCTACTACTTAAATAAAGTACTCGCTGGAGCCGAAACACGCTATATGCATATCGAGAGGCTATCCTTCGCTCTAGTCTATACGGCGAGGAGACTGAAGTCTTACTTTGGAGCGCACAAGATTGTGGTCTTGACGAAGCAACCTCTCAAGCAAGTCCTCGGAAAACCCGAAAACTCGGGAAGGCTAGCAAGATGGGAAATCGAATTGAGCAAGTACGACATTGACTATCAAGCACCTCTGGCCAAGAAATCCCAAGTCATTGCCGATTTCCTCGTAGAGTATCCCTCCAAAGGAGCATCAGAGGAAAACCCTCCGGAGACACAAAATGTCATGATGATGGTCGAGGAGCGACCACGAAAGAATAACCCAATGCAAGCTCTCGAGGATGCTTTAAAAGAACTCAAAGAGATGTCCCAGACAAAAAGAAAAAGGCATGACGTGTTCCTAGCAGAAAAAGCCGAGGAGCCTAAGGGTATGGAGACCGTCTCTTCAAAACCCAAGGAGCTCGCCAACCATGGAGTCGCCTGGATTCTTCACGTGGATGGATCCTCCTCGGAAAAAATGGCGGGATAGGAATATACTTCAAGATTCCCAGAGGAGCTGAACTCGAGTACGCTGTTACTCTTAGTTTTCCAGTCTCCAACAATGAAGCTGAGTATGAAGCTATCCTCATAGCTCTACGTATGGAAAAAGCACTTGAAGTGAAGAAGCTACATCTCTTCACTGACTCTCAACTGGCCGAGAAACAAATCTCGGGAAAGTTCAAAACCAAGAAGGACTCACTGGCCGAATACAAGAGCGCTATCACGGAGGAAATCCAAAAGTTCGAAAGTTGCAAAATTGAGAAATTCTCAAGAGATATCAATCAAAGGGAAGATGCATTATCAAAATATGCTTCGACTTCCGGAGGAGTGGATACCCGAAATGTGATATTTATGAGAATCAATGCATCATCCCTATGGTCATCAAAGCCAAACGTCTTGGCAATTGACACTCAACCAAGTTGGATGCAAGAGATCGCTACCTATCTCATGAACGGTAGCCTTCCTCGTGATAAGGCTGAAGCAAGAAAAATCAAAGGGAAGGTAGGTCACTACATCATGCAAGGAGACCACTTGTACAAGAGATCCTTCGAGGGAGTCTACTTGAGATGCGTTGCCGAACAAGAAGTGCAAAAACTTTTGGGAGAAATGCACAGAGGAAGTTGCGGGGACCATGCCGGAGGAAGAACCCTCGCGCAAAAAATCATTCGCCAAGGATACTACTGGCCCACTGTTCGTGAAGATGCTGCCCTATTTGTGAGATGGTGCGAGGAGTGTCAATTGCACGCCAATTTGATCAATGTCCCAGCGAAACCTTTCATGCCCATTGCCATCAATTGCCCTTTCGACATATGGGGCATCAACATAGTCGGTCTTTTCCCGAGAGGCACGGGTCAAAAGAAATTCATCATAGTTGCGGTGGAATACTTTAGCAAGTGGGCGGAGGTTGAGGCAGTGTCTACTATCACTGAACAAAGAGTGATGAACTTTTTATGGAGAAACATCGTGTGTCGATTTGGCTTACCAAGAGTCCTCATCTCGGATAATGGTGCTCAATTCTGTGGCCAAAGGTTCAATGAATGGTGCAAGGAAATGAAGATTGAGAGGAGGTACACCTCAGTAGGACATCCTCAATCCAATGGGCAAACAGAAACAGTCAACAAAATCCTCGTCAACAACTTACAAAAGAGGTTCGCCACCAACAAAGACTGGGTCGACGAGCTTGGTGGAGTGGTATGGACATACCGCACAACTTCATAAACAGCTACAAGAGAGACTCTCTTCTCGCTAGTTTATGGTTCTGAAGCGGTCATACCAGCGGAAGTGGCGGTAGAAACCCTCAAGATCCAAGGGTATGAACCCGAGGACAATCATACCGAGAGGCTCTTCGATCTGGAGACGATAAGTGAAGCGAGAACCACTGCCTTGGCCAACATTCTCAGATACCAAGCACTGATAGCGAAGACCTACAACAAGGGTGTGAAGGAGAGAGACTTCCAAGTAGGAGACTTAGTACTCCAAAGAGCGGACATCCTAGACAAAGTTGGGAAGATGCAACCCAACTGGGAAGGCCCTTACAAGATAATTGAAGCAAGGTCCAATGGAAGCTACCGTCTCCAAGACATGGAGGAAAGAGTATTAAAAACCCATGGAATACTTCTAACCTCCAGAGGTTCTACGCCTGAGTTGTTTAACGAACAAGCTTTTTGAAAAGCTCCTGTGAAAGTCCCCCAGATCGAGAAGGATTCCTCACAAGCTTGTGTGAGAGGTACCCTCCTGTTTTATGGTTCAAATTGTATGATTCAGAAAACGTTGTAAGAAAATTGGCTGAGAAGCCCCCCATTGTAATTGAATTTCTGACAAATCAATGCAATGCCTATCTTTCAACAAATAAATGTTCAAATGTAGAACCTACTCTACTCAAAGAAAGTTACTCAGTCAAGAGAGATTGCTCGATCCAAAAAGAGCTCCCCGCTATCTCATCTATTGAGATACCTAATGGATTTACTTCGCAAAGAAAAGGATTCGAGGAGAGTAAATGAGAATCAACTAACTGCTCAGATCGAGAAGCAAAGTTCCAACACTTAGGAATTTTTCGAGTGTATTATCTAATCTACTTAGATTTTTTCCGTTCTTGAGAAGAGTGAAAAGAACACTTAATCGGTCCTAGTATCGTGCAAAGTTGCTAAAGTTACTACTCTAACTAAGTTATACGTCATAACTACAAGGAGTTAGTGAAATGCATAAGTATAAAACAGTGGAGCGAGAAGTAAAGAACATTGGATTGAAGCAACAAGGAGAAAGCATTTGTCAAATTATGTTACAAACAAGTTCGAACAGTTCCACAAGGGGCCGAATAAAAAGCAGTAAAAAATTGTTCGGGAAAAACTCTAAGTAAAAAAGTACGACAGTACAACATAATCACCGAGCATACTCGGGCTTCTCATCTTCTAGGGCTCCTCGGACTAACGTGTACGGCTAGTAGCGAAGTCGCTCTGCGCAGCCGGGACACTGCTGGTCGATGCGCCTGCTCGGTTAGGACTCTGCAGAGAATGCAAGTTTCCGTCGCTATCCTTCTCGCGAGCTTCCTTTATAGCATTGGCATAAGTGACAAGCTCTGGCTCCACGAATCCCTCCTCACGCCCCATGACCGGTTGGTTAATCTGAATCCAATTGGCATTGCCAAGAGGAGCCTTCTCGAATGCAAGAAGCAGTCCAGCCCTTAGACATTCTGGAACCCACCGCGGAAGATAAGAGGGATTGCTCGGATATGGGACTTCCGGATCGATCACCAGCTCCCCAAACTCACATGCATGATGCATCTCATCAGTGGGGACATCATCAGGATACCGGGACATGTCCTGTAACGGTACCGGTTTTGAAAACAAAATATTTTCTTGAAAAAGGAAAATAGAAAAATACTTTAATAACAACGGTCGGCAATAAATGCCAAAATAATTTTTGACGCTAACAAAAAAAAAAATCCAATGACAACTCAAGTTCGAATGAACAACGAATGAAGACAATAAAAGTGTATCTTCTTATTTTGAAAAGAAACCCGTGACACCCCAGACCCTTCTCTCAGTCGCTGGCATCCTAGTCACGCACGTCCTCAGCAGCATCTAGAAGGAAGGAATTTTGAAAAAACAAAAGAGTGTGAGATAAAGGATCTCAGTGAGGTTCTAAGTTAAAATAGAAAGCAAACCGTTCTAAAAACAAAGTCTTTTTCGGAAAAACAAGCAAACAGAACATAACACATAAAACAGATTAACAGAACAGATACGTTGTAGACCCTTGGTGCAGCCCGCCTTATTTCTCCTACTCCCAGAATGCCCTTAAACTCCCTCCAGAGGATGCATAACTCCGGACAGAAACAGAAACCCCCGTGTACTTTGGGGAACAGATCCTACGACCCTAATAGACCTCAGCGACTTCTGTCTCGCGCCTAAAAGGGAATAGACTAGGCCACGATCAAGCAAACCCGCTAGTCCTCTACTACCCAAGCCTACCTAACCATAACCTAATCAACCGGTCACACAGAAACAGAACAGATACAGAGCAACAGATACAGATAATTAACACCGAGAGGTGTTCCTGCAGAAAGGTCAGTCCAGAACAGAGTAGCAATAAACGGAAATGCAAAAAGCCATACTTAGGGCTTATACTTTTACGCGGAAGCATACAGTAAACAGTAGATAGTAATAGGTACAAACAGTCACATAGCCTTCCAGTTTTTCGCAAATAATAGGTTTAGGGGTGAACACTCACCTTAGCTTGCGAGTAAAAGACCTTCAACGAGAAATGAGCTTTACGGGTTTACGAACAACGGAGAACCTAACAAGAAAGTACTAAACACAATTTAGAAGTCGAACGGACGGAAGGAAAAAGGTTGAAAAAGGAATGGTAAAGTCGGGGTTCGAACTCGGGACCTCTAAGTTAGTCAAGCAAGGATCTAACCAACTAGGCTAGCAAGTCAAGTCAATACTAACTTACAAAAACAGAAACTGAGTTTAAAACATTTTCAGAAACTCTTTCGATTTTCCGATTCTGGAAATTACCAAAATACCCTCAGTTGTAAATTGCAAGAAAAACCCTTTTCGAAAACAGACAGTACAAACGAACCAGCAGTTTTCCAGACACTAAACAGTCTTCTCAAAGCAAAAAGGTTTACGATAAAAGCCTACTGTCAGTCAACTACGGTCAACGGTAAAACTGCAAAAAGGTCCTTTAGGTTTTTAGGTTTCCCAAATCAGTCCATGTAACGGTACCGGTTTTGAAAACAAAATATTTTCTTGAAAAAGGAAAATCGAAAAATACTTTAATAGCAACGGTCGGCATTAAATGCCAAAATAATCTTTGACACTAACAATAATAAATAATATCCAATGACAACTCAAGTTCGAATGCATAACGAATGAAGACAATAAAAGTGTATCTCCTTATTTTGAAAAGAAACCCGTGACACCCCAGACCCTTCTCTCAGTCGCTGGCTTCCTAGTCACGCACATCCTCAGCAGCATCTGGAAGGAAGGAATTTTGGAAAAACAAAAGAGTGCGAGATAAAGGATCTCAGTGAGGTTCTAAGTTAAACAGAAAGTAAACAGTTTTTAAAAAAACAAAGTCTTTTCAGAAAAACGAGCAAACAGAACCTAACGCATAAAACAGATTAGCAGAACAGAAACGTTGTAGACCGTTGGTGCAGCCCGCCTTATTGCTCCTACTCCCAGAATGCCCTTATAACTCCCTCCAGAGGATGCATAACTCCGGACAGAAACAGAAACCCCCGTGTACTTTGGGGAAACAGATCCTACGACCCTAATAGACCTCAGCGACTTCTGCCTCGCGCCTAAAAGGGAATAGACTAGGCCACGATCAAGCAAACCGGATAGTCCTCTACTACCCAAGCCTACCTAACCATAACCTAATCGACCGGTCACACAGAAACAGAACAGATACAGAACAACAGATACAAATAGTTAACACCGAGAGGTGTTCCTGCAGAAAGGTCAGTACAGAACAGAGTAGCAATAACAGAAATGCAAAAAGTCATACATAGGACTTATACTTTTACGCGGAAGCATACGGTAAACAGTAGATAGTAATAGGTACAAACAGTCACATAGCCTTCCAGTTTTTCGCAAATAATAGGTTTAGGGGTGAACACTCACCTTAGCTTGCGAGCAAACAACCTTCAACAAGAAATGAGCTTATGGGTTTACGGACAACGGAGAACCTAACAAGAAAGTACTAAACACAATTTAGAAGTCGAACGGACGGAAGGAAAAAGGTTGAAAAAGGAATGGTAAAGTCGGGGTTCGAACTCGGGACCTCTAAGTTAGTCAAGCAAGGACCTAAGACTACACACATCAGTCCCCTTAAGCGCGCTTAAGGGGACTGAAAACGCGGCCCAAGCCGCGTTTTGGGCCACATCAGTGGCCCAAAACGCGGCTTGGGCCGCGTTTTGGCCTGCTCAGCGTTTATGATAAACGCTGAGCAGCAATGTGGTGTGGAGTCCACCAAATGGTGGACTCCACCCATTTACTTTATTTTTTTTTTAATTCTTTTTTTTTTACTTTTCCATTTAAATTTCAAACGGTCATAACTTTTAAAATAAAAATGCAAAAAATAAATAAAAATTACCAACGGATAGAACTTTTCGAGATCTATAAATAGACACCACTCTTGGATATGTTTGCTCACAATTTCTCCAACTCATTTTTCCCTTCTTAATTAAACTCAAAACACTCTCTCAACTCTTTTCCTTTCCAATTTTCTCATCCACCAAAATGACACCCGAGCAACAACAATATCTTAATTACTTGAAAAACAGCGATCCTGAACGATACGATTCTATCATGAATGACATGTTTCGTCCAACCCCCTCCCCCCCACCTAACCGAGCTCTTTTCCAAAACCCATCTGAAACTCCGTATGTTCCTTATTTCAACAGTCCACCCTCACAAACACCCATGTTCTATGATTCTCAACAGTACCCTGAGATTGTTCGTGAGACCCAGCCGGAGCCGCCCGTGGCCGAGGAAAGAACATGTGGTCGTGGCAAAGGAAAAGAGAAAGCCGCTAAAAAAGTTGGTGGTGGTGGTTCTAAGAGACACAGCTTCAACATTCATGAGGACGGGGTCATTCTGACTGCTTACGCGGAGGTTTGCCAGTGCCCAATCACCGGCACGAACCAAGACCTCAAGTCGATCTTCAGAAAGGTGTCCGAAAGATACGAAAACGCCCGTAGGGATGGGATGATTCCTGATATGAATGTGCGCACCAAGGACTCACTCCGGGGGAGATTGCAGTTGCTTAAAAAACACATATCTGTGTGGGTTATCTGCCATGAAAAAGCACACAAGTTCCTTGGTCAACGTAGTGGTAACTACACCGATGAACAAATAATTTCGTACGCCAAGGATCTCTACAGAGCAAAGAAAAATGAGGCCTTCACACTTATGGAGCAATGGAATGTCGTGAAGAAGTATCCGGAGCATGCGGAATACTTACGCTGGGATGATTATGTGAACAGGCCTCGGGAGGGAGAGGCCGGTGGTGGTGGTGACGAGGGAGAAGACGAGCCAATGGCATCTGCGGGTGCTGGTAGTAGTGGTGGGAGCAAACGTTCATTTGTCGTGACCTCCCCGGAGAAACGTCCCATGGGACGTGACGTGGCCAAGAGGTTGGCTAGAAATGGAAATTCTAGCTCAAGTCCGATAAGTGAAGAAATGTCGCGGTTCACCATGAATTATCCGGCTTCAATTGAGCTTGACCAACAGAAGTTTCTCTATTTCCAGGAGATATCCGAGAAACAACAAAAGAGACAAGATGAAGAACTACGTTTCAAGAAGTTGAAGATGTATACCAAATATCTAGCAAAAAAGGCTGTCCGTGATTTGATGCCTGATGAGCAGCTAGTGTTCGACAGTCTTAAGATGGAGTTGTTTCCCGATGAGTAGGCAGAAATGGTCGTCTGCTTTTATTTTACTTTAACGCATGTGTGATTTGTTCGTTTTTTAATTTTATGTCCAAGTGTGGTGTGCTTGTATTTCCTTTCCGTGAGAGATCGATGTCCGTTGTAATAAAATCAGTGTGTTGTTTGAAATTTGAAATTTCAATTTCAAATGAATTTGTCAGGAATCTTATCTTTAATTTGAATTTGAATTTGTCGGGAATCTTATCTTTAATTTGAATTTGAATTTGTCGGGAATCTGATCTTTAATTTGAATTTGAATTTGAATTTGTCGGGAATCTTATCTTTAATTTGAATTTGAATTTGTCGGAAATCTTATCTTTAATTTGAATTTGAATTTGAATTTGCCAGCTGACTTTCTCTATTTAATAGCATCTCAGAACTTACAATCAGACACACCAACCAACACAATCCAATTGCATCCACAACCACTTTCACTCTCGAAAGATAATCATGTCTTCATCATCTTCATCATCTTCATCATCATCATCATCCACCGATAACTTCCTCCAGAACTTTACTGCAGAAATCTACCCAGAATTCTACCCTCAATTCAACCAACAATTCAATGATGGTGGTTCGTCCTCGAACTACAAAGTAATGGAAAAGCAGTTCATCCAAAACTTGCCAAGCATGATAGAACAATCCATGCAATATGAAGAACGATCAAAGAAGCCACAAAAAGAAAAGAAGAAACGTGCGTACATTGATAGGAGTAGAGTGCAGCGGGGAGTGCAATTGTACGATGACTACTTTGCTCCAAGAGCTACCTACGCAAACCAATTCAGACGGAGGTTCCGAATGAGGAGGGAATTGTTCGACAGAGTGATGGCCGGTGTGATGGAGACGGACACCTACTTCCACAACAGTGTCAATGCGGCTGGTACACCGAGTTTAACCCCTTACCAAAAGTTTACCGCAGTCATGAAAATGATAGCCTATGGGCTTTGCGCAGACGGGGTTGATGAGTATTGCAGAATGGGAGAAAGCACGGCTATTAAATGTCTTAATCGATTCTGTATCGCAGTCGTACAACGCTTTGGCCCGGAGTACATGCGGAAGCCTACTGAAAATGATTTGAGAAGGCTTCTTGCAATCAACGCGAGTAGAGGCTTCCCCGGGATGATTGGAAGTGTCGATTGTATGCACTGGGAGTGGAAGAATTGTCCAAAGGCGTGGGCCGGTCAATTTCAAGGCAGGAGCGGAAAGCCCACTCTCATTCTCGAAGCTGTTGCATCCCAAGATACTTGGATCTGGCATTCATTCTTTGGACTTTCTGGAAAATTCAATGATAAGACGGTGCTCGAACGATCACATTTGTTCGACGATCTCCTCAACGGTGTGTCACCTGACGTGCGCTTTCATATCAATGGTCGTGAGTATAACATGCCTTACTACCTAGTCGATGGCATCTACCCAAATTGGGCAACATTCGTACCTGCCGTTCCCAATCCTACGACTCACAAACTACAGAAGTTCAGCACGCGCCAAGAATCTTGCAGGAAAGATGTGGAACGTGCTTTTGGAGTTATACAAGCTCGGTTTCATATTATCAAGCATCCGGCCCTTCCACATAGCAGGCTACAACTCCAACAGATAATGGATTGTTGCATCGTACTTCACAACATGATAGTCGAGGATGAGCGTGACAATTACTTAAACTACGACCAAGCAATCGAAGACTGGCTTAAGGAATGCGCCGAAGGCAACTTGCAGTACAATGCAGACATCCTTAGGGACGTGACAATCACAACACGTCCATCTGTTCTGAATGATTTTGTTGATTACAGGAAGAACCAGAGGATGATGGAGAGTTACATCCAACATGACGCACTCAAACATGACTTGATTGAACACATTTGGAGGATGAGGCCTTAGTTTCCATTAGAATGTTGTTTGCATTTTCAATTGTTTCAGTTGTTTGTTTCAATCGTTTGTTTTCAATTAAGCAGAACTTGTTGTAATATTGTGTGTTTCAAATTCGGTACAACTTAATGTAATATATTCGTGATTTCCATCTATAAACTTGATTTCGTATGAAATTCTTTACAAACAATCTTCCTTTTTCTTTACCTTAACCAAAAAAAAAAATAAATAAATAAAAATAAAAAATGACGTGGCAGGTCTTAAACTGGCCTTAGCCGCGTTTAAGCAGTCACTGATGCAGACGAAAACTGCTTAAACGCGGCTAAGGCCAGTTTAAGGCCTTAAACTGGCCTTAGCCTTAAACCACTGATGCGGGTAGTCTAACCAACTAGGCTAGCAAGTCAAGTCAATACTAACTTACAAAAACAGAAACTAAGTTCAAAACATTTTCAGAAACTCTTTCGATTTTCAGATTCTGGAAATTATCAAAATACCCTCAGTGGTAAATTGCAAGAAAAACCCTTTTCGAAAACAGACAGTACAAACGAACCAGTAGTTTTCCAGACATCAAACAGTCTTCTCAAAGCAAAAAGGTTTACGATAAAAGCCTACTGTCAGTCAACTACGGTCAAAGGTAAAACTGCAAAAAGGTCCTTTAGATTTTAAAGTTTCCCAAATCAGTCCACAAGAATCCAAAACAGTAACAGCAAGGTCCAAAAGTCCTTTCGAGGTCAAACAGGAAATCAAAGTCAATCATACGAGGTCAAAAGATCACAAGTCCAGCAAACAGTAACTACACTAACAACCTAAGTCCCGGTTCTCAGTTCGAATCAAAATAATACGGTCAGAATGAACAAGGGTAAATCAGTCCAGGGGTAAAATCATCCGAAACAGAATAAGAATTTCGAATCAAACGAACAGTAAGGGATTCGAGATTTACCTTCGAATCGGAAGAGAGTTGAATCAATCTGCAATCGAATGAATCAAAAGAAAAGAAATTTAAAACGAGATTCGAACCGAACCGTAACCAAAATCGAATTCAAACCAGTCAAGAGGGATGGCTTACCGATCGGTACAGAAAGAAATCGGCGAGGGCGAACGGCGGTCGGCGGCGACGCGAACCGAAGCGGCACGGCGAGAAGATTGACGGGCGGCGCGGCGAACAGAGCAGGTGGATCGATCGGGTCAGACGATCGATCGAGGCAGATGTCGCGGCGGCGGCGAACGGAATAGGCGCGGCGGACAGACCGAACGGAGGATCGGATCGGCGGACTAACGGCGCGGTGGATCGAACGGAGAACGACCGTGGCGAGCTGATGGAACAGAGATCGGACCGATCGATCAACACGGCGCGCTAAACGGACGGAACGGAGACAGAGAGCGGCGTCTGCAGCGGCTTGAACGGGACGGCAGCGGCGCAGCACGCGGTCAAATGGCGCGGCGGCGGAGGTCTGCGGCGGCGGCGACGGAAGGCAGCAGCAACAGGGTTCTTCTTTCTCTTCCTCTCCTCTCTTTCTTTCTTTCTTCTCTTTTTTCTCTCTACTTTCTTTCTTTCTTACTAAAAGTGTTTGACGGCTGAAGAGAGTTGAGGAGGGAGTAATCTGACTAGGGTTAGGGTTTTGGGTCAAAAGGGTCGGTCAACAGGCCTTGACTGGGCCAAAGAAATGGGCCAAAAGAGCTAGCAGATCAGATAGTCTAGCTTGATCCAAACGAAACGAAACGAACTAACTTACGCGAAATTAGTTAACTAATTATCGAATAAATAATTTACTCTGATAATTAATTAACTAAAAAAAATTAAATAATAAAATAATAATTAAATAAATAATTAAATAAATAATTAAATAGTTTAAAAAAACGGGGTGTTACAGTCCACAAAGTTCAAAACAATATCAACAGAGTCCAATTCAATCCTTTTCATACTCAACAGCAAACTAGGGTCAACATACGGGGTCAAACAAGTCACAAGTCCAATAACAGTAACAACAACTAACGAATCCTAAGTCCCGGTTCTCAGTTCGAGTCAAACAACATGGCCAGACAGTACAAGGGTAAAATGGTCCAAGGGTAAAAAGTCCAAAACAGAATACGAGTTTCGAATCGAAAGAACAGTAAAGGAAATTGAGATTTACCTTCGAAAGAGAATAAAGTTAATCTGCAAATCGAAGGAATAAGAAAAGAAATCAATCAGATTCGAATCGAACCAAAATCGGAATTGAATCTGAACGGAAGGGTCGAACCAACTTACCGATCGGCTCAGAGCAACGGACCGGAGGAACGAACCGGACCGGACGAATCGACGGCGACGCGAACAGAGCGGCGCGGCGAACGGAGACAGCACGGACAGAGGAACGCGGTCGATCGGAGCGAACGAGACGAGCGGAGAACGGAAACAACGGCAGCGGCGATCGGATCGATCGGATTGATCGATCGACGAACAGAAACGCGGCGGACGGAGCAGGCGGCGCGGATCAGCAAGGCGGCGGCGACACGGGTCGGATCAGAACGGAGATCGCGGCGCGATCTCGAGGCAAAACGACGACAGAAAGCGGCGGCAGATCAGGCGCGGCGAACGGGACTGACCGGAACGGCGGCGGCGCGGCAACACGGTCAAACGGCGCGGCGGCGGAGGTCTGCAGTGACCGGAACGGAAGGCAGCAGCAACCGAAGATTTCTTCTTCTCTCCCTCTCTTTCTCTTTTTCTCTCTAACTTTCTTCCTTTCTTTCTTTCTTTGTGTTTGACGGCTGGGAAAAGAATGAGGGAGGGAGACTAACTGACTAGGGTTAGGGTTAGCAAAAATTGGGCCGGTCAACAGGCCAATTGACTGGGCTAGGAAATGGGCCAACCGAAAGGCTAATCAGGTCAGATCAGAAAGTCCAGCTCGATAACGAAACGAAACGAACTAACTTACGCGAAAATTAATTAACTAATTATCGAATAAATAATTTACTCTGATAATTAATTAACTAAAATAAATAATTAAATAATAAAATAATAATTAAATAAAAAATTAGATAATAAGAAAAAAACGGGGTGTTACGTGTCCTCTCTCCGGTCTGCATGCATGTCCTCGCGAGCGTCTACGTCAAAGTCTTCGGGCAGGATATTGATCCGCTTAAGCTGCCCGATGCAGGAGAAGAAACCCTCCTCGCGAGAGGAGTCCCTAATGTCTTGGGTAGCAAGCTTGTAAGTGGCAGACTCCATGAAAGACCTGGCAGTCTCTAGTCGGCTACCGAGAAGGAAGGACAGCACGCTATCCTTGAACTTTTGCATGCAGAGCGACAAGGTCGCATAGCCGCCCTTATAGCCCTGGGTCTCTGTTTTTCCCAGGCCAACTCCTTCTTGAGATGGTCCACCTTGGCATGAGCCTTTCGGACCTCCTTGCTAGCGACCTTGTTCTTCATCTTCTCGGCCTCCACCGTCTTCTCAAGCTCCTCGATCAGTTGACCGATATCGGAGCAATCCGCCGCCACATGGACATAGGCCTCCTTGAGGTTCTCGAGCTGCAAAGAAAGTTAGAAGTTAAAAATGATATCTTTTAAAGAAAAGAGCGAGAAGCGGAAGAAAAAACTTGTGCAAATTAAAAGAAAGTACCTGCAGCGCGCAGAGACTGAGCTCGTGAGCACGATCTAAATCAGAAAGTTGGACGAGGCGCTTGATCTCTGCATCCTGGTCGATATCCAGGGTTGCTTTGCCTCTTTTGCGAGCAGGCTCGTCGCTCCCACCCAAGTTTATGAGCCTCTTCGCATCGGCCTTCTTCTGTGGAGCGGCCCTTTCCTTAGGCCGCTTTTCTGGGTTGCCACCCCCAGCTTCCTCGGCTTTCTTACGAGCCGCTGCATCTTTCTCGGCCTTCTTCTTCACCGCCTCGACCGGGTCCTCGACCACTAGGAACCCCTCTTGCACCAAAGTATCGCGGTGCTCAGTCGCGCTCTTCGGATGGATGATGTCCAGCGAACCGAGGATCTTTGTAGTCTTGTCGGCCAGGCGTTGCTTTCTTCTCTTCTCCTCTTTAGCTTCAAGCGTCTTCGACATGATCCACTGGAACCAGTAATCTGCAAATTCAAAGGAGTTAAAAGTTAGAAGAGCGAAGAGTATCAAAATATCATAAAGAAAGCATACAAAAATACAAGTAAAGGCATTCTAAGCATAGTCCTCGAGTTAGTTACCGAAGAGGATATCATCGGTATACTTCGAACCCTTGTACCCAGTGTAAATCGGAGGGGAAAGACTGGCCAAGTAGGGGAGAGGTTGCAACACCAAACCCCAATAAAAGTACTTCTCCGGGTCTTCACAAGAGTTCTTCTCCTCGAGCTCCAAAACCCAAGGGTCCAGTTCGGCAGGAAGGGGGTATCTATCAGATATGGGTCCTCGATAAAAGTGCTTCGGAACCCCCCACTCTTCATCCTCATCGGTCATCCCGGGGAGTTTCTTCTACTTCACATAGATGTATCTGTGAAACCACTTGTAGCCCGAGGACGTCGGAGCGTCCATGATAAAGCCAAGACCAGGTCGGGCATTGAAGTAATAGAAGAATTTGTTTCCCGAGCTCTTCGAAACTCGGAAGAGCTGGTTAAAATTGTGGAAGTTAACGGGGATCCCAAGTTTCTTACAGAAAACCACGAAACAAATAAGTGTGCCAAACGCACTTGGGATAAGTTGCCACAGAGCGATGCCCAGTTGGTTGATGATATACTTGAAAGGGTCACAGAAAGGAAGGACCCAACCTCGGTCGAGCGACAAGAGATGCACGGCCATATAGCCAGGAGGTGCATTATAAAACGTCTGATCCTTCTTTGGCGCGAGGATTTCGAGCGTCTTCTTCCTCAACCTGTACTTTTGCCTAATGTAGGAATCTCCTCTTCCTTGACTGTGGAAGCAGTAGTTGGGATCAGACTGTCTTCATTCTTCTCGCCCTCTGGATCGGGGAGATCTACATCAAGGGGGTCGCGTGTAAACTTTTTACCGCTGGCCATGGTGAGCTTGTTATCGTTCTCGGGAGCGGCCTGTTTCTTCTTTGACCGAGAAGTATTCTTTCTCGGCTTCTTGGGAGCTTTCCCCGGAGCATGATCAGCCTCTTCATTATCATCGGATGATGGGACCTCCTCGACCCGTTTACGCTTACGCTCGCGCTCCTCGGCCCGTTCCCTCCCTTCGGCCTCTTCAATAGGATTTGGAGGACGGACATTGTTAGCCGCCGGGAAAGTGAAGTTCATTTCCCGAGGATCTATGGTTTGATATGGGACCACGCCCTCGATGTAATATTTCTCTTGAATGAGCAAGTCCCGCTGGGCTATTCTGTTCATCTCGGAAAGAGAAGGAGATGGCGGATTTTGGCTCAGACCAGCTTCATTCCCATGAAGATCGAGCATCATCACAGGAGAATCATCATCGTCACTAACAACTGTGCGACGAGTAGTTTGGGGAGGAAATTCAGATCTACGCAATCTAGGCGAATCAAGCTCCTCGATCTCATCACCCTGACCTTCTTGGAAGGACCGTTCGCCCTCCTCGAACCAAGCTAGTTCGGGAGTCAGCTGCTCGGTATCATCCATGTCTTCTACACGGATAGGCATCGGGTCGACGTTCAAGCTCATCTTTGTACGCACACATAAAAGTAAACACATATATGTCGTTGTCGTCGGATGCTATTCGTGTCAGTCTGTAGAGCCGTAAGAGCAGGACGATGAACCTACTCTCAAAGGGCTACCCACTAAGTCCATCACAAGTCGTTTAGGACCTAGAATACTGTGATCCTCTTAGTAGACATGATTAGTTCCACTATGTAATCACGTCTGAACTCCTCGTAGAGAATAGTACTAATTCACACGATTCATTCACATGGTCCATTGATATAATCATTACTCTGTGACGTAGCCAAGCTTGTATAACCACTACAGAACCTTCACAGATGAGTCGTAGATCGAATATAGGCAAAGACCGTTAACCTTGTTTCGTCTACATCTTATCCAAGAATACCACTGAGTTCAAACAGAGAAATCCAGCTTCCACAAAAGGAAACCTGAGCTCAGGATTTAACAACCCTATGCCGTACAGCTTAACAAGGGAGTCGATCTTATGTCCTCCAATTACGGAGTGAGTGAATCCAGTATGTCAGAAACGTTTCCGTCTACGCATAATAATCAGATAAGCTAAGAAAACAGGAATGGAGACACACGGTGATGAACACTCACTGTAGACTTTAAGGTTACCATAACTATGCGCATTAGTCCGTTCATGTGAGAACCAGTTACGATCTGTCACTTCATGATCATCGGTGATGTACTAACTTGAACCAACTCAACTAACCAAAACTTAACAGCAATTGTAGTGAGTTGTTCGCTTCTCGTCGTGTCTAGGTCCCATATGATTTCCCGAACCATATGAAGTGGTTTCTATTGATACCCCTTGATCAGTCAGCCTGGATAAGCCAACCCCTCATAAGTGACACCAAGGTATAGAATCCCAACAAAGCAACTTTAGATCCTCATGTCCCAATCCTAAAGATATGATCGTTGTTGACCAATTCTACATACAACTACCATGTAAAGTCTTATCCCACTGTATGCAATCACACATGCATACCAGATTATGGTTAACAAGATGTATGTCCGGATTTACAGATCATTTTTTAAGTACTTGTAACACTGAAGAATGTAACAAGGCAAGCAAGGAATTCGTAATTACTTAATTCGTGTTAATTCAGATAACCGAAACGGTTTTATTACAACGCACTAAGGCGAACTATTGATCGACGGGCACAACTCTACCAACATCCACTCCTCGTGCTCAATTTATATTATGGTTGATTCTATGGGGGAGAATTGGCACTCAGGCTAGACTATTGAAATTTGGTATTCAGGTTGATCCTTTATGTGCTTTCTGTGGCAAAGAACCAAAAACAGTAAGCTACCTTTTCTTTGTATGTGATTTCACTGTTGCTGCGCTTGAGGCTGTTCTGAGATGGGTGGGACAATCTGTGAGGGGTCCTTACATGTTAGACCAGCTGGAGTGTACAGTTAGATTGAGGAATCCAAGGTGTCGATTTCTGAAAAGTTTGTTAACTGAGCTTGTTTATGCTATATGGAGGAAAAGGAATCAAAGAGTATTCCAAAGCACAACATGTGACATTAACACAATACTGAAGATGGTGTCAGAGACTTCTCTCACAAGGTGCTACTTCACAGTTAAAATGCATGACTTTTGCAATAGGCAATTTGGTTTCCCTGTTGTGTGTTAAGCAGAGATTATTGTAGTTATTCAGTTTTTAGGTACTAGTAAGGGTTGTTCTTACTAGAAGTTGTATGGTGCTTTTGAGTGTTTGTACTTTCATTGATTTACTTGGAATAAAAAATCTAATTTTGTTATAAAAAATGTAATTTGAGTAGCACCAATATTTAGAGTTGCGAAATACTGAAAGTCCTACCCCTTCTTCTGTTACATACTTCAGAAAGGTTGATCAACAACTGTATGCAGTTGAGAGCTACCCAATGGCAGACTCATTTTGGTGTCGTGGAAAGTAAACTTATGATCACAATATGCTCAACAATTTCTATATACTAAGGTTCTGTGAAGCATGTTCTATATATATATATATATATATATATATATATATATATATATATATATATATATATATATATATATATATATATATATATATATATAGATTTTTGATATTGTAAAGAGGCCTGATCTTGAAGCTTTCTGTTTAGTGGAAATGAGTGGTGTGTTATTGATCCTCACTTTGTATCTCCATTCTTTTGACAAAATGCTTGTTCGCAGTACACATTTCTCTGTTGTTACTTGGGATTTGGGAAGGATAATTGGAATCTTGGGAAATACATGCATGAAACTCTATGGGCGGTCTAGTGCAAACTGAAGTTCCCGAACCTCCATGGACTTAAAATAAGGTTGGGCATGGCTTGTGATATGGGGATAAAGGTCCGGGCCATCGAAAGATCCCTCCTCGAAATTATCCCCCAGACCTGAGCCTGATTTTATACCACCAAGATAACAGGCTATCGGATATAAAAGGCTATGCCCCTCGAAGTATCGAACCAGGAGAGACTAAGCGTCGAAAAAGATCGTCAAGATAGAGGGCCCCCGGAAGAGACCAGTACTTGGTATTGTCCAGATCTAAAGCGCCGCTATGTCCGGTTAAAAGGAGACATTCCACAAAGAAGGGTCCCGCTATGTATCCTCTATAAATAGTTCGCATTTACTACTTTCACGACATTAATTCTTCTCTCCCATGCATTCATAGATATTCCATGTCCTTCCACATTAACTCAAGCGCGGCCTGACTGAGGCAGACCGCCTCGCCGTCCCCTCCCCTCTAACTCTCCCTTTTACTGTAGGTACCGGACTTCCACGGCAAATATACTCAACCCTAGTGTCATGTTGGTTGAGAGATGATGAGGTAGGTCCCTTGAACGGAATTTATCATCATCATCTTGGCACCGTCTGTGGGAACCGGCGACGAAAAGCCATGGTGAAGCGGAAGCAACCAGCAAGCACAATGAAAGACAAGGAACCCATAAGTGAACCCTTAAAAGACCCCACCCTTGACGAAGGATATGTGTTAGAGGATGACGAAATTCCTCCCGACGAACTGAACCCCGCCCCCCAGTCGGGGGAAGAATCGGGAGAAACTATCAAGCCCATGGATCCTCCGGCGGAGCCCCAAGTGTTGATTACTGAAAGCCGACTTAAGGACTTAATGCGATCTGTATATGATGAAGCCCACCCCCAGCCGGAAAAGGAGCGCCCAAAGAGCGTATCCGTCCGAAGTAGACCACTCCTTCGACCCAGGGAAGGGAGCCAAGAACCCACTCAAGATCACACCTCACGAAGTAGTGAGAGAACTCACACCGACAGTTCCGTAATTCTCCCTCGAAACCGACGAAAGGACCCGGAGAGAGATCATATCAGAGCAAGAAAAAGGCCCCATCAAGAGCCCCTACATAGCATCCCCGAAAATGACATATCAGATGGAGAAGATTCTGATGCGGAAAGGGAAGCCCTCGAAAAGAAACTGAAGAAATATGAGCACCTCCTCAAGGAACACGACCGAAAGAAGGCAGATCCGAGGGATCGCAGGCCGACTCATGATGTCGATCATTGGAGAAGAGAGGACGAACGGGGAGCTCAGATGTACGACTTCACGAAAGGACGTCCCGTCCGAAAGACGGGTTTCGCGCCCAATCCTCTGTCCTCAAGGCTCATGAGCCATTCGATCCCCCCTGATCGAAGAATCCCCAAGAATCTCCCCAAGTACGCTGGAGATACGTGCCCACATGAGCACAGAGTAAAATACGAAAACATGATGCAGATGCACGGACACGATGATAAGGCCATGGTAATTGTATTCCCAGGTACCCTCGAAGGCGTGGCCACCGAATGGTATTATAATATGCCAGTCGGGTCGATTCGATCATACTCGGACCTAGTGCGGGCATTCCTAGGACACTTCACCGATTATAAGAAATCCCAACAAGCGAGCAGTTGTCTTCAAGACATAATACAAAAAAAGGACGAGCCGCTTCGACGTTGGTGGCAACGCTTCAACGCCATCGCGCTACAAGTTGATGATCATCCCATGCACTTTAGAAGACAAACCTTATTCTCCAACACCCGAAATCAAGGATTGGCGTCTGAGGTCTCCCAAGAAAAACCTGAAACGTCGGAAGCCCTCTCGGATATTGTGAATAAATACATCGAAGAAGAAAGAATGAACAAAGAGGCCAAACTTGCTTTCGATCCCCCAAGTCGAGATAAGGATCGTTATCCCAGGAGAGATGTTGCTACCAGTTCGATGCCCGAATACCGAGGGAGCAGTGACCCCGGTGGAAGAAGACTCCCAAGAAAGAATCCCCGGCCCATCAAGTATCCACAAAGGAAAGTTTTCTCTCTCATCGAAAAGGAACCTTTTTTCCTATGGCCCAAACGGCACAAGGAAACCAACACCACTAGGGGATCAGATGATTATTGCAGGTTCCATAAGCAAGCGGGACACACCACGGACAAATGCATCGAACTTACGGCTGAATTAGACAGACTCGTGGCACAAGGATACACCCAAGAGTATAAAGATCCAGATGGTGTCCTTTCCATCCGAATAGTTGAGAAGCGAAAATTCGAAATAACTCGACCCCTTCCCTCTCGGCCCCCGCTGCCAATGCATTCCGAGGTTTTCCTCGAGGCCAGAGAAAACCATCTCGAAGAACTCAATCAAGATAACAATCCGATCTATGACAAGATCAGATACATCGCGGGAGGACCTACTGGAGGGGACTCTCGAAAGGAAAGGGATAGAACTGCTCGGAGAATGCGCAATGCCTATGCGGAGAGCACGCCCATCTTCAACATAGGGCAGGTCGAAACACAAAGCCATGTCCTTACGTTTGGGGAATCGGATATCCCACACCCTGACACTACTTGAAGTCAAGATCCCAACTTCCCACTGGTCATCTAGATGGTCATTTCAGGATTCCCCATAAGAAAGGTCCTCGTAGATATCGAGAGCTCGGTGAATGTGATCACCACAACCACCCTAAAGAAGATGAAGATCGAAGGAAAAGGAATGACCGAAGTAGCTACAGAGCTTTCCGGTTTTGGGGGTGCTATCGTGAAGCCCCTCGGAACCATATGGCTGTTGACTTCCCTGGGAGAAAATCAAGCAAGAGCCACCCACCATTGCCAATATGTAGTTGTAGACTCCCCCATGGGATACAACGTACTTTTCGGGCGGCCCGGGATCAACCAGTTCCAGGCCGTAGCATCCACTTACCACTTGAAATTGAAATTCCCCACCGAAGGAGGAGTGGGAGAGGTCCGCGGCGACTCTAAGGAAGCATGGGAATGCTACTGCGCGTCCACCCGACAGCGCCAATCTAGCCTCGGTACACCTCAAGACGGGTCCCCCGAAAGAAACTCATTGAAGAAACGATGTATGGTCATACAAAGCGAAGCTTTAGAATTCCCCCAAGACCTCCCCGAAGGTAAGGAGCGGATGACACCTTGTTCGGAGGTGAAGGATGTCATCCTTTTCGAGGGTGACGAAAGGAGGATCACGCGGATGGCAGCAGACCTCCCCGAAGAATTGGAGTTAGCCCTCGCCCTTTTCTTGAGGAAAAATTCAGATTTCTTCGCGTGGAAAACATATGATCTCCGAGGAATTGACCCCAAGATTATGGTCCACAGGCTCAATGTCGACCCCAAGGCTAAACCCATAAGCCAAAAGCAAAGAACTTCAGCAGGGAAAAGAACCTCATAATAGAAGAAGAGGTGTCGAAACTTTTGAAAGCTAGACACATTCGACCCACTCAATTCTCCGACTGGTTGTGCAACGTCGTTCTCGTTAGTAAGGGAAAAGGGAAGTGGAGAATGTGCAACGATTTTACGGACCTCAACAAACACTACCCCCGAGATCCCTATCCCCTACCTCGCATAGACCAACTAGTGGACTCGACCGCTGGGGCGGAGCGACTAAGCTTTATGGATGCTTTCCAAGGATACTACCAAGTCCCCATGGCCCGAGAAGACGTGGACGAAACCGCCTTTGTCGCTCATTCGGGAGTTTTTCTTTCCGAGTAATGTCTTTCGGCCTCAAAAATGCCGGAGCTACCTATCAACGCTTAGTAAACATGATGTTCGAACAAGAGATCGGGAAAACCATGGAGGTCTACGTGCACGACATGCTTGTTAAAAGTCTCGAAGCCAAAGACCACGTCCGAGATATAAGAAAATGTTTCGAGGTATTGAGGAAATTCGGAATGAAGTTAAACCCCGCCAAGTGTACCTTCGGAGTCAAAGGGGGAAAGTTCTTAGGATACATGGTCACTCAGAGGGGGATTGAAGCCAACCCCGACAAAATAAGAGCCATACTTGATTTTTCGAGCCCTCAAAATATCACGGAAGTACAAAGGTTGGTGGGCAGGATAATCGCACTGAGCCGATTCATATCAAGATCAAGGGAGACAAGTCTACTGTTTTTTAAGGTCCTGAGGAATAGCAAAAACTTCGAGTGGAACGAGGAAGCCGAAAGAGCTCTAACCGAGCTGAAAGATCACCTGTCGAAACCACCATTGCTGTCGAAACCTAAGGACGGGGACACCCTTTACTTGCACGTCGCGATCTCACAAGAGGTGGTCAGTTCGGTGCTGGTCAGATTGGAAGGAGGTTTACATCATTCGATTTACTACTTGAGCAAAGTCCTCACTAAGGCGGAAGTTAACTACCTAGATATAGAGAAATTGGCATATTGCGTCGTACTCGCGGCAAGAAGGCTCCGACCCTACTTCCAGTCGCACACAATAGTAGTCCTTACTTCACAACCTTTGAAAAGGATCCTAGGAAAGCCCGACTTGTCCGGAAGACTCGTCAGATGGTCGGTCGAACTCATGGAACACTCCATCGAGTTCCAAGCCCCCCGATCCAAGAAAGCCCAAGTGGTAGTAGAATTTTTCCTCGGGGTAAAAGAGGAAATTAACCTCGTTTACACCCTCGAAGGATCTCTAAAGGGGGAAAATCTCGAACCAAGGTGGGACATCTACGTCGACGGCTCTTCCACTCGAGGACAAGGAGGGGTCGGAATTCACATGACCGACCCCTTGGGTACACAGGTGGATTTCGCCGTTCGGCTAGCATTTCCGGCAACAAACAACGAAGCCGAATACGAGGCCGTCCTCATCGGACTCTGACTCTCCTTGAAAGGAGGGGCGAAACACGTGCACTTACGGACCGATTCCCAGCTAGTGGCCTAGCAACACTCGGGCACATTCGAAGTCAAGGAAGAACCCATGAAATTCTACCTTGCCGAACTCAAGCAAATGGTTTCTAAATTTCAAAGTGTGGAGATATCACAAATATCTCGAACACTTAACAAGGTAGCCGACGGACTCACCAGATTCGAGAGCTCATCACAAACGATAGCTACCCGTCAGGTATTGAATCCACCCTTCGAAATATATTTGAAAGATATGGGACAACCCCCACTACGTTACTCATTTTATCTCGAAACAGATCACCCTCATGACGGTCCAAAGACCGGCCATTGGTGAAAACAAGCTCAAAAGGCAAAGAGAACTCGAAGTAGTCACCATTGATGATAACCCCGAATGGTTAACGGACATCAAGGTAGACGCTCGAAAAACAATTGTCTTGCCTCATGATTCCGACCCCCAAACTAATTTCGGGCCACTCGCCCAAATATGCTTTTTTTGCAGCTCTACAAACAAGGGATCGTACCCTCGGACAAAGGGGAGGCTCGAAGGCTAAGGCGAAGATCTCAATACTTCCTCTGGAATGGCTCGGAGCTATATAAAAGATCTTTTGACGGGCCTCACCTAAAATGCTTAAATAAAGAAGAAGCTCGAAATGTACTAGAGGAAATACACGCCGGGAGCTGCGGTAATCATTCAGGAGGGAGGCCTCTCGCCCAAAAAGTCCGCCGACAAGGCTTCTACTGGCCTACAATCATTGAAGATTCCAAGTCCCGATTTCAGAAATGCGACGAGTGCCAGAGGTTCGCACGACTAAGCAAAGCACCGGGAGAACCAATGTTGCCAATCCCCATATCCTGCCCTTTCGACCGGTGGGGGATCGACATTGTGGGGAAGCTCCCTACTTCCACCAACCAGAAGAAGTTTTTGATTGTAGCCGTCGAGTACTTCTCAAAGTGAGTCGAAGCAGAAGCCGTCTCAAAGATCACCGAAGGGGTCGTCCAAAGCTTCATATGGAGAAACATAATATGTCGTTTCGGGCTCCCCAGACTCCTCACATCCGATAACGGGACGCAATTCACAGGAAAGAAGATGCAAGCGTGGTGCAAGGAGTTGGGCATCAAACAAACCTTCACGTCGGTAGGGCACCCCCAAGCAAACGACATGACCGGAGTCACCCACAAGACCATCATTCTCAACCTCAAAAAACGGTTGGGAAAGTCGAAAGCAGATTGGGCGGAAGAATTACATGGAGTGTTATGGGCCTATCGAACCACTCAAAGGACGGCCACTTAGGAAACCTCGTTCTGTATGGTCTATGGGTCGGAGGCCGTCATTTCGTGTGAGATAGCGGTCGAAACATTTCAGGTCACGGAGTACGACCCCAACCGAAACAAGGAATCTCGGGCCCTAGAACTAGATCTACTTGATGAGAAAAGAGAAAACGCCCGGCTGCGCATTCTGAGATACCAAGCGATGATGACCAAGGCTTACAACAAGAACCTAGTCCGGCGCGACTTGAATGTAGGCTACCTGGTACTGAGGAAAGCCAACATCCTCGAAAACGTGGGAAAACTCCAAGAGCCGTGGAAAGGACCCTTCCAAGTCATCGAGGTCCTATCTAATGGATCGTACCGACTTCAAGATCTCGAAGGTCGCCGCATAGAACGACCATGGAACATAAAAAATCTGCGAAAATACTATCCTTAGGGGTCGTGCCGTCCCTCCAACTTCGGAAACCACGACAACCATGTAACATTTTGGACTTTTTGCACCTCCCCCCCTCTTTATCAAACCACCTCTTCGAAGGTCGTCAATGAAAAGAGGGGCAGGAGAGTGACTTTGTAGCATTTCCTATCATACCACCCCTTCGAGGGTCGTCACTGATTATAAAAGATCAACGAAATGACCAATGTTCCTCCCAACATCATCGAACAAAGCTAGAGTTTAATTTCTGTTTCGATAGGCTTCTGACGGGAAGATCATCGAAATAGGAGATACTTCTTTAGTATATCGAATAATCTAGAAGTCTATTCGAGATAATATTGTTTCGACAGAAAAGTAATTTTTCGAATAGACTCTATCCTCGAAACAAATGTTATCGGGATGAGATGGGCGATTTAATAAAGATAAACGACGGTTTATACTTCATTCAAATACGCCTTTCGACGAAAGTATGGGGATCCCTCGAAATATACTTAGGCAATCCCCTAGTTAACAAAGGCCCGAATTAGGCGATCTTTTCGACAGAGAAATCGCACTAATATCCGCACTGAGAATCGAAACAATCCAACCACAAACAGATTCGAGAGTATGAACTAGAAAACAGTTATACGAATTCGAAAAAGAAGATTCATAGGCATTTTAAAAGCCTTAACAAAAATAAGATCCAGTATCAACATTGATCGAAGTCCTACTTCCAGATGGATTCAATCATGCCAAAATAGACGAGGATGGCCCCCGAAACAAATCCATCCGCAAAAAGAGGATCTAAATAGAGCAAAAATTCAAACGATTAAAACTGTTTTAACAACACTTGAAAGAAATTGTTCGAAAATAAAAACTAGTACAAAACAACCCGGCATACCGGGCCTTCGAAAAATCTCTGTTCAGGGCTTCTCAGGCTGCCTCTGCTAACCGCTTCGAGCAGTGTCTTCTTCATCTCCCCGGATCCCCAAGTAATTGACCAAGGAGCCGAAATCCCGGTACGATACATCTTCGAGGCTTATCCCGGCCGACAAAAGGTCGAAGTTCCCCAGCTCACACAAGATGGGGACGAAAGAGGGAACCAACAGAGCCCCCGAGTGGTCAGTGGCCTCGTCTGGATGAGCCACCGGAAAGAATTCTTCTTTCTGGAGAGCCTCGAAACACTCTTCCTCGGACACAGGCGCCCCCGATTCTCCACCTTCGGCCGTCTCAACTATGGGCTCGAACTTATCGTTGAGAAGGAGATCGACCTCTTTGTCGCCGTTGAAGTCTTGAGGAAGATGATTGCGGAACTTGAGCTGAGCCAAAACCCGATTCTTCGTCTCCACCGAGACATCAGCCACCCGCTTGCTCACCTTATATTCGAAGGATTGAGAGGCGAGAAAGTCCCGGACCGCATTCACACGGGTGAACTTCCCGTTTCGAGCCAATTCTTCGCGGGTTTTACGGAGAACAGTCTCGAACCCTCCCTGTTCCTTCTTCAATTGTTCAACCTCAGCTTCAAGCAAGCTCTTGACATCTTCTGATTTTTTCAAAGCTTGCGACTGGACGGCTGCATCTTCCCGGGCCTTGGCCAACTCCTTCGGTACCTTGTCAGCTTCGACATTACGGGCCTCCAGTACCGCCTGCAATTTCTAGCGCTGCCTCTTCTCCTCCTTGTATTTGCCCTCGAAGATACCCGACAGAGAGGACTTCTTATCCAAACGGCTACCTATGTTCCGGGATACCGTCATCAGCTAAAAAAATAAATAAAATAAAATAAAAAAACAAAGGGTTAGCAACCGAAGGGAAAAAGGAAGAAAGAGACATCGAAAGTACCAAGCCTCGAACATACCTGAATCTGCAGAGAAGATTCCTTCAACTTGATCTCAGCATCGGATAAACGGTCGAGTTCGACCTGGTCCACCCTCGAAGCCAACACGTCCCTCCACCCAAGGGCTACATGCTCATTCCCGTGGAGGAAGGAGAAAGTGTGGGGGTTCTCGCCAAGTGAAGGGAAGATAGGGGCCCGGACAATAGCATCCTCTTTCGACGCCCCTTGAGAGTCAAACTGAATAATATCCTCCGATCGAGGCCTCTTAGACTGCCTCCCCGAAGCGGAACTTTGACCCGCCTCGAGCCTCTTAGAGGACGCTCTTTCGAACAGAGCATTATCCCCGGCTCCTCGGGGTTTCGAGTGACTGAGGGTGGCTGAACAAAGGGGCCATCTTTGATCCGGACCGAGCCTTCACCCTGCGGAGGCACGATCCCTTCCCCCGGATTGATGTGGGGAGCGTCTGCGGGGTCGATGATCTTCGAGACATCGTGGGGTCTGTCTTCTGTATACTTCGAAGGTTGAGAAGCCTTCAAGGAACGTTCGAGGGCCCGTCGGTTGAGAAAATTGTTCAACAGCCTCATCCAGTACACTGCGAGAAAAGAGGGATTAGTAAACGGAAATCAACCAAGAGCAACATATATACCACATCTATATATACAAGAAAAAATCACATACCCAAGTCCTGGATCACCGTAGCCTCCGGTTGCACCTTTGAAATCTTCCCAAGGAAGAGGGTTCAACCAAGAGGTTGTACGGGTTGATCCGCTTCTCGGGGGAAATATTCCTATATTTATTAGGCCACTCAGCCCGGTTCTCAGCGCTAACATAAGGGACCTCCCCGGGGCGACGCCAGATCCGAGGAGTCGGTACGACCCCCCTTGTCCCATCCGCATTCGGGGTCATACGAACAAAAATGAAACGCCATTTGTACCCAGCTCCGTGGGAAGATTGAAATTTTGTGAAAATTTCATAACCGGGAGTAGGGGAAAAGTAGAAAAAACAACCACCACTGGAACTAATATTTACAGAGAAGAAGTGGAGGAAGTTGGATGCAGTAACCCTTCGACCCACCGCCTCACACCAAACGCAGAAAGCTATCAAGTATCCGACAACGTTAGGAAGCAGCTGAGTAGGACATAGCTTGAGAGTCCTCAGAATCGAAGCCACACCGGAGCCAATCGGAAAACGGAAGCCATGCTCCAAATAGGCGTCTGATTAATCTTAGTTACTTGAGCTTTTTACAACTGTTTCTAAATAAATTATAGGGTAAATTACATTAAACCACCACAGTAGAAACTCATATTACGGATTCTCCCTCGCTAGTTTAACAATTACAGATAGCCCCAGTCGTCGGAAAAAAGTTGACTTGCCCGTTATTCATTTTTGGTTTTTGTCCGGCCAAACACGCCCTTAGCACAAAAACTACAGATTTTTCCTTTTTTTTTTATCTTTTCTTTTTTCTATCTTTTCTCTTTTTGTTTTATCTTTTCTCTTTTTATTGTTGATCTTCTCCTTCGCCAACCAAGATAAAAATTCCGGTGCCGGAACTAATTCTGGCACCGGAAAAATTACAGCTCTGGCAGGAGATGTAGACCGGAGCTGTTCCGGTCAGCTCCTACCGGAGCTGTTAATAAGATCCGATCGGAGCTTTCAACAACTCCGATCGGAGCTGTTAATAAGCTCCGATCGGAGCTAATAATAAGCTCCGATCGGAGCTGATCGGAGCTTTTAACAGCTCCGATTGGAGCTGTTAAAAGCTCCAATCGGAGTTTTTTTTTTTTCTTTTTATTTTTGGGGCTTTTTCGAAAAAATTTCTTAATTTTGGGTTCTTATAGAATAAATATTAGTTCATCTTGAAATATATATAATTTTTGTGGTTAATGTGAAATACATTAAAGTTAATTTTGTAAAATAAAATAATTTAGAGGCAAATGTGTAAATAATGTAAACTTAACTTGTTTGTTTCAATTCAAATTCTGAAATTCCGGCAGGGGTATAAATGTAACTTCCATCTCTTAATTCGCAAAAATTCAAGTTCGTGGGGCTATCTGTAATTGTTTTTGTGTAACATCGGGCTACATGTTATTGTCTAACTAAGAGGGAAGGGTCTGTAATAAAAAAAATAACAGGGGGATAGATGTAAATTGCCCTAAATTATATAGTTGTTGGCTCAGATTATCTACAATCAGCATACTAAACTTGTTTAAATAATGATGAGCTAGGGAAATGGTGTTTAAGAAGTTGGACCTGCAATTGGAATTGATTTGGGGATGACGATCATCTGTTGGACTTTGGAAGAATGATTGTATTGAGATCATTGCAAATGGTCAGGGTAACCGTACGACTCCCTCATTACATTGCATTCACCGAAACGGCGCTGAAACGGAGCGTCTGTTACTATGAATGCACGTTATTCTTATGTACTAGGAACCGTGTCATACGTTACGCGTGTGAAGCGTAATCTTGTAAAACATTATTGTTTTATTAAATAATATATTAAAATAAATTGAGTGAATATATAATTTTCACAACTTCAAAGTAATAAAAAAAATAACTAATTGAGTAATTAAACTTAATATAAATGGTGTGCTAGTTTTTCTAGTTATGCAATTAATAGTTTTGAATTGAATTATATTAGACATACGAAAAGTATTCTTCCGGTGAATTAAGAACCATCACATACATCTCTAGACTTTGAAAACATTCAACTTCAAAATCTGCAATGCATCTTTTTCGCATGTTAACTGGTATTTTCATCAGTTGAATATATTATCAAGTGCTTCATATAAACAATCTAATTTCATAATATGATGTTGTTAGTTATTTTTATCGTACGATTTAAGAATAATTTAAGGTCAAAATGACCATCGAAAAGTCAACAAAATCAAGTGTTACATTTATTATTGAACGTAGGAAGTATGTCTTTTTTTATAAGGACATATCATGGTTATTTTTAAAATTAAGTATAATACGTCATACAACTTTATGTTAAAAAATAAAAATTTAAGAATAGAATAAATAAAAAGAAAAAAATTACGTCAATACGATTCGAACCCAACACCTTCAACTAAAATAATGATACAAATAATAGAGAAAAATCACGCCAACAAGATTCGAACCAAACACCTTCAATAAAAATAATAATAAAAATAATGGAGAAAAATCACGCCAACCGGATTGCAACCCTACATCTTTTAATTAACTAATGACACATGTACGGACCAGATTGAAATTGGATAAGCAAGATCAATGAATTAAAATTGATTAGTAGGTCAATTAATTGGGTAAATAAACCGACTTATTATATTAATTTAATACTTTTATAAACTGGTAGTCAAATATGACTACCAATTTTATCTCAAGATAAAATATATTCTCTCCATTTTTTAAAGAATGAAAATTTTGTATTCTTATCTTGTTTTTAAAAGAATAAAGTTTAATGTTATTTATTACACTTCGAGGGTTGACTATATATTTTCCAATAATTTTAAGATTGTTTATTTTGCACTTCCAAGGTTGACTATCTCTTTTTCAACATAATATTACAACTTAATATACTTTTTCTCTTTTTTACAATAAAATAATCAAGTCCAATCATTTTATTAATATAAGTGCATTTACCTTAAACATCATTCTTTAAAGGGAGAATTGCATCTAGACACCCTCTTAATTTTGCTTATTACGTTTATTTTTTTTCTGAAAATATTTAAATCCATTAAACCCAAACTTGTTACATGTTTTGAGAGGGGCATACCCCAATGTACCTGAACCAAATTTTCCAAATGATTTCAATAAAACATGGAAAGGTCCACCTAGCCATGTGTAGCTAAGAGATAGAAACCAAGTAGGTACAAGCTAGCAGACTCGACTCTAGTACAATACTATTATCTACTTCAACTCTAAACACATGCGAGTTGTTTGTTTTCGAGGGCATTGGACTCCAGTAAAACTGTGATCCAGACAAAGCGTGAGGCCTTAGAACTTCATCAGTTTTCAAGGCAATGGGATAAAACCACGACCTCACTTCTAACTCAATGAAGCAAGCAGTCGTCGCCTGCATTCCTCATGGTTTCTCCACCTCTCAGCGCTGTAATGTCAAGGAGTAATGGTAATAAATTACATCGCCCTCCCCTGTAAACAAACATGTATTCAGTAATAATCCCCATTTCCAGTAATCTGCTCTTTGTAGGAAGTCGATTGTGACAATCCAACCAAACACATAACTTGTCTTTTGGCGTAGCAAACCTATTCCACAACAATGGAGCCCAAGGAACTTCACTTTCTTCAGGCCAATGTTTATCATACATACAAACATGTCTCCTTTTCTTATCAAGATTCAGTATGTCACTAAGCTGACTTGTAGAGTTGTAGTGAACAAATTTGAAATCTCATCCCTAACTCCCAAAAGCTGTTTCCACCAGTAACTATCAGTAGCCTCAACATAAATAGTCCATAATGCCTGATTTCCCACTTTGTGCATACAACCATACACCCATTTCCTTATTACGTTTTTAACCCTCTTAGATTTGATTTTTCATCGACACCCCCTGTTAGATAAATCTAATTACATCTAACCCCACGATTTTAACTTTATGCGAACTAAAGTCTGGAAATTACCATTTTTCTCTCATTTAATTTTCAATTTTCAAAAACACTCAAACACCTTTAATTATCCTTTATCACACATTTGACTCTAAATTTTTCTATTTTACAAAATTGACTATATATTATTTAAAATTAACCTGCATTGCTTATCTAAATTTCAAAATGATCTTAAATATTATTGCAAAAAATTCCCTACAAAATTAGTAATTAATCTTATCGTTTTAATATTTTGATCAAAGGAAACAAAAATAAAAAAATGAACAGAAGCTCCAAACGAAGCTAACAACTCCGATTGGAGCTTAAAATAGGGATATAGTCTGGTATCTCTGGTGCCGAATTTTTTTCGGCACTGGAGGTTGAAGAAGGGAGAAAGAAAAAAATAAAAAAGAAAATAAAAGAAAAAGAAAATAAGAATATAAAACAAAAGGAAAATAAGAATATAAAACTAAAGGAAAAAAAAAAGAAAAGGAAAAAAAGAAAATCAAAATATAAAAGGCAAGGAAAAATAAGAAAATAAGAAAATAAAAGAAAAGGAAAAAAAAGAGAAAAAAAAAACTAAAATCTGAAATTAGCATAAGGGTATATTTGGGGAGATCAAATTTTAATTTTTTTTAAGTTGGTCAATAAAAATGGGTTGGGTGTAATTGTTGAATTATCTATCTATATATTAACCCAAAGTTTAGGGAGAGACCGGTCTTTCCTAAATCAATGGAAAGGCCTAGTTTTGGCTTACCTTGTCTGCCCGGCCATTCGCGGTATGGTTTTAAGAGGTTATTGTGTGGTTTTAAGTTGTTAGCATTGAAAATTTTCGTCATGATTTTAATGTCATTTGATGTGGTTTTAAGAAGCCACATTATGGTTTTAAGATGGTTTGTTATAAGTTCTAAGCGACAATCATCACAAATATAAAAAAATACTGTTAAACAAGTAAAAAAATATGAGAATTGCCATTAAAACATCAAGGGTCATTTGCATATGGTACCCCTGTTAGTGCTCTTAATTACATCTAGCCCCTCCTTAATCCGAAGTTTGCATCCACTACCCTTGTTAGATAATATTAATTATATCTGGATCCACGAACTTGACTTTTCGCGAACTTATGCATTGAAAGTATTTTTTTACCCTTGGTCAATTATCGGATTTTTTTGTTGACCAAACAATTTGAACTTTTATTTATTACACTTTAAACCCAAGTATTTTCATTTTTACAGAATTAACACTATTTATTTAAAAATGAACCCACATAATTTTACAATATTCAAAATGGTCAAAAACATTATTTAAAAACAAACCCTACAAAAATTATATTTCAACATATATAAGTCCTAAATTATTAAAAACTTAAAAAAAAAAAAGCAAAAGATTTGAGGCTGCAAACACCTCCGTTTTGGAGCTGTTACAGCTCCAAATCGGAGCTGCAAACATCTCCGTTTTGGAGCTGTTACAGCTACCAATTCGGAGTTGTTAACAGCTCCGACGCCGGAGCTGTAAAGCTCCAGAATCGGAGTTGTAGTCGGACTCCGGTACCGAAATAATTCCGGTGCCGGAGATGGAGAAGAAGATGAGGGAAAAAAAAAGAAATAGAAAAATGAAAAGAAAAGAAAAAGAGTTAAGGCCATGTTTGGTTGCCCATAAATGAATAATGACTTATTTCTTAACAAAAAAATGGGCTCGTGGACCTGGATGTAATTCTGGGACTAAGGGGGTTGTAGATGCAAAGTGATGTCCCAATAGGGGTGCCATAAGATATCTACTCAAACATCAATGAACAAGTTTACAATACGCTAATTGAAACATTTTAGTCATTGCAATGTCTTGAAATATTCAATGCTTTTTTCGAATAAACTTGTTGGAGAACTTCTGCTTCTTGCCTTTTCTTCATCAAACTCGATTGATATCATCATCACCTTCTTGAAATCATAACAACTCTCACTAAAACAACAAAAATAATTATAACCACACTATGTCCCCTTAAAACTATACAATGGACAAACCCAACACAGTTACATTATATACTTCTGTTGAAGAATCATTTTTGCTCTCTCTAAATCGCACTAAACTGTCAAAGGAAACTACTAGGACCTTTATCAAAGGGTGTTCCTTTTCTATAATCATTGTGGCACTTTGATTTTTAGAGGGAACTTCCTCCGGGGGCTCTTTGGAAGGATACTCCACCAGAAAATCGAAGGAACTTCCTTCGGGGGTTCTTTGGAAGGATGCTTCACTAGAAAATCAAAGGAACTTCCTCTGGGGACTCTTTGGAAGCATGCTCTACCAGAAAATCAAAGGAACTTCCTCTGGGAGCTCCACCAGAAAATCAAAGGAACTTCCTCCGGGGGCTCCACCAGAAAATCAAAGGAACTTCCTCCGGGGTTCTTTGGAAGGATGCTTCACCCACAACAACAGAAATTAAAACCCCACCAAAAACTCTTAAAACTATAACACGGCAGTAACATGCAACTGAAGTTTAAAATCATGTAAAAGATGCTTAGAGCCTTAATACGAGTTCTTAAGACCACAACAAAGATATTTATAACCACACCATGTCCCATTAAAATCATACAATTGACAATCCAACAAAGAAGCATTACATATTTCTTAAAACCACAACAACATGAATTAAAACCACACCAAAATCTCTTAAAACTTAAAATTATAACATCGTAGTAACTGAATCCAAAAATCATATTACAGATACATAGAACATTAACCCGAGTTATTAAAACCACAACAAAGATAATTTTAACCACACCATGTCGCCTTAAAATCATACAGTCGACAAATATAACACAGTAGTAATTATATATTTACTAAAACCACAACAACATGAATTCAAACCACATCAAATCTATTAAAACCACAACAGCGGATCCATCAGAATATTGCTCGAAAATATCCAATATTCGGATTCCTCCTCTTTCTCATCCTATCACAACGAACACATAACCAAAATACATTGCTCGAAAATATTGATATTCAAAACTATTCCACTTACATTTACAAGTAAACATCTATGTGAAAACTCGAATCTAAACACTCTATGAGCTTAATTGCTGGAAATATCAATATTCAGAAAGAGTCTTAAAACCATATCGTCCGATTTTAAAACCACACCAACCAGTCTTAAAACCACACTAGAAAATGAGAGAGAAAGTAGATCCGACTTAGGCGGCGGCGGTGGTGGCGTGGAGAAGCGAAGGTGGTGGTGGCGGAGGTGGTGACATGGTGGTGGTGGAGGCTATGTGGTGGTGGCGGGCCAGTGTGGTGGTGGCGGCGGGGCAGTGTGGTGGTGGTGGCGGTGGTGGTAGAGGTGGCGGTGGTGGTTGAGGTGGCGTGGTGGTGGAAGCATGGTGGTGGTGGTGGAGTAGGTGGTGTTGGAAGGAGGAGGAGAATTTTTAGAGAGAGAATTAGATGATTGTAGAGATAGATAGATGATGGTGAACTGGGGTTTGATTTATGTTTGTTTTGTCTATTTATACTAAAACTAGTTGTCCGTTTTTTGTTGGCCTGACCGAGAATGTGGTTTATTGTATAAAAACCAGTCTTTCCCACAATATAGGAAAGACTAGCCTCTCTATATACTTACTCATATATTAAAGCAGAAGATTTCAAGCTATCTCCTTAATTCATGCCCTCATTTTTTTTTTTACATGTGACACAATCTTCTATTCCTATTGGTCCATTATTTTATTCTTGCTACATGTATTAAATCTATTCATCTAATTTACAATTCTACATTTCACCATATATATTCATATTTTTATTTTATATCATCTTTCTCAAGTAAATACATACATATTTAAAAATGATATTATTATGTTCAAAACAATTTGTAATATATATTATTAATTTAATTATTTGGCATTATTATGAAACACTAATACTAAAAGTAATTTAGTTTTGTTATTTGAAAAAACATTAATATAAAAAATATAAAATGATTGAATTAAAGAAAAATGCAAGAAACTAATTTTTCCATGTAAAAAATAAAGATGACATAGATTGTGGGAAATTTTTTTGAAGTCTATTATATCCTCAGAGTGCTGAGTCACAAACTCGGCAAAATGTTCACCCGTCACGGTTAATGATTCAACTTACCCGCCATAGACAGCTCGACTATAATATTGTATCTTCACATTTATTACATTAATTGTATCTATGCACTTATCATATCATTTTATATGTTACAAAGTTCAATTATTTTTGTTCACACACTCTTTTTCCAAAATATTTTATTTTTTCATAATTATTTATCAATAATTTTAATTTTTTTATATGAATCATTTTAATATTATTTATTACCACAAGTACTTAAAATTTATATTAATATATTTGCATATCTATTATTAAAGGAGAATATTAAACTTCCTCCATAAGAAAATTGGTCTATTGTTCTAATAGGGTCGGGTTCGGACGGGTAATACGGATTTTGGGTTTAGGATCTGATGATTTTTCAACATCCCAATCTCCCACTAGATAATTTCAACATTTTCTTCTATATAAAATTTAAAACATTACTCATCATATGTAATCGTAACCCAAATATGTATATATTCTACAAATGAGGAAGTTTTCATACTTCTTTCTTCAACCACATGGCATTCTCAACTTCACTTTATGTCCGTTTTGATTGGTCAAATGTTTTTCACATAGTAAAGTGTCTATTTCACAATAATTAAAAATATTAATTAATTGTGTCTGACAGGCCTTTTTTGCAATACTTTGGAACACTAATTGCGTTCGACGGACCTATTCCACAATACTTTAGAATACTATTTTCATTTCGTTGGTCTCTTCCCCAATACTTAATAACACCAACTACATCTGACGGGTCTATTCACAATACTTTAGAACACTATTATGTTCGGCGGGTCTACTCGATAATACTTTGAAACAAGAACTGTATTTGGGTTTATTTATCAACTTAAACTTCAGAGCACTAATTGTGGTTGACGGGGGTCTATTTCGCAATACATTAGAACACTAATTACGTTCGACGGGTCTAATTGGCACTACGTTATAACACTAACTGCGAACGATGGTCCTATTCACAATACTTTAGAACACTAAATGCAATTGACGGATCAATTCCGCATTACTTTAGAACATTAATTGCGCTCGATTGGTGTATTCGATAATGCATTAAACAAGAACTTTAGAACACTAAGTTCAGTTGATGGATTAGTTGTCCGCAATACTTAGAAAACTAAATATGTTCGACGGGTCTACTTCACAAAAGTTTGGAACACTAACTGTGAAAGACGGGTTTATGACACAATACTTTAGTAAACTAATTGTGTTCGATAGGTCTATTGCACAATACATTAGAACACTAAATTTATTCGAAATACTTTAAAACATTAATATTGTTTGACAGGTCTATTCAACAATAGTTGAGCTGCATTTGGTGGGTATTCCGCAATACTTTAGACCACTAATTGCGGTTGACGGGGATATATATTCCGCAATAGTTTAAAACACTAATTGCATTTGACAGGCCTATTCGTAATACTTTAGAACATTAATTGCGTTCAGCAGATCTATTCACTAATACTTTAAAACACGAACTTTAGAACATTAGATGCGGCCAACTACTCTATCCCACAATACTTTAGAACACAAGATATGTTCGACGGGTTTATTCGTCAATACTTTAGAACACTATTTGTGACCGACAGATCTATTTCACAATACTTTACAACAGTAATTATTTCTACGGGTATGTTGCATAATACTTTAGAATACTAACTGTGTTCAATGGATCTATTCACATTACTTTAGAACATTAATTGCATTTGACAGGTCTATTTGGTTATACTTGAACTATATTTGACGGGTATTTCGTAATACTTTAGACCACTAACTGCAGTCTAAGGCGCTATTTCGTAATACTTTAAAACACTAATTGCGTTCGACATGTCAATTCTGCAGTTTACAACACTAATTGTGTTCGACGGATCTATCTGGTATTACATTAGAACACTAATTGTGTTCGCCGGGTCTATCTGGTATTACATTAGAACACTAATCGTATTTGACTATTTGAAAATACGTTAGAACACTAATGGCAATTTGGGCTATCCGGCCCGGGCCCGGCCCAATATACCGGGCCCAGGCCCGATCATTAGTGGCCCATGGGCCGGGCTTGGACTTATAGCTAGGCTCATGGGCCCGGGCCTAACATCTTGGCCCGTAGGCCCGAGCCCGGCCCGTCCCATGATTATATATATGTTTTATATTTTATATATATATATATATATATATATATATATATATATATATATATATATATATATATATATATATATATATATATATATATAAAATATTTATATATATATATATATATATATATATAAACTACCCCTTCTCCATTCAACAAAATTACGTTCTAGTGACATTTTTCCATCTTAATTACATATTAATGTCATCAATATTCTTTGTTACATCATTAGTATAGGAAATCAAACTTTATTACATAGAAGTGACAAAAGTTGAATTTATTTACTAATAAATAACTTTGGTTAGACAAAAATACCCTTCTCTCTTTAAAATCAATTAAGACTCAATTTTAATTAATTAATAGCATAATTATGATTTAATTTTGCTAAATAAATGGAAAATTGCTTTGCCAATTAGAAGATCATCATTATTTACATTCATCACTTTGCCTAAATCAATCATCCTCTAATTTGGTCATGACACGTTCGAGATTGAACATCGCAAACATTTCTCCTTTACTATTATTAGGATCTTCATATTTATGTGTATAATACAATAAGCATAAGTACGTCCCCTTATTACTTTCTTCTTCTCCATGTATCAAATTCACAAAACCATATATAAATAATAATAAAACTTACCTAATCTATTTTTTTACACGTAGCAACTTTTGAAACGACGTATGTATGTATCATATCTAAAAATCATGAATCACACCGAATTAAAAAATATCATGCATCAAATCTCTAATACACATCACCTTTAGTAATTTATTCATGTATTTTTTTGTGTTAGTTTCCCCGAAAACCATGTATCATCGTGTACCAGGCAACTTATTACTCATAGTCCCATAAATCATGTATTTATATGATATAAATAATGTACAAAGGCTGAAATCATGCACCTCATCATAAAATCAAGAACCAATATTGATAACTCATGTACCACCTACAAAAGTGGCAACTGCATATTCAGACAAATCATGTATCCGACTAGAAACATGTAAAAAAAAACCATGTGCATTAGTGTTTATTCATGTACCACATATTAATACATTCCCCATTGAATAGTTGGTACATGTTAAGTCATGTATCAATATATAACCATCGCATTCTCTTATATGATGGTGCGTTACTTGGACAAATTCTTAAAACACATGTATTTAATTTGATTTTGTATCTACTCTAGTTTCATGGATCATATTTTCAAATTCATGTACTGATGAATTGTAGGCCATTTCCCACCTTAAGTTTGAACTATCAAGATAACTTCAACTTTATTCAAGTATATTCTACATATCAGACCTTAAACATTTCATGTACAAAAGGAGCATAAATCAAAATATATATTTATGTACCGATCTTAATTAATCTCCATGTATATGATTACAATATGTAATGGATCAAATTCACATATGAAGTTGTGAATAACTGTTTTTACACGACTCCATTTTCATCATCATGAGCTATCTCGCTTGAAATGAATCTTGTGGATCAACACTTTCTCATGTTCATGGGCTACACTTAGATCGAGTATGTGGTGGTGGTGATGCTCAAATTGTGCTTCTAGTTCATTTTCTGCACCGTCCATCGGATTGATCTCGTTCGGATATTCTCATGCAACAAGCATTTAAGCTCTTGCACGAAATGATGAATTAGACCTGCAATATATAATCAACTTAAATCATGTACAAAGTCTTGTTTACATCATGCAACACAATCAACATAAGGGAGAATTAAATAACAAATAAATTTGGTACCTTATTTGGTATAGAAAGAAAAAACAATCTGCAGTTTGATTTGCAGCCACCAAGCAAGAAGCAACGCCATGTAGAATCCATGAGAGAAATTGAGCAAAAGGAATGAGTGAGTTAAAGAAAAGATGGTACCTATTATTAGTTGGTTTGACTTTTAATTAAGTAGATGTATATTATGGTGCCAGATTTCAATTACTAATTTAAATTAGGAATGTATTTAATTTATCATAATTTCAGTTATATATATATATATATATATATATATATATATATATACATATATATATATATATATATATATATATATATATATATATATATATATATATATAAGGTCATTTTGGGTATACCGTCTCAAACGTCACTTTTTTGAAAAGAAATTTTTGAGTATCACTAAGTTGTAATTAAGTTTTCAAAACATCACCTAGATGTAATTGACCCTTTCATTAATTTATTTTTCCCTCCACAATAAACACGGCCGCACTAAGCAACTAGCTAAATCCTATCAATATATCGTTTCCCTAAATGATTCCTAAATTTTAGCATGTATGAAAACAGAAAATATGCTGGAAAATTATATTTATTCTCATTTACATTTTAGTTACAAGTGTTAAGATTCTAATTTTAGTTACAAGTGTTAAGATTCTAACGGCTGTATAGGAGATGGTACGCGAATTGTTATAATAAACTCGGACCGAAATATGAAAAAAAAAACATAAAAAATTATTACCGAGAGTACTTTCCCATACAACCTCTTCGAAGTAACTTCTTTTGCATTTAATATTTCAAAATAAAGATACTTCTAAACAATGGTTTTGGCTCTTTAATCTATCTCATCTTAATTCTTAATGTACACAAGAAAATAAAATTTCAAGAAAACATAGTTAATTTACACGTGTTAATAAAATTGAACTCTCTTTGACTTTAATCCTTAATTTTCTTGAGCAAAATTTGCCATAAATCCTTAGTCTTAACCACCTAAACCAATTTTTGTCAGATAAGATGAAAAAGTAAATCAACTATATTCTTCAAAGTACAGATCACAAAATATCTTGAACACTTCCAAGTACTTAAAAGTGCAGCTTGCAGTGTTAATCAAGTATTTCTTGATTTGGCAAGTGGGATACAAGTTGGGTAAGACAAAGAAGTCATTTTGAACCAATGCCTACCAAACAAAGAAGCATTTACAACTGCAAAACAACAAATGGTAGAGCTACTGCATGGTCAACTTATGGTTTACCTGCAAAAACTGCCAATATCCCATTCATTTCTTACTTTCTTGAAAGTTGAAACATACTCAATCTCATCTCACAAGAAACAACCAGACAATGATCTTCAAGTCAAGCCAATGTTAAACCTCCAGAAGCCATCTACCTTCTTAACTATTGACTCATATGAAATCTTTCAGTTGTGTTTCAAAACAATAAGGTTTGGTGTGTTAGTTCATCTCCAAACTCATTTTTCTGCAGAAATAAACCTCACTTTCTTGTTTTCATAGTAGGCTAGCATCACCCTTTGCCGTCCACTACTTCCATGGAGTTTCCGGTTTTCCACCGGAGAACGGCATACTACATAGAAACTAGGAATCTGTCCTACTCTTTCCAAAACCCATATGATCAGTTTGGCTGTTTGTTCTTTTACAGGAGCTCAAAGGTGCCATCCCAAAAGTTCATCATCAAGAATGTCAATCTTGAAGCCAGGCCTGCCCAAATCACTGCAATTGCTGGACCAAGTGGCGCTGGCAAAACGACACTTCTAGAAATCTTGGCGGGAAAAATATCATCAACTAAGGTCACAGGTGAGGTACTAGTCAACAATCATCAGATAAAGGCCGAGTCTTTTCGGAGATTATGTGGATATGTGAGCCAAGAAGATGCTTTGTTCCCGCTTCTTACTGTTGAAGAAACGCTTACGTATAGTGCTCTTCTGAGGCTTCCTGGGAGCAAAAAGGATGCTTCACATAGGGTGCAAGTGTTGATGAAAGAGCTAGGGCTCGATCATATTGCTGGTTCAAGGGTAGGCGCAGGATCAAGCCATGGGATTTCAGGAGGAGAGAGGAGGCGAGTTTCAATTGGAGTTGAATTGGTTCATCACCCTGATGTACTTCTCCTAGACGAACCGACTTCTGGGCTGGATTCAGCTTCAGCTCTTCATGTCGTTTCGCTCTTGAGATTTATGGCTGTAAATCAAGGTAAGACTATAATCTTGACTATTCACCAACCTGGTTACAGAATTCTTGAGCTATTTGACAGGCTAGTGTTGATCTCAAATGGAAGTGTTCTCCATAATGGTTCGCTGCGTTTACTTGAAGACAGGCTGAAATACGCTGGTCATTACATCCCTTCTCAGATAAATGTTCTTGAATTCGCCATTGAAATCACAAACACCATCCAGATACAAACTTCCAGTTCCTACAATGGCACAGCACGAGAACGAATTCAACAAAGTGCTGAAAAAGCCGACACAGAATATCCCAAAACTGCAAATTCACACTTCAGGGAGGTTATGATACTAGGTGAAAGATTTTCTAAGAACATTTTCAGGACAAAGGAGCTTTTCGCTACGAGAGTAATACAGTCTGTCCTAGTCGGTTTCATCCTAGGGTCGGTATACATGGATGTTAAAGATGACCAGGGGAAAGCTGCACTTCAAACCCGACTAGGATTCTTTGCTTTCAGTCTCAGCTTCCTGCTCTCATCCACCACAGAAGGCCTGCCGATATTCTTACAGGAAAGAAGAATATTCATGACAGAGACGTTCAGAGGAGCTTACCGGGTATCATCCTACGTCATAGCCAACACTGCAGTTTTCTTTCCTTTCCTGTTGATGGTTAGTCTTCTCTACAGTACCCCAGTTTACTTCTTAGTTGGTCTGAGGCGGGACTTTGACGGATTTCTCTACTTTGCCCTGGTGGTCTGGATGGTTGTTCTGATGTCAAATTCTTTCACAGCATGCTGCAGTGCACTTGTGCCGAATTTCATCATGGGGACATCAGTTATCGCAGGGCTAATGGGGTCGTTTTTCCTTTTCTCGGGGTACTTCATTGCGCAGGATAATATACCTACTTACTGGGTTTTTATGCATTACTTGAGTCTTTTCAAGTACCCTTTTGAGTGTCTGATGGTAAATGAGTATGGAGGCAAAGGAGGAAAGAAATGTTTGGATCACATTGGAGGTAAATGTGTGTTGTATGGCAAAGAGTACCTGATACAGCAAGGTTTGAAGGAGTCACAGAAGTGGACCAATTTGGGTGTCATGTTGGGTTTTATTTTTGGTTATAGATTTCTCTGTTATTGCATTTTATGGTACAGAAGTTACAGAACAAGAAAATAAACTTCTCTCAACAAGCATCCGTTTTTCTTTTTTCTTCTCAATCTTTTTAGTGCATAGGGACAATTGGATTATAAATTCATGTAACACCTTACATATATGAAGAATGATTTGTTTTATTTTATGGTTACAGTATTTTGCTTACTTTTCCTAACCTCACTCATATCACAATGGCAAAGCTAAGAGGAAAGCAGTCTCGCTAGCAAGAAAGAAACCAAGTTCTTCCCTGAGGAAGGAATCACAGATATACGAGCAGAAGAGACTGCGCTCTTCTCTCTGTCGATTGAAAGAGGACAGACAGACAACCTACACTTACGAATTAAATAGACCACCCTTCGCCCCATCCATAGATAAGAGAGGGTTAAGCACAGAGACAAAGATTTATCACTCAGCACTTAGCAACAGTGATATTTTGGCATATGAATGAATGCAAATAAAAGCTCAGTTTTGCTACAGGAAAGAGTCAATACAAGTCTCATCTTAGATGGTCCTAGACCCACGGGATACTCAAACAACTTAAATTTCTCTGTCTGGTAAATAGACCCTGACTTTGCTGATATATAGCACAAGCTAAACAACTGCACAAACTCCTAACAGCGTGAAACTCATAAAGGGAAATAACTTAATTCTACGGCTTTAAACAGAAAACATGACTATTCATGCTGTGATTCTTTCAACAGCATAACTCAAAAATGATTTCATATATAAACTAGCTGCATGACACAATGTGGCAGAACAAACTGTGAACCTGCTGGCCGGGATGTACTCTTCAAAACACTCCCAGGTCCAAAAGCTCAATGATAATTTTTACCAAGTCCCAGAAGACTTTAGGGTGGAAAAAAAGGTTATCTTTATGTGTAACAAGAATCAAGAAATTGTGCAATCTTCAGAGGCCTAAAAGGCTAAAAACAAGTTAGTAAATTAAAGACAAATTTACTTCTTTTTCCTCGTGAGTAAAGAATCAACCGATCAATTGCTTCGGTCATATATAGAATTGAAAGTCATAGTTCCGTGTGTCATATTAGAGCTCTGAGACATGGACTTATCTGACGATGTCTGCACAGCATTACTCTCACTCGTAAATCGGCCTGGCTCCCATATTTCCATTTCATCTACGTCGATCTCACCCTTCAGCATTTTTGCAGTTGTGGACATGGTTGGCCTCTTACTTGGAACATCTTGGGTGCATAAGAGTCCAATTTTAAGATACTTACAAGCATCCGTGGTATCAAAATCCCCTTCAAGGACCGGATCCACCAAATGAACAAGCTCTCCTTTCTCATACAATCCCCAAGCCTGGAAAAATTTCACATAAAACATCATATTTATCGAAATTCAAACCAGTAGAATCCACTTCTGGACCAAATGTGAACAAAATGTAAGTCCACGTTAGTGCAAGTAAAGCTTTTAGATTTACATTTTGGGGGTATTATATCAGCTTACACAAGTATCTTATAGGCTTTCTCGGCGTACTACTATTTTGTAGCGTCTGCCTACAATGCTCCCTGTCGGAAATGGAGATCATGTCCTTACCTTGTCTAACTTTTGATTTTGAATTGTTGGATAATGACTTAGTTGTCAGATTTTAAGATCTATAGATTACGTACCAGCTCGAGAAGATTTTGCTGTTCACGTGGTAACTTCTTGTTTGTATGGCATCTTCCACTGACAATTTCTAAGAGAAGAACACCAAAGCTATATATATCTGCTTTACGTGTTAATTTCCCTTGAACCATATACTCCGGGGCCAAATAACCACTGTAGCAGGATAACATACACTGCTGGTTAACAAATATGTCAAATAAAAGCAAAAGGACCTACTAGTTTAGCAATCTTACCGAGTCCCAGCAACACGCGTACTAACATGAGTCATTGTAGATGGAAATAGTTTCGCCAGACCGAAATCCGATATTTTGGGGGTGAAATCTTGATCAAGGAGAATATTGCTCGCTTTAATATCTCTGTGAACAATATGAGGTTGGACACCATCGTGGAGGAATGCAAGCCCTTCTGCCACCCCTATGCAGATTTTTGTTCGTGTTTTCCAGTTAAACAGGTCTTTACTGTAGTTTCCTCCTGTTGCACATAGCCAAACTTCACTTACTAGATTATACTTATATACAGACAGTTAAAATCTGCATACCATGATCGAAGGTGAATTACCTAGAAGAGTTTGAGCAAGGCTATTGTTTTCGAGATAACCATACACCAATATTCTGTGTTGGCCTTCTGTGCAGCAACCATGCAGCCTGACCAGATTTTCATGTTTTAGTCCCGATATTAACCGTATCTCCGTTAGAAATTCTTTCACTCCTTGCTCTGACTCGGCTGAGAGAACTTTGATTGCCGCTAAGGTGCCATCTTTTAGTCTCCCCTACAGAGTAAACACATCGACTGACTTTTCTAACAAATGAAACATTAAAACTGCAAAGAGTGAAACTATCCCCGAAACCAATGAATTAATGACAATTCAATGATGGAATATATGAAATGATCATCAAATCATACAAAAAGGATACCAATGGAACTTTCCTTAAAAGCAATGCAATGATGACTGGGGCACAATAGAGCAGATGTTGCAATAAAATCTACTGTGCATTTTCTAAACATGATCTACAGAAAGTTGTATGCAAAAGGATCAGAAACTTCTGCACTTAATCTTTCTGCATAGCACTATTTGCAACAAAAAAAGGCCTACCAAATGCACTTTTCAGTATCCACCAAAACTTCAGTACTTCCCAATAAACAAAGGCTTATCCAAACACTCACCAAAGAAATAAGAAATGAATGACTCATGTGCAGTACAGTTACCTTGTAGACTGAACCGAAGCCTCCTTGGCCAATCTTTTCCCAGGAGCAAAATTTCCAGTCGCACTTTGTAATTCTTCGTATGTATAAAACTTAGCATTTTCAACCCTTGAGATTTCTGCATTTGGGTTTTGTATCTCTTAGAAATTCCCTTAAAGATAACCAAGGAACATGCACATAATACCATACTAATTCGTAAATTGAGGCGTATAAGAACTAAATGCATCCAAGCCAAAAACAGTCAACTTTACAATCATAAGAGGCAATATATATACCTTCATTGATGTATGATTGTTCAACTAGAGAATCAGTTTTCTGGCCAAAACAGACGGCGAAGCAAGCCATCTTGGTCTTACCGATAACATACGGCTTCTGTTCTGTGATCCAAAACACAAATTGTCAATCACATTGTGCATACAGCATACTCTCTCTACAATACCATGAATGAAAAAAGGTCAACAGAATGGAACACATTCAGCTAAGAAGTTACTAAGATGAGAGAGAAAGAACTCTCCACAACACCAAAACAGTCAAAAGACATACAGCTGCTAAGAAGTACAAAAAACAAGAGTGAAGAACAATTGACATCATCACATCACCTTGAATCTTTGATACGAATTGAAGAGAGTTGTCCACTAGAATTTCAGATAGATGGGATATCACCAAACAAAAGAAAGGTAGGAGGTTTCCAAGTCAAACATCAAGATTCTCAAAAGAAACAACCTTTTTTTAACAAAAATAGCAATTTTGTTAGAATATCCCACGTCAATTGTGAAAGCTATAATCTGCACATATATAAGTTATATATAAGTTGGATAACCTTATCACCTTAACAAGGCCTTTTAAGGTGTTATTGGCCCAACTTCGATATGGTATCAGAGTCAGGTTGATGATGGGTGCCCCAGATGCTAATTACGGCTTGCCCAATGATGGCATTTATGATTCCACATATAAAGCCGATTAACCGCGGCCTACTCGTGATGGGGCGTGTTAGAATATCCCACATCACTTGGTATTGGATAATCTTTTCATCTTAACAAGGACTTTTAAGGTGTTATTGGCCCAACTTCGATAAATTTGATATGACACATGAAAATTAGAAGATATATTGAGGTATGAAAAAGTCAAAAGTCTTGTATGTGCCAGACTGCCAGCAGGAATAAGAGAAATGGAGCCAAGGCAACTACTTTGTCAATGAAGCTTCTTCCATTACCCACTTACCCAATGTCCCCATTATAATAAACAAACTGCAGTCAATAGTGAAAGCTGAAACAGGTAAAATTCAGAGTCAAGAGATCATCAAGAATGGAAGTAAGAGGAATAAACACAGACCGAGTCTGAGAGAGAGAGTCGATATGATCCAAAAAAGTCCAAATAAGAAAAAAGAAAGTATTTTTAAGTAATTGTTGATGATTAACTTTGTTGGACTCTTCTAGGGTCAGGCAGTATTCGCCCTGCCTCATATTAGGCAAATTGATCTCAACCATTAGATATTTGATCTAATGGTTCACAACACTTCGCCAAAAAAAAATTGGCGATCGCCTTTCGCCCTATCCTTAATATTTTAATTAATAAATTATAATAAAAATATTAATATTTCATAAAATGTCATTTTTACCCTTCAAAAAATGAAAATTTTAATAAATAATTTTTATATTTTCGTTAATTTTTATATTTTCGTTTTTTTTTGGATGGATTTTTTTATAATAAATTATCTATTAATAAATTTGAAAATATTTAATTATAGTTACCCCTAAAATTCATAGTTGAGATTTGAACCTGAGAACTTAGCTAAATAGCTCAATACCAAACCACAAAGCTACCGATTACTTCATTTATCAACTGCAATTATTTTGTTTATATAGATATAAAATCAATAGTCAACCTTTAAAGTTGCAATTAATTGAACAAATTCACGTCTCTCTCACTCTCACATAAACAGTCAGACTGAGGCTATTCACAATATATATGAAGTATATTTTAAGTTTAAATTTATTATCGATTTAATAGATTATATTAGGATTATATTATATTAAATAGGCTACATCTATCCTAATTTATTATCCGATTAGGATATTATTCACAATATAAATAATAAATATGTACTAATTTTAATTGCATTTATATAGGTTTAATCTTAATCTGACGACTCATCATAAATATACAGGTTACTAATCCGAGAGTCAACCCGATAGAACAAGAATAAAATTGACCAATAGAGAAACTGATTCAAAATTTATTTTGACGAAAATTCATTCGATCCAAATTATACATGGAACTACACGAATTGAGTTTAAGTTGGATTCAGGTGATCCTATATAAATTTGACTCTAACTCACCCGATAACGAATTATCAACATTAAAAACACTGAGGACTACAAGGACAAACTTAATGCAAGTGATTGATTATAAACCTACAACTACAATATAATGTTGCATTTGTAATAAAAGTTCACGTTCGGAATTAGTATATATCGAAATACATTCGTTTATAAATTAATGTGACGACTAGCTCAATTGGTTAGACTGAGGTGTCATGACACTAGAGGTCATAGGTTCAATTCTCGCCAAGTGCGAGATTATTTATAGTTTATTACTAGCTTTGTAATGGTTCGATTATTAAAAAAAATTAATGTGACGGATAAATGATTTATAACATTGATATGTAACGACCCTACCTGAATCGAATTAATCAAGAATAGCATGAAAATGTCAAAATGCGAATAAAACATAAATTAATATTAATTTTATTTCCACGCGCTTGAGGAGTTATTAAACTCTCTACACCTAACTGAATATTAAAATCTACACACGCTACAACCCAACAGAGTCGATTCAAGCCAACACACGATGGGTATATCAACTCTCTTAAGTCGGTCCACATAAAACCAATTAATTCAACTGAAGACCACACAATCGATGGGTATCTCATATCTCTTAGCAAGTCCTAATAAAGTCCACTTCTAATAAGTTCACAACAAATTCTAAAAGACAAATTAAAGAAAAGCTCATCTCATAGACTCACGACTCCAAAGTATCTTTCGGAGATTGAGAAAGGACATAGTTTGAGCTCCAAATGGATACTCCACAACAAACTAACAAATTATGACAATCACTGAGATGCGAGATAATGGATAATTGTCGTAATCTTCTCCAATGAAACATTCACTACAAAAGGAGTCAAATCTTCAAACTCATAGATATCAAATTTCATTGTCTCAACAACATCACAAATATAGAAACAACTTAGTAGCTAGCCTCATTGTAACAAGCCATATATGTTGTTCTATCCGTTCTTACTAACAATTTATTTATTATTTAATATAAATATAGAAAAATTTATAAATAATATTTCAACTAGACAACACATTTACAAACTAGTCATCATGTGAGTCGTAGGGTAAGGATGATCATTATCTAGGTTAGAATAATGAATTAATTTCGTTGTTCGATCTATCAGAGTAAAAAAAACAATTCAAATACAACGAGAAGTTTATTGTAGTTTAAGATTAATAATATACACTGAAATGCAAATTCACAATTAAAATATTTTTATTATACAAAATATATTACTTATATTTAAAACATCATCAATTAAACCAAATCGAAACTTTTTCCTATTGGTTAAGTAAGCTGATTTCCATTGTTATGGCTTGGGTTCGAGTCCCGCTAGCAACATTTAAATTTACTAATTTTTTAAATAGAAGCCAGTATTGGATATGGAACCGGGCCGGGCCGGTAAGGTCCGATTACGGTCGCCGGTCTATGATCGGGCCCGGCCCGATCCGGCATAAGCACACCCATAGGCCCGAGGAAAATTAAAATAATAATAATATATGTAAATATTTTTTATTGTAATATATTTTTAAATATTTTAATAATTTTATTTATTAATTTAATTCAAGGTTATTTAAGTAATTTATATTTAACTGAAAAAATAAATAAAATAATTATTTAAACTTTTTGGCGAAGGGTTGGCGAAGTCGAATGACGTGTCACCTTTTCATTGAGTGTCTGTTGTCAGGCAAGGCGAAAGCCTGCCTGACCGTAGAAAAGCCGAATCCAACTTTGTTACTGTCGTTAGTTGTTACCTTTTTGGGATAAGGCGCACAAGTCTGACGGGCACAATAGATGAATAGTGTGGATAGGATAATCAATCGTTCCCACATGCAGTACAATCTATAGATGCCATTTTATATATATATTAAATGTTTTGTACTTCTATAAACTTTTTTTCTTTTGTGTTATAATATTAATTTTGTGTCGTCAACAAAATAAATTGCGAAGCAGGGTTTGGGGCTATAATTAGGAGAAAGATGAAGCAGGGTTTGGGGCTATATATAATTAGGAAAAGAGATGGTACTTTTGTTAGAGATGCAATGGGTTATATTGGGAAGACAGACATAAATAATGCTGAATTAATGGGCTTGATCAATGGTTTGATAATGGCTATACAGCTTGATCTAGACTCTTTACTTATCTGTATTGATTCTATGTATTTGATTCATTGTTTGTGCAGGCAGAAGCAGTCAATATGGAAGCACATGAAGCTAGTTCATCAGGCACTTCAGCTGATGATGATGATTAAACATTGCAGATGCAAGTTTCAGTACAAAGAATGTAATGCAGCAGCAGATCTTTTGGCACGCATAGCTTGTGGTGTAGAGCAGCAGTTTAAGGTCTAGATTAGAAATTATGACTTAATGCAAAACAGCCATTCCATTTTGTTGTATGATATATGCCCTGAATGGCCTTGTAATATATTTCGGCAGGATCAGCTAGGTGTACTTTGTAAGCGTAGTAGTAAGGCCGGAGCGCCTATGGTTTGTACTTGACGTTTGTTCTGATGGTTTCCAAAAGAACAAAATAAATTGCGAAGAATTACAAAGTGCGACTGGAAATTTTGCTCCTGGGAAAAAGATTGGCCAAGGAGGCTTCGGTACAAAATTTCCATCTTTATTCTTCAATTAATCGTTCCCACATGCAGTACAATCTATAGATGCCATTTTATAGAAAAAATTGGTATAAGGCCCATTATTCGGTGAAAAATTTGCAATGAGTCTAGCTTTTCAAAATCCAGGCATTTAGATCCCAAACTTTCTAATCCGGTCTTGAAGTCCACAAAATGTTGCAACTAGCTCCAACAGCTAGTACTGAGCTAGTCTGGTCTTGTCGCTTAACAGGCCGACAGCCCATATTCGTGGCCCAGTTTCGTATGTGCCCAATTCCACATTAACCCATACGGATTAGTTGCCCATTGTGGCATAGTGCGGCCTCGTACTAAGTAGATAATAGTTCGTCATACTAAATCGGTCGGATTTAGGCATAAATCATATATCACCATCATCACCAATACCATTTCAATTTTCAAATCCTAGCAAATGTGTCATCTAAATCTCAATCTCCCTTTCACAGCACCGGCGAGCAGTGACGAATTCGATACCGGTCAAGATGCATATTCTGTTCCTGGGTCGATGACGGTGCAGTTGAACTGTTCAGCCGGTAACTCGCGTGCTAAGATCTGGGTATCGAAGAAAACTACATTTCAAGATTTCGTGGCCCAATTCAGAGGTATTAACATCGTCCCCTATATGCTTACATATGTAGTAGACAAAGTTTAGTAGATGTCTTGGTATTATTAGGCAGAGGAAGTTTACTATTGTAATTCTCTGTGTATTTTTGTGGAATTCTCAGTGTATTGTTGTCAGCATTCTTATAGTTATCTGGTTTGGTATATGTGGAACCCGTTATTGGGGTGCTTAATAGTGTTGTTATTGGAAACCCGTTGTTATTGTGTATTATTGTTGGATCTCACTCTGTATTATTTGGAAAATTGTTATTTACCAACTAATTTGCGTCTTCAAAGCTTAATTTGGGAAAATTGGTAAATAGCTACTATTTTGAGAGTTCACAACTTAATTTGGGTAAATTGTTAATTACCAACTAATTTGCGTATTAATAGATTATTTCTGGGAAAATTGTTGATTACCAACCATTTTGCAACTTTACTGTTTATTTTCGGAAAATTGTTAATTACCAAATATTTTGCGTTTTGTATTTATTATTACCATGCATCCATTGTTATTCAGATATATAGTTTGTTGCATTATCAGATAATATACCATGGACTGAAGGCACACCCAATCGGTTTACGTATGAGTTTAATGGCAATGCTGAATGCTCACTAGTATCACAGTCTGACTTTCACAACATGATGGCCCTTAGTCAGTGTTTCAAGGTGGCTATGATCAACATCAAACAACCAAATACACCCAATGTACATGATCCACCAACACCCGAGAAGCCAAAGCTTGCAAATACGGTGGACCAGTACTATTCAGCTTCCAAGATCATTCATAATGATTCCCAGAAGAGTGGTTCATCTTCCTCCACAGGAAAACCCCCAAGTAAACATGTTTACAAAGGCCGAATTCTATGTGACACAACAACAAAGCCTACACGGAAGAGGAATTATGTAAGTCTGCCCGAACACCTATTCGAAGATCACGAATTCCCTACCCAATCTGTGTCGCTTCCCAGTTTAACATCCAAAGTATGTGACAGTGATAATATGGATACAGAAAGGAAAAAGAGATTGATAAGGGAGGAGAAGCAGGCTAGAGGGGAGTATTATCCGGGTGCTACTTCATCAATACCGATTTTTGAATTCAACCCTGAAGAAGAAGCTCCAATTCTCAGATCGCATAACTGGATTTTTTATATCACTGGGGTGGGCCAAGAGTTCAATGGTGGGATTGAGGAGTTCCGGACTAAACTTGTCAAGTATGCTGCAAAGCTTGGATTCCAGTACAAGTATACTAAGAATGATGCTACCTATGTCAATGCTAATTGTGCAAAGAGGGTATCCGAAGGTTGTGAATGGTATGTCCGAGCCGCCAAGGGTCCTGTCTCACCCTTTGTCTTCCTAAAACAGGCTAATTTAGTGCATACTTGTACATTAGCAACTTGTGTAAATGATTCCAAGCGAATGAGGCAACGAATTATGGGCAAGTTTATAACTGATGTTGTTCGTTCAAATCACACTATCACTGTTGTGGTAATGAAGTTGGAGATTTTCAAACATTGGGGATTTGACATCAAATATGAAAAAATATGGAGATCGGTTGAAGTGGCAAGAGCCAATTTGTTTGGGTGGTACACAAACTCATTTGACCAGTTAAGGTGGTACTCAGATGCTATTAAGCGAATGAGCCCGGGAAGCATTGCATAACTAGAGACGGAGACCGTGGATAACAGATTCAAGAGGTTCTTTATTGCTTTTCATGCCAGCCTACAAGGTTTCCAACACTGTCGGCCAATGCTTTTCGTTGATGGAACTTATCTCAAGACAAGGTACAAAGGGACCTTACTGGCAGCAACCGCAAAAGATGGCAACAATGGTAAAAAACAGCAAATTAACATAATCTATACTGCTCAGTGTTTGTTTAACTGTTCTTATAATTCATTCTTAATATGCAGGCCTGTTCCCAGTTGCTATGGCAGTTGTGGAGACTGAAAATGCGGATAACTGGGCTTGGTTCTTGAAAATGATTTGGAAGCATGTCAAACACCTCCATGAGATTATGTATGTGTCTGACAGAGCAGGAGGACTCCTCCATGCATTTGACGAAGTATACGAGAAGGGTCCCTTGCATTTTTTCTGCTTGTACCACCTAATGAAAAACTTAAGAACCATGTTTGGTGCCCAGAAATTCTCAAACAAGCACAAGAACCTTCTGTGCAAACTTCTGAAGGATGCTGCATATGCTCCAACAGTTAGGTCCTTTGAGATAGCTATAACAAAGTTCACTAATGTGGGGGGTGATATCGCACATCACTTTCTAAAGGACCTCCCAAAAGATAAATGGGTTGTTGCTTTTGCTCCGGATGTCCACAGGTATCATATTGTACAGATTCCATTAACACAGTACCCAACCTTGTGATTTGAGAAGTCATCTTTATTTGTTCGTTTCATTTAATACTGCAGGTACGAGGAGTTAACAAGTAACGCAGCTGAATCATTCAACTCTTGGGTACTAGATGCGAGGTCCCTGCCTATAACATACATGCTTGACACCATCTTATCACAATTAATGCGCTGGTTTAATGAGCTGCGGGAAGAGGCAGATAAGTGGACAAGCTCGTTAACTCTTGCTATGTGTGAGTTATGGGGTATAGCAACAAGGACAGGAGAAAACTGGATCCTCCTCCCAAGCAACGTCACATGGATAGTGAAAGTGGTCTCTAATCCTACTTGTGTGGTAAAATGTTATGCAATCGTCTTACTTTTTCAATTATTATTCTTATACAGTCGATAAGTCCTATTCATGTGCACAGGTCAATCTTAATGAGCATACATGCACTTGTGACCAGTGGCAGATCCGAGGATTCCCTTGCCCTCATGCAATCGCTGTAATAAACAGGAACCGATGGGATATAAAGAAGGTTCTTAAGAGGTACTTCTTTACCAACACATACAAAAATGTTTATTCAGAGAACATAGTCCCCATTGCCAGTACAGAGAAGTTTGAGTTCTTAGACATAAACCAACCACACGAGGTACTCCCCCCAGTCATCAGACGAGACCCAGGAAGGCCTAAGGTGAAACGCTACAGGTCCCGTGCTGAGCCTCGGCCGGGGAAGTTCTTATGTGGACGTTGTGGAAAATATGGCACACACTACTGGACCACTTGCGCATATGCTCTGCCCAATGACGAGAAGTTCCAGGAGGAGGATGATGAAAGAGAGTCGGACACCGACTATGCTCTTTAAGCTTATAGGAGGATGAACTTTATTTCGTTTTGGTTAGTATTTGTGCCAAGTATCACGCAACATACTCTTCTTTTGGCGTGTATCCTCTCTCACTGGAAGGTCTATTATATATTTGTTAGCGGGATTTCATCCTTCTTACCGGTTAAGTATTTTTCATTAAGTTTTTTTTGCTTTTTGGTTTTGTGTGCTTTAGGTAACCTGTATGTACTGGGCAGGCGCATTTCTTTGTAATGGGCTCAATACTTTCGTGGCCCAATTTAATTACAAATGCAAACCAAAAAAATTTGAGGCCCTTCAGGGCCCAACCATGTTGGGACTCATATTTAACGACCCCATATTTTACATTCAACCCTAACAGATAAACTCTACATCTGTCTGCCTCCCCATCTCTCACACTTCCCACTCTCTAACAATACCACAACAGAAAACCAAAAGATGGCATCCAACTCAAGAGCTACTAGGCAGAGACCCAGATTAACAGGAGAACGTTGCCATGAGTGTGGAGATCTGGTTGTGGAGCTAACTTCGTACACAGATGTACATTGGGGAAAGAAATTCAAGAAGTGCCATAACCATTACCCGGGTATTCATTCTCTTTATATAAAAGCAAATATTATTACACTTATCCTTATAAAAGAAGAAGTGCCAACAACTTCTAAATTCTACAGGTTCGGATCACTACTGGTACTGGCCTGATGGGCATACGTGCAATGAAATATGTAGAACAGCAAGAAGGGGGCAGATCAATGCTGTCCCAGATCAGGAAATGCTTACGAGGCTGGCAAATGCCGAGAGGGAAATTGTAGAGCTCAGACAACAGGTAGCACACCACCGGGCCATTTTGGAAGATGTTGAAAGGCAGAACCCATTGTTGGAGAGTCAGAATGAGGCCTTGCAATCGCTGGTCGAGAGGATGTCAGAGAAAAATGCTACTCTGAACCAAAGGCTCAAGTCACTCACGGATGGTTTGCGAGGATTGGTCCCATAGATTGCATTTGTAGCACTTTAGTTCAATATTTGGAGTATTTTTATGTATTCATTATGTCAATGTATTTTTCATCTATATGTCGGTTATGGAAGGCGTAAACATTAAAAATGGTTCCATATTCAGATACATTCAAACAGAAGTCTGGTACATAGGTCCATGAAGGGAGAAATAACAGATACTTGGAAATAACAGATACTTCAAAACATAGCAAACATATTAGGATATGTAGGTAACACATAATTCGAAGGTCCCAACAAATTCCAGACTTCACAATTTGGCATAGGCCCATTTGGCCTAATAGAGGTACTTTTCAGAGTTATAAACTCCCAAATTCGGCGAATTCGTATAAGGTCCGGACCTTATTCGGCGAATTCAAAATAACAAAATGAAACCATAAGTCTTGCAAAATATAGCCAATTCCTGAAAATCCGGAATACAGAGTTACAAACATAATGGGCTACTAAATAACACCTAGTTATGGGTCGGCCCAAATGTTACATCAAAAGAATTATAAATGGGCAGGCCCAAATATACAGTCTCGTACCTCATTGGGTTTGATACAAAATTAGTGTCTGATAATCATAAGTCTTACTTACATACCAAAATGAAACCACATACAGCACAATCTATAAATTCAGGCAAGCATTTCAGCGTGGGTGTATCTCTACTTTCCATGTTCCAACATTTGCTTGGTCAACCTCAATCGATAACATGTCCATGACATTGACACCATGTGTCGTAGCAAAAGTAGACCACCCATACATAATAGTGCATGAAGGAGTAGGGCCCTCCACAAGCTTACATACAACAGGAAGAAAATCGATTGGCTGGTGAGTCACATTATCAAGCAACAGAAATGTCAGTGGGTTAACACCCTCAGACAAATAGTTACGCGCCCACTCAACTGGGAGTACCTGTAATAACAAACGACCCAGTCAGTACAACTGGGAGAGAGCGTATTCCTCAAGGGTCCATTCCTCAAATACAATGTATAGTGTTAAATACCAGACCATTCTCTAAATGTCCAGGTGAAACAACTGGGTAGCACGTCGGGTTGTGCAGATTACCTGTAAAAATGCGGCATAAATTTGTATTACCAATCAAATAAAAGTTTTAATGGCCAAGACCCAAATTCATACTGCATAATCCAATTACCAGAAACAATCGCTTCATCCTCATCTGATATGTCCAATTCGTCCCCAAATTCCTCGCCCCACGAAGCTGTAGAGTCACTTGCACTTCCTAAATCAAATAAAGACAAAGTCAGAAAATGTAGTTCGAATTATTCTAAACTACACATCGAATCATGTCGTGATATATGCCTACCTTGGCTTTGCTGGTGTGCTAACATTCATGTATCACTCCCACTAGTACCACACCCTACATAATAATATTCCAATACATTATGAGCAATTATGGCATATTTAGAAAATCATATTAAAAGACAATTCTAAGACTTACTATCCCATTTCTTCCACATCTTGCCATTTCGGCATTCCACCAATACACATTTCAGACCACATGCGTTAAGCATATCATCAGTCACAACGCGAAGAATTGATCGGTCCACATTACCTGAACAAGTTTGTGATCCACAAATTTCGCGTGGTAGCCCAGTTGCTTTCTCAAGGATAGTAACGAAAAAGTGACTAGGCTTATCATACAGAAAAACTAAAACATCATCAACCATAAGCTTGTAATATTCCTTGAATTCCATCCACCCCGCATCAATTTTATAACCAAAGGCATCAGTCGTGAGAGAAACCTTCCATGGATTCTCGTCACCAGTAGATAGATAAACTTCACTTGGTTTCAGGTCTGGCAATTTACTAGAAAACAGCAACGGGATTCGCTATGACATAAATGAAAATATGAAAGTGAATTCATTTTTTTCCCGTAAATCGATATATATATGCCAATATACTTTTGTTAAGTACAATCTAAAATTCCGAAAGATCACCCCAATATTATCACATACACACTTCTTCATATTATACTGTATCTAACAATTATGTACATACATATATACCACAACCAACAATAATAGGGGATCTAATGAACCATGGGATCTAGTCCTTGCAAAGGATAAAGAGAAAGCTTACAATCGAAGATGACGTCGTCTCCTCCACAACAACGAAAAAGCATTTTCCTTGCCCCAACTATGAAGGAACCTCCATTGTAGATCTAAAACACAAATTAAACATCAGAAAGGGGGAATGATATGCAGTACAATTTTAATTTGAAATTTACGCACCTTTCGTTGTTCAAATTGGGGAGCCTTAGAAGAACGATCCGTTGAAATGTACGGAACTGCGCATTTTAGGGTTACGGGGAGGACAAGGAGAAGAAACAAACAAATGTGGCTAGAAGACTTCACGTATAAATCGAAGTTTCCTTTGTAAGCAACAAATAGGCAGCTTCTGTTCAACAACTGGGCTATTAATGGGCCACAGAATATATGGCCCACAGATAGGCCCAAATGCTTGGCCTTGATTTTGTTTCCATGTGTATACTTTGTCGGGCAAATCACCCACTAACATTATCTCAATTACGTATGTAATTGCCCTAAAACACTACAGATAATTTAAAAATAATAATAATAATAATGTATTAGGCTAACAGGGGTGTACGGTATCTTAATCAGGATGAGGTTTCCATACTAAGTTGCCACCAATACATGTGGAACCGCACCATCTACCAGGTAATGTTAAAGAACTGTCTAATTGTGAGGTGCACAGGATACTGCAGTCAGAAATGGATAGCCGGGACATGGCAACTAACGGGGACGCCCATGGATATGTCCATAACTCCCACATGTTGCGGTTAGGATAAGACAGATCACAGTAACAATTCCATGTCGGAATTAAGGTTTTTTAATTGTTATACTTCGTCGGGCAAATTACCACAAACATTATCTTAAGTAAGTATTTAATTGCTCAAACATATTAGAAATAATTTAAAGAAAAAAAAAGAATTTTTGTACGGTAGATTCAACAAGATAAGGTTTCCATACTAAGTTGCAACCAGTACTTGTGGCCCCGCACCATCTACAAGGTAATGTTAAAGAAATGTCTAGTTGTGAGGTGCACAAGATACTGCAGTCAGAAGTGGATCTCCGGGACATGGCAACTACCGGGGAAGCCTATGGATATGTCCATAACTCCCACATGTTGCGGTTAGGATAAGATAGATAACCGTAACAATGCCATGTCGGAATTAAGGTTTCTTAATTGTTATACTTCGTCGGGCAAATTGCCACAAACATTATCTTAAGTAAGTATGTAATTGCCCAAACATATTAGAAATAATTAAAAAAAAAATGAATTTATGTACGGTAGACTCAACAAGATAAGGTTTCCATACTAAGTTGCAATCAGTACTTGTGGCCCCGCACCATCTCCACAACATACTACAGTCAGAACTGGTTATCCTACACTTATGGTGCCTCGGATGACACGGCGAGCAGTGACTATTGGTACCTTCAATGGCATCCACAACTTACTCATAGTGCCACCCTCATAAAGCGCCCTCCGACTCATTAGGTTTAAATTTTCAGGTTCCATCAACCTACGATCAAGATGTTTATGGTTAATGGTTTAAGGTACATGGTTAAGTGGTTATGGGTTAGGGCTTAGGGTTTAGAGGTTAGGGTTTAGGACTAATGGTTTAGGATTTAGGGCGGAGTGTACAGAGAAACAAGCATGTATAGGTGAAGAAGCCTCGCTACATCTTCAGCCATGTATGGATCGGTCGTAACCATTCTAGCTTTTATTGCCTTTCCAATTGTAAGTCTAGTCATCTGGAACTTGACCCCATCCCATTCTGGCCAGCAACGACGTAAAATATCCCACCTTGTGGACTCCTTCACTTTCACAATTTCATTCTTACCATCCCTTACTCCTAGAATAAGCTCAAAATGTCCCCTAGCGGGATACACCGTCTTCGTCCCTATACGGAATCCACCGTCAGCGGTATAACGAGACACCATCTCCCAAGTAACTGCATCTGACTTTTGTATCCATCCAACTCGGGGGCTTTCATTTTGTTTGCAGCATCAAGAATATACCATGAAGGTGTCTGTCGAATTGCTTCGAGATGGACTTCACCGAATTTGAAAGCTCTCAATTCGCTAAGTACACTTTTCAAGTTGCACCTATATCCTGGGTATGTCCTCCCTACCAAATAAAAAAACGTTAATACTGTATATAAATTAGCTAAACATACAAGTGTAACAAAAAAAAAAAAACATACCTTTAGGTTGAGAAGGGCCGACATTCTCGAACACAGAAACATCAACGTCTACAATGCAAATATGTATACAGTCAGTGTACTCAGTATTAACCTTTTCATCATATTACATTTTAGTGATGTTGAAATAACTTATGTCTTAAATACTAACCACGTTGATTCTCTTCATTAACCAATATGGCCCTACGGTGAAGTTCACCTTCTATGTTCTTGGCCACTTTCACAGTTGCATCTGCAACCATTTCAATGAGGATGACAGTTGATTCAAATGAAGTTGGAAGTTAAAATACATACAAGTGTCTCTCAATAAATAGTGAGATTACCTGTTCGCTTATCTTCAGTGACTAAAACAGACCTCCGACAACGGTTACCTCCTTCGTCTTTCTTTGGATGAGTGGTTGCAGCTGAAATCAATTTCAAACAGGTATTAGAATAGTTGAATATAATACAGAAAGGTAATTATTATATAAAACAGGACACTATCAAATGTAACTTACCAACATATACCCCATTATTTTTTTGATGCTCAGTATTTTTCTTGCGAGGAACAACTGAAATATAAGCATGAAAACAAACATCAACTCCCAGCTTATCATTTTATGCAGGGCATTACTTTGCAGTCTAAGATCTTACCTTCTTTCATCTGAAGATTCCGTGGAACATTTCTACGTTTGCCATCCGATTCTCCAGAAGACTCGCTATCAGACAAATGTGAATTATCCACAATACGATAATCTGTGGATATGTCAACTTATTAATGCACAAGCAACACAAAAGGTTGGGCAAATCCTTGTGCTTTGAAAAACTGACTTACCAGAATCAGAATCATTATCTGATTCCATCTCAGTACCAGCCAAACATTTCCTAGAAAACAAGGCCTTGTCGCGTTTCGGGCGTCTTACACCTGTGGTACGTCATGTTAAAAAAATGGACAACTTGGTTGTATTACTTTAAGAAAACTTTAATCATAATAAATGATTGGACAAATAAAAAAATTTCTAAAAAAATTGTACCTGCAGTTACTAAATTATTAGTCTTAGAGGGTAATGGTAGATTAGCCATTGTATTCAAGTTGTCTGCATCACATGGATTAACAACTGAAAATTAAAATTTAGACACGCCGACAAATATTTATTGGGCAATATTTATTTACACAAAATCAAATTCCTTTTTTTAAAACTTTGGGAAATCTATAAATATGGGCTGAAAATATCAGGTTTTAGAAGTCCAAAAATAGTAACCAAATCAATAAACATGCTAAACTAATAACCTCCGGTTACACATTCGGTGTCACGTGTACTTATCCGCTCCGACATTGCAATTAAACATTGCAATTAACTATTACTTTCGAGAACAGGAATTAAATAAAACCAAAAAAAAGACCAAACCCTCTCCACGTCTATGTCGGCGTTTGCCTTCGGGAAATGTATCTTCTACAAGAACAAATTAATTAGCTTCGTCATAGAAAATTTACATTTACCATCTTAACCAAAAAATAATATACAAGTGTTAACTGCTCACCGGAATCAGAAGAGGAGATCGGGTTCTTCTCTAAATTTTGAGACTTCTTAACTACAGAGATGATGAATTTCCATAAAAAGGGTGTACATTTTTAACAATTACACACTTTCCAGTGCACATAATACAAATAATGACAGATCTAATTATGCATTGTACCTGGAACTCGCTCATAATGACGATCTACAACCACAGTTGCTCCGCGCTTACGGCGATGAGCTGGCCCCGAACCATCTTCTTCAGATGACATAGATCTAGATGATATCGATATATGGGAAGGACGAAAATGGATGAGCGAAATTTCGAATAAAGACTTAAGAGTGATGTTGCTTTCTATTTCCTTTTTCTACTTACAAATATCTGTCTGAAAATAGGAGTACAGTGAACCCTCAAATTCTCGAATTATCCGACATAGAAGTTATAGGGCCGTATTAAACAAAGGCCCATTAACAAAATCCATCAGGACATGATGATGGCCCATTTAGTGTTTATATGTCTCTTAATTTAAAATATTATGGGCTTCCAATGTACTATTGGGACTTATTAAACACAGACCCATTAACAAAACTAATGAGACACCAAAATATTATGGGCTTCCAATGTATTATTGGGTCTTAATAAAAATATAGTAATTATCTCGACTATTTAAAAATACAATGTTCGGACTGTAGGTAAGATATTGAAAACGGGATATATGGAAAATAATTAAAGGTAAGAGATCTCAACTATATCAAGTTTACGTAAGCTATCTAATGATGTTCACACAAACAATATTATATTGAAATATGTGAATAAATGGAAAAATCAGAAAATAGTACTATTATTGAGAGGAACACCACAAAATAGGCCAATTCGTATGCATATAAGCCCAATTCACTATAATGACCCAATTTACATCAATGCTAAGTAACATGGAAAGCCCACGAAATAAAGCAAGATTTTGCTAATGCATATGGGCCGATTACTTACCAATAATGGTCCATCTGATAATTTACGGGCATATCCAGATACAATAGCCCGGTTTTAATCTTCAACCAGTTACATACATATGGGACCCATCCTATAAGACATGACGTCACCACATCGTCATTCTCCACTACCTGCTCATACAAACTATTTTTAATCTGTCATCATTGCCTTTGTCGGCACTTTTGATGACAATAATAGTAAATGGCAGTATAGGTATTACTAGCTTTGGGAGCTAGATATGATTTTTTAAAAGCCAGATCCATTGCAAATAATTAGCCGAATTTGGGAGTTTATAACGAGGCGCCCCCATTTTATATATATAGTACCTCTGTTCCCGTTTTGCTTCTAAAAATAAATAATGATAATATTTATCGTAATCATTATCCCACTACTATTCTTCGTAATCATTATCCCAACATACCCAATATATTTAGGACTCTACTGTTCTGATCATCATTTTTTATTCATTTTTTACTATAATAATATCCCATTCACCATACATTTCTTGTATTTTATTTAAATAATACCTCACCCACGTTACTTTTTTTAATTTTTTACTTAAATAAAATAGTAATAACAATAAAAATGAAAAGAGCTCATCCCCGGAATGACCAGCTCTACACACGGCTAACAGCATATCAGCAGGGATGAACTGGCTCATCTACAACAGCCCACAGGCTTATGGAGAAATCCCGAGTACTGCCTAGTGTATTGACGTAGGACAGGATTGGAGTCGTCAAGCATAATGCATTCATGCGGACTTATTAGGTGACTGTACAGTGTACATGCAAAAGAGTGCTGTATATACATACATGCCAGGGTAAACCATATCTCACCAATACTGGTAACTAAAGTGACATATGTTGCTCTACTTATTACCCACACTGCTGTATCTTATAGGCTTATTATGCATCCATCTCAGAGGCTATAAGCACCACTACTCTACAAAAAGCATTGTTTTAGCAAGCTCAATAGCTTTCTCTCGTCCAAAAAGCTTCTCAGCTATCACCAGCGAAAACTCCATCGTTGTTCCTGGCCCTCTGCTAGTGATGAGATTTCCATCTACCACCACACGGTTTTCAACTTCACTCGTGTCTGATAATTTGTTGCACATGGCCGGGAAGGCAGTAGCCTTCTTACCCTGAAAGAAAAGGGAATGTATGGATCAAAAGTAAGAGCACTACACCAAAATGTCTGATACACAGACATGGATGGAAAAGCATAAAAGGTCATCGGTCCACAAGACATAACAGGACCGAAGCAAGGGTCAGAAGGAGAGTAGTAGGACTTGGCTAGTCAGGGAAAATGCAAGACACCAGGACGCATGAAACTTTTCTTCATGCTATAGACCCTATATAAGCGAAAGGTGGGAGGCTCATTACTTGAATCGAGAAAATGAAAATTGAAAACTCCATTTCATTCTTTAGTTGAAATTTTAGGTGGTTCTGGGAGAAAGATGACAAGATTATCCCTAGAAGACAATAGCTAAAAGCAATGAAATTCGATCGGGGTTTAAAATTATGACTTCCCCAATTTCACCATAACTCAAAGTATAGAGTTTGCTAAAACATACAGAAAACAAAATACGAGGAATATCCAATCCTCCATGGCTCCATGTAAGAAAAAAGTGGAGCCAGTCTGACACAGCGCCAGTTCTGCTAACTGAGCTACAATACTACTTCCTAATTTTATTGAAATTTATAGTTTATAGGCAGAATGGCAAAAATTCCAAATACAACTGTAATACGTATTCTTCCTAATAACAATGATATTTTACTTCCTAATTTCCCACTGAATTTGTCAAAGCAACCTAGCTCACTTTACCAGCAGAGGTAGGATTCTCCTTTGCGAGATCCGAGATGTCCAATTTTCTCTTAATAGAGCTATTGCCTCCTATATGGAGTTGTTAATTCATGAGTCTGTCATTTGTTGTATGATCTGAACTGTATATATGACTTAATGTCGTCTACTTTATAATATAAAGGGGAAACAATTGAAAAATCCTACTGAATTCTAATTACTACCAGTAAGAAAATCAAACTTACACGCAGACATGCAACATTTACTAAGCAATTAGTCAAAAACCTTAAATTGCATTTGAAGGCTTGACATCATACCTTCAGCAAGCCATGGGGCTCCAGGACTAATGCTGGGGATGCACATATTGCGCCATACAATTTATTCGACTCTCTTTGCTTCTTCAGCAAATTAACTAACTTCTCTGAGTTAGAAAATGCTTGAGCACCTCCAAGACCACCCTGCTCATAGAGCAACATATTATCAATCAAATCATGACATGCATTTTCAACTCAAAGTTAAAAACTATCATCAACTCTTGTACTTACGGGTAAAACAACTAGGTCATATTGACGGTTGAGAGCATCATCCAGGAGAACATCTGCAACTAAATTTACTTTCCTAGAAGCCAAAATTTCCAACTTATCAGAAACAGATGCCACCACAACATCAGCCTTTGCCCACCTAAGAACGTCGATAATGATAATGGCTTCCATCTCTTCAGTCCCATCAGCGATAGGTACAAGAATCTGGAAAAAATGGAAAGTGAGAGGACTTAAAGCGGATTCTGTGTCAGACAATTTATTCAAAATTCACATGAGCACCACTGCATATTTGCCAAAATTTATCAAAGCCCCTAACCACCAAAGTCCGTCACTAATGGTAGGAAACCAATAGGTCAGTCAGATTCTTCCGTCTAGTGTATTTTTTTTTTTTTTCAATTTATAGATCTACCTAGATGCGTTTTTTAGCAATCCATTCCTATGAATTACTTGCTCAAATTTAGCTTGTTCAATAGCCAAAAGAGAGACTTCGTACACTCAGAAAACAAATCATATAAGCTTCTACGCAGCTATAGTTCAGATAAACTACGGAAAGAGACATTGAAACACAGGACAAGTGGAAGTGATGTATGATAATTTATTGCTATAGGATACCTGAGGAACGTTCTCAAGTGTCCACTCAGCAGGATTTAGCTCGGTGAAAGTATGCTCACTTCCATGCTTTGATCGCATGACCTATACAAGGATTAAAGATTCTCAGAAGGCCAAAAAAATTGTGGAGAGGAGAATTAATTACAACAATGAATATCTGTATGCACTAATACACCAACAACGCAGTCAAGAATTGTAGTACATACATATCAAAACCTATGATAAACTGGATAATGGAACAGGTCGTAAAAGCTATAACAGATAAATGATCAACTGGTGAAGCTCTACACGTTGGAAAATGTGCATAAATATTACTATTCATATAGTCAATAATAAAAGATAGAGAAGGAGATCAGTGCATTTTTTTAGTTTCGTAGAATTAGAATCACATCTCATGAATCCAATTTGCATACATCTGATAATTCAACATCAGGACATAACACTCTATAAGAACATGTCAAGAAACACTATCTAGATACATAAACTGGCAGCTCACCTCCAAGTACAGCTTTCAAACCACAATTGTATCAAAGCAACTACACTGAGTAAACACTCACCCACGAAAATGAAAAGCAGCAACAAAAATAGCCAACATATAGACTACAACAGAGAGAGAGTACAAACTTGAAGCAGTTAATGGCCACGCCATTAGGTATTACAATTACTCTATAATAGCAATTACAAAGCTACAACTTCTATACAAATCAAAATTTTCATTTTCAACAACCAGTAGTATCAATCAATCACTATTAAACATACATGTTTCCAAATAAAACATGACACTATTACATCTTCTACACTATTGCCATTTCTTGTCCACACATAATCATCAAAAGCGAAACAATTTAAATCAAAAGTAGTTTTTTTAATACTCCCAAATAGTTACAATTGTATCAAGCAGGGGAAAATAAAAAACTCAATAGGTGGGTACTTTTGGGGGCTAACGCCTCATTACAATTTTGACAACTAAGTCATAGCATCTTTCTTAATAGGGTTGTGGGAAGCATAAATCAATTCAGTTATATCCCAGAGACATGATCCTAGCCTGTAACATGTAACATGGAACAGTGTCACAGATTTAAAGTTGATTTTCAAAATTCAGAACAAATTGATTTATCTGGACAGAGTTTTTAAAAGCACTGCACATCCATTGTTAAGCTGAAGGATTCCCAGATAAATTTTAATGTTGGCAAGTATGAGTGATTATTATGTTAAAGCAGCCCAATAGAGTAAAATGAAATCACAAAATTTAGATGCAACTGTTCATGCCACCAAAACAATTGAAGTGATAAATAGGCAGAGCATTCATTTATAATATGTCTAAACCCCAATATTCAGCAATCTATAACCCCCACAACCAGAGAAAAAGATGAAGATAAAGTATAAACAAAATATACCAAAGGCCCTGAAACTTCATCTGCCTTTTCCTTCCCATATAATTGCTCGACCAGCGCAACAGCATACTCCATTGCAGTTCCAGGCCCACGACTAGTTACTACCTGGCCATCCTGCAAAACCCTAGATTCCACGGCAGTGGCAGAAGATGATAACTGCTCCATAAATGAAGGATAACAAGTTGCCTGTGACGAGATAAAGAAGAAAAAATCATATTCAGTGATGAAGATCCAATGTCGAAGCACAAAATTTGTGTTGATAAAGCTCTACTTACCTTTAAACCCTTCAACAAGCCCCACGACCCAAGTGCAACAGCAGGTGCAGCACATATTGCAGCATATGGTCTATCTTCTGAAGACTGCTTTCTCACTATGCTCTCCAATGCTTTGCAATCTCTGAGAGTGGCTGCACCACCAGGAAATCCTCCCTATACACAAACATAATTTCAAGTAACCAATAAAGAGCTTCTTTGAGGATCTCAGCTAGAGAATCAATATGAATGTATTAATTCCATGTAGCTCTATAATAACTTTAGGCAATAGATAACTCTTCTCTTGATATAAGATATATGACAAAGTTCAGGTACCCAATCCCACCACGGACACACCGCACCCAAAATAGAGAAGAGTTCCATAAAATTATTTTAATATAAATTACAATCTCTATTTCTTCGGATTGGAACATGCAGTTACACAGCTAACACTGTTCATCACAGTAACTGAAAGAACCTTATCTCACCATTTGCACAGGAAAAGATACGTGTTCTATAACGGAATAATAGGTGATGATAACTTAATACTTCATACATCAACAGTTATCACCGTCTAAATAGTTTCAGAGTTTCTCGACGAAAAAACAAACAGAGCATACATCATATAGTTACACGGCCCTAGCTTTTTAAACCAATACACAATCATATATCAGTAACTGATTGAACCTTCTCTCACCAGTGCACAAGGAAAGGTACATGTCCTATGTCGTAAAGCTAGGTGATAATTGCATAGTTCATACTTCCATAAGTTAATATTAACAGGATATAAGCGGTTTCACAGTTCAAATATCCTGTGCTAGATGATAATTTGACAGTTCACTCACCATAGACCAGTTTCAATTACTGAATAATAGGTCATTCATAAATCAATCAATTACTACAACGAATCGACGATAGAAACAATTTTTCACACATTCACTAGGAAAAATCAAACAAAATGAACTCGTGATCTGCTAATGAGAAAACAATTGGTATACCGGAAGAGAGATAAGATCAAACGCAGTGTCAGCGCAATCGGAAATGAGAGCATCGGCAACAATTTTGACACCGTGGAAAGCGTCGACAAGGAGCTGATTCTCCACTGAAGCAACCGTGACATCGGCGCCGGCTCGCCGCAGCACGTCGATCGTTATCACCGCCTCCATAGGTTCGGTGCCATTTGCCACCGGAACCAAAACCTAATTGATAAACAGTACAACTTCAGTAACAAAATCGCCTCAATGTTAGTTACAATAAGGAAGAGTGGTGATTGATATCTGAATCAGTGAATTGTACCTTCTTAGCAGCGGATGACATGGCTGAGACTGAGAAGCGCTTGCTCGAGCGAGAAAGGGGCGGATTGGGGAGATTTGAGAAGTTTTGGGGTCGTTTTGAGAGGAGAGAGAAGATTGGGGTGAAATGGCGCATATGGATTGCAGCCATCTTTATAGTCCACTCCGAATCTCCGATTCTGGAGAGCTCTCTCGCACTTTGGCTTTGTTGCGCTTACACCATGACGAGTGTCACTATGGGCCAGTGGTAGCCAGCCACCCTTTTTCTCTTTCTTTTTTCTTTTTCAAATTTCAACCATAACTTTTTATTTACAATAAGAAAAAGGAAAACAAAATATTTTGCACTAGAATCATTTTCATGATTTTCCATTAATCGAGAAAAATTTACTATTTTCCAAGACTTTGACTTATTTTATTTTGTTGAGATTTTAGAAAAGTTCCAAAATCGTGACGCAATATGATAGTACGGCTTGGATCATATGAACCGAACGTCCTCCATGAGAATTTGAAACAGAAAGGAAGGTTGGGTAGTGTTCTTGAGCGAATCGACCAACGACAGAAGAAATCAAAGCATCATTGACAGAAGAGATCGCTTCATAGCTAGGTTGTAGAGAAATTTGATACTTTGTGGAAAGTTTTTTTTGAACAAAAACATGACAGCAATTGTTCAGCTTATATTACATTACTAGAGAACCAGACAAGGTCATGGGTCTTTAGAGTTCTAAACTGAATAGAGTTTGGAAAGAAAATACTACATTTATCTCTACGAATAAGGGTCATGATGCTAATCTATATACCAACGGATAAAGACAACATATATTCTTATCCATATTATCCATAAATACTGGTTAATTGTAAACAACCCTAACTTTTAGATATTTTCGAATAGAATCATGATGCTCGCGAACTAGCCACTTCTAAAGTGGGGAGAAGTCTCAACATATTTCCAATTGAAAACAAACCTTTTATCAAAATTTTGAACTTACACACAGTTTAAAGTTGGGTCCATTACATCTAGAGTCTAGACCCCCTGTTAGATGTAGTACACATGGGTGGCCATCTTATTTTCAATAATAAATAAATACGAGTTAGATAACTTTAATTACATTCATGCCCACGAATTTGACTTTTAACTAATTAAAACTTAAAATTATATTTTTGCCCCTGGTACAAAATCAGAATTTTCCTTTGACCAAACAACATCCATTTCTATTATTATACGTTTGCCCCCATTATTTTTTATTTTACGAAGTTGGTACTAAATATTAAAGTATACAATTAAGTCACATACTTTCTCTAAATTTCAAATTCACCTAAAAAAGTTATTTTAAATTATACCCCAACAAAATTAATATTTCAAACAAGTCCAAAAAAAACAATTTTTTTAAATCAAATTTTTATTATTCCTTATTATTTTTTTAAAAAACAATTAACTACTTCTTCTTCAAAACTCCGATTCTGGAGACCACTGGAGCTTGCATCCCGGAGCAGGAGTTGCAATTAAGCTCCCGATCTGGGAGTTGCAGCACTCGATCTGGGAGTTGTATGGATCGGAGCTCCGGTGACTAAATTTGAACAAGAAGGAAGGAAAAAAAAGATCGAGAGTGGTAATGGACCTAGGGGGTTCTAGAAGAGAGTGGTTATTAGCATGATGCATCTGGCCATGGCCATTGTCATTGGCAATGGACTTACGGGGTTTGTGAAATTAGACGAGAGTGGCAACAATAATGTGGGTGGGATGGTGTTGCGTATCCGAGTAAAGATTGATATTTCCAAGCCGCTGAAGAGAGCTTAGAAGGTTCTTTGTGCCAATGGTAATTCGGTTAATATTATTACGTGAACTTATGAAAGATTATCGAATTTTTATTTTCAATGTGGAATTATTGGGCCTCTCTTAAAGATTGCTGGATTTCAATTTGACACTGAAGCGATTAGTGGTGAAACGAATGAAAAAGCTTTACCACGAGGTGATTGGTTACAAGCCCCACCGAATAATCATCGAAATCTGTATTTTGGAGGTTTATCTGCAAGTCAAAGTGAGAGATGCGTGTGTTTGTTGATAGGAAAATTTCATCTGCAAGTCAAATATGAAAAGTGTTGAAACTGTTGGTACATTAGACAACAAGGTAAAAGACTAGATGGGGTGAATAGTCTTTTAAAGTTTTTCAAACTTTTGATGTCTAGTTCTTAAAACGATTTCTCAGATATCTTGCTTAAATATCTGATACTTATAATCAGAGCGCATAAGACTTGAAGTTAAGTGTAGATTGTAACACCCCAGATTTCAAAGGCTTAAAAGGATTGAGAACGCTACTCATACCAACAAGGTGCACCTTTCTTTTCGGTAATCCAACTAGAAGAACTTCAAAGTTAAGCGTGCTTGCTCTGGAGCAATTCTAGGATGGGTGACCCACTGGAAAGTTCCCAGTGCGTGCACGAGTGAGGACAAAGTGCTCGGATTAGAACACGTGTTGGTCTGTGGGGCCAGCATATCACCCCGGAGAGCGCCAGGAGTAACCTCGCCGGGCCGGGTCTCGGCCCATTAGTGGTCGGGTCGTTACATAGGTTGTACTAGTTAGAAAGTTGTAAATGCAGTGAAGGTTGTACTAGTTAGAAAGTTGTAAATGCAGTGATAACACAGATAAGTATAAGCTTGCTGAAAGTAAGTGCAGAAACTCAATAACACCAATTTATAGTGGTATCTGAGAGTAAAACAAACTCTTCAACTAATCCACTTGTCCTATCCAGGACGAAATTCACTATTAAGGATTTGAGTTTTGTTACCAAGTCCTATCTCTAACTGAAATTCTCAACCATAACTTTTTTTGAAGCGGCAAAGCGAGAATCAATAATGGTTCCCCATTTGCCCCCGTGGTGACTCGAACCCCCAACATATTGGTTGGAGGTGAAGCAGCTTACCAACTGAGCTACACTTCGTTGTCACCACAAAGCACTCCCTACTTTGTATCTACCTAGGAATTTTCCTCAATCACTCCAGATCAAGTAGTTCCACCCTAAAGGATCCTCCACTTTCTTAAGTCCTGGAATCTTCTAAGAGAACCTTTTCGTAGATAACCCAAGCTCTTGCACGGAATCCCTCTCAAAGATCTTTCCCCTGCTTCTTAAAGCTTTGTAATCTTCCTTGTCCTTTTAAGTTCACGATCTGTGGTTGCTTAAAGATAGGTGTTATGAAGTTCACTTCTACACCAAATACATTTTTAGGTAATTGTGTAGACCAGTGGAATGATCTTCTACTCAGTTAAAAGTAGGAATTCTTTTCTGAATTACACAGATCTTCCTAGCAACAAGAATGTACTTGTTCAGGAGAATAACTACTAATTCAAGATTAGTTGATCAACTTCTTCATAAATCATAAGTTCATTTTGACACCAAGAACTTGAATTCAGATAGTTGTAAGAATTGTTTTTCTTAAGCTCAGGCTTTTTGAGTACTTGACGATATGAAGAGTTATGCTCAAGTTGTTCTCGCTATTTCGGTGTAGTTATTCATCTTCTAAGTCCTTGAATTTTGGACTGTAAATTCAAACTCTATGACATGTCACGTCACTATCACAATGTACTAGTTTCCTTGAGCTTTTTCTTGTTTTCTTGCAAAAAGCATGTTCAACGACTCATGTGCATTAAATCTATAGTATGATAAGTGTATTCTCCACGTCTTGTGTCTCCATACACTCAAATGGTAAGAAAGCGCGGTGTACTCCACTATCACGTAATACACACTAAAGGTTGATAAGACACTCAACAGTCTGAGCTCTTATATCCTTTTGAGAGCTATTTTCTTGTAAGAGCGTGTTCTCGTATTTATGAGCTCATATTTCTTCAGAAACTCAACATCATATATATCTTATTCATAGATACATTTATTAGAGTAAGTCCTTTTGAGTATTCTTAAGACATTGCTCTCTGGGGAATAATAAAGACTTTTAGTTAACTTGAATTGATCTGGTCTTCAATTTGTCGATCATTTGCTGATGAAGGCTCCTTGTTGAGTGTCTTCGAAAAATAAAAATTACAAGGAATAGCATAACACCTATACAAGTAACCATGTCTATCAAAAATCTAGCTGACTCTTTTATAGATATCTCAAGTGAGAACGAAGAGTTTATATTGCCAATCCATTATGAGCTATTCTAGCGTTCTATGTGTTTGCTCATCAAAATACTATGTCCTAACAAAAACTAACATAAAATGGTTGAAACTAACTTTTTATAGCATTCAATATTCCTCGCCATTGGTGAACTTCTGGAATAACACTTTGAATGGTGTTCTGAAAAGGCTTGCTTCATGGGACTTTAGAGGCAGGTAGGTCAGGAAATTGGTACAAGTCCTTAAATCTTCTTGGTTGAATGTTGTGAGGGTAGAAACGGTGGCCTTTAGTTATCCTGAAACCAAGTCAAACCTCAAACAATGCACTAAACTAACCGAAATGCACTTTAACCAACTAATTATTATCATCTAAAACTAATGGAAATGCAATGAAGCCAACGCATTACCTTCTGAAACTAACACAATTTCACCGAAACCAACACTTTACCATATGAAACTAATAGAGATGCACCGAAATTAACTCATTACCATTTGAAACTAACACAAATGCACTAAAACCAACTCATTGCTATATGAAACTAACACAGTTTCATTGAACCAACACTTTACCATCTGATGAATGTGTATTTTACACTTTCATTCGAGTCTTTTTCACCTATTTTAGCTATCCTCTATGTTAATTTAGCTATATTTTAGTACATTTTATTAGAATAGTGTCACGTTTCCCTTTAGATTTTATTTTACAGGTTTTGGTTGAAATTCGAAGATTTCCGGGCAAATATATTGAAGTTGACAAGGAATTGGTGTCCCAGAAGCCTATTTGGAGTATCTGAAGGTTTCTGGATGGGATTTGGAGTCTAGGGGCCGAATCTGGAGGCTAGAAGGCTACTAGAAGTCAGAAACCGAGTCCGAAAAGGGGAAGACATCCAAAACCGCGTCGAAAATGCGGATTTCCGCAAGAAATTGTCTGGGGCGAACCGCCCCACAGTATTTCGAAGCCTATATATAGTTGCTCAGTTTTCTCCGAAAATCATATCTTCCCAGACCTTCTCTCTCACCTCTCTCTATAGTTTTAGGTAGGAACTTCCCGGGGCATGTCTTGGGAGTTCCGTAGCTTAGGGGATACTTTTTCATAGCAGTTTGGAGCTCGTAGGATCGCAATCATCCGGAGATTGACAACCTTCGGTAACTTTGTATCTTACAGTTTTATTCTACTTATTTTATATTCTTTCAACATGTTTTCTTCTATGATTTCTGTTGATTGCATGCCTATTATGAGTAGCTAAACTTATCGTTGGTGGTAGTATGTGAATTCTTAGCGAAGGGAAGATAATCATGCTAATGGCTATATCGCGCATTATACTCCGTGTCATTGCTTTATTTCGTTGATCAGGCACAGCCTAAATTCTCGTATGTTGTATTAATTATTATGCACAATTGGACACTTGTCGACCATCAGACCAATTATCTTCGTAGTGTTGAATAATTACGGAACACATTAGGACAATAGTGATTGACTTGTCAGACCAAATTATCTTCGTAGTGCTTAATATTTGCAACAGGACACTAGATTGATTCAAATATCTCTATGCAAGACCGATGAATTTATGCATGATTATCGACCCGTTATGCTAAGAAGGACCATACTATCACCAATCTCCATTATCTGCTAGAAACCCCTATTGCTATCTGTCTGCTGTTTTATATTCTCTTGTTAAATAGATAAAGCTAGTTATAGTCCTGAGAGAACGACACTCGAGTCATTCTACTGCTACACTATGGTTTTCGTTGTAGTTGTGGATTGCCTTTGACTAATTACAAATTTATTTGCGTGAACTCGGAGCACGACATTCCGCGTTCATCACCATCTGAAACTAACATAAATGCATGAAACCAACTTATTGCCATCTTAAACTTGTTGGCAAAACCTAGGTAGATGCAAACAAATAAACATTAAGGAAAAATCACAAGTAGTGCAAGTCATGCAATTACGCATTTTTCCTAAAGGATTATTGCCTAACAGTCGAACTCCTCTCATGATTAAATGCACTATTCGATTTATAAGCCGGATATCAGTGACTCAGTAGAAATAAACACAAATTTTAGCCCAAAGTATTTCTTGATAGTAAAAGAAGTTTGAGAAAAGTTTAACTATAACACATAGTGAGGCTTTTGTCAAAGACTATGTAGTAATAGTAATATACCAAAAAGTAACGAAACTGATAAGAGTTTTTTTCTATGTTTTTCAAAGACAAGAACATGTGTAGATATATACTCCGTATACACACAACACGCAACCTTATTCTTCAGTCAATGATTGGACTTAATCTCCCCATTATGGCTAACAACTTTGATAAGTACTTTACTAAATATAGAATTAAGACTAGTAAACAATAGAAAACGGATTGATGATTTACATCTAAATATAGTTACTTGAATAGAAAGTAAAAAATATTGTTTTAATTTTCATGATATTTTTGAAATAATAAGAAAATATCCAACAATCTCCCTTCGTTTCAAAAATATTTTCATAAAATTTACGTGGGCTAAACATGGGTGAAATGTATCGAATCTGGTCTTTTAGACTATGAACCAGACCTAGAATGAAAAAACCTAATGCACAGAGAATTAGTGAAGCGTATAGCTTCTATGAACTAAAACTTTTGGTTGTACATTAAAATTTTACCAATCACACTACACCACAATTTCTACTGTTCTCTGCAGTTTTGCGTGTTAAGGTCGTCCACGTGCCTGGTAGTTCGTGAATGCTTTAGAGATATGCCACTATCTCATAGGAGCAGCCCCACTCCACATCCATATAGGTGATTTCATCAAGTGTATAGTGCAATTTATACACCACTCGTAAGAATTATAAAACTTATTTATCACCACACCATCTTGCAATTAGCACTTCTCGCACACCATATGATAGAACAAAATAATTTTGCTAGCAATATTAACTACGACTTTGTTATTACCCATTTGAACCTTATTCGTGGGATCTCCAATCACAAGGGTCGGGTTACCATCATTGTTAATTTTCAGTTGGCTCAAGCCCCATTCCCTCAATGTATAATAGATTGTATCACAACATTTAGTCAAAGGATTGGCCAAATCTTGACTTTTAAATAATTCCCATCACAAAGCATGCTTTATCACCACATTATATATCTAACAAATATTCATGTTCTCATCATTGCAAATCGTATTCTTTACAATGGATTGTCGCTTAATCACCAAATATATTCTTATGTTGATATCATATTCAAGAATATGACGGCTAAGAACGCTTAGCCGCATCACCAATAAACTCTCGAACATGATTTAATAATCAAGGTGCTTGATAGCAGATTCTCTAAGTAATTTAGCTTCATCACCATTCAAAAGTTTGATGGCGGATATCTCAAGTAACTTCCTTCCTTTTTAAAAAAAAAAGACCAATATTACAACTACTGCTACACTATTGCTATACAATATTCTATACCACCTTATATCTCAAGTAACTTCATTCGTAAAGGGGTAAACATATAAATACTCGTGAATTTCGTCTCACAAAAATTCTCATATCATCATTGTAAATTATTACCATGGGACATCCTCTACACAACACCATAGCATATGTTACTGCTTATAAATATGGGCAACTCCAATCCAAGTATGATGATTTCAATAGAAATAAACACAAGTTTTAGCCCAAAGTTTTTCTTGATAGTAAAAGAAGTATGAAAAGATTTTAACCATAACACATAGTGAGGCTTTTGTAAAAAACTATGTAGTAATAGTACTATGCCAAAAAATAACGAGAAACTGATAAGAGTTTTTTTCTATCTTTTTCAAAGACATAAACATGTGTAGAGATATATACATACAAAACACAACCTTATTCTTCAGTCAATGACTGGACTTAATCTCCCCACTATGGTTAACAACTTTGACAAAGTACTTTACTAAATATATAATTAAGACTAGTAAACAATAGAAACAGATTGGTGATTTACATCTAAATATAGTTGCTTGAAGAGAAAGTAAAAAACACCGGTTTAATTTTTATGGTATTTTTGAAATAATAAGAAAATATCATACAAAACTAACACAAATGCAATGAAACCAACATATTATCATATGAAACTAGGAAAACTAACACAAATGTAATGAAACCAATACTATGAAACTAGGGAAACTAACTCACATGCACTGAAACCAACACATTACCATTTGAAACTAACCCACATGCACATAAGGGAACTCATTATCATCTGAAACTAACTCAGAAGAATTTTAAAAGAATTTGAGAGAGTTTTGGTTGAAGAAATTGGGGCTTTTGCGTTTTGGTGAGAGAGAAATGGATGTTGTCAGTGAAATGATTATGGTCATTTCAATAGTGAGTCATTTTGTTTTGAAAACAAGTGAGGAATAAGGAGGTAGTTTGTCTAATCATGTCGTCAGCTTTAACTGTAATAGTTTTAGCGAGTCATCCTTTTTGTTGTAAGAGTTTTGTTAGTTGATTGATATATGTATTTTTTCCTTACTTTTAGTGTAAAAGAAAAGATTAAAAAGACAAACATCATAAAATATTAATTTCTTCTATATTGTTCAAACTTTATTTACCTTTATGATAAAATAAGAATCACAACCATATTTTCATTGTTGGAGTATTAAAAAGAAAAATAAAACAAATAATTAATAGTAGTTGCTTGAGAAAGATCTAAATTTATTATATATGCATGTTTAATATGAAAGTTGAGTTTTTTTAATATTTTAATAACATTTTATCATTATACTAATCACGACAAAATCTTTGGTAGTCAAAGTCTACTGACATCCATGTTTATGATCACTATGAAATCCTATCGCATACATCGATGCGAATCAAATTAGATGTCAAACGACATTAATTATTTTGTACTCTTTTATCGATTTTTGCAACGACTTTTAATTACAAAAAATCTCAAGTTCTTATCACGTGAGAGCATCATGGCTTTGTTCTCATTGTCTGGAAAAAAAAATAATAAAATAAAAAAAAGAACAAAATAAAAACAATAAACGACTACTTAAATTATATAAATCTCAGTTGATGAACTTGTTTAAATTTTCTTTTCCTTTATTGAAAAACGAGATCCACGACTCTATTCTCATTTCTGAAGAAAGAAAAGAACTAAAAACAAAAACCAAACACCGTTATTGCGTAAAGTCTCGTTTCCTGATCTCGTTTTAAACTCTATTTCCTTTATCGAGAAACGAGAACCACGACTTTATTTCCATTGTGAAAAATAAAAAAATAAAATGAAAAAACGACAAACAAATTAATGCATAAAATCTTTGTTCCTTATCTCATTTAAATTATATACTCATTTGTTGAATATGAGTCCAACAACTTATTTTCATTGTAAAAAAATAAAATAAATGACAAACGAATTAATGACATAAAATATTGGTTTTTTTAAAAATTTTAAAACCCCATTTAACTCTATCGTCCTTCATTGAAAATGAGAACCTTGATTTATTTTCATTGTCAAAAAATAAAATAAAATAAAGAAGAAACGACAAACGACATAATGACATAAATCTCGATTGCTTATCCCGTTTAAATTCTATTTCCTTTACCGTAAAATATGATCCTCCACCGCTTGATTATGATATTCGAAATATTAAAACAATAATGATTAAAAAAAAAACAAAAAACAAAGCATTTACTTTTGGGAAGTTCCAACTGTTCACCTATTCAAGAGAAATTTTTCTTGATCCCTTTTGGATTAAATTGGATATTCTTCCACATTAGTAGTAGTGGTAAAAACAAAAATGACTTCCAATAGACCGTTACCTCATCCCTATAAACTTGGTCACATAATTTGACTGACTAGCAACCACAATTATAAAATTTTACCGCATCATTTTAGTTTTAGAAATTTACGTATTAATAGATTTGACTTGGTTTATCCCAGCGAACATACTTACTAAAACTATGATTGGCTGAAAGTACCTAATTTTATTAGGCATCTTGATTTTCAAATAATTCTCATTACAAAGCATGCTTTATCACCATATTATATATCGAACAAATATTCATGTTCTCATCATTGCAAATCGTATTCTTTACAATGGATTGTTGCTTAATCACCAAATATATTCTTATGTTGATATCATATTCAAGAATATGAATGCTAAGAACGCTTAGACGCATCACCAATAAACTCTCGAACATATAAATACTCGTGAATTTCATCTAAAAAAAATTCTCATATTATCATTGTAAATTAGTACCATGGGACATCCTCAACACAACACCATAGCATATGTTACCGCTTATAAATATGAAAAACTCCAATTCAAGTATGATGATTTCAATCATGTGTAAAGTTGTCAACCAATCACAATGAAGTTTATAAAGGTTCAAGATATGTCAATTTTTCACAAATTAGATTACTTTCATTAAATGACTAACTTAATTATCTCCCACTATGGCTAACAACTTTGACAAAGTACTTTACAAAATATAGAATTAAGACTAGTAAACAATAGAAAACAGATTGGTGATTTACATCTAAATATAGTTGCTTGAAGAGAAAGTAAAAAACACCAGTTTAATTTTCATGATAGTTTTTAAATAATAAGAAAATATCATACAAAACTAACACAAATGCAATATTGAAACCAACACAATATCATATGAAACTAGGAAAACTAACACAAATGTTATGAAACCAATACTATAAAACTAGGGAAACTAACTCACATGCACCGAAAGCAATTACCATTTGAAATTAACTCACATGCACATAAGGGAACTCATTATCATATGAAACTAACTCACAAGAATTTCAAAAGAAGTTGAGAGCGTTTGGTTGAAGAAACTGAGGCTTTTGCGTTTTGGTGAGAGAGAAATGGATGTTGTCAATGAAATGATTATGGTTGATATGACATATAATATCCTACTTGCGGACCTCTACATGTCCGCGAGGTACAGAAGAAGACCCGCGGAGAGGCTTAGATAATTACATCAACCCCTGCAGCTGGAAGGAGGCTTACCAAGGTGTGGCGCCGCCACGTGGCCCTATGCATGGAAGATCCGTAAAGGCACGGGACCAAAGTAATGGCCCTGCACGCAAAAGAAGACCTCCCCGAAGAGCTACATCCATGCTTAGCCCGCGAGGGAATACTCTACACAAGCACACCCCGAGTGTCTTATACGTAGAGCGTCATGGAAGACTCCCCGCAACGGAGGGAGGCTGCGCTGGAAGAAGACCTCCGCCAAGAGCTATAGCCTAGCTTTGCCCGCGGGGAAATACTCCACGTAGGCACGCTCTGCGCAACCTATGTGAAGAGTATTATAGAAGATCCCCTCCAGCTGAGGGAGGTTGCGTCAGAAGACTTATCTGCGCCTTGCAGACAAGAAGTACAGAAGAACAGTGTGAGAGCCAGATATCGAGGAAGAAAGGTCTCTCACTCAAGCTGTCTCTATAAATAGATGACATGTCTCACATTTTTAGGTAACCCTCATTCTATTACCAATATACTACTATCTAAACAACCCTTCCAAGGTTCAAGTAAAGTCTGGTACCGCTTTGTCCAAGGCAAGCCGGTCAAAAAGGGATTTAACTCCCTTTCTCTATCCGCGCAGGTACCACGGGTCGCGGGGGATACAAACATTGAAGGTGGAGCTGATCTTGTAGTATAGTTGTGACTCATTTATAGTCCATAATTGTATTTACAGTAGGATATATACGTTGTGTAATATTTGTTGGGAATTTTAGTATAACGAATGAGCTTTCAATTCGTTTGATGTATTGGTCATTTGGGCCCAACACGTTGGAAACAAGGTTTACACGATCGTGTATTTCCATTTGTTGAAATGGATGTCACTAAGGCGTTAAGTCACTAAAATCTCTTGTGGTGAAAGGTGATTAGTGCACATAGTGTGTCGATCAATACATGAATGAATTAAGTCTTTCAAATACAATTGGATCCATTGTACTAAAATTCATGGGAGAAAAGAGTAAATGAGATTTGAATATACAACCAAATATTGCATTATTGGAATGTGTAATTCATTTGTGTTTAGTGTAAATAATTACCCAAGATTAAATGAGAATTTATTACACAAATACACCATTTGAATTAGTGTATCCGTGATGTTTTCACGATGTTTCCAAAAGGGAAAAAGATTCAAAAAGTCCAAAAATAATTATTGTAACCGCTGGGATTCAAACATGGCACCTCTTGGTTAAGAGACTTGTGCTTTCTTCATTGGACCAATGTGTCTCTTGGTAAAGGGATGTGAATCATTTCGAATATATCCATTCCAGTGAGTTTTGAGACTTTTGGTGAATTAGTTGCTTTTCCGAAAGTGTATGACACTTGATGAATAGTTTTGGGACTATTCATTGAAGCCTTTTGAATGGTTTTGCACACTTTCAATAGAACCTCTTGAGAAGTATAAATAGAGAAGGAGATTCATTTCTCCAAAACACATACTTCTCTTCTCATTTGCTTTCTCTTTGCACTCAACCATACTCAAAGTAAGTTCGCCAGATTCGACTATTGGAGTGCTCCTTAGTCGTCTACAGAGTAGTTTTATCCTGGGAGACAGATTTCCATTATTCCGTAAGCACCATGAGCGGGGTAAGTATTTGTCTTAAGGAGAGATGGTCCAACCATCGACTCTACTCGCCTTCTTGTTGATTTATTGTTGTTCGTACCATGCCGGAGTTGCTTGAAGACATGACATTTTGTGGCGTGAAGAAAGAAAGGACATGACATTTTGTGGCATGACTTTTTGTTGTATTTTCGCAATGTTAATGTACAAGTTTCATTTTGTTATCACTCTGTTGTTCCATCTTCTAACTCTTACAATTTTCCCGTGTGAACATCGAAGTTCCAACAATCTTAAGACAAATACTTTGTTTGTGAGATGGACGAAGATGTCGTAAATGAGACAACAATGGTGGAGAAGTTTCGTCCCTCCGTTTCACATCTATTACTGTGAGTATGTGATGATAGATGGTGTATAGCGGCGCACGCAAGAGAGTACTTCCTTCCAGGAAGCTTTCTCGTTAATTACTCTAATTACTATGAACTTAATTTATCTCATTCTTGAATCACATTTCAATGTGATAATAATGATCAAAAGTCAACCTGGACAAGAGAAGTTATTTTACTTTTCCAGAATGTTTAATGTATTACTATGGTGTTGAGACTAATGACTATACATGTTTGGTATGGTTGGCAAACGTTCTGGATATGGTTGTTAACACTGCTATTTCGAAACATGAAAGATAATGTGAGATGGGAATCGACTCCTGGTCGCTTTGATACTACTAGTCAAGAGATGGATAGAAGCGAAGTAAGGCATGTGATGTACTATTCCAATGAAATAAGTTGTGTAGCAAACTTGCTAATTCAGAATAATGGTACGTTATTATTTGCAAGTTATTGTGAATTTTAATTTGTTGTAAATACATTCTCCTCTCTCTTGGAAATTTTCTTCTCTTGAATGGGTGTGGAGGTTTTGCCTAAGACGTGGGTCTTAGATGGATTGCCTAAGATGTTGATCTTAAATGAGTTACCTAAGATGATAATCTTAGAGTGTCATTTAAATGGCTCTTGTAGTTTCGAAATGCTATTTCTCAACATACAAAGAGACCATGTTAAATGTGTAAAGCCCTGAAATTCTGAGTTGACGTTGTCATAAGTAAAGTTATGACAAATATTTCCCACACCTTGGTTGCACATAATAAATCAAGATTGATCTGTATCTTGATAAATTGATGTGTTGTTGAGAATATGAATTGATGTGTTGTTGAGAATATGAAATATTTCTGGAATATTTCATAAGCAACCGATGTGGTAGTAATCTATGAATTACAAACATCGAGGCAAGCTTGTAGCAAGAGGGGATACTTGGTATCTTGTATAACTTGCAATAAAGTCCACTTCCGAAGTGGTGTATCGGTTTGGAAAATCGCTTGTACTAATTAATGGTGGAAAAAGAGTTTGACACGACTCCGTTCCTGTGGAGTTGGTGCGTCTTCAACCTTGAAGCACGATTAACAACTCAATTCACCATGTAATTGTGAAAGCTAACTTGTCCAAACAAACCTTCTATTCTATGGACATGCTTGTAAAGAATAGAAGATGGAGCAAGTGATTTAGTTACTTCGATGTTGATAGCAACCTTGTACTACATTTATCCAACACTGGTGTTGAGAATAGCAAGGTACTTGCAAAAATTAACCAACATATGTGTTGATGGAAGCAATGGACTTGTTAAGTCTATTTGAAGTAAGATGGTTGTTGACTTCTAGTTTACTCAAGAAAATGTGAGTTATGGCTATCCTAATGGCCAACAAATTTGGAACAGAATTTCTCACATGAATAACAACAGGACTCTATATGAGTTATGGAGTGGTTATTCCCAACTTACGATTACCTCAAAGTGTGGGGACAGTTGACAAAGGTTGAAATGCCCTAGCAAAAGAGGATTGGTCCAATATATTACTTCTTAGTCCATCGGTCTAAGGTAAGTAATATTCATGTGGGGACAATCAATGAGACAAGAAATGTGAAAATTTCTTGAAGATACCTTCCCTAGAAAGGAAGAGAAAGACTTGGACTTTTTAAAAGTCAATTGAGTAATCTTGGTGAAGAATGATAATTCTGCACCAAATGAACGGGACGGATCAAATGTGGGGACTCCTAGCATCAAATCTAGTTCAAGTCAAGAGATAACCAAGACTCATGATCTTGAAACTAGTGGTTTTCCTGAATATTCAATGCAAGAGATAACCAAGGCTCATGACATTGAAATCGGTGGAAATAACATGCTAGTGATTCAATACAAGAGAATACAAAGGCTCATGGCATTGAAACTAAAGAACAAATATTTTATCCTTATTTTGTAACCTTGTTTGGTAGAAAATGTTTGAAGACAAAGAATTATCTATTGCACTACAAAAAATTCGTCGGATACCGACGGATAAAATAAAGGATTTTATCCGTCGGTATTTACCGACGGATGACAGATAACGAACAAAGTTGACCACTTTGTTCGTCATCCGTCGGTAATTTAGCGACGGATAACGTTATCCGTCGCTGAATTACCAGTTTTAATAAAAAAAATTAAAAAACAAAGCTTACCGACGGATAACGTTATCCGTCGGTAAGCTTCACTATATCGTGAAGAAACCGGCAAAAACATTCATTCTTTTTCCTCCATTCTTCTTCTTCTCCGTTTTTCTCTCTTCTCATCTCCATTTCTCCTTCAAAACTCCACCATTTTCATCCATTTTGGTAGCAAATTGAAGCTTATTGCACAAGGAACAACCTTTAATTCGAAGTTTTTTTGGTCAATTTGTGCAAAATCAAAGGTATGAACTCTAACCCTTATTTGATTTTTAATTTGGGAATTATCCAATTGTTTGTTAAATTGTCAAATGTATGTTACATAGTAGTTGATACAAGTCTATTTTGATTAAATGTGTAGTTGATTGTTGTTAAAATTGAGTAATGAATTGATTTTGGAATTTTGTTAATTTGGGGATTTCTTAAATTATGGAAATGTATGTTAGTATTAAGTAGATATTAGTTGTTATAGTTGAATGTTAGTTTTGGATTATGTTAATTTGGGTTTGTTAATTAAAATCGAGACTTAGATCAATTTAGGGCTTTTTTTAGTTTTGTATTTGATCGAATTTCATGTTCTATAACTAGCTTATGTACTTATATAAGGTTAATTTTTTAGTTGAATACGATAAAATTGAGTAATTTATGAAAATCGAGACTTGTAGCTCAATTTGGGGGTTTTGAAATAAAGTGAAAATGGGTTCGAGATGATGATATGATGATGATGTTAGGTTAGAGATGATGTTCATATGGTTGTTGTTGACAATGCTAGGCTAGAGATGATGTTGTTGATGGTTGGTTGATTGGTGATAAGGTTGATGATGTTAGGCTAGAGAGGATGTTGTTATATGGTTGATTGGTGATATGGTTGATAATGTTAGGCTAGAGATGATGTTCATATGGTTGTTGTTGATGATGCTAGTCTAGAGATGATGTTGTTGATGGTTGGTAAATTGGTGATATGGTTGATGATGTTAGGCTAGAGATGTTTTTGTTATATGGTTGATTGGTGATATGGTTGGTTGATGATTTTAATTTGTCCTTAAAATTAAATGAAATGATTATAACATAATAATAAAATGATTATAATGTTAACTTCAAATCTGTATAAGACATATAAATATCCTACTACTTGCCAAACGTGCTATTGAAGGATCTTTGGTTTGTTTTCAACACTGTTGGTGCTCGTTGTTAACGAGACAAGGTCCACGACCTTAAGGAGTCTCCTCGAGTGAAGCCTAGATTCATCCACGACAGCGAGTGGCCTCGGTGGTTGGCTTACTAGAGGACACAGGATGCCGAGGACCTAGCAGAACAGAACAAGAGGAATCGAGCACGGGCGGACAAAAGCAGCTCCGATGATGACGAGGACTATTCGACGCACCATCTCAGCACACAGTCTCAGGCCACTCGTGACCTCAATGCAGTAAGTTAACTTGTGCTTTACTCCAGTCACTTTCAATATTCTTACAATTTTATTGTAAACACTGACACTTATTACTTTGCAAAATGAACAGAGGCTCACTGGACAAGGATGTGAGTCGTATTTGACCATGGTGAAAAATGCCAAGTGCAAGAACGGCAAGTGGACATGCAAGAAAGCCCAGAAACTGAATGTAAGTACATAAATGAGTAGTTCGAGTTACTTGTACTGTATTTCTTTTTAAAAAGTTTGTATATGTATTGTAATATATCAACTCATGTATTGCTTAACTGCTTGTAGGACGACGTTGAGGCTTTGTACGTGGTTAAGATGCAAGAGAAGGGTGACGGACTTACGACGGAGGAAGAGAACGCTGCCTTCCTCGAGGTGAACCCTCATGGCCCTAAGTGGTCGGTCTATGGCTTAGGGAACTTGGGACGTTCTCTTACAGTTGAATCATTTCAGCGCTCATCCGGTTCTACCTCCAGCTCAGATTCTCGATTGGCTGAGGAGATGGCAGCACTTAGGGCCGAGAATGTTAGGATTATGACCATTCAGGACACACTTGTGTCTCAGGTATATTCACTTGTATGCTAAGATTATGTTGATATGTCATGTAGATGTATAACCACTTGTATGCTCATTTACATTGCTTGCATCTATCATTCATATTCTTAACTACATCGATCATTACTTGTGTCAGGTGGAGACGCGGAACTGGGTGCTAAAGCAGCTGCTGGAGAAGCATCCCATTGGCATAGACCCGTTCGCAGAGGGAGTTGTGTTTCAGACCGGGGAGGGGAGCCCTGGTACGGCGGGGAGTGCGGGTTTGCAAGGCAGTTCTCATGCTCCTTCGGGTTCCAGTGGTCGTGGTTCTAGTGGTCGTCGTTCTTAGATTTTGACATTTTAGTTGGGCATTTGTAGTACTATTGTAGAACTTTCACATTTGCATTTGTAGTAAACGTTTTTCTATTTTGAAGAATAGAATTTTATTGAATTTTATTTTCAATTCAATTTTAATGATTTTTAATTTTTAGTACGTAAATTTATATTTATTCCCGATAAACAGGTTGTTGTATAATTATTAAGAGAAATAATAAAAAAAATTAAAAAAAAAATACCGATCCGTCGGTCAGACGAGTAAGGGCTGGTCAACGCCCTTATTCGTCGGTCCGTCGGTATTATCCGTCGCTAAAGTTAGCGACGGATGACGGATAATAACCGTTGGTAATGGGGTTACCGACGGATAAAATAACTACAGGCTATTTATCCGTCGGTAAGGGATGACCGATCCGTCGGTAAGGGCTTACCGACGGATCGGTCCCCTCTTACCGACGGATACCATCCGTCGGTAAGAGGTGTGTTTCTTGTAGTGTTGTTGATACACCTTCTTGGAAGGATGTCATTGAAAGTGAATAGGTTCCATCCTACAAAATCAAGCTTGGCAACTAGTTGATCTTCCTCGAAGCTAGGTTGCAAGCAAATGTTGTTGTGAACAAAAGTAGGAAAGGAGTGGAACTATTTAAGCATCCGTGATATGGATAACATCCATAAGAGCGTTCATTGTCGTAGCAACTTTGCATGACTTTGAGATACCTCACATGGATGTTAAGGTAGCCTTCCCAAATGTTGATTTGGAAGAAGAAACTTACATGGTATAGCCCGAGTGGTATTCTATGTTGAGATAAGAAGACAAGACTTGTCATCTTGAGAAATAGAGGTACGGGCTGAAACCGATGGCAAGAGAAATAAGATAATATGTTGTTATCTCGAGATTTCTCTACAAACGAGTAGTACAAATGCATATACGTGAAAGAGGATTCAAAACCTCTCGTAATGATTTGTCTCTACATCGATGATATGCTCATAACTGGGAGTAGTCCCGAAGAAATCTTGGAGATCAAGAACATGTTGGAAACATTGTTGACGTGAAGGTATGAGCATAAAATATGTGATCTTAGAAATTGAGATTTCTAAGAATGCTGATGGGTTAGTGTTTTCACAATCTCATTACATCGAGGATGTTTTGAAGAGATTCAATGTTTTGTTCGGTCACCTCTTAAGGCGTTGATGAGTATGAACAAATAGTATTGCAAAGAATCATTTTAAACCCATAGCAAAGGACGGTATGCAAAAATCGTTGGCCCACTTATGTACGTTAGTAATTGTACATGACTGGACTTGGCATACCTGGTCAACAAGTGGGCAAGATTTATGCGTGATCCGGGCCAAAATCATTGGACAGCGTTGGATAGGGTATTGAGATACCTATAGCAGACGCTCAGATATGATCTTCTCTATTCGAGATATCCAATTGTATAAGAGGAATATAATGATGCTAACTGGATATTCGAACGCAAGAACACCAATTTCACAATGAGGAATATGTTTGCCATTGGTGGAGATGTGGTGTGTCTTGGAATCCGTGCCTTCAAGTAAACGATTTACTGAGACAGTAAAACTACATTTGGAAGAGTACGAAGTAGAATGGTAAGTCTAGACACACTTGTGATAGACATAATACCATTAAGCAGTTGATCTCCATGGGAGTTATCTCTTTGGATTTTGAGAAATCAAAAGATAACATTGCGGATCCGCTAACAAAAAGCATTCATGGAAGATCAGACTTACTGTTAGTCTAGGGGAATGGGGTAAACCACACATCATCAAGAATCGTACGGTGGAAACCCAACCATACTGACTGGAGATCCCAAGAATTTGGTTCAATGTGGAAAACTAAGCGGTACGAATTCAGTTAAGCGCTTCAAGAGTGTGCTTGACACACTAAGAAGTAAGAGCACTTTGGATGATGTCACTTGTGACTATAACTCCAAACCCCATTCCCGCGTAAGACATTAAGTGCTATCCTGCAGAAAGGGTAAAGGGTGAGTTTATGAACTCTTAATGAATCCCAAACTTGAGCTCAACATGGGTCAAGTGGGACATTGGCAGGATGTCCTTGTTGGGGTTCACCTATCTAAGTGCGAAAACGGGCCGCTTCAAATGAAATTACTTATGAGAAACCAGGAGCTGTCCACGGCCAAAACGGACATACCATAAGAACCTGAAACGAGTACAAAGTTGTGATAGTGTGAATTATCTTAGTCTTGGTATACACAAAACGCCGACCGGTTCAAGGCCTCAGGTCCACCGCGTGGCAAGTATATCCGAAGGTATTTCACTAGCGAGATTCAAAGCGGAAGCTATCGACCCCGATGTTATCACTTCTCGCCGAAAGAGTGCATGTGCATCAATTCCCTTTCATGTGGGGATTGTTGGGAATTTTAGTATAACGAATGAGCTTTCAATTCGTTTGATGTATTGGTCATTTGGGTCCAACACGTTGGGAACAAGGTTTCCACGATCGTGTATTTCCGTTTGTTGAAATGGATGTCACTAAGGCGTTAAGTCACTAAAATCCCTTGTGGTGAAAGGTGATTAGTGCACATAGTGTGTCGATCAATACATGAATGAATTAAGTCTTTCAAATACAATTGGATCCATTGTACTAAAATTCATGGGAGAAAAGAGTAAATGAGATTTGAATATACAACCAAATATTGCATTATTGGAATGTGTAATTCATTTGTGTTTAGTGTAAATAATTACTCAAGATTAAATGAGATTTTATTACACAAATAAGCCATTTGAATTAGTGTATCCGTGATGTTTTCACGATGTTTCCAAAAGGGAAAAAGATTTAAAAAGTCCAAAAATAATTATTGTAACCGCTGGGATTCAAACATGGCACCTCTTGGTTAAGAGACTTGTGCTTTCGCCACTGGACCAATGTGTCTCTTGGTAAAGGGATGTGAATCATTTCGAATATATCCATTCCAGCGAGTTTTGAGACTTTTGGTGAATTGGTTGCTTTTCCGAAAGTGTATGACACTTGATGAATAGTTGTGTGACTATTCATTGAAGCCTTTTGAAGGGTTTTGTACACTTTCAATAGAACCTCTTGAGAAGTATAAATAGAGAAGAGATTCATTTCTCCAAAACACATCCAAGGCATTTGATACTTTCTCATTTGCTTTCTCTTTGCACTCAATCATACTCAAAGTAAGTTCGCCAGATTCGACTATTGGAGTGCTCCTTAGTCGTCTACATAGTAGTTTTATCCTGGGAGACAGATTGCCATTATTCCGTAAGCACCATGAGCGGGGCAAGTATTTGTCTTAAGGAGAGATGGTCCAACCATCGATTCTACTCGCCTTCCTGTTGATTTATTGTTGTTCGTACCATGTCGGAGTTGCTTGAAGACATGACATTTTGTGGTGTGAAGAAAGAAAGGGAAGTTTACTTTGTAAATTCTTTATTGTTGTATTTTCGCAATGTTAATGTACAAGTTTCATTTTGTTATCACTCTGTTGTTCCATCTTCTAACTCTTACAATTTCCCCGTGTGAACATCGAAGTTCCAACAATATTTAGTTACATCAATGGTCATTTCAGATAGTGGGTCGTTTTGTTTTGAAAGCAAGTGAGGAATAAGGGGGTAGTTTGTCTTATCATGTCGTTGGCTCTAAGACGTGCTTTAAGTGTAATAGTTTTAGTGAGTCATCCTTTTTGTTGTAATAGTTGTAGTTAGTTGATTTATATATGTATCTTTTTTTTATTTTTAGTGTAAAAGAAAAGATTAAAAAGACAAACATCATAAAATATTAATTTCTTCTATATTGTTTAAACTTTATTTACCTTTATGATAAAATAAGATCACAACTTTATTTTCATTGTTGAAGTATTAAAAAGAAAAATAAAACAAATAATTAATAGCAGTTGCTCGAGAAAGATCTAAATTTATTATATATTCATGTTTACTATGAAAATTGATTTTTTTTAATATTTTAATAACGTTTTTATCATTATACTAATCACGACAAAATCTCTGGTAGTCAAAGTCTACTGACATCCATGTTTATGATCACTATGAAATCCTATCACATACATCGATGCAAATCAAATTAGATGTCAAACGACATTAATTATTTTTTACTCTGCTATCGATTTCTGTAACGACTTTTATTACAAAAAATGTCAAGTTCTTATCACGTGAGAGCATCATGGCTTTGTTCTCATTGTCCGGCAAAAAAAATAAAATAAATAAATAAAAAAATAATTATATATATAAATCTCTGTTGATGAATTTGTTTAAATTCTCTTTTCCTTTATTGAAAAACGAGATCCACGACTCCAATTCTCATTTATGAAGAACTAAAAAGTAAAACCAAACAACTTTATTACGTAAAGTCTCGGTTCCTGATCTCGTTTAAACTCTCTTTCCTTTATCGAGAAACGAGAACCACAAATTATTTCCATTGTGAAAAATAAAAAAATAAAATGAAGAAACGACAAACAAATTAATGACATAAAATCTCGGTTCCTTATCTCATTTAAATTATATTTTCATTTGTTGAAATATGAGTCCCACAACTTTATTTTCATTGTAAAAAAAAAAGAAGAAGAAACGACAGACGAATTAGTGACATAAAATCTTGGTTTTTTTTCTCTTAAATTTCAAAACCTCGTTTAATTCTATCGCCCTTCATTGAAAAATGAGAACCTTGCTTTATTTTCATTGTCAAAAAAAAAAAAAAAAAAAGAAGAAACGACAAACGACATAATGACATAAATCTCGGTTGCTTATCCCGTTTAAATTCTATTTCCTTTACCGTAAAATATGATCCTCCACCGCTTGATTTTTGATATTCGAAATATTAAAAAAAAATAATAATAAAAAAAATAAAGAAAACAAAGCATTTACTTGTGGGAAGTTCCAACTGTTCTCCTATTCAATAGAAGTTTTTCTTGATCCCTTTTGAATTAAATTGGATATTCTTCCACATTAGTAGTAGTGGTAAAAACATAAATGACTTCCACTCATCCCTATGAATTTGGTCAGGTTATTTGACTGACTAGCAACTACAGTTATAAAAATTTTACTGCATCATTTTAGTTTTAGAAACTTACATATTAATAGATTTGACTTGATTTATCCCAACAAACATACTTACTAAAACTATTACTAAAACCATGATTGGCAGAAAGTACCTAATTTTATTAGGCATCCTTAATAGACTATTGTCCTCGGTGTCACTCACAACCCTTTTAAAAGTTGAATTATTTTTCTATCTACTAATTAATATAGTAGTAGTCCATTAAAGAGAGTGGGTGGCGTTGTAAAAGGATAGAAAAAAGAAAAAGAAAAAGAGTCCTCTCTAATTTAATTTCTTCTAGAGAGAGAAAAATAGAGTCCATGAAAGCTGTGTCTCGTGAAGCAGCAGGTGACTCGCCAGAAAGGATATTAATTATTAAACATTATTATTTATTATTACTATTACTAATATTCGATAATAACAAAACAACTAATATTACGCAATAAATAATAATATTATATTCTTTTATTCTTCTTCTTCTTCTCCTTCGTCTTCCTCATTTGGTTTTCTGTAAAACTTCAAAACCCCCTTTCACTTTCTCTCTCTAAATCTCTCTCACTCTAAAACTCTAAAATTAACGAAAAAAATAAAATCAGTTGCGAGTGAGTGAGTGAGTGAGTCAGTTTCTCTCTCTCTCTCTAAAACCATTCACATTCATTCTTTGCTTCTCCCTTTTAAATTCACGAGATCCCCATATCTCTCTCTCTCTCTCTAACTTTCATGCCTTGTTCTTCTTCTCCTTCTCCATTGCTCTTCCCGCTTTCACATTGCTCCGATTAGCTTCAATTTCTCTCAATTCAACCTCAATTGCACAACCTCAATGTCGACGAGTTCCGGTAGCAGCAGCACGAAGGGCAAAAGCGTCGGCTCTCTCGCAGAGCGGCTGAGATCCACCTTGCGGTATCCAATTCACAGCACGCCGCCCTTGCCGACGCCCGGCGCCACCGCAACTCGCCCTAACATCACCTCGCCGCTCCGGCCGAGAACCCTAGGCGAAATGGCGCCCGATGCAACCGTCACGAGCACCAGCAGCGCTTCCTACATTCGCCAGCCGAAGAACCGGTTTCGCCGTCACTCAGTTTCTCCGGTTAAGACCAGAACCGCCACAACTACTACGACCACAACAAGTACGAGCAGCACTAGCTCTAGCTCATCCGGATCGGTTTCCGGTAGGGTCCACTCCGCTCCGAACCCGAATGTTACTACCAATTCAAGTTCGTCCAATTCGAAGCAGAAGCCACGCTCCGGCGAGCAGTCCGTGGAGAGCTCGCCGAAGAGTACGACGGCAGGTCACAAGCGGTCCGATTCGACAGGATCTGCTGCCAGCTCACAGACAGTGCAGAAGCTGCTTCCAGCTGGCAACATTTGCCCATCTGGCAAGGTGGAGTCGGCATTGATGAGATTGCCTAATAAGCCGGATCATATGCGGCGTGGTAGTACGGCGAATTATGGTGTGGGGAACATAATGCCGGAAGTGGGAACGAAATCTGAGTTGGAGAGTATATATGGACCGAAGCAAGGGCCTTGGGATGTTGAGGAGTTGAAGAACAAGGGGAATAGGCATTACACCAGGGGAAGGTTTCAGCAGGCGTTGGGTTACTTTGAGCAGGCGATTCAGTTGGCGCCGAATAATTCGTCTTATCGGTTTAATAAGTCGGCTGCGTTGATGGGCTTGAGGCGGTTCGATGAATCTGTTAAGGAGTGCGAGGAGGCTATTAGGTTGGATCCGAATTATGTCAAAGCACACCATCGGTTGGGGTCTTTGCTTGTCAGGTCTATATTTCTTGCCACATTCGAATCGAATTATGTCAGTATTAATAGTTCAAATCTTGATTGTTTGCGTGTAGAATCTAGTGATATTTGGTTTTAGTTGGAATGAAAATGATACACGCATTGAATATGAATCTAGTGATATGTTGTTTATCTTGTGTCAGATCTGCTGCTTTATCTTGGATTATCTAGTAGTGATGATGCAGTATGGAAACAAATCCCCATGTTCTCCATCATAGTGTAGTTTAGTGTAATAGTAGTCTGCCTGTGTTTCTGGCATTCTTGTTATCTGTACAAAATTTGATTATTCGTTTTAGATGGTTGCACATTGATTGATTATCTGTTTTGTGATTATAGTTCATAACAACTAGACTGTTTCTTATCCAGTTGTTGAATGTTTCTTTACTGTATGTTGGATTCTCTAGTAGTGATAGACTTTACTGTATGTATGTTGTTGTTTTAGTTGAAGGTAGTTTAAGTTTAACTTGTCGCATATGTGAATCTAGTTATTACCTGTTTGGCTAGATAAATGTTTCTTTTAGGTTTCTTTTCTGTGAAAATTTGATTGGAGTTTTCATTCCAGCAGTGTTTGTTAAGCTGTAAGCAATCTAATTCAGCTAAGGGGGTTGCTTGCAGGTTAGGACAGGTGGAGAAAGCTAGGAAACACCTTTTTGTTCAAGAGTTCTTGGTTGAACCAAGAGAAATGAAGAAGTTTCACAATGTAGAGATGCATATCAACAACTGCATTGACGCTCGGAAGCGTGGTGATTGGTGGACCACATTAAAAGAAGTTGATGCAGCAATTACATCTGGCGCTGATGCTTCTCCACACGTATGTTATATTCTGTTCCCTTAGGAACTTCTGATCAATGTAATTTACATCATTCAGTATTTCTGACGGAGTTGTTTGATTTGTATATACAGCTTAACACATGTAGGGCTGAGGCTCTGTTGAAGCTCAATCGAACAGATGATGCCTATTTCGCCATGTCAGAGATCCCTAAATCTATGAGTGGTCACTCCGCATTACATATCTTTGGCATGCCATCCCAAGCATACATGTATTATGTCAGAGCCCAATTCGAGTTAGCATCTGGAAAGTGAGTGGATATTTTGAAAGATTAAAACATTTTTCTTTTGCTCTTTTTCGAATTCAATAATGTTGGTAGATCATATTTGTCACTCCAGTTTTATATTATTTATTCATCCTATATTCTGTTTATTTACGTTGTTCAGAGATTCAAGTCTGTCTTTTCTTGGTTACACAATGATATAAATTAATTGCAATCTTTGCAGGTTTGATGATGCTATTATCGAAATTGAGAAAGCAGAAACGTTGGATCCTCAGAATGTGGAAATCACAACTCTACTCAAAAAGATAAAGTTGGCGGCCAAAGCTCGTGCTCGAGGAAATGATTTGTACAAAGCGGAAAGGTATACAGAGGCTTCTGTAGCTTATGGGGATGGTATCAAATATGATCCTACAAATTCTGTTCTCTACTCCAATAGAGCTGCTTGTTGGTTTATGATTGGTCAATGGGAAAAATCTGTGGAGGACTGCAACCATGCTCTCAAATTCCAGCCCAAATATGTGAAAGCTCTGCTCCGAAGAGCTGCCTCAAACTGCAAAGTAAGACCTCCCAAATCTTCTGTCTGCTTGTAATTTTTTTAAGAGAAGTTTTACTGGCTTGAAGGTCAAATCTTCTGTTTCAACATAAATAATTGTAATGAATGTAACCACTTTGCAGCTTGAACGCTGGGGTGAAGCTGTGAAAGATTATGAGGTGTTGACAAAGGAGCGTCCTAATGACAAGGAGGTCGCTGAATCTCTTTTCTACGCCCATGTTCAATTGAAGAATTCACGCAAGGAAAACATATCTGACATGAGCTTTGGTGGCGAAGTGGAATTGGTTTCTGGTCTTGAGCAATTCCGAGCAGCAATTGCATCAACAGGTATGCATGCTTGTTACTCATGCTTTTCACTCATTATTCCTTAACAAATCACGAGGCACACACTCAGTGTCATAAATGGTACATGTAGGTGTATGTGTTGTCCATTTTAAACTGAGCAACGATCCACGATGGAAAGAAATAACAAGCTTCTTGGACACACTATGCACCCGGTATCCATCAGTCAGTTTTTACAAGGTACTGTTATTGACACTACTTTTTAATCCAATTGAATGCAGTATTTGTCTGTGAGCGTTTATCTGTTCTTTGTTTGTGATCATTTAGCTATGTTTCTAAATAAAGAATAGCATAAAACTCACTTGCATGACTAAAGCAGAGTCTGCTAGTTTTAATTTTTGGATATGGGGTTATGGTGCACAGTTGTTTATAATAACATTATTTGCAAGAAAAATATTTCGGATACTCTTCATTTCCCTGTTCCTTGCATGAGTATTTTATATATGTATATCATCTTATTTCTCTCTGTTTACTTTCTTATAAATAACTTACAGGTGGAAGTTGATAAGGACCCCGCTGTTGTTCATGCTGAGAATATTAGAATAGCACCATCTATCAGGATATACAAGAGCGGCAAGCGGGTTAAGGAATTGTTAAATGCGAGTAAGAAGGGTTTGGAGACATCGGTGAGGCATTACAGTAGTGTATCTGGATCAGTCTGAAATGTGCAAACAATCTCTTTTATACCTCCTTCACCTTTTATTGTACCCCCAGCCAGGTGTCCTGCTTCACAAACCCCCAGCTTATCACCATCTGCCCTTTACAAGGGTTATTAGTTTACCTGTGATATAATTAGAGCTTACTATAATAATCTCATTAGGAAGCCGTATCAGTCAAATGCTTTTCGAGGGGGTATCATAGTTCTTGTTTTCTTCATTCTTTCATTCATCTGATTCAAAATATCTCCTTATTCCTTAGTTTGTCATCTCCGACCTTTGTATTCATCCTTACTTGTTAGTAATATCATCATGATAGTCCCCCCACCCCCTCCGAAAGAGTAGTGTAAACTTTCTTGGTCAGAGGATCTTGTAGCTGCTGGTGATCTGGGAAAGGAGAAGAGTCTGTATGTGTCTGCTGTGGCTTTTACATGTATATACATTGATGAGATTCTCATATACAGAAAATGAAAAAAAAACATTGGAGAGCCCATTGAAGAAAATGGATATCTGGTGGCTGGTATGTGTGTATTGATTGGGTTAGTAGTGCATGGAGGAGGATATATGGATATTGTGATGGCCATTGACAATTTTCTGTTACTGTTTTTCCTTTCTTTTCTAAACCAAATACAGTAGTAGTCAATAAAGAATTTTCATTTCTTTTGTTGCTGGATCTTCCATTGTAGACATGTCAAATAACAGTTGTTTCATATTCATGACAAGAATTATTTTGTTTTTCTTTGAATTTTTGGTTATGTTATGTTCTTATTATGTTCTTGTGCAAGTAGAGGGTAGTTTGGTAATTTGACAGGCAGGCAGGCAGGCTTCCCATTGGCCATTGGGGACTGGTATTTTGGGGGGTTATTAAATTGATGGTCGGTTTGGTGGTGTTACTATTAATTTTCTGGATCTGTGTGTGGGTGGTTGAGTCCCATTATTTAATTTGGAACCTACAAGGCTACAAGTAGTGGTTAGACTACTCACTCTATTCCCCCCCCCCCCCCATCCCCTCCCATCTTATATTCTTCTAGTCATCACATGTCCCGTAAGAAAACGAAGTCAAGTCGGACAAAAGTCCCAAAGATATGAATTAGGTCAAAAGTTTGCACATTGATAAAATTTTGCTGATTTCTTCAGAGAGTGTTAACATAGAAATGAATACTAGGAGTAACCGAGTAGGTCTGAGTTTTGTACTTCCTCCGTTCCTTTCCCTTTGGTTTTGTTGACTTTTTTTTGCCTCCGTTTGACTCCGAATTAATCATAAATCGTATTGAAAAAAAAAATTTTGAAGTTTTCATAAGATAAAGACTTGCAAGAATAAATGAAATAGTTAGAAGAAAGGGAGAATGTCATTGTATTATCAAGTGTCTTCAAGGTACAAGTTTAAGCCCTATTTATAGGGATCTCTCATGACTAAGTGAGTTGTAACTCTCACTTACATAATGAAAGTAAAAGTACATAAATGAAGTATAGAAGAGTCATGAACTCATGGCATTCATCATATTTATAAACTCCCTTGAATGACATTAGTTTATTTGTCGGATACGCTTTGAAGTTAGCCTCGGTAAAAACCTTGCTAGAAAAACCCAGTGGGATAAAACTTAGCGAAGGGAAAAAGATTGCAGTGCGTACCCGTCTCCCCTGATTGAAATATCACTTCTGGTCTTTGAATCTTCGCAATGCAATCCTCCAACAAACTGCCAACTGATTGGAATACCTTGGTGAATGGACACTTATTTCAATTGAGGCAAATATGTTGTGCTTGGATAAATCCTTCTTGTAGACCATGATTGAAAAAGAACATCGGCCATATATGCTTTGACTTCATCTGTTGGGAAGCCTATCGAACGCTTGAAGATTTAATTTAGATCTCTTCAAATCCAATAAATTATGTCACTTGGACGATTCAAATGGATTATCTTGCCACAAAATGAGTTCAATACTCATTAGATCTCTATCTAAAAGTAACCATTAAGGTCTATGACCTTATCTTTTGCCAATGTATCATCCAATATGGAGATCGGAGATAGTTATATGTATGCTTATAATGCTACCTCGTTAAAAACCTTACTAGGGAAAACTCAATGAGATACAAAAATAAAAGAAAAAAACCTAGTCGAAGGAAAAAAGAGTGTAGCAAGTCGTATGATGCGCAAAAACTCTCAATGTTGCTTATTAGCTCCCCTTGTTTGCAAGATAATTCTTTTGCATTCTTGAGGAACCTCGAAAATCATATCTCATAAGTCTCTTGTTTCACTTATAGTGAATACATGTATTATACTTATCAATATGGAAGTCATGCATGAATAGATAAGTATTGAGGTTCAACAATATATCAAAATCTAGTTCTTCAGAAACTTTTCTTATTATGTTTGCCAACATGAAATCTCTAGTCCATGGGGGATTGATTATTGATAGAGAGTTTCATCTCATCTCTTAAACATTCTCAAATCATAAAAATTTCATTGTCAGTTTCATGACAATTCATGTGCATCACGTATAACCTTCAGGTTATATATATATATATATATATATTCAACTGGTAATCTTAGAGCAAATCATATGATAATATGTATGTATGCAATATGATACCTAAAGCAACTACAATAAGCAAAATATGTGAATGTTATAGCAATAATGAAGTATGCATGAAGAAATGCTTAGTATATGAACTTTGACTCGATAATGCAACGGTACCGTACTAAATTTTCGAAATGGACATGAGGTCCATGAACTCATTTTCTATAATCACTTTGTCGACATTAAATGGATTTCATGTAAGATCCCCTTTACATGTTTAATCATCCATATCAATTGATTTTCGCATATGCTTTACAATTTCTCGGTTCCATGTATACCGGTATATTCAATAATCAAATCTTTTTATTTGATTCAGTACTGATCGTGGATATCTGAATATATATTATGCAGGTACCATTTCCATATTTATAGGCCATCTATTATTATTTCAGATATCTCAATATATGGGCATCACTTGTATATGCCTATTTTACTCCAGATAGTACCAACTGCATCATCTTGCCATTATTTTTGTAATGATGGAACCACACAATTTACATGTTGCACTTCCGGTGCATGTATCACAATGGGCAAGATATTCAATACTCAACACATGTCATATCTATAACTGATATGTAGCTATGTATGCCACAAATAGGGCCATAGTTGTCTACATTCAAATTATAGAATTTCTTGTTTGAAATATTGAAATAGTAACATGAAGCTGAAAATTGCATTTTAGTATTGAAATATTTTAGTTCAAGTTTGAACTCTTAGATATATGGGGATCAATTCACTCTATGAATTGGTTTTTGTCAGCTTATCATGTACTTCCTCCCCTAAGCTGGGAAAAACTAATTCAGGGGCACATAATATAAATGATCATGCCCAACTTAGATACTTATATACTCATACTTTTGTTTAAACAGGCTTCATGTATGAGTTCTTTTCAAGAGAAAAAATATATAACCATGAGAGTGTATAACTCTAGCAGTTGATTTTTTGTGTGCTGAAAATTAGATTTTCTCCAATGGTATGCTTAATCTTAATGTCGTGTCTTGCCATTACTATAATCTACCGACACAAGAAAGCTTTCAACACATAACTATCTTTCATATAAGGAAAACTTCAGGTTCCTTATAAAAATGTAATTTCGTACACGGATGGCCATATCATGTCACATCATATGAACTTTGTTATTTGTTCACATACCAACTTCTTGTTGGTTAAATATAACAGTCGTTAATAATTGAATCAGGTCAGAATGATGTGAATTATGATAATCATTGTCAACTTTATATTGGTAAGACTAGTAATCACAAACTTCACGAGGAAGTGAGTCTAATGTGTGCTCTTATTAACATTGACACAAATTTCTTTGAAATAACTTCTTGTGCTCTTCAGGTGCTTACTCCCATGAAATTATAATTTGCACATTTCTTGGAAATAATGTAGGTTCTCAAATGCATGAGGTAACATGGTCCGAGTAACAATGTTAAGAACATCATTTGTTACCTTGTAGTCTTGTACATATGATGTTTTGTTAGAATGTGCTTGATCAATGATATTCATAGGTAACATATCTAAGAACCAGCATATGTATAATGATCAAGTGCTCACACTCATTTATGGGAATGGAGATAGTTTCACACATTCACTTCAGGGAATGGATACATTATATAGTTTAAAATACTCACATTCAGTTGAGGAAATTGAATATATATATCTCTCAAAATATTCACATTCCATAAGTCAATGGAGATAGCTTTAGCTTTATCTCATTGAGTGTGACACAATCAAATATATTATTTTCCCTCTTGATAATAAGATACTTAACTTCTAGGGGCTTACATATTTTCATGAAGCACTAAACAATATGTTCTCACATCTCATATCGATAACAACTTCAGGTTGCCGATATTTATCCATGATTTGCATGATATCATAGCTCATGCTATGATATCATAGCTCATGCTTTTATAATATATTACTTTGGAAATGTGATAGTCATGGCTACTCGCATGAACTCTAAGTGGAAATTCAGATACATTGATTTTCACACAAAAAAAATCGTTGATGTACATATGGTACACAAAAAATACATGAGGTACATATTAGCCGACTAATCAATCATGGTTGGTGTTCTAGGCCCTTTTAAATGATCATAAGCCACAACTATACATAAGATATTTCAACCACTTTGAGAATATGATTAATCGAATCAACTTGGCATAAGCTGGGCTATTAGCTCAGAGATACAAATCTTTTGTGACGTACATATGCATAGCAACTCCAGGTGCTATATTTACTTCATGACAAATTTCTAAAGTATCAATAGTATTTCTCGCAAATCCCTTAATTTTATGGTTTATGTATCCAATCACGCACTTCAGGGATTGGAGGAATAAGATTTGTATCCATATGATATCTTTTTCACATCCATATGCCATAGCAATTACTTTAGGTGCTATATTTCTTTGATGTCTTATTTCCAAGAATATGGATCAAATTTACATCATTATTTAAAATTGTATCTTGCAACAATTTTGATTGTTAAGTATACCCAATCACTTCAGGGATTGGAGTACCATAAATTTGCAGCTAACAATCAAAGGAACCCAAATGGTTAGATAGAATCAAGAATTCAATATAACTGCGAATATATAATAGAGTAATATAACTTAATCCTTTCATAAGTCTCATCAGAGAATGATCTTTCTCCTTGTTATGGTGATTCACACGGACTATAAGTCAGGGCATTACTCAGGTTCAATGAAACACTAATGTGATTAGAGTTTCATCAAACGCCTTATGCATCGTACTTGAAAACTCGTCATGTACATGTGCAAAATGTACCAAAAATATGAGTCAGTGTGATAAAAACACACTTGATTTTGCATATATTTATTATACTTTTTCACATTCAATAAACTAGATTAACTATGAGACAGCTCACTAGGTAATCTAAATCACAAAACTAATCAAAACAATTCATCATGTAGTGTAGGCAAACATGCACACATCTTTAGACCAGATACAAAGCTTGTCTAACACTTGTTATGAGTAATATTGTAGTACCATGGACAAAACTTTCCAATTCTAAACTCCGCTCCACCGACTAAACCATGTAACAACTAATTCATTATTCAATCATTGAAACTAAGTGGAAGGATAATCAAGAACAACAACAATTGGATTTATATATAGTCTCACTAAGCATATACTTCAACTCAATAGCATCATCAAACAAACACATATACTGTGAGTTCCGATATCACAGCTCTAATAAGTAACAAAGTGTAAAACACAAATCATATATGCATAAACATAAGAAACCAAATTACAACTTCCACAAATAACAACGGACTAAACTTTGGTATTATCAATAGATAAAATATCCACGAAAGTTCTTGAGTCCATGACCATGACCAATTACTATGGCAAATTTTCAAACTAAAAACATTATTATTATTATTAGGCATCATCATCATCAACTTAACATATTTCAGAGAATTAAAGAATAACTAAGTGACCACACCTTACAAGCAGCAAAAGTAACACAAAAATTACTTGCTGGAACTGGAGCATATAAAATTCATATACGTACCCGTGAATCGTCTTGACAGAAGTTCAAAAGCCCCGGCATCAAGCACAGCCTTCGGCCCCAAATTCAATCCACACGCAAAAGTTTCATCTAGATCAAGAACAATCGTTAGCTTCTCTAAAGCTGGAGCAGCATCATCAATAGGCTTATCCCCGTCAACAGCTGCTAAAGGAACATCCTGATGCTCCTCCGCGAACTCGGTCAACTCCACGGCCGGTAGAGGCTTGAATTGCAGCGGTATGTGAGGCTTTGCTCCTGATTGGCTCCACCCCTGACTGCGTCGAGTATGGCGGAGAGACAGGTTCCACAGTTTCATGACCCGAACCAAGAAAGTATCGCGTGCCATGCATGAAGCAAGATTCCAACTTTTCCGGATCGATCAGTTGTCACTTACATACATGCATCATCAAATAAAAATCATAGTTTAATAACTTATAGTATAAAATTTAATTTATGAATAAGAGTATATAGTTAAAAATTAAGAGAGAGACAAGGAAAGGAGAAAGAGTATAGATAATTAATCTGTAGACCGTAGTTGAGGCCATCACCATTAAGATTAATAGGATCAACGTCGGCACGGAAGTTTAGAGGCGGTGGGAGTGGCGGAGATCGCAAGCAAAAATAGTGTCCGTGAACGATCCCGATCACTCTATGCCTCCTAACAAAACATTATGTTATCAAACAACTGAGTCACGGCAAGAAGGTAATTAAGGATCTAGCCAGCATCCGGCTAATTAAATGGTGTATTACTGTACCACCATGAACTATATATGTGATAGTAGTAATGTCGTAGTTAGGATCTTGGGTAGATTTTATAAAATAACAGGATCTTTGACTTTGATGTTGATTGAATAATATTGATCGGTTGTGGAGTTGGTAAGTGGTGGCGATAGAATTTTAACTCAACAGGTAGAGTCGTGCTGATAATGTTTCATAAGATAAAGACTTACAAGAATGAATGAAATAGTTAGAAGAAAGGGAGAATGTCAATGTATTATCAAGTGTCTTCAAGGTACAAGTTTAAGCCCTATTTATAGGGATATCTCCATGACTAAGTGAGTTTGTAACTCTCACTTTACATAATGAACAATAAAAGTACATAAATGGAGTATAAGAAGAGTCATGAACTCATGGCATTCATCATATTTATAACAGAAGTTATATTATGAAAATATAAGATTTCCACTTTTATAATATAAGTTTAAAATATTTTCTTCCGGTGTAATTTAGGATTAATTTGGAGTCAAACAAAGTTTCGAAAAAGTCAACGAAATAAAATGGGAAGCTTGATAAGGAATGGAGGAAGTAGTTGATATGTGAATGATAATGACCTAATTCGTCATTATCAACAGTCCTTTTGGCTTACATAAAAACGACACTCTATCATCATTTTTTAATATAGAACCGTTGAGGAATAAGTACTTTTAGATTTGTCATATAAAATTTGGATGGAGCAGCTTTATGCGGTTTGGTGTACAGCTCCATGTCACAAATGAGCGAAAGAAATAATACCTCCAATCCTCCATGCCGAAACTAAACTTGCGTCACAGAACAAGTACTGTATGAATAGGACTTATTTGGAAAATGTAGGTAAGCGTTGTCCTCATTTCAGCAAGTAAAGTTACAAAATTCACGATTAGTCTATTATTTTAATAAAACATACTATATCGGATACGAGAATACAAGTGAGATATGCAATCGATAGTCATTGTGGTGTGTTCTAGATAAAATTACAGAAGAAGAAAAAATTGAACATGGTTATATTCCATACTAGAATTCATCGGCACACGCTACGCGTGTGCTACGTGTAGTTTATAGGTATATAATGTTCACTCAATTGATTTTAATGTAATTGAGTAATTAAAATCAAAAGTTGTCACGAAATGTCTTCAAACAAACAAAAAATAACTAACTGAATAATTGAATGTAATTGAAAAATAACTAATTGAGTAATAGAAATAGTTCATGTAGTCATGCGATGAAAATTTTGAATTGAACGGTATTAGACGTACGTAAAGTACTCCTCTGATGATTTAAGAACCACCGAATACGTCTGTATGCTATTGAAACATTCCACTTCGAAATCTTGTGTTCCAATATGATTAATTCTCTAACTTATATAGAATGACAGTTGTTTGTGAAATACCTATAGTTTTATTTTGTGAAGGGTCCCAGGTGTTTGGTGCGTTATAAACTCTCTAAACTATTATGAAGTATATGTTGTCCGGGTTTCTTTCTTTTCCAGGCACTTTAGTATAATCTTTTTTATTCTTTAGAATATGTTTTTTTTTTTTCCTTTTTTTTTTTAACATCATAAAGCTACAACATCATCAAGTTCACCTCTAAAGATGATAAGGCCGAAGCATCACCATGATAAAAAATATACATCAAAGAAAGATAAAACTGAAGCTAAATAAAAAGTATTGTGATAGTAAAAAATAAATATTCATCTTTATACTTAAGATCAGTCTGAGAAAATAAATTGTAAATAATATAACATCTTTGAAATGTTTATGCAAAAGGTTACATGGGTAATAAAATGGAGAAAGACTGTTTTTACTATCGACTTATAAAACTTGAACATTATGCACTACGGTGCGCTCTACATAGACGGTGTCCTGAGTTATCGGGGCGTTTCTTCATCTATTCTTCTCAACTTCTTCTTTTGTTGCCTTGTTTATCTTAGAGAATTCGATCGCCACCTCTTGCGTGTTGTTTATCTTTTGCTTTTAAGATACGCTCAATCATGTACCTAATGCAATTATGTTATAAAATAGGTACCGCACAACATTACCACTAATCAAAATAAACAGTGATCTGTTTTACAAGACAATTAAATAATGGCTCTAAGACTTACTAAATCTGGTGTTGTAACTTAAAGATCAAATAAGTTATTAAGAAATAAATAATAGGAAGACATATGCACATATATGAAAACAATAAACTGACTTAAACTTAAACACATACCTTAAACCTTGTTACTGGAGCGTTGTAGAGTTTAGGAGAAGAAAACTAATGTTTCTTCAACTCGCATATAAGATATAAACGTTGTTGTGTGGGGAATATAGAGTAAGAATTTATTAAGAAGTATATATTATGCGGACTCTGTATGTAGACAACATACATATCTGAGAAAACCTTTTGTGTGCTTATTGTAATTATTCACCAGGTGAAATTATTCACCAGACTCTTTTCTAGAATTTCTAGAATGAATTTCTTTCAATATATTCATCACAAGTCACAACCAACAGGTCATCAAATTCAGCAAGACAATAGTATTGCTATCCTCAGAGGATACACCTATATGCTAATGTAAATTAAGGTGAATTACAAGTCTAATGGGCAACATCAAAAGAAAGTCTTTTATCAGCGATTCCAGTGTTAGAAGAACATGTTTTACTGAACCACAGAAATAGTACAATCCAGTGGGCAAAACATCGGACCCGAAGATCTTGTATGATTAACTGTCTACAAGTTGTTCTACGGATGGACACATGATACAAGCAGAGGCAGCTCAGATGGATAAACTCTACACTACCTCTTAATCTCTTTTCAAAATACAGAAACAAGGTTTAACCAAAACTCACGTTCATTTGAATTAAACAATTCAAGTTTGAATTGACCAAAGCTCCAGCTCCATATCAATTCAGGTTTGAATTAACCAAAGAAACCAAAAGTAAACAAAAACATCATAATCAAACAGATCACAACCAAAGCTCCAACTCCATATCTTTACTACTACTATAATTATCTTCTTCAATTTAGGTTTGAATTAACCATTTCTTAATAAGATGGTAACTTAGTCTCAATTCTTAAAAATGAATTTCATAGACTCCACAAATCCAAAAAAGTAACATAAACCTAAATCAATCATACATGTAACTAAATCCAGTCTGATCAAAACAACTATGAATCAGATTCGTACACCACAAGCACCATGTATTATGTATTGGAAGTAAAGAAAGGTACTGAACTACTGATCATAAAGGCCACATGAGAATTGTTATTGCTTCATTCATCATACAGACTCAAAATTCTCTTCTCTATAGACTGGAACTAAGTTCATTTCTTACACGATACATGTAATATTGTTATGGATACATATCTCCCATAAACTCATAGATAATTTAACCCTGATTCGCATGGGAGGATCTCAAATATTCTACTATACTGAGACTTTAGCAAACAGAAAGCAAAATTGAAGCTTGACTATAAAATGTACCTCAAAAAAATCAATCTCACAATCTCGCACATGATCTGAGTCTCCAGCTGCGCCAAGAAATCCTCTCCCCTGTACTATTTTGTGCAACAACACCAATGCCTGCTCTTCTTGTCTGTTGCATTATGGAAGCGTCAATGTTTAGCTTCTGAATTACATGAAAATAATGAAAGCTCATTCATGATGGGATTCATTCACCTCTGTAAATAATATAGAGCAATTTAGCGTACCTGGAAATTCATATCACTATTGAAGATCTAAAAGATATTTTACCTGTTGAATAATAACCAAATACACCAAATTTTCCTTGATCACATTTCACTATTCATCGTCAGCCTATAAGGCCGAGAGTTAGCATGAGAAACTTGAAAGTTATCAATCAAACATTTTGATGTTATACTGTGTACACACATCAGCCAAATATTTGTTGGCTTCATCACTGGCTAGATCCTTCGGTATGCTCAGATTAGCAATCCTTTCCAGCTCCTCTATCATGTCAATCCTCCTGCAATTCATAAAATGCAAGATAATAAGTTACGACACAAGTGCATTGCTTTTATAGATGAAGTAATACCTCATGACACAAAGAAACTGCTATTATAGATGAATACGAAGTCCCAGAAACCTGAAAGGAGGTGTAAAGTCTATCTCAATTGGCTCTATTGTAACCATTAGCATGATATTTGATTTTATAGCCACCTGTAAGCTCCATTACCATACCTGCAAGAAAAATCTTGTCATGAAAAACCAAAAGGTCCAAAACCCAGGACATATTAGCAGTTTCATCTCCCATTACAGGTTGAACTTTAAACGCGAATTATTCCAAAATAATATTACTAAAAAAGAAATGGGATGCGAATTGCTCAAGGACTTGGCCTTGACTGGGTTCCAAAAGAATTTGATCTTGCTATTTCGAATTGTGACTGTAAAACATATAATTATTGCATGTTTGTATTTTTGATCATCAATGTGGAGGAGAGTAAAATGATGCTGTTTCAATTATGAATCAAATCACTTGATTTGAGATACAATGCAGAAGTTATTATAGAATGGGAGATACAAGCAAAATTACAATTGTAAACTACGATTCAATGATCGAAACCTTATTTTCTGGATTTGTTCATGCTCGGAGATTATTCATATTGCTTCCTGCAAGGCTGCAACAACATACAGTCAATAAATCTGTCAAGTGAACTTATTCAAGTGTGAATGATATACATACATAAGCGTCTGCACTAACCTTCTGAGAATGTCCAACTTGATTAGTGGATCACCTCCGTGCCAACCGGAAAAACCGATAATGGAATGGTAGAGCCATAATCAAACCATAAAAAAAAGGTCAGATAGTGCTTGTTTGAAGACATTTCGTGACAACTTTTGATTTTAATTACTCAATTATTTAATTCATTTACTTACGTTAAAATCAATTGAGAGTGAACATTATATATCTATAAACTATACGTAGGTAGCCACTGACTTTCGCAATATAATTATATATTGCAATAGCAGAGCAACTAATATACTAAATCGTTAACAAACTAATTCAAAAAAAAGCATAATTCTTTTTCCCCATAACTTCAAATTCAAGAAATATGTTTCAAGGCCCCACAAACATTCAGAACAACACATATTAATTCAGCACATTGAAGACGATCAAAATATGCCTTGGTTTCGCTGTCGACTATGAGTCTCTGCCCAAGGCTCCGAGTGTTGGTTCGACTCCGCCACGAGCTGTCCCTGTAATTCGGTGTAATAGCTGCTGATCTTAGTTGTGCCTCCATCCACGAAGAGAATAGGGTTTCGATTGGAGGCAGCCTCTCACCGTCATCAAGTAAAAAGAGTTACCGATAAACTCATCTTTAAGCTCCCAAAGGCCACGAATATCATTCGGAGCCAGATCCACAAGACATGTCTGTAGACCAAATTGGGGGTGAAATAAGATCACAAAATGGACTTCATTCGGAGCCAGAGCCACCATTTCCTCATCCTCCAGCAAGCCCACGCCCAGCACAATTTCATCATCCAACAACAACAACAACAAGCAAAATCAGAAAACCTAGATCCATTTCCCATAACCGAATCGAATAAGCCTTCACTACTCACCTGCTCGAAATTACCCACTCGGAATGATTGGAGAATTTAGAAAATTTGAAAGAGGAAGAAAGTGTTTTCAGAGAAGAGAAGAAGAAGAGATGAAGATAAAAGGGGAAAATAAAGACAAAAGCGGAAAGTAATGCGGCTAAGCTAATAAATTGAAGGGCGCGTGGAGGCTCCACGCGTTTTCCAGCCAGTTATTATATACTGATAATATATTCGCGTACGAGTGGATATGTGTGTCCAATTGGATAGAAAAATTACAATTTCTTGTTTAAGACCTCTTTATAAGTTGAGACCGTGAGACCAAGTGATCCGGATCAATCCATTATACTATATCCAAATTCGCGGGTCATGTTATAACCCGGTTTATTGCTTTCGGATCTTTTAATGGGTTAGGTATAAATATGATAATTCGTCCGCTTTTTCGTTCATTTTCGCTCATTTCCTTCTTCCCGTTTCAGAGAACCTAGAGAGAGAGAGAGTTTTAGAGAGAGAAAGCTGTGTCGTGTGAATTGAAGCTCCGTCGCCGTGATAAAGCTACTGATCGTCGTCTCTGTCGTATCTATTCTCTTCGTCGGCTTCTACATTGTGTTTTTCAGCTGTTGAAGGTGAGTTTTCGTTTGATTCTGTTGTTCTCGATTGTGTTTTGGAACCCTAATCTACAATTTTATCATATATTTCTTCAATTTTGCTAGTTTTTCTTCTTATTCACGCATTTTCGGATGCTAGATTGATGTCGAAGCTCTAACTCTTCATTTTATCGGTTTGTGTTAGGTTTTTGCAGTTCATCCACACACTTTGAAGCTTTTTTAGCTTGATTTCGTTGTCTGTAAGTGCTTCGATTTGTTCATTTCAGTTTGTATATTAGTTTCTGTGATTTTGTTGGCTGTAATTGCTTCGATCTCTTCATTTCTGTGCTTATTTATGTATAATTCAATTACAATGCAATTAAGTGGTTCGATATGTATGTTTCGTTACATTTTGTTATCATTTTTGTGTGTTGAATATCTCTGCATGTGTTATAAGTCGTTGTATAGTCTGCATGTGCATGTCATCTGCTTCTATTAGTTTGAGTTTTTTTGTTGTTAAGTTTGAGGTTTATGTATATAATGTTTGAGTTTTACTTGAGTCTGATTTATGTTTCTGTCATTAGCTCCTATAATTTTGAGTTTCATTGTTGTTAAGTTTGAGGTTTATGTATAGTATGTTTGAGTTTTACTGAAGTCTGATTTATGTGTCTGTCATCTGCTTCTATTAGTTTGAGTTTTATTGTTGTTAAGTTTGAGGTTTATGTATATAATGTTTGAGTTTTACTTGAGTCTGATTTATGTTTCTGTCATCAGCTCCTATAATTTTGAGTTTTATTGTTGTTAAGTTTGAGGTTTATGTATATTATGTTTGAGGTTTACTGAAGTCTGATTTATGTGTGTGTCATCTGCTTCTATTAGTTTGAGTTTTATTGTTGTTAAGTTTGAGGTTTATGTATATTATGTTTGAGTTTTACTGAAGTCTGATTTATGTGTCTGTCATCTGCTTCTATTAGTTTGAGTTTTATTGTTGTTAAGTTTGAGGTTTATGTATATAATGTTTGAGTTTTACTTGAGTCTGATTTATGTTTCTGTCATCAGCTCCTATAATTTTGAGTTTTATTGTTGTTAAGTTTGAGGTTTATGTATATAATGTTTTGAGTCTTACTTGATTCTGATTTTTGTTGCAGCAATCATGGTTATAATTTCGACTTATGATTCTAATGCTGATGCCGTTTCTGGTTCTGGTGTTCCCGTTGTTGATGCTCCCGGTGCTGCCGCTTCTGGTTCTGCTGTTGGTGGTGTTGGTGCTCCAGCAGCTGATACTGTCATTAGACTTGATCCACACATGGTTGATCAAGCTTATGCACTTCTTTCTGGAACCGTGCTTGATGTTGCTAGATTCCATGCTGCGGGCAGAGATGAGCATGTTGATTCAGAGGCTACTGTCAGTGAGATGAATCAACCACTGAAGAGAACTAAGCTACCGCCGAAGCAGGGCAAGCCACCTGTTGCCCGTAAGGGACGTAATGCAGTAGCTTTCAAAGCGATTAGAGTACCTGTCATTGAAGGTGAGGTACCATTGAATCATGATAATCCGCAAGATGACACTCTTTTGAGGTTTAAAGTTTTTTTAATATATGTTTTTCTTGTAGATGACACTCTGAATCAAGCTTCGAAGGTGAAGGGAACTCCAAAGCCAGTACTTATAAAGCAAGCATCAGTAGTTCAAAATGTTCGTAGGTCAACGAAGAATCAGCCTAGTGATGCTACTGGAGAACTTGACCAACCTCGTAGGTCAAAGAGGAAACAACCTACAAACAGTGATGCTGCAAATAATGAGCATTCGGTGTCAAGTAGTTATGAAAGAACTAAGGAAAAAAGGACAAAGGCTGCGAATGACAAGAAAAGAAAAGTTGCTGGTAAGTAGGTTTGAGGTTTGATACAACCTTAGTTTTAGTTTGAGGTTTGAATGAATGTTTGAGTTTTATATTCTCTTTGTTTTGAGTTTTACTTGTTTCCTTGTTTGAGTTTTATCACTCTGCATGTTTTTAATGTGAGTTTTAGACTGAGTTTAAAGTTGAACATTCATAGAAGTCATTCAATTAATTTTCAGGTATTTAGGGTTCAACAATTCATCTAGTCTTTATGTGTTTTATATTCTGTTTGTTTTTGAGTTTTATGTGTTGATTGTTTGAGTTTATGTTTGAGTTAATTTGTGTTACTCTTGTATGCTGTTTTGTAGGGAATGCAAAGGAAAAGGACTTTGAGATACCTTCCCTTGTACCCTCTGATGCTGGTACACCTTCTAATTCATATGATGGTAATGAAGACTCTTCGAAGAATGATACTCCTCAGAGCAAGAAAAGGAAATGTGATGATTCTGATGATACTTCTGAGTACTCACCTTCGGATGCTTCAAGAGACAGTGTTAAAAATGGTAAGACACTAGCTGTTGCTGTAGTCAAGGGAAGGAGGAAGGCTGTTGATAAAAGCCCGACGGGAAAGAAGGAAATTCTGACAGTCTCAGAAAAGGGTATATAAATGAGCTTATATATTTGTTTATGTTTATTTATGTCTTACATATATTATATTGTTCTGATTATTAATGTTTACTTTTTTATTCGTAGCTGTGGCTGTGGAGTCAAAGAAAGGAAAGGTCAAGAAAGTTGTGGTTGTAGCAAGGAAGGGTATAACATCATTAATTAATGATAATTCTGCTTTGTATCTAAAATTTTACTTTATAAATGTGTACAAATTCTCCTCTTTGTATCTATGTTCTGTAAATTTGTTAACAATCATGTTATTTGTATCTCTGTATCTATGTTCTGTGCTCTGTATCTTAGTTTTTCCTTTCTTAATTTGTGAAACATTTCTTTCTGTGTCTCTGTTATGTAAATTGTATTAAGGTATTTTGCAACATACCTGGTTTGTAAATGTGTAAAATTCTGAATGTAAGTTTTTGCTTTGTCAACATATCAGACTTTTTATATATTTGAGTTTTATATGCTTTCTGTTTGAGTTTTATTTGAGTTATATCAGTGTCAATGCATATTATATTTTTTGATATATCCTTGAGTTTTATATGCTGTGTGTTTGAGTTTTATATAGTATTTCTTTTGAGGTTTTTAGCACTGTCCATGAGTTTTCATATGCATTACAATCTTTTTGCAGCTCATAAGAAAATGCGTCCTATAACAACCCAATGCAAAATCAGTTCAATGTTCAATGTCATAAAATCTTTGACTGAGGAACAGAAGGCTGATGTCTTTGCAATTGGATTTGGAGGTCTTTTGAAGCTTGGATTTGATGTCTATCCATTCGACATACTTCCGTGGCTGATGGAGAACTTCGATTGCAACACTCTTCTTCAAGATGTTGGTGTCAATTCGTACAATCTTACTGCTTTGGATGTGTATGATATTTTGAAGTTGCCTTATTTCCCTGGCAATCCTATCCGTCTCTTCAAGCTGTCTGAAAAAGGACCAGATTTTGACCGAGTTAAAAAGTTCGAGAGTGGTGGGATAGAGAATTTAAAGGATATATTAGACGTAACCGACCGGAATCAAAGGCTGAGGTCTATGAGTTCCCATGTGCTAAGATGGCTAAAGCAATCGAAACTCTTCCCCATGGTGGTCCTAAATTCAAGAAGCTATTGTGATGTTTGCTTGTGCGGTTTTTCTCGCTCCAACATCCAGCAGTAATGGAGATTTCAAGTATGTTTTCATCTTTAATTAATTATTACTTTTTTTTTTCTTTTCTAGTATGAAAATGCTGTTTGTTTTGAGTTTTAAGTGCTTTTAGTGTTATATGGTGCTTGCTTGAGTTTTACATTATCAACTTTGAGTTTTTAGCGGTTATATTTACTTTGACTATAAGTTTTATATGTTTGAGTTTTATATGCTGTTTTGTTTGAGTTTTACATTGTTGTTGTTTGAGTTATATATATATATATATGTATCTTTTTTCTTGTTGTCAGGCTTGCCTGTGCAATTGATGATGTAGACAAGATTAAGGAGTTGGATTGGTGCTCTTTTGTGTTTCAAATATTGTTGAAGGCTTCAAAAAGCTTTTTGGTGATGGTAACAAGAAGAACAAGAGTACACTCTATGCTTGTGTTCCTGTTTTGCTGCTTGCATACGGTCATAGGTACGTCATCTTATATTATAACTTTTTCAGTTATTTTTACATGTTAATCGTCATGTTTTTTTCATCTAACTTTTATTTTAATCATTTTTTAGATTCGTGTTCAAAGGCAACGAAATGCCAACAACGTTGCCTTTGATTCAGCATTGGACAAATGAGATTTTGGAAGAAAGATTTAAAGCTGAGGTGGTCCGTGGATTTGGTAAACAACCAAAGAGCAAGATAGAGTTTCCCATCAGTAAGGGAATTAATCTACCTGGGCTTTCTGTTCCACAAGCTGAGGTGGTCCGTGGATTTGAGAAGGATAAGACTGAGGATTCTGATGATAGAATTCTGAAATTCTGCATTCCCGAAGGAATCCCTACAAATGCAGAGTTGGAGAAGCTAACCATTGATGTGAGCTTTCTTATTCATCATTATTATTCCTTGAGCATAATATTTCTTGATATATTCTTGAGTTTTATGTGCTTCCTGTTTGAGTTTTATATGCATCATTTTGAGTTATTATATATTCATGTTTGCTGTTTTTAGCCACTTGACTATGGATGGAGGCTATTGAAGCGGAACATGGAGGTTGTATCTCGGGATCATGCTGAATTTATCAAGAACAACTGTTCCGCTCCAGTTGACCGAGATTACAGCTGTTTAGCTTCCCAAAAATTCTGGACCGACAATGTCGTTTATAAAGAGCTTGATGAATGTACAAAAGCTCACTGTGAAGCAGTAGCAGCAACAATTGTTGCTAATTACGACCTCGGCATTGGTTCAACACAATGTGAAGAAGATGGGAAACAAAAGGCTGAAGAAGTAAATGTCACCAAAGATTTGGAAATGACTGTTGAGTTGAGCAATGATGGAAGCAAAGAAGAGCATGCAGAATTATTGGATTTGAGACTCAGACTCAGACTCAGACTGAAAATTTGAATAATGGTATGTATATAATTTCAGATGTTTTACTTTAAATTGAATCTGTAATGCTAAGATGATTTTGAGTTTTATATGATTTCTGTTTTGAGTTTTATATTGTGCTTGCTTGAGTTATGTGTCTGTCAATGCATTTTATATTTTTTTGTATATACTTGAGTTTTATACGCTGTTTGTTTTGAGTTTTATAAGAATGTTTCCATAATCATTGCTGACTAAGATGTTTTTTCATTGTAAATAGTGTCATCAAAGGTTGTTCTTCAAACAGGAGAAACAGAGTCACAAGCTATTGCTTCTGCTTCTATTTCAGTTACTCATGTAACAGAAACTCAACCATCTCAAATTCGAAAAGTGCATTTCGAAGATGATTTGAACACTGAGCACATGGATAAAGGTGAAGGTTATTCTTGTTCTTGATTTTTCTTGTAAAATTTTTGATTCAGGCAATTTTGGATTGTAAAATATATTTTAACATTCTGATTGAGGCATTTGGGATTGTAAGAACTTTTGTTTTGAATCAACATTACACTAGAAATTCTGTTGTAATAATAAATTATGTTCTTGAGTTTTATTCATTATTGATTTGAAGTTTTGTTTTTCTGAATATATATATATATATGTATATATATATATATATATATATATATATGCTATATAATATATATATATTATATATATTTATATATATATATATATATCTATCTATATATATATATTATATATATATATATATATATCTATATATATTATATATATAGATATATTTTTTTTTTTTTTTTGTTATTTTTTTTAAATTAAGTTAATGCATTGATAGCAACAACAAAGCCTTCAGTAATGGAAACTAAAGAACTGAATAAGAATGTTGCAGCAGATGAGTCTAATGAAGCTGAAAAGAAAGGTAATTATTTTCTAAAGTTTTATAATAAATTATTTTCTTTATGTTTTGAGTTTTAGTACAGTTTGTGTTGAGTTTTATGTTATTTCTATTTGAGTTTTACATCCACCATGTATTTTTTTTGCTTTGCAGATGAAGACTTGGATTTACATATTGATGTCTTGGGATGTAGCGAGGCAGTAGGAGCTCCAGATAGACATATGTCATTAGTTTCTCAGTGGATGAGGCGTCATGCAAAGGACTTCGTTGATATGAAGAGTCTCAGGAAAGAGACTTGTGATTACATGATATACATGTCTGAACTTTGGAAAAGGTATTTCTTTTTTCTTTTTTTGTTATATGTGTGTGTTTGAGTATTTGTATTCTGGCTGTTTGAGTTTTATGCATATAATGTTTGAGTTTTATTTATTTGTATATTTTTTTAGTGATAGAAAAAAGCAAGTGAAACAAGGTGATGTTGATTTGGGTGTTGAAGACTTGTCATTTGCTGAGTATCATACACTTACCTACATAAGACCTGAGGATGTGTGTTGACATTAGCTTTGATAGCCTCAATCTATGATTCTTGCATTGATGCCATATCTGTTTAATTAACCATGCTGAGATTATTAGAAGCAAAGATGAACCTCGTATTTGTGTTCGGAATTCAATTGCATGTAAGTGTTATCAGATTTTCTGAGTAATTGCTTAAGTTTACATGTTCTGTTTTTTAAAGTAGCATTTTTATTTTTATTTGTTATTTGTTGTAGTATTATTGGTCGACTCTTGCTGGATATACTCCGAGGGCTCACGAGTCACATGTGTCTACTGTTGAAGAATTGAATAAAGCAAAATTGAGTTTAATAATTTCATGGACGAATGGATTTTGAATACATTTCAATCCAACTTTGAGTTCTTGAAAACTGTGAAACAGGTAATTTAATTTTTATTCATCTTTTATTTATATACAATGAGTTTTGAAATATGTTCTCTGAATTTTATATGTATTTGATTTTCTTTGCAGTTCTTCTTTCCACATTCGAAGATATTCTAGAAAAAATCAGAAAATCACTTTACACTATTTTGTCTGCCTGAATCCAATAAATTTATCATCTGGAATTGCATTCCTCATACTAATGCATGAATATGAAAGAAGGCTTTGGCAGGTGTAATGGTAAGTTTAGATTTGTTGTTCTTTATTTACTGCTTTATTTTTCGTAATGTTTTGTTCATGTATTGAAGTTTTTTATACTGTTGTGTATATGAAAGTTGGTCATTAATAAAGCTTAGACTTTGCCTCATTCTTTCAAGTAGATTACTTACTTATTAATCACTATCTTTTTTTTTCAGAAAACAAAATGGCAGGTTACTTGCACAGACATGGACACCCTGATGCTGCAACAATTCTTGATTTTCCTCTTATTATCCTCAGTGTCAATGGGCAAATAGAGATCAAAAAATGACTATGACTGTGGTGTTTATGTTATTAAAGAAATGGAGTTCTTCAGAAATGGAAATTATTCAGGACCTTCAATGACTAAGGTACTAATTAGCTTATACCATGTATGAGATTTGTTTTATAATATGAGTTTTATATTAATTTCTCTTTTTAATATTTTTACCAGGTTGCTGAAAGACGTCGTATGAGAGCTGAAATAATTGCTTCAGTTGCTCTGTCTGATGCAAATGCAAAGAAATCGGTTGTTGACCAGTGTCAGGAAGTTTAGTGAAGATAAAACAGAAATATCTGCAGTGACTTAGAGAGAATCATAGCCCAGAATAGGAAATCAAACAAGCTGAAAGTTGTTAAATAGAATCATGTATAGAATCATTCTTAGATTCATTGTGATTTTTTGAGGACCATGAACATGTTTCAAGAACCGCTTTTTCTTTTGTGTAATTGTTCATGGTGTAGAAGATGTGTTATTCTGTGGGAGATTTTTTTCTGCATTTGTTGTCTTGA
>CM051455.1:62012370-62108418 GCA_028274465.1 Plantago ovata
AGATGGAAATTATTCAGGACCTTCAATGACTAAGGTACTTAATTAGCTTATACCCTGTAGAGATTTGTTTATAATATGGAGTTTTATATAATTTCCTCTTTTTTTAATCTTTTTTTTACCAGGTTGCTGAAAGACGTCGTATGAGAGCTGAAATATTGCTTCAGTTGCTCTGTCTGATGCAAATGCAAAGAGAAATCGGTGTTGACCAGTGTCAGGAAGTTAGTGAAGATCAAGAGAACATATCTGCAGTGACTTAGAGAGAATCATAGCCCAGACAGGAATCAAACAAGCTGAAAGTGTTAAATAGAATCATGTATAGAATCATTCTTAGATTCATTGTTTTTTTAGGACCATGAACATGTTTCAAGAATCGCTTTTTCTTTTGTGTAATTGTTCATGGCTTATTCAAGATTGTTAATTCTGTGGGAATGTTTTTCTGCATTTGTTGTCTTGAATGATAATTGTTCCTTTCCCATTTATGTAGCTTATTGAAATTATAAGTATTCCTTTTCTATTCTGCAAAGATAAAACTGAAACATGCTTCAAATAAAACTCAACTTCTCTACATAATATGCTGCTGAGGATAAATTTATATTTTTTGAGTTTCATATGATGTTTGTTTGAGTTTTATCTGATGCATGTTTGAGTTTTACCACTGTTGTCCATGCTCATTTTTATATGCATTTTTTATTCAAATTTAACAGAATGATAATGGTTCCTTTTCCATTCTGTAACTTATTGAATTATAATTGTTCATTTTCCATTTTTTTCCAAAGTTAAAACTCAAACATGCATCAGATAAAACTCAAACCAACACCAGATAAAACTCAACTTCTCTACATTAATATGCTGCTTCAGGATAAATTTCATATTGTTTTGAGTTTCATTTGATGTTAGTTTGAGTTTTATCTGATGCAGGTTTGAGTTTTACCATTGCTGTCCATGCTCATATTTTTATATGCATTTTTTATTCAATTTAGACAAGTCTGATTGGGAAACTAAATATGTAATGCATATACTGATATTAACACATTTTATTTTAAACTAATATACATTGTTTTTCTACCTAGTCTAAACTTCAAATCTGAGACCCTATCACAGAACGTCTAACATGATAACACGAACATAATATTTGAACGTAATAAACTGACCTACCTAATCTACTGTCAACGCTATAGCATTTTCCACACATGTAATAAGGCCTAGATTATATTGAATAGAATGCCATTCTGCAAGCTTCTACGATTGCGATCATTCTCATCAATCGTATGCTCCACGTCCACGTCTATCTCCTGTGTTGTAGCAGCAAAGTAGAGTTCGCTATCATCAATTCCAATGCGCTGCTCAGTTTGGTGAAGCGTCATTCCCAAATTCCAGAAGTAGTCGGCCACGTCATTAGGATTGAATGGACGTATGTCTTCCCTATGGTTGTTTGAAACCGATATACCGGTATTAGTTCCTGTCACCAATACGATGTGAGGTCTTGAAAACCTTATATGATTGCTCAAGTCAGCCTCATAGTTTCTTGGAATGACGTTGCTATCTTCAATGGTATGTGCTGCATTCAACCATATGAACCTGTATCTATATCGGTGCGATAGGCGTTCTTCCATATCCATTGATATCGTAACAACCCAATTCTGTTCTTCTGTCAGACGGACATTGGTTTTTAGTTCATGCTCCGTCGATATAGATATGAATTTCCAGAATGCTTTGCCACGATATTCAGCCAGTGTTCGTGGGTTATCAATGTTGATAGTTTCAATATGTATGTGCGATATTTTTTTACTTTTTTTCTGTGTGTTGCTGTTTCAAGAATTTCCCGAAATACTTTTTCTGTTTGTCTGTGTTTTGCTGTACTCGACTGAATGTTGATGATTATACTGATGTTGTCTTCAATATTTATAGGAGTGCAAAAACCTGTTATCAAGAGTCATGTGTTTTTCATGAAGTGTTTTGTCCATTGTTGGAAGTGTTTTATCAAGAGTCATGTTTTTCATGAAGTGTTGTCTTTACACGCTAGTTCCTTACAATTAGCAGAAAGAAGCGGCTTTTCTTATTAATAACTAAAAGAATCGTTTCTTCAAAAATAAAATAATAATAATAATAATAATAAAATTAACACAAAATGAATAATATCTCTCAAAGGGTTTTTATTTCTCTCAAACGGTTTTTATTTCTCTCAAAGAGGTTTCTCTCTAAACCGTTTCTCCTTCTTTCAATTGTCGACATACAAGATGGATCTCACAGTCTGTTTAGATCAAATCTGTGCCGGCGACCGTGTCTGCAAGCCTGTGTTGAAGGTTATTAGTATCAAACAAACAAACGTGGATTCATCAACAACAGAGCGTTACAGGTTTACTCTATTTGATTCTCTCAATACTCACCATGCCATGCTCTGTACAAACCTAAATTTTCGTGTGAAGAATAACCTTGTTCGTAGTGGATCTATTATTGAGCTGAATGATTACACCTGCTGTACAATCAGAGATCAAAAGTAATTTTCTCTACTCTCAATTTATATATTCATTTTATTTTGTGTATTCATCTTTTGTTCGTTTGTGTGTGTATGCTTGATGTTTTGAGTTTTACCTATATTGGGTTTGATGTAGTTGTTCATGGCATATGTGTATTTTTTGTCGTTTTACTTGGTGTTGTTATTATTGTAACTTTTTGAAATGATAATGTTTTCGTGATAAAACTCAAACAAGCACAATATAAAACTCAAACAAACACTATAGAAAACTCAACATGTCTACATGGTGCTTTAGGATAAGTTTTATGTAATTGAGTTTTATATGATGTTTGTTTGAATTTTATTTTCTGCTTCTTTGAGTTTTATGTATATTATGTTTGAGTTTTACTGAAGTCTGTTTTATGTGTCTGTCATCTGCTTCTATTAGTTTGAGTTTTATTGTTGTTAAGTTTGAGGTTTATGTATATAATGTTTGAGTTTTACTTGAGTCTGATTTATGTTTCTGTCATTAGCTACTATAATTTTGAGTTTTATTGTTGTAAAGTTTGAGGTTTATGTATATTATGTTTGAGTTTTACTGATGTCTGATTTATGTGTCTATCATCTGCTTCTATTAGTTTGAGTTTTATTGTTGTTAAGTTTGAGGTTTATGTATATTATGTTTGAGTTTTACTGAAGTCTGATTTATGTGTCTGTCATCTGCTTCTATTAGTTTGAGTTTTATTTGTTGTTAAGTTTGAGGTTTATGTATATAATGTTTGAGTTTTACTTGAGTATGATTTATATTTCTGTCATCAGCTCCTATAATTTTGAGTTTTATTGTTGTTAAGTTTGAGGTTTATGTATGTTATGTTTGAGGTTTACTGAAGTCTGATTTATGTGTCTGTCATCTGCTTCTATTAGTTTGAGTTTTATTGTTGTTAAGTTTGAGGTTTATGTATGTTATGTTTGAGTTTTACTGAAGTCTGATTTATGTGTCTGTCATCTGCTTCTATTAGTTTGAGTTTTATTTGTTGTTAAGTTTGAGGTTTATGTATATAATGTTTGAGTTTTACTTGAGTCTGATTTATGTTTCTGTCATCAGCTCCTATAATTTTGAGTTTTATTGTTGTTAAGTTTGAGGTTTGTGTATAGATGTCTACATGGTGCTTTAGGATAAGTTTTATGTAATTGAGTTTTATATGATGTTTGTTTGAGTTTTATTTTCTGCTTCTTTGAGTTTTATGTATATTATGTTTGAGTTTTACTGAAGTCTGATTTATGTGTCTGTCATCTGCTTCTATTAGTTTGAGTTTTATTGTTGTTAAGTTTGAGGTTTATATATATAATGTTTGAGTTTTACTTGAGTCTTATTTATGTTTCTGTCATCAGCTCCTATAATTTTGAGTTTTATTGTTGTTAAGTTTGAGGTTTATGTATGTTATGTTTGAGGTTTACTGAAGTCTGATTTTATGTGTCTGTCATCTGCTTCTATTAGTTTGAGTTTTATTGTTGTTAAGTTTGAGGTTTATGTATATTATATTTGAATTTTACTGAAGTCTGATTTATGTATCTGTCATCTGCTTCTATTAGTTTGAGTTTTATTGTTGTTAAGTTTGAGGTTTATGTATATAACGTTTGAGTGTTACTTGAGTCTGATTTATGTTTCTGTCATCAGCTCCTATAATTTTGAGTTTTATTGTTGTTAAGTTTAAGGTTTGTGTATAGATGTCTACATGGTGCTTTATGATAAGTTTTATGTAATTGAGTTTTATATGATGTTTGTTTGAGTTTTATTTTCTGCTTCTTTGAGTTTTATGTATATTATGTTTGAGTTTTACTGAAGTCTGATTTATGTGTCTGTCATCTGCTTCTATTAGTTTTAGTTTTATTGTTGTTAAGTTTGAGGTTTATGTATATAATGTTGAGTTTTACTTTAGTCTTATTTATGTTTCTGTCATCAGCTCCTATAATTTTGAGTTTTATTGTTGTTAAGTTTGAGGTTTGTGTATACATGTCTACATGGTGCTTTAGGATAAGTTTTATGTAATTGAATTTTATATGATGTTTGTTTGAGTTTTATTTTCTGCTTCTTTGAGTTTTATGTATATTATGTTTGAGTTTTACTGAAGTCTGATTTATGTGTCTGTCATCTGCTTCTATTAGTTTGAGTTTTATTGTTGTTAAGTTTGAGGTTTATATATATAATGTTTGAGTTTTACTTGAGTCTTATTTATGTTTCTGTCATCAGCTCCTATAATTTTGAGTTTTATTGTTGTTAAGTTTGAGGTTTATGTATACATGTCTACATGGTGCTTTAGGATAAGTTTTATGTAATTGAGTTTTATATGATGTTTGTTGAGTTTTATTTTCTGCTTCTTTGAGTTTTATGTATATTATGTTTGAGTTTTAATGAAGTCTGATTTATGTGTCTGTCATCTACTTCTATTAGTTTGAGTTTTATTGTTGTTAAGTTTGAGATTTATGTATATAATGTTTGAGTTTTACTTTAGTCTTATTTATGTTTCTGTCATCAGCTCCTATAATTTTGAGTTTTATTGTTGTTAAGTTTGAGGTTTGTGTATACATGTCTACATGGTGCTTTAGGATAAGTTTTATGTAATTGAGTTTTATATGATGTTTGTTTGAGTTTTATTTTCTGCTTCTTTGAGTTTTATGTATATTTTGTTTGAGTTTTACTGAAGTCTGATTTATGTGTCTGTCATCTGCTTCTATTAGTTTGAGTTTTATTGTTGTTAAATTTGAGGTTTATGTATATTATGTTTGAGTTTTACTGAAGTCTGATTTATGTGTCTGTCATCTCCTTCTATTAGTTTGAGTTTTATTGTTGTTAAGTTTGAGGTTTATGTATATAATGTTTGAGTTTTACTTTAGTCTTATTAATGTTTCTGTCATCAGCTCCTATAATTATGAGTTTTATTGTTGTTAATTTTGAGGTTTGTGTATACATGTCTACATGGTGCTTTAGGATAAGTTTTATGTAATTGAGTTTTATATGATGTTTGTTTGAGTTTTATTTTCTGCTTCTTTGAGTTTTATGTATATTATGTTTGAGTTTTACTGAAGTCTGATTTATGTGTCTGTCATCTGCTTCTATTAGTTTTAGTTTTATTGTTGTTAAGTTTGAGGTTTATGTATATAATGTTTGAGTTTTACTTGAGTCTTATTTATGTTTCTGTCATCAGCTCCTATAATTTTGAGTTTTATTGTTGTTAAGTTTGAGGTTTATGTATACATGTCTACATGGTGCTTTAGGATAAGTTTTATGTAATTGAGTTTTATATGATGTTTGTTTGAGTTTTATTTTCTGCTTCTTTGAGTTTTATGTATATTATGTTTGAGTTTTACTGAAGTCTGATTTATGTGTCTGTCATCTACTTCTATTAGTTTGAGTTTTATTGTTGCTAAGTTTGGGGTTTATGTATATAATGTTTGAGTTTTACTTGAGTCTTATTTACGTTTCTGTCATCAGCTCCTATAATTTTGAGTTTTATTGTTGTTAAGTTTGAGGTTTATGTATACATGTCTACATGGTGCTTTAGGATAAGTTTTATGTAATTGAGTTTTATATGATGTTTGTTTGAGTTTTATTTTCTGCTTCTTTGAGGTTTATGTATATTATGTTTGAGTTTTACTGAAGTCTGATTTATGTGTCTGTATTCTGCTTCTATTAGTTTGAGTTTTATTGTTGTTAAGTTTGAGGTTTATGTATATAATGTTTGAGTTTTACTTGAGTCTAATTTATGTTTCTGTCATCAGCTCCTATAATTTTGAGTTTTACTGTTGTTAAGTTTGAGGTTTGTGTATAGATGTCTACATGGTGCTTTAGGATAAGTTTTATGTAATTGAGTTTTATATGATGTTTGTTTGAGTTTTATTTTCTGCTTCTTTGAGTTTATGTATATTATGTTTGAGTTTTACTGAAGTCTGATTTATGTATCTGTCATCTGCTTCTATGAGTTTGAGTTTTATTGTTGTTAAGTTTGAGGTTTATGTATATAATGTTTGAGTTTTACTTGAGTCTTATTTATGTTTCTATCATCAGCTCCTATAATTTTGAGTTTTATTGTTGTTAAGTTTGAGGTTTATGTATGTTATGTTTGAGGTTTACTGAAGTCTGATTTTATGTGTCTGTCATCTGCTTCTATTAGTTTGAGTTTTACTGTTGTTAAGTTTGAGGTTTATGTACATTATATTTGAATTTTACTGAAGTCTGATTTATGTATCTGTCATCTGCTTTTATTAGTTTGAGTTTTATTGTTGTTAAGTTTGAGGTTTATGTATATAATGTTTGAGTTTTACTTGAGTCTGATTTATGTTTCTGTCATTAGCTCCTATAATTTTTAGCTTTATTGTTGTAAAGTTTGAGGTTTATGTATATTATGTTTGAGTTTTACTGATGTCTGATTTATGTGTATATCATCTGCTTCTATTAGTTTGAGTTTTATTGTTGTTAAGTTTGAGGTTTATGTATATTATGTTTGGGTTTTACTGAAGTCTGATTTATGTGTCTGTCATCTGCTTCTATTAGTTTGAGTTTTATTTGTTGTTAAGTTTGAAGTTTATGTATATAATGTTTGAGTTTTACTTGAGTATGATTTATGTTTCTGTCATCAGCTCCTATAATTTTGAGTTTTATTGTTGTTAAGTTTGAGGTTTATGTATGTTATGTTTGAGGTTTACTGAAGTCTTATTTATGTGTCTGTCATTTGCTTCTATTAGTTTGAGTTTTATTGTTGTTAAGTTTTGAGGTTTATGTATATTTTGTTTGAGTTTTACTGAAGTCTGATTTATGTGTCTGTAATCTGTTTCTATTAGTTTGAGTTTCATTGTTGTTAAGTTTGAGGTTTATGTATATAATGTTTGAGTTTTACTTGAGTCTGATTTATGTTTCTGTCATCAGCTCCTATAATTTTGAGTTTTATTGTTGTTAAGTTTGAGGTTTGTGTATAGATGTCTACATGGTGCTTTAGGATAAATTTTATGTAATTGAGTTTTATATGATGTTTGTTTGAGTTTTATTTTCTGCTTCTTTGAGTTTTATGTATATTATGTTTGAGTTTTACTGAAGTCTGATTTATGTGTCTGTCATCTGCTTCTATTAGTTTGAGTTTTATTGTTGTTAAGTTTGAGGTTTATGTATATAATGTTTGAGTTTTACTTGAGTATGATTTATGTTTCTGTCATCAGCTCCTATAATTTTGAGTTTTATTGTTGTTAAGTTTGAGGTTTATGTGTGTTATGTGTGAGGTTTATGTATATAATGTTTGAGTTTTACTTGAGTCTGATTTATGTTTCTGTCATCAGCTCCTATAATTTTGAGTTTTATTGTTGTTAAGTTTGAGGTTTGTGTATAGATGTCTACATGGTGCTTTAGGATAAATTTTATGTAATTGAGTTTTATATGATGTTTGTTTGAGTTTTATTTTCTGCTTCTTTGAGTTTTATGTATATTATGTTTGAGTTTTACTGAAGTCTGATTTATGTGTCTGTCATCTGCTTCTATTAGTTTGAGTTTTATTGTTGTTAAGTTTGAGGTTTATGTATATAATGTTTGAGTTTTACTTGAGTATGATTTATGTTTCTGTCATCAGCTCCTATAATTTTGAGTTTTATTGTTGTTAAGTTTGAGGTTTATGTGTGTTATGTGTGAGGTTTACTGAAGTCTGATTTATGTGTCTGTCATCTGCTTCTATTAGTTTGAGTTTTATTGTTGTTAAGTTTGAGGTTTATGTATATTATGTTTGAGTTTTACTGAAGTCCGATTTATGTGTCTGTCATCTGCTTCTATTAGTTTGAGTTTTATTGTTGTTAAGTTTGAGGTTTATGTATATAATGTTTGAGTTTTACTTTAGTCTTATTTATGTTTCTGTCATCAGCTCCTATAATTTTGAGTTTTATTGTTGTTAAGTTTGAGGTTTGTGTATACATGTCTACATGGTGCTTTAGGATAAGTTTTATGTAATTGAGTTTTATATGATGTTTGTTTGAGTTTTATTTTCTGCTTCTTTGAGTTTTATGTATATTATGTTTGAGTTTTACTGAAGTCTGATTTATGTGTCTGTCATCTGCTTCTATTAGTTTGAGTTTTATTGTTGTTAAGTTTGAGGTTTATGTATATAATGTTTGAGTTTTACTTGAGTCTTATTTATGTTTCTGTCATCAGCTCCTATAATTTTGAGTTTTATTGTTGTTAACTTTGAGGTTTATGTATACATGTCTACATGGTGCTTTAGGATAAGTTTTATGTAATTGAGTTTTATATGATGTTTGTTTGAGTTTTATTTTCTGCTTCTTTGAGGTTTATGTATATTATGTTTGAGTTTTACTGAAGTCTGATTTATGTGTCTGTCATCTGCTTCTATTAGTTTGAGTTTTATTGTTGTTAAGTTTGAGGTTTATGTATATAATGTTTGAGTTTTTGTCACGCTCCAAAATCAAAATACGATTTTTAAAGATTTTCAAAAGACGCGACCGACCGTGTATCGTAAGATGGTCTTACGCCAACACGAAATCTCAACAAAACAAAAGCATAACTTTACGGAAACATAAACTTTGTAAAAAGGAAATGTGTCCAAGAGTAAGTATCAGAGCAAACTAAAACCCAAAGCAACTGTCTTCGAAACTAGCTACAAGTCTCTAGCTCAAACAACTAAAAAGCCAGGTCTGAACAAAAAAAATCCTACAAAGAACAATAACTCGAAAACTCCCAAGCAAACTCTAACACTGCTCACCCTGCTGACCGTCTGTAAAAAAAAGGAGTAAGGGGTGAGCTACAAACTCAGTAAGAGAATATCCTGGCACCTCCACCCGGATCAAGTAATGCTTCAAAATCATACATATATACATACAATAATATCACACGTAACAAAAGGTGCATGGAAAACGTAACGAAACATTTCGGCTCAACAGGCATGTACCTATGGCCACTAGTATAAGTCCGGTGGCACAGAGGTCGGCTTTACATAACAAAACAAAAACAAAGTACCCTACCAAAGGGTAAAACAGAAAGGCCTAGCACGACAAAATTCCCCGAAGGGTACAGAACGGTTCACAGGCACATCTGGAGCTCAAACATAACATTAGTCCATGCACTAGACAAAAACGGTTTACATCCATCACATGTAAAATTTCAAAACATTTACTTTGGGTAACACACTTGATCCTTATTTTCCTACTATATCAAGCCCCATAACTTGATATAATAGTTTTTTATGAAAATCATTCACAAAACTTGACTATACAATGAATCATACTTTTTATAGGTAATAATAATACTGAAAATATAAGCTTTGGTGTCAGAATATCCCCTTACCTCAACTAAACCGTAAGCTCCAAAACTCACAAGCTTCTAACCTCAGTCTAAGCACCTAACAGAACAAAGTAGTACAATTACTACTAGAAGCTACACCGGATAGCTAAACTAAAACAGAGCAAAACAAATAAATGGGAACAAGGGGACAAGAGATGGTGGAACACTGCAACATCAATGACATCATCACAAGAAACCAACATAAGAATTGCGTTGACATGATACGGGAATTGAATTGAGTTTGGGTAAATTGCATAATAACCCCTCAAAACACCAATGAAAACTCAACAAGTTGCAAATCTTGGAACCCAACCAATTCAGTAACGTGAATGCTCAAAGGAGAGGACGAAGAGGTGAAAAACTGACCAATACGGAAAGGACAGGGCAAGGTAATTAACAATAAAAATTACAATTGCAATATTAGTGAAATTGGTACAAACCTCTGAACAAGACAGAACGGTACGGCTAGCTACAGGCTGAAGCAAATAAAAAGTCTCTCTGAACAAATAAAGAACGTGGCAAAATCAATAAAGGCAACTCCAATAAATCATCTGACTGAAAGGAACAGAAGAAGCGAAAGCTCTTACCAGAAAATTGATGAGGACGGCGTTGAAGAGAGGAATAGACGAAACCTAGTTTTCTTTTGTGTTTAACGTAGTATTTGAAGAATATAAATATAATAAGTCAGAAAAGTCTAAATAGGAAATTTAATTAATTCCCACTCCTTTTCTTATTTGACTTATTAAACTCACTTCTTTTAATATTCTACTTAATAATACCTTTTTTAATAAATAAAGTATTAAATAAGCAAAATAAATTTCTGGGGTTTTACATCCTTCTCCCCTTAAAATAAGTTTCGTCCTCGAAACTTGAGATAAAATAAAATACATACCTTCATTTTCGAACAGCTGAGGGTATGACTTTCTCATTTCCTCTTCCAACTCCCAAGTAGCTTCCTTAGGTGAGTGATTTGACCACTGAACCTTCACGAAAGGTATCGAACGTCGTCTCAACTCTTGCACCTTACGATCAAGTATACCGATTGGAACCTCTTCGTAGGATAAATCCTCTCGAACTTCTAGAGGTTCATAACTCAATACATGAGTAGGATCAGGTACATATTTCCTCAACAATGATACGTGGAAAACATTATGCACACGTGATAGGTCCGGTGGTAATGCCAAACGATAAGCCACTTCACCAACTCTATCAAGAATTTCAAATGGTCCGATATAACGAGGGCTCAACTTCCCACGTTTTCCAAAACGCATCACACCCTTCCATGGAGAAATTTTCAAATGAACTGAATCACCAACATCAAACTCCAAATGTCTTCTTTTCAAATCCGCCCAACTTTTCTGTCGATTTTGAGCCACTTCGAGCCTTTTCTTTATTATCGGTATCTTTTCTTCGGCAATTCTTGCCAACTCCGGACCCAATAATCTCTTCTCACCAATGTCATCCCAATGTATCGGAGATCTACACTTCCTCCCATATAAAGCTTCATACGGTGCCATGCCGATGCTACTTTGATAGCTATTGTTGTAAGCAAACTCCACTAACTTCAGATATCACCCCAACTTCCTTTGAAGTCCATAACACAAGCTCTCAACATATCCTCCAAAATCTGAATTGTTCTTTCTGACTGTCCATCTGTCTGCGGATGAAAAGCCGTACTAACCTTCAACTGTGTTTCGAGAGCAGACTGTAAACTCTTCCAAAACTGAGAAGCAAACCTTGGATCACGATCAGAAATTATGCTCACTGGAACTCCATGAAGGCACACTATATGTTTCACATACTTCTTCGCTAGCTTATCCAGTGGTGTCGTCTTCTTTATCGGTAAGAAATGAGCTGATTTGGTAAGTCTATCCACAATCACCCATACAGAATCATGTCTCTTCCTCGGTGTAGGAGGTAAACCAGTAACAAAATCCATGGTTATGTGTTCCCACTTCCACTCAGGAATTTCCAAGTTCTGTAATGTACCAGCAACTCGTTGATGTTCTATCTTGACTTGCTGACAAGTGATGCATCTTGCAACAAAATCTGCTATATCACGCTTCATGCCCTTCCACCAAAAATGTTTTATCATGTCTCGGTACATCTTAGTGCTGCCGGGATGTACTGAAAATCGAGACTTATGAGCATCTGTTAGAATCTCTTCCTTCAGTTCAACATTCGATGGAACACATATTCTATTTCCGTACCTCAACGATCCGTCTCCATGGATCCCAAACCTGGGGTATAGATCTTTCCCCACACCATCAATAATCTTAACCAACTCCGGATCAGATTTTTGTGCTTCCTTAATGCGATCAATCAACATCGGCTGAGCAATAAGGCTAGCAATCATGCTCCCATGACCATTGGTAACCACCTCGATTTCAAGGTTCTCCAACTCTTCCTGAATCTTTCGCTGTGTAGTCAACAAGGATGCAATCACCGGAGCTTTTCTGCTAAGTGCGTCAGCGACGACATTAGCTTTACCGGGATGGTAATTAATACCCACATCATAATTTGAGTAGCTCTAACCACCTTCGTTGCCTCATGTTCAGCTCTTTTTGCGTAAACAAATACTTGAGGCTCTTATGGTCAGTATATATCTCACATCGCACACCATACAAATAATGTCGCCATATCTTCAAGGCAAAGATCACTGCTGCCAATTCCAAATCATGAGTAGGGTAATTTCGTTCATACGGCTTCAACTGTCGAGAGGCATAAGCTATCACCTTCTCCTTTTGCATCAAGACACACCCTAAACCATTTTTCGAAGCATCACTGTAGATAATATAGTCATCGACTTCGTTAGGTAAAGCCAAAACCGGCGCAGAGATCAAACGATTCTTCAGCTCTTCGAAACTCTTGGCGCACTCATCAGACCACTCAAACTTGACTCCTTTCTGAGTCAACCGAGTCAAGGGCAAGGATAATAGGGAGAATCCTTCAACAAACTTCCTGTAATAACCGGCGAAACCGAGAAAACTCCTTACTTCAGTCACATTGGTTGGACGAGGCCAACTCGTCACGGCTTCCACCTTAGACGGATCAACAGAAATTCCTTCACTCGATACGACATGGCCCAGAAATGCAACACTATCCAACCAGAACTCGCACTTACTGAATTTCGCAAACAACTGCTCTTCTCTCAGTCTTTCCATTACCAACCTCAAGTGTTCTGCATGTCCTTCCTCACTCTTCGAATAAATCAAAATGTCATCGATAAAGACCACCACAAACTGGTCTAAGTACTGCTTGAACACCGTATTCATCAAGTCCATAAAGGCTGCAGGAGCATTGGTTAGACCAAAAGGCATAACAACAAATTCGTAGTGGCCATACCTCGTGCGAAAAGCTGACTTAGGCACATCTCCAGCCTTAATCTTCAACTGGTGGTAGCCTGATCTCAAGTCGATCTTCGAGAAAACCTTAGCACCACGCAACTGGTCAAACAGATCATCTATCCTCGGAAGAGGATACCTATTCTTCACGGTAACTTTGTTCAGCTCCCGATAGTCGATACAAAGGCGCATACTTCCATCCTTCTTTTTCACAAATAACACCGGGGCTCCCCACGGAGATACACTCGGTCGAATAAAACCCTTGTCGAGTAACTCCTGAAGTTGAACTTTAAGTTCTCGCAACTCTGCGGGTGCCATTCTATACGGTGCCTTCGAAATCGGTTCAGTACCCGGGGCAAGTTTAATCTCAAACTCAATATTTCTATCCGGGGGTACACCCGGTAAATCTTCGGGAAACACATCAGGATACTCTTTAATGATCGGAATATCATCAAGCTCTAAACTTTTCTTCCGGGAATCAATTGCATAAGCTAAAAGCCGGTACAACCCTGTCTCAAAGCTTTTCGAGCTTGCACAGCTGAAATTATCGGCACACAAGACTTTTGAGTAGACACATCTCCCTGGAACATTGCTTCCGACTGTCCTGGAACTTGGAAATAGATCCTCTTCTCGAAACAATCTATCTTAGCATGGTAATTCGATAACCAGTCCATCCCCAGAATTACATCAAAGTCTAACATATCGAGCACTACTAAATCGGCAGGAAACTCTTTCTCACCTATGCGAACTATGCACTCTTTACAATAGTCATCACATACGACATTCTTTTTCACAGGGGTAGTTACATGCATAGAATCCACAAGTTTAGAAAGCAAAAAGTTCTTTGACTGGACAAACTTTCTGGAAATAAACGAATGAGAAGCACCAGAATCAAATAACACATAAGCCTCAGCAGAATTAACTGAAAGAGTACCTGTAACAACGTCGGTACTAGCATTAGCATCGCCTTGGGTGATCGTGAAAACCCTCCCATTGCTTTTCCCTTTGTTTGGTGCTCGACCCCCAGGTGCTACTGCAGACTGCTGCCCTTGGTCATTTTTTGGACAGTCCCTAATCTGGTGACGCGTATCACCACAACGAAAGCAACCACGTGTCTTCCAGCGACACTCCCCAGGATGATTCCTCTGACAGTTCTGACAAAACTTCGATACAAAACGAGCCCCATCTCCTTTAGCCACTTTGTTGCCACCTGAGTTGTTGCCTCTGCGAAACTGATCATGCGGCCTCTTCAAATCCCTCTTCGGTGGTAGATTCTTTGGAAGTGCCCTCTCCACAACCTTTGCACGCTCCACAGCATCAACCAGAGACTTATCCATGTGAGGGACCACACTCATACGAATATCCTCCCTCAAACAATTGCAAAATAAAGTGACTTTGCTGCTTTCGGACGCCATATAAGCCGGGGAGAAACGTCCCAACTCATGGAACTTATCCACCAAATCCAACACACTCATATCCCCCTGTTTCAGGTTAAGAAACTGTAGCTGCAACTCTAACTTCGTGGACTCGGGAAAGTACTGCTGAAGAAAAAGTTCTTTGAATCGCACCCAAGTCATCGGGTTGGCGGCACTCTCCTGGGTAATCTTCGTCGCATCCCACCAGAACTTAGCATTCCCAGCTAAATGTGGGACAGTGACCCTCAACCAAACTTCCTCTGGAAACTCCAATGCCCGAAACCTCTCTTCGATTCCAGTGATCCATTTTTCAGCCTTAAGTGGATCCGAACCACCCTCAAACTCCGGATAGTGAGTCCTCTGAAACCTCTCAAAGCATGAAACTGAGGACTGTCTCGGTGCCAACAACTGTTGTTGCTGCTCCAACAAGTTTGCCACCGCATTCAGTGCCCTAGCAGCATCATCCTGCTGCGGAGGAGGTGATGGAGATCGATACATCGCTTCCGGGTTCTCACGTTCGTCTCCATGGCGACCACCAGTCCGACCTCCGTTGCCTCCACCTCTTCCTCTTTTCTTACGACCAGCCATTTTCGCACTGTTGCAGAGTTAACCAAAGGATTAAGAACGAAACGCAAAGGTCCTAACAAAACATAGGCAAACTCCTAAACTAAACTTTCAAGATCAAGTCCTAAGGAGCTCTAGACACCCAAAAGATTCAAACCTGGCTCTGATACCACTTGTAACGACCCGGCCCACTAACGGGCCGAGACCCAGCCCAACGGGCCGGCAAGGTTACTCATGGGCGCTCTCCGGGGTGATATGCTGGCCCCACAGACCAACATGAGTTCTAATCCGCGCACTTTGTCCTCACTCATGCGAGCACCAGGAACTTCCCAGTGGGTCACCCATCCTAGAATTGCTCCAGAGCAAGCACGCTTAACTTTGAAGTTCTTCTAGGTGGATTCCCGAAAAGAAAGGTGCACCTTGTTGGTATGAGTAGCGTTCTCAACCCTTTTAAGCTTCTGAAATCTGGGGCGTTACAGTTTTACTTGAGTCTGATTTATGTTTTTGTCATCAGCTCCTATAATTTTGAGTTTTATTGTTGTTAAGTTTGAGGTTTGTGTATAGATGTCTACATGGTGCTTTAGGATAAGTTTTATGTAATTGAGTTTTATATGATGTTTGTTTTAGTTTTATTTTCTGCTTCTTTGAGTTTATCTATATTATGTTTGAGTTTTACTGAAGTCTGATTTATGTGTCTGTCATCTGCTTCTATTAGTTTGAGTTTTATTGTTGTTAAGTTTGAGGTTTATGTATATAATGTTTGAGTTTTACTTGAGTGTTATTTATGTTTCTGTCATCAACTCCTATAATTTTGAGTTTTATTGTTGTTAAGTTTGAGGTTTATGTATGTTATTTTTGAGGTTTACTGAAGTCTGATTTTATGTGTCTGTCATCTGCTTCTATTAGTTTGAGTTTTATTGTTGTTAAGTTTGAGGTTTATGTATATTATATTTGAATTTTACTGAAGACTGATTTATGTATCTGTCATCTGCTTCTATTAGTTTGAGTTTTATTGTTGTTAAGTTTGAGGTTTATGTATATAATGTTTGAGTTTTACTTGAGTCTGATTTATGTTTCTGTCATTAGCTCCTATAATTTTGAGCTTTATTGTTGTAAATTTTGAGGTTTATGTATATTATGTTTGAGTTTTACTAATGTCTGATTTATGTGTCTATCATCTGCTTCTATTAGTTTGAGTTTTATTGTTGTTAAGTTTGAGGTTTATGTATATTATGTTTGAGTTTTACTGAAGTCTGATTTATGTGTCTGTCATCTGCTTCTATTAGTTTGAGTTTTATTTGTTGTTAAGTTTGAGGTTTATGTATATAATGTTTGAGTTTTACTTGAGTCTGATTTATGTTTCTGTCATCAGCTCCTATAATTTTGAGTTTTATTGTTGTTAAGTTTGAGGTTTGTGTATAGATGTCTACATGGTGCTTTAGGATAAGTTTTATGTAATTGAGTTTTATATGATGTTTGTTTGAGTTTTATTTTCTGCTTCTTTGAGTTTTATGTATATTATGTTTGAGTTTTACTGAAGTCTGATTTATGTGTCTGTCATCTGCTTCTATTAGTTTGAGTTTTATTGTTGTTAAGTTTGAGGTTTACGTATATAATGTTTGAGTTTTACTTGAGTATGATTTATGTTTCTGTCATCAGCTCCTATAATTTTGAGTTTTATTGTTGTTAAGTTTGAGGTTTATGTATGTTATGTGTGAGGTTTACTGAAGTCTGATTTATGTGTCTGTCATCTGCTTCTATTAGTTTGAGTTTTATTGTTGTTAAGTTTGAGGTTTATGTATATTATGTTTGAGTTTTACTGAAGTCCGATTTATGTGTCTGTCATCTGCTTCTATTAGTTTGAGTTTTATTGTTGTTAAGTTTGAGGTTTATGTATATAATGTTTGAGTTTTACTTTAGTCTTATTTATGTTTCTGTCATCAGCTCCTATAATTTTGAGTTTTATTGTTATTAAGTTTGAGGTTTGTGTATACATGTCTACATGGTGCTTTAGGATAAGTTTTATGTAATTGAGTTTTATATGATGTTTGTTTGAGTTTTATTTTCTGCTTCTTTGAGTTTTATGTATATTATGTTTGAGTTTTACTGAAGTCTGATTTATGTGTCTGTCATCTGCTTCTATTAGTTTGAGTTTTATTGTTGTTAAGTTTGAGGTTTATGTATATAATGTTTGAGTTTTACTTGAGTCTGATTTATGTTTCTGTCATCAGCTCCTATAATTTTGAGTTTTATTGATGTTAAGTTTGAGGTTTGTGTATAGATGTCTACATGGTGCTTTATGATAAGTTTTATGTAATTGAGTTTTATATGATGTTTGTTTGAGTTTTATTTTCTGCTTCTTTGAGTTTATGTATATTATGTTTGAGTTTTACAGAAGTCTGATTTATGTGTCTGTCATCTGCTTCTATTAGTTTGAGTTTTATTGTTGTTAAGTTTGAGGTTTATGTATATAATGTTTGAGTTTTACTTGAGTCTTATTTATGTTTCTGTCATCAGCTCCTATAATTTTGAGTTTTATTGTTGTTAAGTTTGAGGTTTATGTATGTTATGTTTGAGGTTTACTGAAGTCTGATTTATGTGTCTGTCATCTGCTTCTATTAGTTTGAGTTTTATTGTTCTTAAGTTTGAGGTTTATGTATATTATGTTTGAGTTTTACTGAAGTCCGATTTATGTGTCTGTCATCTGCTTCTATTAGTTTGAGTTTTATTGTTGTTAAGTTTGAGGTTTATGTATATAATGTTTGAGTTTTACTTTAGTCTTATTTATGTTTCTGTCATCAGCTCCTATAATTTTGAGTTTTATTGTTATTAAGTTTGAGGTTTGTGTATACATGTCTACATGGTGCTTTAGGATAAGTTTTATGTAATTGAGTTTTATATGATGTTTGTTTGAGTTTTATTTTCTGCTTCTTTGAGTTTTATGTATATTATGTTTGAGTTTTACTGAAGTCTGATTTATGTGTCTGTCATCTGCTTCTATTAGTTTGAGTTTTATTGTTGTTAAGTTTGAGGTTTATGTATATAATGTTTGAGTTTTACTTGAGTCTTATTTATGTTTCTGTCATAAGCTCCTATAATTTTGAGTTTTATTGTTGTTAAGTTTGAGGTTTATGTATACATGTCTACATGGTGCTTTAGGATAAGTTTTATGTAATTGAGTTTTATATGATGTTTGTTTGAGTTTTATTTTCTGCTTCTTTGAGGTTTATGTATATTGTGTTTGAGTTTTACTGAAGTCTGATTTATGTGTCTGTCATCTGCTTCTATTAGTTTGAGTTTTATTGTTGTTAAGTTTGAGGTTTATGTATATAATGTTTGAGTTTTACTTGAGTCTGATTTATGTTTCTGTCATCAGCTCCTATAATTTTGAGTTTTATTGATGTTAAGTTTGAGGTTTGTGTATAGATGTCTACATGGTGCTTTATGATAAGTTTTATGTAATTGAGTTTTATATGATGTTTGTTTGAGTTTTATTTTCTGCTTCTTTGAGTTATGTATATTATGTTTGAGTTTTACTGAAGTCTGATTTATGTGTCTGTCATCTGCTTCTATTAGTTTGAGTTTTATTGTTGTTAAGTTTGAGGTTTATGTATATAATGTTTGAGTTTTACTTGAGTCTTATTTATGTTTCTGTCATCAGCTCCTATAATTTTGAGTTTTATTGTTGTTAAGTTTGAGGTTTATGTATGTTATGTTTGAGGTTTACTGAAGTCTGATTTTATGTGTCTGTCATCTGCTTCTATTAGTTTGAGTTTTATTGTTGTTAAGTTTGAGGTTTATGTATATTATATTTGAATTTTACTGAAGTCTGATTTATGTATCTGTCATCTGCTTCTATTAGTTTGAGTTTTATTGTTGTTAAGTTTGAGGTTTATGTATATAATGTTTGAGTTTTACTTGAGTCTGATTTATGTTTCTCTCATTAGCTCCTATAATTTTGAGCTTTATTGTTGTAAAGTTTGAGGTTTATGTATATTATGTTTGAGTTTTACTAATGTCTGATTTATGTGTCTATCATCTGCTTCTATTAGTTTGAGTTTTATTGTTGTTAAGTTTGAGGTTTATGTATATTATGTTTGAGTTTTACTGAAGTCTGATTTATGTGTCTGTAATCTGCTTCTATTAGTTTGAGTTTTATTTGTTGTTAAGTTTGAGGTTTATGTATATAATGTTTGAGTTTTACTTGAGTATGATTTATGTTTCTGTCATCAGCTCCTATAATTTTGAGTTTTATTGTTGTTAAGTTTGAGGTTTATGTATGTTATGTTTGAGGTTTACTGAAGTCTGATTTATGTGTCTGTCATTTGCATCTATTAGTTTGAGTTTTATTGTTGTTAAGTTTGAGATTTATGTATATTATGTTTGAGTTTTACTGAAGTCTGATTTATGTGTCTGTCATCTGCTTCTATTAGTTTGAGTTTTATTGTTGTTAAGTTTGAGGTTTATGTATATAATGTTTGAGTTTTACTTTAGTCTTATTTATGTTTCTGTCATCAGCTCCTATAATTTTGAGTTTTATTGTTGTTAAGTTTGAGGTTTGTGTATACATGTCTACATGGTGCTTTAGGATAAGTTTTATGTAATTGAGTTTTATATGATGTTTGTTTGAGTTTTATTTTCTGCTTCTTTGAGTTTTATGTATATTATGTTTGAGTTTTACTGAAGTCTGATTTATGTGTCTGTCATCTGCTTCTATTAGTTTGAGTTTTATTGTTGTTAAGTTTGAGGTTTATGTATATAATGTTTGAGTTTTACTTGAGTCTTATTTATGTTTCTGTCATCAGCTCCTATAATTTTGAGTTTTATTGTTGTTAAGTTTGAGGTTTATGTATACATGTCTACATGGTGCTTTAGGATAAGTTTTATGTAATTGAGTTTTATATGATGTTTGTTTGAGTTTTATTTTCTGCTTCTTTGAGGTTTATGTATATTATGTTTGAGTTTTACTGAAGTCTGATTTATGTGTCTGTCATCTGCTTCTATTAGTTTGAGTTTTATTGTTGTTAAGTTTGAGGTTTATGTATATAATGTTTGAGTTTTACTTGAGTCTGATTTATGTTTCTGTCATCAGCTCCTATAATTTTGAGTTTTATTGTTGTTAAGTTTGAGGTTTGTGTATAGATGTCTACATGGTGCTTTAGGATAAGTTTTATGTAATTGAGTTTTATATGATGTTTGTTTGAGTTTTATTTTCTGCTTCTTTGAGTTTATGTATATTATGTTTGAGTTTTACTGAAGTCTGATTTATGTATCTGTCATCTGCTTCTATTAGTTTGAGTTTTATTGTTGTTAAGTTTGAGGTTTATGTATATAATGTTTGAGTTTTACTTGAGTCTTATTTATGTTTCTATCATTAGCTCCTATAATTTTGAGTTTTATTGTTGTTAAGTTTGAGGTTTATGTATGTTATGTTTGAGGTTTACTGAAGTCTGATTTTATGTGTCTGTCATCTGCTTCTATTAGTTTGAGTTTTATTGTTGTTAAGTTTGAGGTTTATGTATATTATATTTGAATTTTACTGAAGTCTGATTTATGTATCTGTCATCTGCTTCTATTAGTTTGAGTTTTATTGTTGTTAAGTTGAGGTTTATGTATATAATGTTTGAGTTTTACTTGAGTATGATTTATGTTTCTGCCATCAACTCCTATAATTTTGAGTTTTATTGTTGTTAAGTTTGAGGTTTATGTATGTTATGTTTGAGGTTTACTGAAGTCTGATTTATGTGTCTTTCATTTGCTTCTATTAGTTTGAGTTTTATTGTTGTTATGTTTGAGGTTTATGTATATTATGTTTGACTTTTACTGAAGTCTGATTTATGTGTCTGTAATCTGCTTCTATTTGTTTCAGTTTTATTGTTGTTAAGTTTGAGGTTTATGTATATAATGTTTGAGTTTTACTTGAGTCTGATTTATGTTTATGTCATCAGCTCCTATAATTTTGAGTTTTATTGTTGTTAAGTTTGAGGTTTGTGTATAGATGTGTACATGGTGCTTTAGGATAAGTTTTATGTAATTGAGTTTTATATGATGTTTGTTTGAGTTTTATTTTCTGCTTCTTTGAGTTTATGTATATTATGTTTGAGTTTTACTGAAGTCTGATTTATGTGTCTGTCATCTGCTTCTATTAGTTTGAGTTTTATTGTTGTTAAGTTTGAGGTTTATATATATAATGTTTGAGTTTTACTTGAGTCTTATTTATGTTTCTGTCATCAGCTCCTATAATTTTGAGTTTTATTGTTGTTAAGTTTGAGGTTTATGTATGTTATGTGTGAGGTTTACTGAAGTCTGATTTATGTGTCTGTCATCTGCTTCTATTAGTTTGAGTTTTATTGTTGTTAAGTTTGAGGTTTATGTATATTATGTTTGAGTTTTACTGAAGTCCGATTTATGTGTCTGTCATCTGCTTCTATTAGTTTGAGTTTTATTGTTGTTAAGTTTGAGGTTTATGTATATAATGTTTGAGTTTTACTTTAGTCTTATTTATGTTTCTGTCATCAGCTCCTATAATTTTGAGTTTTATTGTTATTAAGTTTGAGGTTTGTGTATACATGTCTACATGGTGCTTTAGGATAAGTTTTATGTAATTGAGTTTTATATGATGTTTGTTTGAGTTTTATTTTCTGCTTCTTTGAGTTTTATGTATATTATGTTTGAGTTTTACTGAAGTCTGATTTATGTGTCTGTCATCTGCTTCTATTAGTTTGAGTTTTATTGTTGTTAAGTTTGAGGTTTATGTATATAATGTTTGAGTTTTACTTGAGTCTGATTTATGTTTCTGTCATCAGCTCCTATAATTTTGAGTTTTATTGATGTTAAGTTTGAGGTTTGTGTATAGATGTCTACATGGTGCTTTATGATAAGTTTTATGTAATTGAGTTTTATATGATGTTTGTTTGAGTTTTATTTTCTGCTTCTTTGAGTTTATGTATATTATGTTTGAGTTTTACAGAAGTCTGATTTATGTGTCTGTCATCTGCTTCTATTAGTTTGAGTTTTATTGTTGTTAAGTTTGAGGTTTATGTATATAATGTTTGAGTTTTACTTGAGTCTTATTTATGTTTCTGTCATCAGCTCCTATAATTTTGAGTTTTATTGTTGTTAAGTTTGAGGTTTATGTATGTTATGTTTGAGGTTTACTGAAGTCTGATTTATGTGTCTGTCATCTGCTTCTATTAGTTTGAGTTTTATTGTTCTTAAGTTTGAGGTTTATGTATATTATGTTTGAGTTTTACTGAAGTCCGATTTATGTGTCTGTCATCTGCTTCTATTAGTTTGAGTTTTATTGTTGTTAAGTTTGAGGTTTATGTATATAATGTTTGAGTTTTACTTTAGTCTTATTTATGTTTCTGTCATCAGCTCCTATAATTTTGAGTTTTATTGTTATTAAGTTTGAGGTTTGTGTATACATGTCTACATGGTGCTTTAGGATAAGTTTTATGTAATTGAGTTTTATATGATGTTTGTTTGAGTTTTATTTTCTGCTTCTTTGAGTTTTATGTATATTATGTTTGAGTTTTACTGAAGTCTGATTTATGTGTCTGTCATCTGCTTCTATTAGTTTGAGTTTTATTGTTGTTAAGTTTGAGGTTTATGTATATAATGTTTGAGTTTTACTTGAGTCTTATTTATGTTTCTGTCATAAGCTCCTATAATTTTGAGTTTTATTGTTGTTAAGTTTGAGGTTTATGTATACATGTCTACATGGTGCTTTAGGATAAGTTTTATGTAATTGAGTTTTATATGATGTTTGTTTGAGTTTTATTTTCTGCTTCTTTGAGGTTTATGTATATTGTGTTTGAGTTTTACTGAAGTCTGATTTATGTGTCTGTCATCTGCTTCTATTAGTTTGAGTTTTATTGTTGTTAAGTTTGAGGTTTATGTATATAATGTTTGAGTTTTACTTGAGTCTGATTTATGTTTCTGTCATCAGCTCCTATAATTTTGAGTTTTATTGATGTTAAGTTTGAGGTTTGTGTATAGATGTCTACATGGTGCTTTATGATAAGTTTTATGTAATTGAGTTTTATATGATGTTTGTTTGAGTTTTATTTTCTGCTTCTTTGAGTTTATGTATATTATGTTTGAGTTTTACTGAAGTCTGATTTATGTGTCTGTCATCTGCTTCTATTAGTTTGAGTTTTATTGTTGTTAAGTTTGAGGTTTATGTATATAATGTTTGAGTTTTACTTGAGTCTTATTTATGTTTCTGTCATCAGCTCCTATAATTTTGAGTTTTATTGTTGTTAAGTTTGAGGTTTATGTATGTTATGTTTGAGGTTTACTGAAGTCTGATTTTATGTGTCTGTCATCTGCTTCTATTAGTTTGAGTTTTATTGTTGTTAAGTTTGAGGTTTATGTATATTATATTTGAATTTTACTGAAGTCTGATTTATGTATCTGTCATCTGCTTCTATTAGTTTGAGTTTTATTGTTGTTAAGTTTGAGGTTTATGTATATAATGTTTGAGTTTTACTTGAGTCTGATTTATGTTTCTCTCATTAGCTCCTATAATTTTGAGCTTTATTGTTGTAAAGTTTGAGGTTTATGTATATTATGTTTGAGTTTTACTAATGTCTGATTTATGTGTCTATCATCTGCTTCTATTAGTTTGAGTTTTATTGTTGTTAAGTTTGAGGTTTATGTATATTATGTTTGAGTTTTACTGAAGTCTGATTTATGTGTCTGTAATCTGCTTCTATTAGTTTGAGTTTTATTTGTTGTTAAGTTTGAGGTTTATGTATATAATGTTTGAGTTTTACTTGAGTATGATTTATGTTTCTGCCATCAGCTCCTATAATTTTGAGTTTTATTGTTGTTAAGTTTGAGGTTTATGTATGTTATGTTTGAGGTTTACTGAAGTCTGATTTATGTGTCTGTCATTTGCATCTATTAGTTTGAGTTTTATTGTTGTTAAGTTTGAGATTTATGTATATTATGTTTGAGTTTTACTGAAGTCTGATTTATGTGTCTGTCATCTGCTTCTATTAGTTTGAGTTTTATTGTTGTTAAGTTTGAGGTTTATGTATATAATGTTTGAGTTTTACTTTAGTCTTATTTATGTTTCTGTCATCAGCTCCTATAATTTTGAGTTTTATTGTTGTTAAGTTTGAGGTTTGTGTATACATGTCTACATGGTGCTTTAGGATAAGTTTTATGTAATTGAGTTTTATATGATGTTTGTTTGAGTTTTATTTTCTGCTTCTTTGAGTTTATGTATATTATGTTTGAGTTTTACTGAAGTCTGATTTATGTGTCTGTCATCTGCTTCTATTAGTTTGAGTTTTATTGTTTTTAAGTTTGAGGTTTATGTATATAATGTTTGAGTTTTACTTGAGTCTTATTTATGTTTCTGTCATCAGCTCCTATAATTTTGAGTTTTATTGTTGTTAAGTTTGAGGTTTATGTATACATGTCTACATGGTGCTTTAGGATAAGTTTTATGTAATTGAGTTTTATATGATGTTTGTTTGAGTTTTATTTTCTGCTTCTTTGAGGTTTATGTATATTATGTTTGAGTTTTACTGAAGTCTGATTTATGTGTCTGTCATCTGCTTCTATTAGTTGAGTTTTTATTGTTGTTAAGTTTGAGGTTTATGTATATAATGTTTGAGTTTTACTTGAGTCTGATTTATGTTTCTGTCATCAGCTCCTATAATTTGAGTTTTATTGTTGTTAAGTTTGAGGTTTGTGTATAGATGTCTACATGGTGCTTTAGGATAAGTTTTATGTAATTGAGTTTTATATGATGTTTGTTTGAGTTTTATTTTCTGCTTCTTTGAGTTTATGTATATTATGTTTGAGTTTTACTGAAGTCTGATTTATGTATCTGTCATCTGCTTCTATTAGTTTGAGTTTTATTGTTGTTAAGTTGAGGTTTATGTATATAATGTTTGAGTTTTACTTGAGTCTTATTTATGTTTCTATCATTAGCTCCTATAATTTTGAGTTTTATTGTTGTTAAGTTTGAGGTTTATGTATGTTATGTTTGAGGTTTACTGAAGTCTGATTTTATGTGTCTGTCATCTGCTTCTATTAGTTGAGTTTTATTGTTGTTAAGTTTGAGGTTTATGTATATTATATTTGAATTTTACTGAAGTCTGATTTATGTATCTGTCATCTGCTTCTATTAGTTTGAGTTTTATTGTTGTTAAGTTGAGGTTTATGTATATAATGTTTGAGTTTTACTTGAGTATGATTTATGTTTCTGCCATCAGCTCCTATAATTTTGAGTTTTATTGTTGTTAAGTTTGAGGTTTATGTATGTTATGTTTGAGGTTTACTGAAGTCTGATTTATGTGTCTTTCATTTGCTTCTATTAGTTTGAGTTTTATTGTTGTTATGTTTGAGGTTTATGTATATTATGTTTGACTTTTACTGAAGTCTGATTTATGTGTCTGTAATCTGCTTCTATTTGTTTCAGTTTTATTGTTGTTAAGTTTGAGGTTTATGTATATAATGTTTGAGTTTTACTTGAGTCTGATTTATGTTTATGTCATCAGCTCCTATAATTTTGAGTTTTATTGTTGTTAAGTTTGAGGTTTGTGTATAGATGTGTACATGGTGCTTTAGGATAAGTTTTATGTAATTGAGTTTTATATGATGTTTGTTTGAGTTTTATTTTCTGCTTCTTTGAGTTTATGTATATTATGTTTGAGTTTTACTGAAGTCTGATTTATGTGTCTGTCATCTGCTTCTATTAGTTGAGTTTTATGTTGTTAAGTTTGAGGTTTATATATATAATGTTTGAGTTTTACTTGAGTCTTATTTATGTTTCTGTCATCAGCTCCTATAATTTTGAGTTTATTGTTGTTAAGTTTGAGGTTTATGTATGTTATGTTTGAGGTTTACTGAAGTCTGATTTTATGTGTCTGTCATCTGCTTCTATTAGTTTGAGTTTTATTGTTGTTAAGTTTGAGGTTTATGTATATTATATTTGAATTTACTGAAGTCTGATTTATGTATCTGTCATCTGCTTCTATTAGTTTGAGTTTTATTGTTGTTAAGTTTGAGGTTTATGTATATAATGTATGAGTTTTACTTGAGTCTGATTTATGTTTCTGTCATTAGCTCCTATAATTTTGAGCTTTATTGTTGTAAAGTTTGAGGTTTATGTATATTATGTTTGAGTTTTACTGATGTCTGATTTATGTGTCTATCATCTGCTTCTATTAGTTTGAGTTTTATTGTTGTTAAGTTTGAGGTTTATGTATATTATGTTTGAGTTTTACTGAAGTCTGATTTATGTGTCTGTCATCTGCTTCTATTAGTTTGCGTTTTATTTTGTTGTAAGTTTGAGGTTTATGTATATAATGTTTGAGTTTTACTTGAGTATGATTTATGTTTCTGTCATCAGCTCCTATAATTTTGAGTTTTATTGTTGTTAAGTTTGAGGTTTATGTATGTTATGTTGAGGTTTACTGAAGTCTGATTTATGTGTCTGTCATTTGCTTCTATTAGTTTGAGTTTTATTGTTGTTAAGTTTTGAGGTTTATGTATATTATGTTTGAGTTTTACTGAAGTCTGATTTATGTGTCTGTAATCTGCTTCTATTAGTTTGAGTTTCATTGTTGTTAAGTTTGAGGTTTATGTACATAATGTTTGAGTTTTACTTGAGTCTGATTTATGTTTCTGTCATCAGCTCCTATAATTTTGAGTTTTATTGTTGTTAAGTTTGAGGTTTGTGTATACATGTCTACATGGTGCTTTAGGATAAGTTTTATGTAATTGAGTTTTATATGATGTTTGTTTGAGTTTTATTTTCTGCTTATTTGAGTTTTATGTATATTATGTTTGAGTTTTACTGAAGTCTGATTTATGTGTCTGTCATCTGCTTCTATTAGTTTGAGTTTTATTGTTGTTAAGTTTGAGGTTTATGTATATAATGTTTGAGTTTTACTTGAGTATGATTTATGTTTCTGTCATCAGCTCCTATAATTTTGAGTTTTATTGTTGTTAAGTTTGAGGTTTATGTATGTTATGTTTGAGGTTTACTGAAGTCTGATTTATGTGTCTGTCATTTGCTTCTATTAGTTTGAGTTTTATTGTTGTTAAGTTTGAGGTTTATGTATATTATGTTTGAGTTTTACTGAAGTCTGATTTATGTGTCTGTCATCTGCTTCTATTAGTTTGAGTTTTATTTGTTGTTAAGTTTGAGGTTTATGTATATAATGTTTGAGTTTTACTTGAGTATGATTTATGTTTCTGTCATCAGCTCCTATAATTTTGAGTTTTATTGTTGTTAAGTTTGAGGTTTATGTATGTTATGTTTGAGGTTTACTGAAGTCTGATTTATGTGTCTGTCATTTGCTTCTATTAGTTGAGTTTTATTGTTGTTAAGTTTGAGGTTTATGTATATTATGTTTGAGTTTTACTGAAGTCTGATTTATGTGTCTGTAATCTGCTTCTATTAGTTTGAGTTTCATTGTTGTTAAGTTTGAGGTTTATGTATATAATGTTTGAGTTTTACTTTAGTCTTATTTATGTTTCTGTCATCAACTCCTATAATTTGAGTTTTATTGTTGTTAAGTTTGAGGTTTGTGTATGTTATGTTTGAGGTTTACTGAAGTCTGATTTATGTGTCTGTCATTTGCTTCTATTAGTTTGAGTTTTATTGTTGTTAAGTTTGAGGTTTATGTATATTATGTTTGAGTTTTACTGAAGTCTGATTTATGTGTCTGTAATCTGCTTCTATTAGTTTGAGTTTCATTGTTGTTAAGTTTGAGGTTTATGTATATAATGTTTGAGTTTTACTTGAGTCTGATTTATGTTTCTGTCATCAGCTCCTATAATTTTGAGTTTTATTGTTGTTAAGTTTGAGGTTTGTGTATACATGTCTACATGGTGCTTTAGGATAAGTTTTATGTAATTGAGTTTTATATGATGTTTGTTTGAGTTTTATTTTCTGCTTCTTTGAGTTTTATGTATATTATGTTTGAGTTTTACTGAAGTCTGATTTATGTGTCTGTCATCTGCTTCTATTAGTTTGAGTTTTATTGTTGTTAAGTTTGAGGTTTATGTATATAATGTTGAGTTTTTACTTGAGTATTATTTATGTTTCTGTCATCAGCTCCTATAATTTTGAGTTTTATTGTTGTTAAGTTTGAGGTTTATGTATGTTATGTTGAGGTTTACTGAAGTCTGATTTATGTGTCTGTCATCTTGCTTCTATTAGTTTGAGTTTTATGTTGTTAGTTTTGAGGTTTATGTATCTTATGTTTGAGTTTTACTGAAGTCTGATTATGTGTCTGTCATCTGCTTCTATTAGTTTGAGTTTTATTGTTGTTAAGTTTGAGGTTTATGTATATAATGTTTGAGTTTTACTTGAGTCTGATTATGTTTCTGTCATTAGCTCCTATAATTTTGAGCTTTATTGTTGTAAAGTTTGAGTTTATGTATATTATGTTAAGGTCTTACTGATGTCTGATTTATGTGTCTATCATGTGCTTCTTTAGTTTGAGTTTATTGGTTGTTAAGTTTGAGGTTTATGTATATTATGTTTGAGTTTTACTGAAGTCTGATTTATGTGTCTGTCATTTGATTCTATTAGGTTGAGTTTATTTGTTGTTAAGTTTGAGGTTTTATGTAATAATGTTTGAGTTTTACTTGAGATGATTTATGTTTCTGTCATCAGCTCCTATAAATTTTTGAGTTTTATTGTTGTAAGTTGAGGTTTATGTATGTTATGTTGAGGTTTAATGAAGTCTGATTTATGTGTCTTCATTTGCTTCTATTAGTTTGAGTTTTATGTGTTAGTTTGAGGTTTATGTATATTATGTTGAGTTTTACTGAAGTCTGATTATGTGTCTGTAATCTGCTTCTATTAGTTTGAGTTTTATTGTTGTTAAGTTTGAGGTTTATGTATATAATGTTTGAGTTTTACTTGAGTCTGATTTATGTTTCTGTCATCAGCTCCTATAATTTGAGTTTTATTGTTGTTAAGTTGAGGTTTGTGTATAGATGTCTACATGGTGCTTTAGGATAAGTTTTATGTAATTGAGTTTTATATGATGTTTGTTTGAGTTTTATTTTCTGCTTCTTTGAGTTTTATGTATATTATGTTTGAGTTTTACTGAAGTCTGATTTATGTGTCTGTCATCTGCTTCTATTAGTTTGAGTTTTATTGTTGTTAAGTTGAGGTTTATGTATATAATGTTTGAGTTTTACTTGAGTCTTATTTATGTTTCTGTCATCAGCTCCTATAATTTTGAGTTTTATTGTTGTTAAGTTTGAGGTTTATGTATGTTATGTTTGAGGTTTACTGAAGTCTGATTTATGTGTCTGTCATTTGCTTCTATTAGTTTGAGTTTTATTGTTGTTAAGTTTGAGGTTTATGTATATTATGTTTGAGTTTTACTGAAGTCTGATTTATGTGTCTGTCATCTGCTTCTATTAGTTTGAGTTTTATTGTTGTTAAGTTTGAGGTTTATGTATATAATGTTTGAGTTTTACTTGAGTCTGATTTATGTTTCTGTCATCAGCTCCTATAATTTTGAGTTTTATTGTTGTTAAGTTTGAGGTTTGTGTATAGATGTTACATGGTGCTTTAGGATAAGTTTTATGTAATTGAGTTTCATATGATGTTTGTTTGAGTTTTATTTTCTGCTTCTTTGAGTTTATGTATATTATGTTTGAGTTTTACTGAAGTCTGATTTATGTGTCTGTCATCTGCTTCTATTAGTTTGAGTTTTATTGTTGTTAAGTTTGAGGTTTATGTATATAATGTTTGAGTTTTACTTGAGTCTGATTTATGTTTCTGTCATCAGCTCCTATAATTTTGAGTTTTATTGTTGTTAAGTTTGAGGTTTATGTATGTTTGGAGGTTTACTGAAGTCTGATTTATGTGTCTGTCATCTGCTTCTATTAGTTTGAGTTTTATTGTTGTTAAGTTTGAGGTTTATGTATATTATGTTTGAGTTTTACTGAAGTCTGATTTATGTGTCTGTCATCTGCTTCTATTAGTTTGAGTTTTATTGTTGTTAAGTTTGAGGTTTATGTATATAATGTTTGAGTTTTACTTGAGTCTGATTTATGTTTCTGTCATCAGCTCCTATAATTTTGAGTTTTATTGTTGTTAAGTTTGAGGTTTATGTATGTTATGTTTGAGGTTTACTGAAGTCTGATTTATGTGTCTGTCATTTGCTTCTATTAGTTTGAGTTTTATTGTTGTTAAGTTTGAGGTTTATGTATATTATGTTTGAGTTTTACTGAAGTCTGATTTATGTGTCTGTCATCTGCTTCTATTAGTTTGAGTTTTATTGTTGTTAAGTTTGAGGTTTATGTATATAATGTTTGAGTTTTACTTGAGTCTGATTTATGTTTCTGTCATCAGCTCCTATAATTTTGAGTTTTATTGTTGTTAAGTTTGAGGTTTATGTATGTTATGTTTGAGGTTTACTGAAGTCTGATTTATGTGTCTGTCATCTTCTTATATTAGTTTGAGTTTTATTGTTGTTAAGTTTGAGGTTTATGTATATTATGTTTGAGTTTTACTGAAGTCTGATTTATGTGTCTGTCATCTGCTTCTATTAGTTTGAGTTTTATTGTTGTTAAGTTTGAGGTTTATGTATATAATGTTTGAGTTTTACTTGAGTCTGATTTATGTTTCTGTCATCAGCTCCTATAATTTTGAGTTTTATTGTTGTTAAGTTTGAGGTTTATGTATGTTATGTTTGAGGTTTACTGAAGTCTGATTTATGTGTCTGTCATTTGCTTCTATTAGTTTGAGTTTTATTGTTGTTAAGTTTGAGGTTTATGTATATTATGTTTGAGTTTTACTGAAGTCTGATTTATGTGTCTGTCATCTGCTTCTATTAGTTTGAGTTTTATTGTTGTTAAGTTTGAGGTTATGTATATAATGTTTGAGTTTTACTTGAGTCTGATTTATATTTCTGTCATAGCTCCTATAAATTTTTGAGTTTTATTGTTGTAAGTTTGAGGTTTGTGTATAGAGTTACATGTGTGCTTTAGGATAAGTTTTATGTAATTGAGTTTTATATGATGTTTGTTTGAGTTTATTTCTGCTTCTTGAGTTTATGTATATTATGTTTGAGTTTTACTGAAGTCTGATTTATGTGTCTGTCATCTGCTTCTATTAGTTTGAGTTTTATTGTTGTAAGTTTGAGGTTTATGTATATAATGTTTGGTTTTACTTGAGTCTTATTTATGTTTCTGTCATCAGCTCCTATAATTTTGAGTTTTATTGTTGTTACGTTGAGGTTTATGTATGTTATGTTGAGGTTACTGAGTCTGATTTTATGTGTCTGTCATCTGCTCTATTAGTTTGAGTTTATTGTTGTTACGTTTGGAGTTTATGTATATTATGTTTGAGTTTTACTGAAGTCTGATTTATGTGTCTGTCATCTGCTTCTATTAGTTGAGTTTTATTTGTTGTTAAGTTTGAGGTTTATGTATATAATGTTGAGTTTTACTTGAGTATGATTTATGTTTCTGTCATCAGCTTCCTATAATTTTGAGTTTTATTGTTGTTAAGTTTGAGGTTTATGTATGTTATGTTTGAGGTTTACTGATGTCTGATTTATGTGTCTGTCATCTGCTTCTATTAGTTTGAGTTTTATTGTTGTTAAGTTTGAGGTTTATGTATATTATGTTTGAGTTTTACTGAAGTCTGATTTATGTGTCTGTAATCTGCTTCTATTAGTTTGAGTTTTATTGTTGTTAAGTTTGAGGTTTATGTATATAATGTTTGAGTTTTTTACTTGAGTATGATTTATGTTCTGTCATCAGCTCCTATAATTTTGAGTTTTATTTGTTGTTAAGTTTGAGGTTATGTATGTTATGTTTGAGGTTTACTGAAGTCTGATTTATGTGTCTGTCATTTGCTTCTATTAGTTGAGTTTTATTGTTGTTAAGTTTGAGGTTTATGTATATTATGTTTGAGTTTTACTGAAGTCTGATTTATGTGTCTGTAATCTGCTTCTATTAGTTTGAGTTTTATTGTTGTAAGTTTGAGGTTTATGTATATAATGTTTGAGTTTTACTTGAGTCTGATTTATATTTCTGTCATCAGCTCCTATAATTTTGAGTTTTATTGTTGTTAAGTTTGAGGTTTGTGTATAGATGTCTACATGGTGCTTTAGGATAAGTTTATGTAATTGAGTTTTATATGATGTTTGTTTGAGTTTTATTTTCTGCTTCTTTGAGTTTATGTATATTATGTTTGAGTTTTACTGAAGTCTGATTTATGTGTCTGTCATCTGCTTCTATTAGTTTGAGTTTATTTGTTGTTAAGTTTGAGGTTTATGTATATAATGTTTGAGTTTTACTTGAGTATGATTTATGTTTCTGTCATCAGCTCCTATAATTTTGAGTTTTATTGTTGTTAAGTTTGAGGTTTATGTATGTTATGTTTGAGGTTTACTGAAGTCTGATTTATGTGTCTGTCATCTGCTTCTATAGTTTGAGTTTTATTGTTGTTAAGTTTGAGGTTTATGTATATTATGTTTGAGTTTTACTGAAGTCTGATTTATGTGTCTGTCATCTGCTTCTATTAGTTTGAGTTTTATTGTTGTTAAGTTTGAGGTTTATGTATATATGTTTGAGTTTTACTGAGTCTGATTTATGTGTCTGTCATCTGCTTCTATTAGTTTGAGTTTTATTGTTGTTAAGTTTGAGGTTTATGTATATAATGTTTGAGTTTTACTTGAGTCTGATTTATGTTTCTGTCATCAGCTCCTATAATTTTGAGTTTTATTGTTGTTAAGTTTGAGGTTTATGTATATTATGTTTGAGGTTTACTGAAGTCTGATTTATGTGTCTGTCATCTGCTTCTATTAGTTTGAGTTTTATTGTTGTTAAGTTTGAGGTTTATGTATATTATATTTGATTTTACTGAAGTCTGATTTATGTATCTGTCATCTGCTTCTATTAGTTTGAGTTTTATTGTTGTTAAGTTTGAGGTTTATGTATATAATGTTTGAGTTTTACTTGAGTCTGATTTATGTTTCTGTCATTAGCTCCTATAATTTTGAGCTTTATTGTTGTAAAGTTTGAGGTTTATGTATATTATGTTTGAGTTTTACTGATGTTGATTTATGTGTCTATCATCTGCTTCTATTAGTTTCAGTTTTATTGTTGTTAAGTTTGAGGTTTATGTATATTATTTTGAGTTTTACTGAAGTCTGATTTATGTGTCTGTCATCTGCTTTCTATTAGTTAGAGTTTTATTTGTTGTTAAGTTTGAGGTTATGTATATAATGTTTGAGTTTTACTTGAGTATGATTTATGTTCTGTCATCAGCTCCTATAATTTGTGTTTTATTGTTGTTAAGTTTGAGGTTTATGTATGTTATGTTTGAGGTTACTGAAGTCTGATTTATGTGTCTGTCATTTGCTTCTATTAGTTTGAGTTTTATTGTTGTTAAGTTTGAGGTTTATGTATATTATGTTTGAGTTTTACTGAAGTCTGATTTATGTGTCTGTAATCTGCTTCTATTAGTTTGAGTTTTATTGTTGTTAAGTTTGAGGTTTATGTATATAATGTTTGAGTTTTACTTGAGTTTGATTTATGTTTCTGTCATCAGCTCCTATAATTTTGAGTTTTATTGTTGTTAAGTTTGAGGTTTGTGTATAGATGTCTACATGGTGCTTTAGGATAGTTTTATGTAATTGAGTTTTATATGATGTTTGTTTGAGTTTTATTTTCTGCTTCTTTGAGTTTTATGTATATTATGTTTGAGTTTTACTGAAGTCTGATTTATGTGTCTGTCATCTGCTTCTATTAGTTTGAGTTTTATTGTTGTTAAGTTTGAGGTTTATGTATATAATGTTTGAGTTTTACTTGAGTATTATTTATGTTTCTGTCATCAGCTCCTATAATTTTGAGTTTTATTGTTGTTAAGTTTGAGGTTTATGTATGTTATGTTTGAGGTTTACTGAAGTCTGATTTTATGTGTCTGTCATCTACTTCTATTAGTTTGAGTTTTATTGTTGTTAAGTTTGAGGTTTATGTATATTATATTTGAATTTTACTGAAGTCTGATTTATGTATCTGTCATCTGCTTCTATTAGTTTGAGTTTTATTGTTGTTTAGTTTGAGGTTTATGTATATAATGTTTGAGTTTTACTTGAGTCTGATTTATGTTTCTGTCATTAGCTCCTATAATTTTGAGCTTTATTGTTGTAAAGTTTGAGGTTTATGTATATTATGTTTGAGTTTTACTGATGTCTGATTTATGTGTCTATCATGTGCTTCTCTTAGTTTGAGTTTTATTGTTGTTAAGTTTGAGGTTTATGTATATTATGTTTGAGTTTACTGAAGTCTGATTTATGTGTCTGTCATCTGCTTCTATTAGTTTGAGTTTTATTTGTTGTTAAGTTTGAGGTTTATGTATATAATGTTTGAGTTTTTACTTGAGTATGATTTATGTTTCTGTCATCAGCTCCTATAATTTTGAGTTTTATTGTTGTTAAGTTTGAGGTTTATGTATGTTATGTTTGAGGTTTACTGAAGTCTGATTTTATGTGTCTGTCATCTGCTTCTATTAGTTTGAGTTTTATTGTTGTTAAGTTTGAGGTTTATGTATATTATGTTTGAGTTTTACTGAAGTCTGATTTATGTGTCTGTCATCTGCTTCTATTAGTTTGAGTTTTATTTGTTGTTAAGTTTGAGGTTTATGTATATAATATTTGAGTTTTACTTGAGTATGATTTATGTTTCTCTCATCAGCTCCTATAATTTTGAGTTTTATTGTTGTTAAGTTTGAGGTTTATGTATGTTATGTTTGAGGTTTACTGAAGTCTGATTTATGTGTCTGTCATTTGCTTCTATTAGTTTGAGTTTTATTGTTGGTAAGTTTGAGGTTTATGTATATTATGTTTGAGTTTTACTGAAGTCTGATTTATGTGTCTGTCATCTGCTTCTATTAGTTTGAGTTTTATTTGTTGTTAAGTTTGAGGTTTATGTATATAATGTTTGAGTTTTACTTGAGTATGATTTATGTTTCTGTCATCAGCTCCTATAATTTTGAGTTTTATTGTTGTTAAGTTTGAGGTTTATGTATGTTATGTTTGAGGTTTACTGAAGTCTGATTTATGTGTCTGTCATTTGCTTCTATTAGTTTGAGTTTTATTGTTGTTAAGTTTGAGTTTATGTATATTATGTTTGAGTTTTACTGAAGTCTGATTTATGTGTCTGTCATCTGCTTCTATTAGTTTGAGTTTTATTGTTGTTAAGTTTGAGGTTTATGTATATAATGTTTGAGTTTTACTTGATTCTGATTTATATTTCTGTCATGAGCTCCTATAATTTTGAGTTTTATTGTTGTTAAGTTTGAGGTTTGTGTATAGATGTCTACATGGTGCTTTAGGATAAGTTTTATGTAATTGAGTTTTATATGATGTTTGTTTGAATTTTATTTTCTGCTTCTTTGAGTTTATGTATATTATGTTTGAGTTTTACTGAAGTCTGATTTATGTGTCTGTCATCTGCTTCTATTAGTTTGAGTTTTATTGTTGTTAAGTTTGAGGTTTATGTATATAATGTTTGAGTTTTACTTGAGTCTTATTTATGTTTCTGTCATCAGCTCCTATAATTTTGAGTTTTATTGTTGTTAAGTTTGAGGTTTATGTATGTTATGTTGAGGTTTACTGAAGTCTGATTTTATGTGTCTGTCATCTGCTTCTATTAGTTTGAGTTTTATTGTTGTTAAGTTTGAGGTTTATGTATATTATGTTTGAGTTTTACTGAAGTCTGATTTATGTGTCTGTCATCTGCTTCTATTAGTTTGAGTTTTATTTGTTGTTAAGTTTGAGGTTATGTATATAATATTTGAGTTTTACTTGAGTATGATTTATGTTTCTCTCATCAGCTCCTATAATTTTGAGTTTTATTGTTGTTAAGTTTGAGGTTTATGTATGTTATGTTTGAGGTTTACTGAAGTCTGATTTATGTGTCTGTCATTTGGTTCTATTAGTTTGAGTTTTATTGTTGTTAAGTTTGAGGTTTATGTATATTATGTTTGAGTTTTACTGAAGTCTGATTTATGTGTCTGTCATCTGCTTCTATTAGTTTGAGTTTTATTTGTTGTTAAGTTTGAGGTTTATGTATATAATGTTTGAGTTTTACTTGAGTATGATTTATGTTTCTGTCATCAGCTCCTATAATTTTGAGTTTTATTGTTGTTAAGTTTGAGGTTTATGTATGTTATGTTTGAGGTTTACTGAAGTCTGATTTATGTGTCTGTCATTTGCTTCTATTAGTTTGAGTTTTATTGTTGTTAAGTTTGAGGTTTATGTATATTATGTTTGAGTTTTACTGAAGTCTGATTTATGTGTCTGTAATCTGCTTCTATTAGTTTGAGTTTTATTGTTGTTAAGTTTGAGGTTTATGTATATAATGTTTGAGTTTTACTTGAGTCTGATTTATATTTCTGTCATCAGCTCCTATAATTTTGAGTTTTATTGTTGTTAAGTTTGAGGTTTGTGTATAGATGTCTACATGGTGCTTTAGGATAAGTTTTATGTAATTGAGTTTTATATGATGTTTGTTTGAATTTTATTTTCTGCTTCTTTGAGTTTATGTATATTATGTTTGAGTTTTACTGAAGTCTGATTTATGTGTCTGTCATCTGCTTCTATTAGTTTGAGTTTTATTGTTGTTAAGTTTGAGGTTTATGTATATAATGTTTGAGTTTTACTTGAGTCTTATTTATGTTTCTGTCATCAGCTCCTATAATTTTGAGTTTTATTGTTGTTAAGTTTGAGGTTTATGTATGTTATGTTTGAGGTTTACTGAAGTCTGATTTTATGTGTCTGTCATCTGCTTCTATTAGTTTGAGTTTTATTGTTGTTAAGTTTGAGGTTTATGTATATTATATTTGAATTTTACTGAAGTCTGATTTATGTATCTGTCATCTGCTTCTATTAGTTTGAGTTTTATTGTTGTTCAGTTTGAGGTTTATGTATATAATGTTTGAGTTTTACTTGAGTCTGATTTATGTTTCTGTCATTAGCTCCTATAATTTTGAGCTTTATTGTTGTAAAGTTTGAGGTTTATGTATATTATGTTTGAGTTTACTGATGTCTGATTTATGTGTCTATCATCTGCTTCTATTAGTTTGCAGTTTTATTGTTGTTAAGTTTGAGGTTTATGTATATTATTTTTGAGTTTTACTGAAGTCTGATTTATGTGTCTGTCATCTGCTTCTATTAGTTAGAGTTTTATTTGTTGTTAAGTTTGAGGTTTATGTATATAATGTTTGAGTTTTACTTGAGTATGATTTATGTTTCTGTCATCAGCTCCTATAATTTTGTGTTTTATTGTTGTTAAGTTTGAGGTTTATGTATGTTATGTTTGAGGTTTACTGAAGTCTGATTTATGTGTCTTTCATTTGCTTCTATTAGTTTGAGTTTTATTGTTGTTATGTTTGAGGTTTATGTATATTATGTTTGAGTTTTACTGAAGTCTGATTTATGTGTCTGTAATCTGCTTCTATTAGTTTGAGTTTTATTGTTGTTAAGTTTGAGGTTTATGTATATAATGTTTGAGTTTTACTTGAGTCTGATTTATGTTTCTGTCATCAGCTCCTATAATTTTGAGTTTTATTGTTGTTAAGTTTGAGGTTTGTGTATAGATGTCTACATGGTGCTTTAGGATAAGTTTTATGTAATTGAGTTTTATATGATGTTTGTTTGAGTTTTATTTTCTGCTTCTTTGAGTTTATGTATATTATGTTTGAGTTTTACTGAAGTCTGATTTATGTGTCTGTCATCTGCTTCTATTAGTTTGAGTTTTATTGTTGTTAAGTTGAGGTTTATGTATATAATGTTTGAGTTTTACTTGAGTCTTATTTATGTTTCTGTCATCAGCTCCTATAATTTTGAGTTTTATTGTTGTTAAGTTTGAGGTTTATGTATGTTATGTTTGAGGTTTACTGAAGTCTGATTTTATGTGTCTGTCATCTACTTCTATTAGTTTGAGTTTTATTGTTGTTAAGTTTGAGGTTTATGTATATTATATTTGAATTTTACTGAAGTCTGATTTATGTATCTGTCATCTGCTTCTATTAGTTTGAGTTTTATTGTTGTTTAGTTTGAGGTTTATGTATATAATGTTTGAGTTTTACTTGAGTCTGATTTATGTTTCTGTCATTAGCTCCTATAATTTTGAGCTTTATTGTTGTAAAGTTTGAGGTTTATGTATATTATGTTTGAGTTTTACTGATGTCTGATTTATGTGTCTATCATGTGCTTCTCTTAGTTTGAGTTTTATTGTTGTTAAGTTTGAGGTTTATGTATATTATGTTTGAGTTTTACTGAAGTCTGATTTATGTGTCTGTCATCTGCTTCTATTAGTTTGAGTTTTATTTGTTGTTAAGTTTGAGGTTTATGTATATAATGTTTGAGTTTTACTTGAGTATGATTTATGTTTCTGTCATCAGCTCCTATAATTTTGAGTTTTATTGTTGTTAAGTTTGAGGTTTATGTATGTTATGTTTGAGGTTTACTGAAGTCTGATTTATGTGTCTTTCATTTGCTTCTATTAGTTTGAGTTTATTGTTGTTATGTTTGAGGTTTATGTATATTATGTTTGAGTTTTACTGAAGTCTGATTTATGTGTCTGTAATCTGCTTCTATTAGTTTGAGTTTTATTGTTGTTAAGTTTGAGGTTTATGTATATAATGTTTGAGTTTTACTTGAGTCTGATTTATGTTTCTGTCATCAGCTCCTATAATTTTGTGTTTTATTGTTGTTAAGTTTGAGGTTTGTGTATAGATGTTCTACATGGTGCTTTAGGATAAGTTTTATGTAATTGAGTTTTATATGATATTTGTTTGAGTTTATTTCTGCTTCTTTGAGTTTTATGTATATTATGTTTGAGTTTTACTGAAGTCTGATTTATGTGTCTGTCATCTGCTTCTATTAGTTTGAGTTTTATTGTTGTTAAGTTTGAGGTTTATGTATATAATGTTTGAGTTTTACTTGAGTCTTATTTATGTTTCTGTCATCAGCTCCTATAATTTTGAGTTTTATTGTTGTTAAGTTTGAGGTTTATGTATGTTATGTTTGAGGTTTACTGAAGTCTGATTTTATGTGTCTGTCATCTGCTTCTATTAGTTTGAGTTTTATTGTTGTTAAGTTTGAGGTTTATGTATATTATATTTGAATTTTACTGAAGTCTGATTTATGTATCTGTCATCTGCTTCTATTAGTTTGAGTTTTATTGTTGTTAAGTTTGAGGTTTATGTATATAATGTTTGAGTTTTACTTGAGTCTGATTTATGTTTCTGTCATCAGCTCCTATAATTTTGAGTTTTATTGTTGTTAAGTTTGAGGTTTGTGTATAGATGTCTACATGGTGCTTTATGATAAGTTTTATGTAATTGAGTTTCATATGATGTTTGTTTGAGTTTTATTTTCTGCTTCTTTGAGTTTATGTATATTATGTTTGAGTTTTACTGAAGTCTGATTTATGTGTCTGTCATCTGCTTCTATTAGTTTGAGTTTTATTGTTGTTAAGTTTGAGGTTTATGTATATAATGTTTGAGTTTTACTTGAGTCTTATTTATGTTTCTGTCATCAGCTCCTATAATTTTGAGTTTTATTGTTGTTAAGTTTGAGGTTTATGTATGTTATGTTTGAGGTTTACTGAAGTCTGATTTATGTGTCTGTCATCTGCTTCTATTAGTTTGAGTTTTATTGTTGTTAAGTTTGAGGTTTATGTATATTATGTTTGAGTTTTACTGAAGTCTGATTTATGTGTCTGTCATCTGCTTCTATTAGTTTGAGTTTTATTTGTTGTTAAGTTTGAGGTTTATGTATATAATGTTTGAGTTTTACTTGAGTATGATTTATGTTTCTGTCATCAGCTCCTATAATTTTGAGTTTTATTGTTGTTAAGTTTGAGGTTTATGTATGTTATGTTTGAGGTTTACTGAAGTCTGATTTATGTGTCTTTCATTTGCTTCTATTAGTTTGAGTTTATTGTTGTTATGTTTGAGGTTTATGTATATTATGTTTGAGTTTTACTGAAGTCTGATTTATGTGTCTGTAATCTGCTTCTATTAGTTTGAGTTTTATTGTTGTTAAGTTTGAGGTTTATGTATATAATGTTTGAGTTTTACTTGAGTCTGATTTATGTTTCTGTCATCAGCTCCTATAATTTTGTGTTTTATTGTTGTTAAGTTTGAGGTTTGTGTATAGATGTCTACATGGTGCTTTAGGATAAGTTTTATGTAATTGAGTTTTATATGATATTTGTTTGAGTTTTATTTTCTGCTTCTTTGAGTTTTATGTATATTATGTTTGAGTTTTACTGAAGTCTGATTTATGTGTCTGTCATCTGCTTCTATTAGTTTGAGTTTTATTGTTGTTAAGTTTGAGGTTTATGTATATAATGTTTGAGTTTTACTTGAGTCTTATTTATGTTTCTGTCATCAGCTCCTATAATTTTGAGTTTTATTGTTGTTAAGTTTGAGGTTTATGTATGTTATGTTTGAGGTTTACTGAAGTCTGATTTTATGTGTCTGTCATCTGCTTCTATTAGTTTGAGTTTTATTGTTGTTAAGTTTGAGGTTTATGTATATTATATTTGAATTTTACTGAAGTCTGATTTATGTATCTGTCATCTGCTTCTATTAGTTTGAGTTTTATTGTTGTTAAGTTTGAGGTTTATGTATATAATGTTTGAGTTTTACTTGAGTCTGATTTATGTTTCTGTCATCAGCTCCTATAATTTTGAGTTTTATTGTTGTTAAGTTTGAGGTTTGTGTATAGATGTCTACATGGTGCTTTATGATAAGTTTTATGTAATTGAGTTTCATATGATGTTTGTTTGAGTTTTATTTTCTGCTTCTTTGAGTTTATGTATATTATGTTTGAGTTTTACTGAAGTCTGATTTATGTGTCTGTCATCTGCTTCTATTAGTTTGAGTTTTATTGTTGTTAAGTTTGAGGTTTATGTATATAATGTTTGAGTTTTACTTGAGTCTTATTTATGTTTCTGTCATCAGCTCCTATAATTTTGAGTTTTATTGTTGTTAAGTTTGAGGTTTATGTATGTTATGTTTGAGGTTTACTGAAGTCTGATTTTATGTGTCTGTCATCTGCTTCTATTAGTTTGAGTTTTATTGTTGTTAAGTTTGAGGTTTATGTATATTATGTTTGAGTTTTACTGAAATCTGATTTATGTGTCTGTCATCTGCTTCTATTAGTTTGAGTTTTATTTGTTGTTAAGTTTGAGGTTTATGTATATAATATTTGAGTTTTACTTGAGTATGATTTATGTTTCTCTCATCAGCTCCTATAATTTTGTGTTTATTGTTGTTAAGTTTGAGGTTTATGTATGTTATGTTTGAGGTTTACTGAAGTCTGATTTATGTGTCTTTCATTTGCTTCTATTAGTTTGAGTTTTATTGTTGTTATGTTTGAGGTTTATGTATATTATGTTTGAGTTTTACGGAAGTCTGATTTATGTGTCTGTAATCTGCTTCTATTAGTTTGAGTTTTATTGTTGTTAAGTTTGAGGTTTATGTATATAATGTTTGAGTTTTACTTGAGTTTGATTTATGTTTCTGTCATCAGCTCCTATAATTTTGAGTTTTATTGTTGTTAAGTTTGAGGTTTGTGTATAGATGTCTACATGGTGCTTTAGGATAAGTTTTATGTAATTGAGTTTTATATGATGTTTGTTTGAGTTTTATTTTCTGCTTCTTTGAGTTTTATGTATATTATGTTTGAGTTTTACTGAAGTCTGATTTATGTGTCTGTCATCTGCTTCTATTAGTTTGAGTTTTATTGTTGTTAAGTTTGAGGTTTATGTATATAATGTTTGAGTTTTACTTGAGTCTTATTTATGTTTCTGTCATCAGCTCCTATAATTTTGAGTTTTATTGTTGTTAAGTTTGAGGTTTATGTATGTTATGTTTGAGGTTTACTGAAGTCTGATTTTATGTGTCTGTCATCTACTTCTATTAGTTTGAGTTTTATTGTTGTTAAGTTTGAGGTTTATGTATATTATATTTGAATTTTACTGAAGTCTGATTTATGTATCTGTCATCTGCTTCTATTAGTTTGAGTTTTATTGTTGTTTAGTTTGAGGTTTATGTATATAATGTTTGAGTTTTACTTGAGTCTGATTTATGTTTCTGTCATTAGCTCCTATAATTTTGAGCTTTATTGTTGTAAAGTTTGAGGTTTATGTATATTATGTTTGAGTTTTACTGATGTCTGATTTATGTGTCTATCATGTGCTTCTCTTAGTTTGAGTTTTATTGTTGTTAAGTTTGAGGTTTATGTATATTATGTTTGAGTTTTACTGAAGTCTGATTTATGTGTCTGTCATCTGCTTCTATTAGTTTGAGTTTTATTTGTTGTTAAGTTTGAGGTTTATGTATATAATGTTTGAGTTTTACTTGAGTATGATTTATGTTTCTGTCATCAGCTCCTATAATTTTGAGTTTTATTGTTGTTAAGTTTGAGGTTTATGTATGTTATGTTTGAGGTTTACTGAAGTCTGATTTATGTGTCTGTCATTTGCTTCTATTAGTTTGAGTTTTATTGTTGTTAAGTTTGAGGTTTATGTATATTATGTTTGAGTTTTACTGAAGTCTGATTTATGTGTCTGTAATCTGCTTCTATTAGTTTGATTTTTATTGTTGTTAAGTTTGAGGTTTATGTATATAATGTTTGAGTTTTACTTGAGTCTTATTTATGTTTCTGTCATCAGCTCCTATAATTTTGAGTTTTATTGTTGTTAAGTTTGAGGTTTATGTATGTTATGTTTGAGGTTTACTGAAGTCTGATTTTATGTGTCTGTCATCTGCTTCTATTAGTTTGAGTTTTATTGTTGTTAAGTTTGAGGTTTATGTATATTATGTTTGAGTTTTACTGAAGTCTGATTTATGTGTCTGTCATCTGCTTCTATTAGTTTGAGTTTTATTTGTTGTTAAGTTTGAGGTTTATGTATATAATATTTGAGTTTTACTTGAGTATGATTTATGTTTCTCTCATCAGCTCCTATAATTTTGAGTTTTATTGTTGTTAAGTTTGAGGTTTATGTATGTTATGTTTGAGGTTTACTGAAGTCTGATTTATGTGTCTGTCATTTGCTTCTATTAGTTTGAGTTTTATTGTTGTTAAGTTTGAGGTTTATGTATATTATGTTTGAGTTTTACTGAAGTCTGATTTATGTGTCTGTCATCTGCTTCTATTAGTTTGAGTTTTATTTGTTGTTAAGTTTGAGGTTTATGTATATAATGTTTGAGTTTTACTTGAGTATGATTTATGTTTCTGTCATCAGCTCCTATAATTTTGAGTTTTATTGTTGTTAAGTTTGAGGTTTATGTATGTTATGTTTGAGGTTTACTGAAGTCTGATTTATGTGTCTGTCATTTGCTTCTATTAGTTTGAGTTTTATTGTTGTTAAGTTTGAGGTTTATGTATATTATGTTTGAGTTTTACTGAAGTCTGATTTATGTGTCTGTAATCTGCTTCTATTAGTTTGAGTTTTATTGTTGTTAAGTTTGAGGTTTATGTATATAATGTTTGAGTTTTACTTGAGTCTGATTTATATTTCTGTCATCAGCTCCTATAATTTTGAGTTTTATTGTTGTTAAGTTTGAGGTTTGTGTATAGATGTCTACATGGTGCTTTAGGATAAGTTTTATGTAATTGAGTTTTATATGATGTTTGTTTGAATTTTATTTTCTGCTTCTTTGAGTTTATGTATATTATGTTTGAGTTTTACTGAAGTCTGATTTATGTGTCTGTCATCTGCTTCTATTAGTTTGAGTTTTATTGTTGTTAAGTTTGAGGTTTATGTATATAATGTTTGAGTTTTACTTGAGTCTTATTTATGTTTCTGTCATCAGCTCCTATAATTTTGAGTTTTATTGTTGTTAAGTTTGAGGTTTATGTATGTTATGTTTGAGGTTTACTGAAGTCTGATTTTATGTGTCTGTCATCTGCTTCTATTAGTTTGAGTTTTATTGTTGTTAAGTTTGAGGTTTATGTATATTATATTTGAATTTTACTGAAGTCTGATTTATGTATCTGTCATCTGCTTCTATTAGTTTGAGTTTTATTGTTGTTCAGTTTGAGGTTTATGTATATAATGTTTGAGTTTTACTTGAGTCTGATTTATGTTTCTGTCATTAGCTCCTATAATTTTGAGCTTTATTGTTGTAAAGTTTGAGGTTTATGTATATTATGTTTGAGTTTTACTGATGTCTGATTTATGTGTCTATCATCTGCTTCAATTAGTTTCAGTTTTATTGTTGTTAAGTTTGAGGTTTATGTATATTATTTTGAGTTTTACTGAAGTCTGATTTATGTGTCTGTCATCTGCTTCTATTAGTTAGAGTTTTATTTGTTGTTAAGTTTGAGGTTTATGTATATAATGTTTGAGTTTTACTTGAGTATGATTTATGTTTCTGTCATCAGCTCCTATAATTTTGTGTTTTATTGTTGTTAAGTTTGAGGTTTATGTATGTTATGTTTGAGGTTTACTGAAGTCTGATTTATGTGTCTTTCATTTGCTTCTATTAGTTTGAGTTTTATTGTTGTTATGTTTGAGGTTTATGTATATTATGTTTGAGTTTTACTGAAGTCTGATTTATGTGTCTGTAATCTGCTTCTATTAGTTGAGTTTTATTGTTGTTAAGTTTGAGGTTTATGTATATAATGTTTGAGTTTTACTTGAGTTTGATTTATGTTTCTGTCATCAGCTCCTATAATTTTGAGTTTTATTGTTGTTAAGTTTGAGGTTTGTGTATAGATGTCTACATGGTGCTTTAGGATAAGTTTTATGTAATTGAGTTTTATATGATGTTTGTTTGAGTTTTATTTTCTGCTTCTTTGAGTTTTATGTATATTATGTTTGAGTTTTACTGAAGTCTGATTTATGTGTCTGTCATCTGCTTCTATTAGTTTGAGTTTTATTGTTGTTAAGTTTGAGGTTTATATATATAATGTTTGAGTTTTACTTGAGTCTTATTTATGTTTCTGTCATCAGCTCCTATAATTTTGAGTTTTATTGTTGTTAAGTTGAGGTTTATGTATGTTATGTTTGAGGTTTACTGAAGTCTGATTTTATGTGTCTGTCATCTACTTCTATTAGTTTGAGTTTTATTGTTGTTAAGTTTGAGGTTTATGTATATTATGTTTGAGTTTTACTGAAGTCTGATTTATGTGTCTGTCATCTGCTTCTATTAGTTTGAGTTTTATTTGTTGTTAAGTTTGAGGTTTATGTATATAATATTTGAGTTTTACTTGAGTCTGATTTATGTTTCTGTCATCAGCTCCTATAATTTTGAGTTTTATTGTTGTTAAGTTTGAGGTTTGTGTATAGATGTCTACATGGTGCTTTATGATAAGTTTTATGTAATTGAGTTTCATATGATGTTTGTTTGAGTTTTATTTTCTGCTTCTTTGAGTTTTATGTATATTATGTTTGAGTTTTACTGAAGTCTGATTTATGTGTCTGTCATCTGCTTCTATTAGTTTGAGTTTTATTGTTGTTAAGTTTGAGGTTTATGTATATAATGTTTGAGTTTTACTTGAATCTTATTTATGTTTCTGTCATCAGCTCCTATAATTTTGAGTTTTATTGTTGTTAAGTTTGAGGTTTATGTATACATGTCTACATGGTGCTTTAGGATAAGTTTTATGTAATTGAGTTTTATATGATGTTTGTTTGAGTTTTATTTTCTGCTTCTTTGAGGTTTATGTATATTATGTTTGAGTTTTACTGAAGTCTGATTTATGTGTCTGTCATCTGCTTCTATTAGTTTGAGTTTTATTGTTGTTAAGTTTGAGGTTTATGTATATAATGTTTGAGTTTTACTTGAGTCTTATTTATGTTTCTGTCATCAGCTCCTATAATTTTGAGTTTTATTGTTGTTAAGTTTGAGGTTTATGTATGTTATGTTTGAGGTTTACTGAAGTCTGATTTTATGTGTCTGTCATCTGCTTCTATTAGTTTGAGTTTTATTGTTGTTAAGTTTGAGGTTTATGTATATTATATTTGAATTTTACTGAAGTCTGATTTATGTATCTGTCATCTGCTTCTATTAGTTTGAGTTTTATTGTTGTTCAGTTTGAGGTTTATGTATATAATGTTTGAGTTTTACTTGAGTCTGATTTATGTTTCTGTCATTAGCTCCTATAATTTTGAGCTTTATTGTTGTAAAGTTTGAGGTTTATGTATATTATGTTGAGTTTTACTGATGTCTGATTTATGTGTCTATCATCTGCTTCAATTAGTTTCAGTTTTATTGTTGTTAAGTTTGAGGTTTATGTATATTATTTTTGAGTTTTACTGAAGTCTGATTTATGTGTCTGTCATCTGCTTCTATTAGTTAGAGTTTTATTTGTTGTTAAGTTTGAGGTTTATGTATATAATGTTTGAGTTTTACTTGAGTATGATTTATGTTTCTGTCATCAGCTCCTATAATTTTGTGTTTTATTGTTGTTAAGTTTGAGGTTTATGTATGTTATGTTTGAGGTTTACTGAAGTCTGATTTATGTGTCTTTCATTTGCTTCTATTAGTTTGAGTTTTATTGTTGTTATGTTTGAGGTTTATGTATATTATGTTTGAGTTTTACTGAAGTCTGATTTATGTGTCTGTAATCTGCTTCTATTAGTTTGAGTTTTATTGTTGTTAAGTTTGAGGTTTATGTATATAATGTTTGAGTTTTACTTGAGTTTGATTTATGTTTCTGTCATCAGCTCCTATAATTTTGAGTTTTATTGTTGTTAAGTTTGAGGTTTGTGTATAGATGTCTACATGGTGCTTTAGGATAAGTTTTATGTAATTGAGTTTTATATGATGTTTGTTTGAGTTTTATTTTCTGCTTCTTTGAGTTTTATGTATATTATGTTTGAGTTTTACTGAAGTCTGATTTATGTGTCTGTCATCTGCTTCTATTAGTTTGAGTTTTATTGTTGTTAAGTTTGAGGTTTATATATATAATGTTTGAGTTTTACTTGAGTCTTATTTATGTTTCTGTCATCAGCTCCTATAATTTTGAGTTTTATTGTTGTTAAGTTTGAGGTTTATGTATGTTATGTTTGAGGTTTACTGAAGTCTGATTTTATGTGTCTGTCATCTACTTCTATTAGTTTGAGTTTTATTGTTGTTAAGTTTGAGGTTTATGTATATTATGTTTGAGTTTTACTGAAGTCTGATTTATGTGTCTGTCATCTGCTTCTATTAGTTTGAGTTTTATTTGTTGTTAAGTTTGAGGTTTATGTATATAATATTTGAGTTTTACTTGAGTCTGATTTATGTTTCTGTCATCAGCTCCTATAATTTTGAGTTTTATTGTTGTTAAGTTTGAGGTTTGTGTATAGATGTCTACATGGTGCTTTATGATAAGTTTTATGTAATTGAGTTTCATATGATGTTTGTTTGAGTTTTATTTTCTGCTTCTTTGAGTTTTATGTATATTATGTTTGAGTTTTACTGAAGTCTGATTTATGTGTCTGTCATCTGCTTCTATTAGTTTGAGTTTTATTGTTGTTAAGTTTGAGGTTTATGTATATAATGTTTGAGTTTTACTTGAATCTTATTTATGTTTCTGTCATCAGCTCCTATAATTTTGAGTTTTATTGTTGTTAAGTTTGAGGTTTATGTATACATGTCTACATGGTGCTTTAGGATAAGTTTTATGTAATTGAGTTTTATATGATGTTTGTTTGAGTTTTATTTTCTGCTTCTTTGAGGTTTATGTATATTATGTTTGAGTTTTACTGAAGTCTGATTTATGTGTCTGTCATCTGCTTCTATTAGTTTGAGTTTTATTATTGTTAAATTTTGAGGTTTATGTATATAATGTTTGAGTTTTACTTGAGTCTGATTTATGTTTCTGTCATCAGCTCCTATAATTTTGAGTTTTATTGTTGTTAAGTTTGAGGTTTGTGTATAGATGTCTACATGGTGCTTTAGGATAAGTTTTATGTAATTGAGTTTTATATGATGTTTGTTTGAGTTTTATTTTCTGCTTCTTTGAGTTTTATGTATATTATGTTTGAGTTTTACTGAAGTCTGATTTATGTGTCTGTCATCTGCTTTCTATTAGTTTGAGTTTTATTGTTGTTAAGTTTGAGGTTTATGTATATAATGTTTGAGTTTTACTTGAGTCTGATTTATGTTTCTGTCATCAGCTCCTATAATTTTAAGTTTTATTGTTGTTAAGTTTGAGGTTTGTGTATAGATGTCTACATGGTGCTTTAGGATAAGTTTTATGTAATTGAGTTTATATGATGTTTGTTTGAGTTTTATTTTCTGCTTCTTTGAGTTTATGTATATTATGTTTGAGTTTTACTGAAGTCTGATTTATGTGTCTGTCATCTGCTTCTATTAGTTTGAGTTTTATTGTTGTTAAGTTTGAGGTTTATGTATATAATGTTTGAGTTTTACTTGAGTCTTATTTATGTTTCTGTCATCAGCTCCTATAATTTTGAGTTTTATTGTTGTTAAGTTTGAGGTTTATGTATGTTATGTTTGAGGTTTACTGAAGTCTGATTTTATGTGTCTGTCATCTGCTTCTATTAGTTTGAGTTTTATTGTTGTTAAGTTTGAGGTTTATGTATATTATATTTGAATTTTACTGAAGTCTGATTTATGTATCTGTCATCTGCTTCTATTAGTTTGAGTTTTATTGTTGTTAAGTTTGAGGTTTATGTATATAATGTTTGAGTTTTACTTGAGTTTGATTTATGTTTCTGTCATTAGCTCCTATAATTTGAGCTTTATTGTTGTAAAGTTTGAGGTTTATGTATATTATGTTTGAGTTTTACTGATATCTGATTTATGTGTCTATCATCTGCTTCTATTAGTTTGAGTTTTATTGTTGTTAAGTTTGAGGTTTATGTATATTATGTTTGAGTTTTACTGAAGTCTGATTTATGTGTCTGTCATCTGCTTCTATTAGTTTGAGTTTTATTTGTTGTTAAGTTTGAGGTTTATGTATATAATGTTTGAGTTTTACTTGAGTATGATTTATGTTTCTGTCATCAGCTCCTATAATTTTGAGTTTTATTGTTGTTAAGTTTGAGGTTTATGTATGTTATGTTTGAGGTTTACTGAAGTCTGATTTTATGTGTCTGTCATCTGCTTCTATTAGTTTGAGTTTTATTGTTGTTAAGTTTGAGGTTTATGTATATTATATTTGAATTTTACTGAAGTCTGATTTATGTATCTGTCATCTGCTTCTATTAGTTTGAGTTTTATTGTTGTTAAGTTTGAGGTTTATGTATATAATGTTTGAGTTTTACTTGAGTCTTATTTATGTTTCTGTCACCAGCTCCTATAATTTTGAGCTTTATTGTTGTTAAGTTTGAGGTTTGTTTATAGATGTCTACATGGTGCTTTAGGATACGTTTTATGTAATTGAGTTTTATATGATGTTTGTTTGAGTTTTATTTTCTGCTTCTTTGAGGTTTACCACTGTCCATGCATGTTATAACTTATCATATCATTTTTTTTTCTTTTTTCAGGATCATTACTGTTGTGGGATTCAGAACTATCTTGATAGATTCAACATGTACTAGTAGTTCAAGTGTGTTTGTCAATGCACAACAAGAAGTTTCTCAAAACACAAGACCTCTTGCACAAGCTGACAACCAAATGCAGAAGTCGAGGATGAATCCAATTTCATTGAATGAAGCAAACAAGTTGAAAATGAAATTAAATAATTTTACTCCCATTTCTGCTCTGACTCCATTTAATCGTAATTGGATTATTAAAGGTCGAGTTACTGGAAAAAATGAGGTACGACACTTCAACATTGAGAAAGGGCATGGTAAAGTGTTTTCGTTTGATGTGTTGGATTCTGGTGGAGGTGAGATCCGTGCCACATGCTTTAATGCTGTTGTTGACAAAATTCATGCATCTATTGAAGTTGGTAAAATTTATGAAATATCAAAAGGTAACTTGAAAGCTGCCCAGAAGATGTTCAACTGTCTTAATAGTCAATGGGAAATTTATTTGGAGGCATCATCATTGGTTAAGTTGTGCTCTAATGTAGATGATTCTATACCAAAGCAGATGTTTTGTTTCAAATCCATTGAAGAAATTGCAAATACAGAAAGTGATGTTGTAGTTGATTTGATAGCTGTGGTATCAACTGATGATGCTTCTGTTCCTTTTATGAGGAAAGATGGATTGCAAACTCAAAGAAGATTTCTGAACTTGAAGGATCAATCAGGACGAAGTATAGAGTTTACCTTGTGGGGAGGTTTCAGCAGTAAAGAAGGTGAACAACTTTATGAAATGGTACAAACTGGGAGATCTCCTATTTTGGCTGTGAAATTTGCTAAAGTGAGCAATTTTAGTGTGAAATCAATCTGCACGATATCTTCTACTCGACTGTTCATCAATCATGTTTCTGTAGAGGCTTCTTCCTTAAGAAAATGGTTTGATAATGGTGGAAAAGAAATATTATTTGAATCTATTTCTAGGCCAACTCTCACTGCAGGCCTCAAAAAATTTGTTCCCAAAACATTGTCACAAATAACAGATGAGCGACTTGTAATGTCAAAATCACCAGACTGGATTTCATGCAAGGCGACCTTAATGTTCATTCACAATGATAGTTTGTACTACACAGCATGCATGCCCTCTCAAAGTAGGTGATAGAATATGCAGCAAGAAAGTCACACAAACTGTGGACTCAAAATGGTGGTGCGATACCTGTAAGAAGGAATTTAAAGATTGTGATTATCGATATCTGCTTCAAGCTCAATTCCAAGATCATACCGGTGCAACTAATGTCACAGCATTCCAGGAAGTAGCTGAAAAAATTGTTGGTCATTCTGCCAAAGCAATTCATTTTTTACAAGATGCTGCTGGACCTGAAATTATTCATGACATATTGCATGATTGCATGTTTAAGCAGTACAATCTCAAGCTTAAAATAATGGAGACCAATTATTACGATGAAAAGAAAGTGGCGATTACAGTTGTCCACGCAGAGATGGTGAATTATGCACAAGAGGCTCAATATCTGGTTGATTTGATTTCGAAGTTTTAACATTGTTGAACATGTTTTATTTTTAATTTGAAATTTATCTGTAATAACTCAGATTAGTACTACTTTCAGTCATATTTTGTAAACTCTTTTATAATTCTGTTTTATATGTTTTTTGAGTTTTATATGCTGTGTGTTTGAGTTTTTTATGGTGCTTGTTTAAGGTTTACCACTGTCCATGAGTTAACATTGAAAATTCATGGAAATATATTTCATGATCCCTTTACAGGGTGTTTGGGGTTGAAAATTCGTGGAATCCGGAAGTAATTCAATTCATTTTTCAGGGTGTTTGGGGTTGACCAATCCATCTAGGCTTGAGTGTATGTTTGAGTTTTATACGCTGTGTGTTTGAGTTTTATGTTGTGGTTTGTTTGAGGTTTACCACTGAGCATGAGTTTCATATGCATGACAGTTTGAGTTTAACCTTCATAGAAATTTTTTAAATTTTTGAACAACTGTCAACATAAACATGAGGAAAATCAAGAAAAACAGAGTATCAATATTAATGGGTCAGAGTCTACAAAATTCTAATTCTTAAAGAAAGAAATATAGTATTGAAATCAAGGAACATAGTCCACAAAAGACTAGAGTACTGAATTTTTTATGTATTCCTTGTTTCATCAAATAACTTGTTCCTTCCTGGGGAAACTTGCTGCCTCTGTGGCTGAACCTTTTTTCTTTCTTGGATTATTCTCAATAGCACCCTTTATCCTTTTAGGCTTTCTTCCTTTTGTTTTTGCTTTTTCAGGATTACGCACTACAAACATATTTTCTGTGCCATTCCCTGCTTCCTCCTCATTAGGTGTTTCAGAAATGGTTTGTTCCTTCCCCTTCATTATAAGATTAGTTTCATCCAAAGCTTTTTGGTATGCTTCTTCTATAATCATTTTTGCCCTATCATTTCCCTCAGCTTTTATAACCAAGTTGAACCAGCTTCTAGACATTTGATGCCTCCAAGCAATTGAATCTGGTGCATTTTTCACAGTACTAATCTTATCTCTTTGCATGTCAAACACGTGACGCTTTATATCTTTAGTCCAACGTCGAAGAATATAGTCCTCAGGAATTGAAACAACATTGTGTTGATGGAAAACACGAATGCAATGTTGGCAGAGCCATCCTCTTTCTTCAAACAACATACAGCTGCATTTAACCTTTATCACTCCATCAATTTGAGAATATGTAACTGTTGAAATCCCATACTTTTCTTCATTTGGAATGACATCATATATGAAAGTATGTTGATCAGAAGATTTCAGGTCAACTCCATACCACGCACCGATCCGTATGGCCAACATGTGTTTTGTTTTCTTTTGTTGTAGCAACTTCTCAGAGTGTTGTTGTGCAGTGTGGCCAAACTGCTCCCACATCTACTGGTGTTATTGGAAGCGCTTCAACTAAACTGTTTGCTTCAACAAACACACAGTTTGTTGGTCGCACATGTACTGAGGCTGTTGGACAAGGGGTACTCGGGTGGTTGGGACAGGGGGTACTCATGTGGTTGGGATGGCGGGTACTGTTTCTTAGGAAGCTCATGTCCTAGGCACAAATGATACAATTGTTCTTCAGCTGTCTGAACAGGGTGTTGGATCAGATGATTGTGTGAAGAAAGTCAAACCCCAAAACTTGCAACCACTGTTCTCGACAAGCTCAAGAATCTGAAGACCAAGGAGTATGAACTAGAGGATTTCATCGTCATTGTGTTCAAGTTTGTGAAGAAACTCCATGAGATCCATCATGTTGATTGAGAAGTGGCCTGGTGGTTAAAACATCTTTAAACAAGGACCCTAGTAACTGGTTTTAGACTAGGGCGGTCTTTGTTTTAAGTTTGTTTTACCTTTTATGTATTTTGATTTTATTGAACTCTGTTTTATATTTTTATGAATGTTATGAACAATTCTAGTTTGCAGTTTGGTTCTGTAACATTTTGAATGCTATCTATCTATTTTATATTGAATGAAGTTTAATTTTCTGTCTTATTTTTATGTAGTATGAAACCGTGCAATAAAATGTACTTAAAACCACACCATATATTCTTAAATGCACACATAATGTACTTATAACCACACGAGCATGATTTGGCTATTTCTAGGTTTCTAAAGCGTTAGTGGTGTGGTTTTAATAAGTTATTTGTATGGTTTTATGTTTTTTTATTTGATCTGTTTTAACCGTAACAATTGTGCTTATAAGACACCATTGTACGTGTGGTTTTAAGTCACCGTGGTGTGGTGTGGTCTTAAGGGTACATGGAGTACATTTTATATTACATGTATTTAAAATGATAACTTATAGAATTTCAATTATTTCTTATAATCCATAACAAGGTTTCTTAAAACCCCAACAAGTATGCTTAAAACAACAACATGGTATATTCATAAGCACAACAACTATAATAATGTATAAGTTAAGAGCATGTAACAAACAAGATTATAAGTAAATTCTTCATTAATTTCATGATTTTGAATCAATCGTTTAGTCACTTGATGCTTTTCAAAAATAAGTATCATAACATCAACAAATAATCTATATTAATCGCTCTGGTGGTGTGTGGAACGCATGATTTTGCGCCTTTGAAATTGGCTTCCTGCGATTAAATTTGTTCGCCAGATGTAGAATAGTGTCACGTTTTGTATTTTTTGCATTTTTCAGGCACTTAGGTACGAAACGGTGTTTTTGGAGCTAAAAACGAGCATTTGTTTATGGAAAATGGCCCCGTTGAAGTTCCTCGATCTCCGTGGCTTTGTTCGTGAGTGCTCGAGCCCCAATAATCGTTGAGAAGGACGAGTCCAACGCACCCGAGGAGCGATAGTGGGCAAGGGATTGAATTTCCAAGTCAAAATCTACCCCACAGAGCAAGTGAGCCGCTTCCAGAAGCCAAGCCCTCCGCCTGAAGTCTCTGGAATTTCCAGAGAGTTGCCCAGCAACCAAGTGGACCGCTTGGCAGGAGCCAAGCGGTCCCCTTGGCAGAGCCCAAGCGGTCCGCTTGGCTGCAGTTACAGAATCAGGATTCTGTCCTTAAACTCAATTTTAGTTACTTTTTCATATTCAGACTTTAGCATTCGAATTTTGGAGAGCTGTAAGCCCCAATTTTCACCCTAGAACTCAAATTTACATTGTAATTCACATTGGATTGAAGAATTGGCTATAGGATTGCATGTTATTTTCATCTACGGAGAGGTTTCTATCAATTTCCACCGAATAGTGACAGCTTTGGTGGTAACTTTGTATCTATCTCTTGTCTAGTAGTTTGATCAAATGTCTTCATGTAACAATTCATATGATTTGATGTTTTCATTATTGAATATGAGTAGCTAAATCCTTTGTGTTGGTGGTAGACTGTAGAATTTACATGTGTTGGATTATGTTTATGCTTACATGAGATTGTGATTCAATCTTGCTGCAAATTACTTCATATGATTCATAGTTGCCTATAACATATATTCGAATAGAGTATGTGACAAACTCGTGGTCTATGAAAGCTATAGGATTGTATGTTTTTAATTTGCAGCATGCTAGATAAATGTGTGTCTTGAAAGTTACCTAGATGGTTACTTAGCAGACTTAGTCGAAGGTTTTACGCACTGAACTTGTGAGCATATTCGTAATCCATACATGTTAATTCGATTTTTACCACCAACCGTTTTCCATTTTTGATTACAAACAAGTTTGATTCTAGTTTGATGTGGTCTAAAACCGTTTTCAAAACCAACTTGAACTCGTTCACTGAAATCTCATACAAAAACCTCAAACAAAGCCACGTTAGGTCCCGAGAGAACGACACTCGGGTACAACTTTCCATTGCACTCTGATTTGTGTAGTGATAAGTGTTCTTTGGCTACAAATAAATTTAATTGGTGAAAAAACGACTCATCAATTTGGCGCCGTTGCCGGGGAATTAACTCCTTTGGTTGGTGTTTTTGTTTTGGTTTTTCAGCCAACATCTCTTCTTTGTCTCATTTCTGTTTTATTTCTTTGTGCTTTGGATACTCACTACTCTTTATTTCAGGTGAGTGTGTGCCTAGAACCCGAACGGGTGGGCCTAACATTGAACCTTTTGTGGACGAGATCGATAGATTGTTTCTTAGAGGAAAGAAGAATTTGAATCTCCAGTTTGAGGAGGTAGCATCTAGAGCTTCCACTTTTGGAATTAGGGAGGAATCTTTCTCTCATCTCTCGGAACCAGTTCTCGAATCTGTCTATTTAGGAGGTGAAATGGCGGAGTAGCCTATTCGTACTCTTACCAAGCCTACGGTTGGGGCTAGAGGGCCAGCAATTGTCCTCAATGACGCCACAAGAAATCTGGAAATTAAGAATCACATGTTCCAACAACTTCCCAAGTTTTATGGGATGGCTAGTGAGGATGTGATTGGATTCCTGAACGAGCTTGAGAATTTTGTTCTCCATCTTGGACGACCAGGGGCTGGTGTGAGTGATGATGATCTTCGTATGAAGGTATTTTCTATGGGTCTTGGCGATAGAGCAAAGGCTTGGCTCAACACTCTAGAGGCCGGGTCTTTGACAACATGGCAGATTTGCTTTGATGAGTTGATGGATCGGTACTACCCCGCTTCCAAGACAATGGCTACGAAGAGCCAAATTAGCACCTTTGATCAGAAATATGATGAAGCTTTTCACGAGGCTTATGATAGATTCATGGGGTTGCAACATCGGTGCCCACATCATGGGTACGATAAAGGTCAGCTTCTCCAATACTTTTACAATGACTTACATCCTGAGATTCAATCTCAAGTGGATAGTATATGTGGAGGTAGTATGGGAGAGTTGACGCCTACTCAAGCTCAATTGAAGCTAGACACCATGTACTGGAATTCTCAAAACCGGAATGTGAGAGCTCGTGTGCTTCAAAAGGAGCAAAGAGGTGAGGCCAAGGTAGTGGTGGTGCAAGATGTGTTCGATGGGATCGCCCATGAAGTGAAGCAAGCTTTGAGGCAAAACGTTCCTATTCCTTCTACGGAAGTTTGTGGTGTGTGCAAGAACTATGTGATAGTGTATATGTCCTAGAGACAGTCCTTACTAAGGGCATGGTGCCCTTATAGAGGGCATATATGTACTATTACACAGGTCAGCGTAATATAATATATGTTTGTTGCATTTTACTATTGAGTATCGCTTTCATATTTATATTACACCAGGCATGCAGCATGTCATATCTCTATTACTATCTGTATTGATATTAAACATGTCCCCTCGGATAGATGGCCGATCACACAGATAGTGGGAGCTATGTGAGTTATCATCTATCCCAAACTCTCCCTAGTCGAGGTTCATCTCGGATGTGGGGGTCGGAATGAACCAGACAAGACTATTATGCGTGGAGGTTATACTTGTTGGAGCAATTGTGAGCCGATCCCACGGCCACGGAACGGATTGTTGGACAATCGAGAAACGTTCCCATAACTGCGCATAGTTGTTCGAAGAAGTTTTATCGAACAATGGAAGTACCCACCGGACACTCCCATCGATGTATACTCTACATCGAAGTGTCTATGGGAACCGGTGAGTTGTCGAAGTGATGCCAGTCGTCCTTTGTACTTACAGGACTTTATCATCACATTTGTTGCCCCATATCCTTGGTGGACCCGTCGATGTCAGCTCTAAATAAGCAGCTAACCTAAGACACGATCCAGGATTATGGCTACATACAAATGGGGGTGATAAGTGATTCTGTGAAGGATTCATCTCTCAAGTGTAGCACAGGAGAGCACTGCTCATAGTCTGCATAGTTGTGTTGGTAAAGTCACTGGCTAGTGCAAATGATATATTATGATGGTCATAAGTATATCTTAACCAAGCAACTCCCTGAGACACCCATGGATGTATTATTGGGATAGACACTTCATCGATTTTATATACATTCGAGCAAGTCAGATGAAGGGACGTTACCATCGCCGCGTTGAGCGCAACAGGCTTCGCAACGAAAGGGTTAGCTTTGAGAAACCTCTCAAACGTCCTCACGTATTAATATTGCAAATGGAACCATCTAGGAATTCCATGTTGCCTAGTCTAGGACTTGCTTAATACGATGAGGCCCTATGGGTCACACTATGTGGTGATTTAGCCTATCAAAATATCCTTGAAGATGGAATCGCAATTAATTTGGAATTAATTGTGATTGATGGATTATAATTGATTTGGAATTAATTATAATATTTGGTGGCTCAATTAGTCATTTGGAATTATTAATTGAATTGGCTAATTAATTGTATTTTATGTAAATACAATTAAAGATTATATTTTGGAAATATAATGGAGGTTTGATTGTAAAGGATATGTTAATTTAGAATTAACATATGCACAATGGCAAAATCTACTTGGAGTTTGAATTGCCTTAGAAATATAAGTGGGTCCCAAAATTGGGACCCACCTCCTGTAGGACAAGGCGCGCGCGCGCGTGGCTGGGTAAGGGGAAGGAGTTCGACTCCTTCCTCTATTAGAAGTCCAAGGGATAAGTTAAATTTTCCTAATTGAGTTTTGATTTGATTGGGAATGAATCTAGAGTTGATATTGGTTTCCTTGTGCGATAAGAATTAGATTCTTATTCCTTTACGAAGTCTAATTGCTTATGCTTTAGGCTTCTATAGACTACTATATATAATGGACTATTAGAGAGCTTTTATACACAGTTTCAGACATAGACTTTCACAGTTATTCTACCCAGTTTTCTTAGAGAAAATAAAAAGCTCTCCCCTCCTCTTAGCCACCCGCGCGCGCCACCTCACCGGAGGAATCGCCGCCCCGTCTTCTTGGTCACACAAAGGATATCCTAGTATTCTTCCGATAGGCTGTTCATCCGTGGATACCAAGGTTGAGGTTCTAGGAGCTGGAAACTAACTCTTATTGTCTTGCAGATATACAGAGTATTGTAGATATCTTCGACTTCGACGAGGGAGAAGATACACCGGAATATTACGAAGACTTGGAAGCTGCTTTGAAAGTAATGTTAGTCTTCTAATTGACGTGTTGATATATATATACGGCATATGCATAATCAATAAACATGTATGTTAAGAAATTTTTGAAATTCCGCTGCGTACCCTAGGGGTAACTCTGACCATATTTTCTTACAGTGGTATCGGAGCCAGGTTAATTGATTACTTATATACGTATATATATTGTATGATTTTGTAGATATGTGGATGCAATTGATTCAATGATTAATTCAATTTTCAAAAGTTTTGTTTTTTATATAAATTTAGAATTTATATTTCTCAAAAAAAAAAAAAAAATTTTTTTTATATATATATATTTTTTTCAGACCGGGCCGCCTGGCGCCCGTGTACCGCGGGCACCAGGGTACCTGCGTGACGCAGGTACCCGGAGCCTGCGGACCTAGGCGCCCGGGGCGCCGGACGCCTGCACCCGAGGCACCGGTGCCCGCGTGCCGCGGGCGCCGGGCGCCCGGGGCCGCGGGTACCGTGGGGACTGGACTCCCGTCTCACGTTTTCAAAAAAAAAATATATATATTTTCGTGTTGGACCCAAAATCGAATTTTTGAAAATTTTGAGGATTGAATTTTATATTTGGAATATAAATATGATTTAATTGTAATTGTTTTGAACTAGAGGGGTTAAATTTAATTAGTATAAAGTTAAAGGGCTTATTTGTAATTTATCAATTTATTGTTTATTGCAAATTAGTCCTTCTACTTTTGAATTTTATATTTAACACCTCCAATGTTTTTAAAATTACAATTAAGTCCTTCGGGTTTTTGAAAATTGCTACTTGGTTAATATAATTTTCGATTATTCAATCTAGTCCAAATTTTCAATTATTTCATAGAGATTATAAGTATGGGATTATAATTTTCATAATGAAATTATGAAGTCATTTGTCATCCACATAGGCTACTACTTGTTTCATATGCTCTATATGCTATTGTTTGACAATGCATGTTTAAATACCATGTATTTTACATTCCGTTCGACCGCTATGCATGCGAGGGTAGGCGGCGCCCTTTTATATGTCGGACCGCAAATTTATGTATGGGTAGGCGGCACCCATTATGTGCTTGACCGCGTTTAGAACTAGAATGGATAGACGACATCCATTACGTGTAGACCGTTCATGCATGATGGGTAGGCGGCGCCCTTATTTGTTTGTAGATGTCTGATAACAACCCTCAAGCTACAAGCCCCAACCAATATAAGTACAGAAATATATATATGTATGTATTTCTGAGATGCTTTCCCTAGGGTGCTTTAATTCTGAACTTTCATTGCGTTTTCTTGTATTGGCGACCTCGTCTTACAGACTCGCAGTGATCGTCAGATTAGAGTAAGCCTATGGTTATGACTTACTGCATATTGTATCTAGCGACCTCGATAGGTACAGTATGTAGGGCATCGGGTTAAATTAGATTTAACAACCAAGAGTTGCGTGACGCAATTGGATAGTCCTACCGGTCATATTATGCTATGCGACCAGCCCCCGTTGGAGTATAGCATAGTATGGATTTGGATCTTGGCCACTATGGTAACTTGTTGGACATTGCTCGTATGTTTGTTGTGGGGGCAAACATATGTGAAAATAGTGGGAGCTAAACAGCTAAAGGACCTTATTGTTTAGTTATGTTGACTGTGTATTTAGAAATAATATCTCAATAGTTGATTTATTATTTTCGTTCTATATTATTTCTCCTTAGGATATTAGAAATGGCTATACCGTCCTCCAAGCTTGTTGCCAACTTGGAGTTGCAAAAGCTAACAGGACCAAACTACGTGGATTGGATCCATGAGGTACGAAAGGTGCTATGGTACAATGAGGTTGAGTACGTCTTGGACGAACCTATCCCTCCACCTCCCACTGAATTCACTACGGCAACCTATGATTGCTATTATGAATTGGAAGTGGAAAGGGCCGAGTTTGTAAAGAACTTGTTGCTGAATGGTATGTCTGACAATATGGTTGGACCATGTCGAGACAAGGAACCATATGAGATTGTGAAATATCTCTCCTCATTCTTGGATGCCCCAAGGATGTGTGAAGGGTTCGAAGCTATCAAGATCATGCTTATCAAAAGGCTTGAGACAGAAGAGCTGTCGCCTGAACAAGTTAAGTCGTTGATTGACTTTCTCTTACAACTTGTTGGATTATGGCTTAGAGCTAGAAGCTAAGGCTTCCATTATCTTGATCGTGCAAAGATTGTTGCAATTTATTCTCAATCCCAATGTTGGGATAGCAACAGAGATGATTACTGAGAGACCCATTGCCAACAGATTCCCAAGGGTCAATCGTAGACCCAAAAGGAAGAGGGGTGGCAAGAATGGGCGCTATCGTAGGATGGCTGAATTTCGACTTAGGATCGAGATTTGTCTCTATTGCAAACTCAAGGGCCACTGGAAGAAAGATTGCCCTAAGCTTAGGGCAGATCAAGCTAAGAAGTCATCGGCTTCTGGCTCAGGTATGTTTGTTATTGAAATGAACATGACTACTTTTGACTCCAATGGTTGGGTATTAGATACAGCCTGTGGCTCACACATTTGTAATAATGTGCAGGGGCTAATTGATCACAGGCTAGTCAAGCAAGGTGAAATCGACTTGCATATTTGGAACGGCAATCCAGTTGAAGCCAAACGCGTTGGACGCAACAAGATAGATTTACCTTCGGGACAATGTTTAGAACTTGATAATGTTTATTTTGTTCCATCCATTGTCAGAAATATTATTTCCATTCCATTGTTAGACAATATGGGTTTTTCCTTTCGATTTGCGAATAATACTTGTTATTTTTCATTAAATGATCAGTATTATGGAAACGCTCTCTTGGTGAATGGTTTATATATTTTGCAAAGTAGTCTACCTTTATTTCAAATACATAACAAACAACCGTCTTCAAGTAAGAAGAATAATCCATCTTATCTATGGCATTGTCGGCTAGGCCATGTCAATGAAACACGGATTCAAAGACTAAGGAAGTTGGACTACTTGGAACCATTTGATTTTGAATCATATGGAACATGTGAATCTTGTGTTAAGGGTAAGATGACGAACAAACCTTTTGTTGGACAAGGTGTTCGTGCCACTCGCTGCTTAGAGCTCATACATACCGATGTATGTGGACCGTTTAAAGTCCATGCGCATGGGGGTTATCCTTACTTCGTTACCTTTACTGACGATTTCTCAAGGTATGGATATATTTATCTTATGAAGAATAAATCCGAGACCTTTGGGAAATTCAAGGAGTTTAGGAACGAGGTCGAGAATGATTGAACCTAAGGATAGTCACTCTTCGATCAGATCGAGGAGGTGAATACCTTAGTGAAGAATTTATCGATTACTTGAAGGAAAATGGAATTCAATCTCAATGGACTCCTCCTGGAACACCTCAGTTAAATGGTGTGTCTGAGAGGAGGAATCGAACCCTGTTAGACATGGTAAGATCAATGATTGGATTCTCGACTCTTCCAAAGTATCTGTGGGGATATGCACTACAAACTGCAATCTACATTCTGAACCGTGTACCATCTAAATCAGTGGAGAAAACTCCTTACGAGTTGTGGAAGGGAAAGAAGCCTTCACTAGGCTATCTTAGACCTTGGGGCTGTCCTGCGATAGTCAAACTGATGCTCACTGATAAGTTAGATGCCAAGGGTGTCAAAGTATATTTCATAGGCTATCCTCGTCAGACGAGAGGCTATGAATTCTATCATGCTGAAGATCACAAGGTGATCGTGTCTAGAAACGTGAAGTTTTTAGAAGCTGAATACCTCGAAGAAGAGAGGTTAGATGACATGATAGAACTTGAAGAAATTCAAGACTTTGACACGCGCGAACATGAGGTCTCTAAATCATCTGATTTGGACTCAAGTTCAGTGGGAGCTTTCGAAGCAGACAAGGGTGATGATATGACACTTGCTAGGCATGTCATAGTCAGTGGGAGTCCTGTGATTAGATCAACAGTTGAAACCACACCAATGGAACCCGTTGTCAACCAACCTGTGCAACAAGTTGCACAAGAGCAGCCTCCCGCAAGGGAACAGGGTCGCGCCCATCGACCAGCTGCATCAGTACCCACTGATAATGTTCGTGTTACACGAAGCCAGAAAAGAAAAGCACCAGAACAAGTCGAGCTCCGTAGGTCGAAGAGGATCCTAAGAGGACCTCAGAAGCAAAGCCTTATGATAGAAGACATCAGTGAACTTGATGTCGGTTTATCAGATCGGGAAGATCCCGAGACCTACAAAGAGACAATAATTGATATTGACTTAGACAAATGGCAAGAGGCCATGGAATTGGAAATGGATTCAATGTACCAGAACCAAGTTTGGAACTTGGTGGACTTGGCCCAAGGGGTTAGACCAATTGGGTGCAAATGGGTCTTTAAACGAAAGACAGATGCCGATGGCAAGGTACAAACGCACAAAGCTAGGCTTGTGGCGAAAGGCTACACGCAAAGGTATGGCATCGATTACGATGAAACCTTTTCACCGGTAGCAAAATTGAAGTCCATTCGAATTCTACTTGCGATAGCTGCCTACTATGATTATGAAATCTGGCAGATGGATGTAAAGACTGCCTTCCTCAATGGCAACCTTGAGAAAGAGGTCTATATCGTACAGCCGGAAGGTTTTATTAGTAAAACCAGGCCAACTGCTGTATGCAAATTACAAAGATCCATCTATGGGCTAAAGCAAGCGTCAAGGAGCTGGAATATCCGCTTTGATGAAGCTGTCAAATCGTTTGACTTCATCAGAAGCAAGGAAGATCCCTGTGTCTATGCGAGACACAACGACAAAGGAGTTGTTTTCATGATCATTTATGTAGATGACATTTTGATCATGGGAAACAATGTCTCTATGTTAGAAGAGACTAAAGTTTGGTTATCAAGTACCTTCTCGATGAAGGACTTGGGTGAAGCGAACTACATCCTAGGGATCAAGATCTTTAGAGATAGATCCAAGAGGATGTTAGGAATGACACAGTCCACCTACATCAACAAAATACTGAAGCGTTATAAGATGGCCGACTCAAAGAGAGGCTTTCTCCTAGCTAGGCATGGGATTGTCTTATCAGTTAAGGATGGTCCTAAAACTGATGAAGAAAGAAATGCAATGAGTCGTGTGCCCTATGCTTCGATAGTAGGGTCTATAATGTATGCAATGAATTGCACAAGGCCCGATGTAGCATATGTGCTTAGTGTCACTTGTCGACACCAACAGAATCCAGGAGTACCTCACTGGACTGCTGTAAAGAACATTCTTAAGTACCTTCGATGGACTAAAGAGATGTTCTTGGTGTTTGGTGGAGAACCAGAATTAAAGATGTCTGGGTATGTCGACGCTGGATTTGAATCAGATCCTGATGACTTTAAGTCACAGACAGGATACGTATTCAAATTGAACGGAGGAGCTGTCTGTTGGAAGAGTTCTAAGCAAGCCACGGTTGCTGACTCATCCACAGAAGTCGAGTACATTGCTGCATCAGAAGCATCGAAAGAAGCTGTCTGGATTTTAGAGTTCTTGAAGGAATTGAGGGTTGTTCCTGCTCCTAGTCCAATAACGATTTATTGTGACAATACGGGCGCCGTCGCTCAAGCTAGGGAGCCTAGATCTACAAACAAGAACAAACATGTACTTAGAAAATATCACGTTATACGTGAGATTATAGATAGAGGAGAAGTTAGTATAGAACGTGTCTCTACCACGGACAACGTGGCAGATCCTTTCACCAAGGTCTTATCAGTGGAAGTCCACTTAAGACATTATGCTAATCTGGGAATTAGGCATAAGGGTGACTGGCTCTAGTCCAAGTGGGAGATTGATAGTGTATATGTCCTAAAGACAGTCCTTACTAAGGGCATGGTGCCCTTATAGAGGGCATATATGTACTATTACACAGGTCAACGTAATATAATATATGTTTGTTGCATTTTACTATTGAGTATCGCTTTCATATTTATATTACACCAGGCATGCAGCATGTCATATCTCTATTACTGTCTGTATTGATATTAAACATGTCCCCTCGGATAGATGACCGATTACACAGATAGTGGGAGCTATGTGAGTTATCATCTAACCCAAACTCTCCCTAGTCGAGGTTCATCTCGGATGTGGGGGTCTGAATGAACCAGACAAGACTAGAATGCGTGGAGGTTATACTTGTTGGAGCAAGTGTGAGCCAATCCCACGGCCACGGAACGGATTGTTGGACAATTGAGAAACGTTCCCATAACTGCGCATAGTTGTTCAAAGAAGCTTTATCGAACAATGGAAGTACCCACCGGACACTCCCATCGATGTATACTCTACACCGAAGTGTCTTTGGGAACCGGTGAGTTGTCGAAGTGATGCTAGTCGTCCTTTGTACTTACAGGACTTTATCATCACATTTGTTGCCCCATGTCCTTGGTGGACCCGTCGATGTCAGCTCTAAATAAGCAGCTGACCTAAGACACGATCCATGATTATGGCTACATACAAATGGGGGTGATAAGTGATTCTGTGAAGGATTCATCTCTCAAGTGTAGCACAGGAGAGCACTGCTCATAGTCTGCATAGTTGTGTTGGTAAAGTCATTGGCTAGTGCAAATGATATATTATGATGGTCATAAGTATATCTTAACCAAGAAACTCCCTGAGACACCCGTGGATGTATTATTGGGATAGACACTTCATCGATCCTAGATACATTCGAGCAAGTCAGATGAAGGGACGTTACCATCGCCGCATTGAGCGCAACAGGCTTCGTAATGAAAGGGTTAGCTTTGAGAAACCTCTCAAACGTCCTCACGTATTAATATTGCAAATAGAACCGTCTAGGAATTCCATGTTGCCTAGTCTAGGACTTGCTTAATACGATGCGGCTCTATGGGTCACACTATGTGGTGATTCAGCCTATCAGAATATCCTTGAAGATGGAATCACAATTAATTTGGAATTAATTGTGATTGATGGATTATAATTGATTTGGAATTAATTATAATATTGGTGGCTCAATTAGTGATTTGGAATTATTAATTGAATTGGCTAATTAATTGTATTTTATGTAAATACAATTAAAGATTATATTTTGGAAATATAATGGAGGTTTGATTTGAAAGGGTATGTTAATTTAGAATTAACATATGCACAATGGCAAAATCTACTTGGAGTTTGAATTGCCTTAGAAATATAAGTGGGTCCCAAAATTGGGACCCACCTCCCGTAGGACAAGGCGCGCGCGCGCGCGTGGCTGATTAAGGGGAAGGAGTTCGACTCCTTCCTCTATTAGAAGTCCAAGGGATAAGTTAAATTTTCCTAATTGAGTTTTGATTTGATTGGGAATGAATCTAGACTTGATATTGGTTTCCTTGTGCGATAAGAATTAGATTCTTATTCCTTTACGAAGTCTAATTGCTTATGCTTTAGGCTTCTATAGACTACTATATATAGTGGACTATTAGAGAGCTTTTATACACAATTTCAGACATAGACTTTCACAGTTATTCTACCCAGTTTTCTTAGAGAAAATAAAAAGCTCTCCCCTCCTCTTAGCCACCCGCGCGCGCCACCTCACCGGAGATATCGCCGCCCCGTCTTCTTGGTCACACAAAGGATATCCTAGCATTCTTCCGATAGGCTGTTCACCCGTGGATACCAAGGTTGAGGTTCTAGGAGCTGGAAACTAACTCTTATTGTCTTGCAGATATACATAGTATTGTAGATATCTTCGACTTCGACGAAGGAGAAGATACACCGGAATATTACGAAGACTTGGAAGCTGCTTTGGAAGTAAGGTTAGTCTTCTAATTGACGTGTTTATATATATACGACATATGCATAATCAATTAACCTGTATGTTAAGAAATTTTTTGAAATTCCGCTGCGTACCCTAGGGATAACTCTAACCATATTTTCTTACACTATGGGCACCCGACCTACTTATGTAGTTCTGAATTTGCTAGAGAGCAATTTGTCAAGAACGAGGTCTGTTAAGAATTGTATGCTGCTGTCGATGGAGAGCAAAGTGTGGAGGATGTGAATTATGCCCAGGGGTATGGCAATATGAGGCCACAAAACCGTGGAGGGTAAGGACCACGTGGTGGATACCAAAACCAAGGCAATCGTGGTTATATTAATAATCCCGATCAATATGCCTATGAGCCGAATCAAGATAGAAGCCGTCTTAGCTATGGGAACAATTGGTATGAAGGAGCACCTCCTTCTAATCCTACACCTCCACCTCCAGTTACTAATTTAGGGCCGCAAGGTGGAGGAGTGCTTCCTTCGCCTCTTGTCTCTTCTCTCAATGATCTAGTGGTTAAAACGAACAAGTTCATGGAGCACTATTATCGCAATGAGGCTACTAACAATCAGCGGTTCGAAAAGCTTGAGGCTAGTAGTAGCAACCTTCATAAGAAGTTGCAAGAGTTGATAGATCGAGGAGCTAGTAGAGAGCAAGAGAAGTTCCCCAGAAACACGGAAAAAGCTATGGCTATAACCGTGGTGACTGATCTGCCCGATGAAATTACGGTTGTGAGGGATAATGCACGAGTTGAGGTGCCAAGTTGCAAGATAACTGAAACTTGCAAGGTGAGTGAGGAGCTTGAGACTCCTAAGGTGGATACGGAAGAGGAGATAGTCGCACAATCTGATGCGATAGTTGAGGAAGTGAAAGAAAGCTCATCGTCTGAGGATGAGATGGTGGATATGGCGGAAGTGCCTATCCAATAGATCTTTGATGTAGAAATCGGCTTGGGAAAGAAGGATGGAATAGTGCCAACTCTTGACACAGGAGCGGGTGTGAATGTCATACCTTTGAACGTGTATGAAGAGTCAGGTTTGTTTGGCTTGATACCCATGAAATGTATGGTACAATTGGCGGATGGGTCCATGAAGAAGCCATTGGGTGTGATTGAGAATCTGGTGGTTCGAGTTGCCGGTGCAGAGGTGAAGACGAATTTCATCGTCATGCCCACATCTTCTGCAAAGCTCAAGGATGTGGTTCTTTTGGGTAGAGCCTTCATCAACAAAGTGCATATGGTCATAGACATGTATCGCTGTACATGTAGTTTTGAGGTAAATGGCAAGCAACACACGTTGCGAGCCATATTTAATTCATGTGCTTATGTTGATACTAACGAACTTGTAGGATTTTTTGGTCCACTTTATGTTTGTCGACATGTGCAGGGACTTGATGCTTTGAAGAGCATTTGGATGGGGAAGTCTAGTACCCAATGCGAAATTGATCCCGCATGAGTTGTGAAGAGTCGAGCCAACGACTTCTAAACAAAGGCGCTTCTCGGGAGGCAACCCGAGGTTGAAGGTACTTGCATATTGATTAGAAGCACGTTTAAATTTTGTTTTTTAAGTGGACAAGGTTTTTGGGTTGAAAATTTAGCAAAAGTCGGAAAAAAATGGAGATGGAGCATTCAGGTCCCAAGTGGACCGCTTGGTTATTCCAAGTGGCCCGCTTGGAAACTGACTAACTCTCTGGAATGTCCAGAGAGTTTGGCCAGTAACCAAGCGGACCGCTTGGAAAAAGGCCAAGCGGCTCGCTTGGCTAAGTGGACTACTTGATAATTTCCAAGTGGACCGCTTGGGAACCGACCAAACTCTCTGGAATTTCCAGAGAGTTTGGTCGGTAACCAAGCGGACCGCTTGGAAATGGCCAAGCGGCTCGCTTGGCCAAGCGCTCTGCTTGGCTGGCCGTAAGCGGTCCGCTTGGCTGCCTTTATAGGCAACCAAGCGGACCACTTGGAAATCAAAGCCCCTCCTCCATTCTTCTTCCCTTGCCCGATTTTCACCCCAAAAATCTCAATCTCACTCAGTTCTCCACCAATTCTTGCAATCTTGTGCATTGTAAGGAGCCCATAACCTCCTCTATCATCTAAACCGATCATATTTTACGATTGTAGAATCATTCTCAAGGAATCAAAGTACTCCTCAAGAACCATAACTTTCTTTAATTTGGGATTATACTTAATTTAGCTTCAATTGTGTTATACATAGGCCTGTCATAATGGGCCAAAGCCCGATAAACTACCTAACCTAGTTACAAAAAGCCTAATTAAAAGCATCCATCTAATAAATGGGTACAATACAGCATACCTATTAACAACCCAAAATAAGATAGCTTTTATTAACAGGTTAATAGGCGACTAATAGGCCTCACCACCTCAGTCGGTAAACAAGCGAACGACACAGACGGAATTACAGAAACCAGCTTTCTTCTCCGAATTAACTTGTACGTCTCTCTCTTACAGTAAATCGATCTCCATCTTCCATCTACTCTCGCTCAAATTATCTCTCTCTTTGTGCAGATTTTGTCTTGGAGAATCCAGAATGTAGAGGCCCTTTGAGATTAGATTTGCAAGTACGGTGTGTTTTTTTCTTCTTTATTTCACTACTGCATTTTTTTCTTACCATGATGCTATGTTGATGCTATGTTACTGCGCAACAATGTTACGAAATATGTTACAAGTAAAATTCTTAGTTTCCTTTGTGTTTGATGGTTTCCTTGTGTGTGCACCCCAACTGTTTGATAATATGCCTCTTGTTATAGAGGTCACCATGTCTGCTTTTCGGTGCCCGATTTCTTCTTTCCTGCAGAGTCTTAAGGTCTGTATTTTAATGAGTTGGGCTAGTGAAGGAGAGGTGTAAGGTTCGATCCCCATCGGTGGAGGATGTTATAAGATTGGTTTAGGTATGGAGAAATAAGATGGTTTAGTAAATTTGTATAACATTAGTGTAGGAGTAGTTGTAGATTTGTATAACAATTACTTAATTACCACACCATGTCAGTTCAAAATTATAGAATGGTTTTTGTAGATTTGATACATTTCTTCTCATATTTCTGCAGTGTAACCTTTAAGAGATCTTGGATCACTACCATCATCATCCTCACCATCATTATCATCATCATCTCCACCATCATCACCTGTGTTATAAGCATAACAATTTCTGTTAGAAACCACAACAAATGTTCTTAAAACCACACCATGGAAACTTAAAATCATACAATGGACAAACCCACAATAACATTATTTAAAGTAACACGAAAGATTCTTATTACCACACCAACAATATTTTAAACCACACCAAGATGTGTTTTAAAATTTCAGCATTCAACAGAAGCTGACATGCATATTTCAAAACCACTTCATAGGATATTATAACCACTTCTTGTTTAATTAAAACCACACCATTGTAAGAAAATATGGTCAGAGTTACCCTTAGGGTACGCAGCGGAATTTCAAAATTTTCTTAACATGCAGGTTAATTGATCATGCATATAACGTATATAATAAACACATTAATCAGAAGACTTAAAATACTCCAAAGCAAGAATAGGTATTGAATCGATATGCCAATCGATGAAGTCTTCGTAATAGTCCGGTGAATCTTTTTCTTCGTCGAAGTTGAAGATATCTGCAATACTTTGATTATCTGCAAGACAATAAAAGTTAGTTTCCAGCTCTTTGAACCTCAACCTTGGTATCCACAGATGAACAACTTATCGGAAAGAATGCTAGGATATTCTTTATGTGGCCAAGAAGATGGGGCGGCGATTTTCCTCCAGTGGAGAGTGGCGCGCGCGGCTAGGGTATAGAGGTAGGGGAGAGCTTTTTATTTTCTCTAAGAAAGGTAGAAAAATTCTCTAAGAATCCGGCTTGAAAAAACTCTCTAATGACCTACTTATATAGTAGTCAATAGAAGCCTAAAGAAGATTCTTTTAGACTTCATAAAAGAATAAGAACTCTAATTCTTATTGCACAAGGAAACCAATTTAAGTCTAGATTCATTCCCAATTAAGTTAGAACTCAATTAGGAAAATCTAACTTAACCCTTGACTTCTAATATGGGAAGGAGTCGAAACTCCCTCCCATACTACTACTACACGCGGCCGGCCAAGGGGCGGTATGTGGGTCCCAATTTTTGGACCCACTTTTAATTCGAAGGCAATTCAAACTCTAAGTAGATTTTGCCCATGTGCATATATTAACTCTAAATTAATATATCCTTTCAAATCAAACCTCTATTATATTTCTAAAATATAATCTTTAATTGTATTTACATAAAATACAATTAATCAATCAATTCAATTAGTAATTCCAAATTATTAATTGAGCCACAAATAATTATAATTAATTCCAAATCAATCATAATTCATCAATCACAATTAATTCTAAGTTAATTGCGATTCCATCTTCAAGGATATTCGGATAAGCTGAATCACCACATAGTGTGACCCATAGGGCCTCATTGTATTAAGCAAGTGCTACACTAGGCAACATGGAATTCCTAGACGGTTCCATTTGCAATATTAATATATGAGAACGTTTGAGAGGTTTCTCAAAGCAAACCCTTTCGTTGTGAAGTCTGTTGCGCTCAACGCGGCGATGGTAACGTCCCTTCATCTGACTGACTCGAATGCATCTAGGATCGATGATGTGTCTATCCCAATAATACATCCACGGGCGTCTTCAGTGAGTTGTTTGGTGAATCCAATATCTATTATGACTATCATAATAATATTGATACGCTGGCCAGAGGTTTAACCAATCACAACTATGAACGACTATGAGCAGTGCTCTCCTGTGCTACACGTGAGAGATGAATCCTTCACAGAATCACTTATCACCCCCATTTGTATGTAGCCATAATCATGGATCGTGTCTTGGGGAAACTGCTTATTCAGAGCTGACATCGACGGGTCCACCAAGGATATGGGGCAACAAATGTGATGATAAAGTCCTGTAAGTCCAAAGGACGGCTGGCATCACTTCGACAACTTTCCGGTTCCCATAGACACTTCGGTGTAGAGTATACATCGATGGGAGTTTCCGGTGGGTACTTCCATTGTTCGGTAATCACCCTTCAAACAACTATGTGGAGTTATGGGAACGTTTCTAGATTGTCTAACAATCCGTTCCGTGGCTGTGGGATCGGCTCACACTTGCTCTAACAAGTATAACCTCCACGCATACTAGTCTCACCTGGTTCATTCAGACCCCTACATCCGAGATGAACCTCGACTAGGGAGAGTTTGGGATAGATGATAACTCACATACCTCCCACTATCTGTGTGATCGGTCATCTATCCGAGGGGACATGTTTGATATCAATACAGACAGGAATAGAGATATGACATGTTGTATGCCTGGTGTAATATAAATATGAAAGCGATACTCAATAGTCAAACAAACAAACTAGTATGAATAGTGTCACGTTTTGTATTTTTTGCATTTTTCAGGCACTTAGGTACGAAACGGTGTTTTTGGAGCTAAAAACGAGCATTTATTTATGGAAAATGGCCTCGTTGAAGTTCCTCGATCTCCGTGGCTTTGTTCGTGAGTGCACGAGCCCCAATAATCATTGAGAAGGACGAGTCCAACGCACCCGAGGAGCGATCGTGGGCAAGGGATTGAATTTCCAAGTCAAAATCTGCCCCACAGAGCAAGTGAGCCGCTTCCAGAAGCCAAGCCCTCCGCCTGAAGTCTCTGGAATTTCCAGAGAGTTGCCCAGCAACCAAGTGATTGGAAGCGGCCCAACAAAGAGTTTGGTTAATTCATATTCTCTAGTTAATTCATTCTCATTTCTCTATAATCTTCTTTATGTTTCAGGATGGAGATGGAAGATATAGAGCAAAGTAATCTGTTCAGTACACCTCCAACTCAACACACTACACCAGCTGACCATCAAGAACTAGATGATGAAGTACTTCATCAAGAACAACCTTCAAACAAAAGGGAGATGTTGGTCCCTTCAAACAACAAGAAAAGACTAGGGGGGGGGGTGAATAGTCTTTTCAAACTTTTCGTCGTTTAAAACTTTCTCAGCAAGTGCTTATTACTTTAAAGTAATGAGTTTGCTGGTACTTGACTTTCTCAGCAAGTACTTGTTACTTTTCAGTAACGAGTTTGCTGGTACTTAACTTTCTCAACAAGTATTTGTTACTTTTCAGTAATGAGTTTGCTGGTACTTTAAAAACAGAGTGCGGAAGTCTTTTTACAATAAGTGCGTTTCAGAGAGTGCTAGTTTCAGCAAGAGACCAGAGTGTCAGTGTACAATAAATGTAGCTTGCTGAAAACTAAATTCGATAATGTAAATCACACAAACACTTTTATAGTGGTATCTGAGAGTGGCGTAATCTCTCAACTAATCCACTTTGTCCTTTCTAGGACTGAATCCACTAAGATAAGATGTGAGGTTCCTTACAAATCCTATCACTAATGATTCTTCAGAAACCAAAGCACACTTACTTCATTTCCAACCTAATTAGAGAACTGTAACCTTGTTCTCCACCAAACTTGGGACTTATAATCAGCAACACTTTGCTTGATTAAATTCCCCCTGAATTTCACGTCTGAAAAGGGTGTTTATCAGTTAGAGAGGTTTGGGATGAGATCGCTTGAATATAACTTTTTCAGCTATAATAAGTTATCTAAAGAAACACAACTTGTAATACTTTTTAGTATGCAAGTTAAGTTGTTTCTGGTGTCAAGACTTGTTCTTGTTCGAAAGAAACAACACTTAACTAATTTCTTAGTCGTGAATGTTCTACTTCTTCACAAGTAGCTTTTGTTTCAAACTTAAGTCTTGGAACGGATCAATAGGTAGTAAAGAGTATAGAAGATTTTGAGTGTTTAAAGCACAAAGTGAGAGTTTGATCACGTTGTTGACACCCTTCTTCTCTTTGCCACATGACCTCTATTTATAGTGTCTCAAGGGAGTCATTTGAATTTCAAATTCTAAGGCTTTGCACCTGATGAACGTGTCAGATTCAATCAAATAAATTTGTAATTAGCCAAAGGCAATCCACAACTACAAAGAAAACTGTAGTGTAGTAGTAGAATGACTCGAGTGTCGTTCTCTCAGGACTATAACTAGCTTTATCTATTTAACAAGAGAATATAAAACAGCAGATAGAAAGCAATAGGGGTTTGATGAATGTGTATTTTACACTTTCATTCGAGTCTTTTTCACCTAATTTAGCTATCCTCTATGTTAATTTAGCTATATTTTAGTACATTTTATTAGAATAGTGTCACGTTTCCTTTTAGATTTTATTTTACAGGTTTTGGTTGAAATTCGGAGATTTACGGGCAATTATATTGAAGTCTACAAGGAATTGGTGTTCCAGAATCATATTTGGAGTATCTGAAGGTTTCCGGATAGGATTTGGAGTCTAGGGGCCGAATCTGGAGGTTAGAAGGCCATTAGAAGTCTGAAACCGAGTCCGAAAAGGTGAAGAAATCCAAATCCGCGTCGAAAAACGTGGAAATTCCGTGAAATACTGGGGGGCGAACCGCCCCAGCTCTCGGGCGAACCGCCCCAGAAGTTTTTCGGGCCTATATATAGTTGCGAGTTTTCTCTCCGAAAATCATATCTTTCCAAGCCTACTTTCTCACTTCTCTCTATAGTTTTAGGTAGGAACTTCCCGGGGCCTGTCCTGGGAGTTCCATAGCTTAGGGGATACTTTTTCATAGCAGATTGGAGCGCGTAGGATCGCAATCATCCGAAGATTGACAACCTTCGATAACTTTGTATCTTACAACTTTTATCTACTTATTTTATATATTCTTTCAATATGTTTTCTTCTATGATTGCTATTGATTGCATGCACATTATGAGTAGCTAAATTTATCGTTGGTGGTAGTATGTGAATTCTAAGCGAGGGAAGATAATCATGCTAATGGCTATATCGCGCATTATACTCCGTGTCATTGCTTTATTTCGTTGATGAGTTGAACACCAAAATTCTCGTATGTTGTATTGATCATTATGCACACTAGGACACTTGTCGGCCAATCAGACTTAATTATCTTCGTAGTGTTGAATGATTCCGGAACACAATAGGACGTTAGTTGTTGACAGGTCAGACCCATATTATCTTCGTAGTGCACAATACTTACAACAGGACCCAAGATTCATTCAAAGATCTCTATGCAAGACCGAGGAATTTATGCATGATTATCGACCCATTATGTTAAGAAGGACCATACTATCACCAACCTTCATTATCTGCTTGAAAACCCCCTATTGCTTTCTATCTGCTGTTTTATATTTTCTTGATTAAATAGATAAAGCTAGTTATAGTCCTGAGAGAACAACACTCGAGTCATTCTACTGCTACACTACGGTTTTCGTTGTAGTTGTGGATTGCCTTTGGCTAATTACAAATTTATTTGACTGAACCCTGACAACGTTCATCAAATTGGCGCCGTTGCCGGGGACTATACTCCTTTTTTCTGTTTAATTTGTTTTTATTTACAGCTTTAGATTCCTATTACTTTTAGTTTTAGTTTTCCTTTTTAATCTCTCTCTGTTTTCCTATTTGTTTCTAATCACTTTACCTAGTCTGTCACAGATTGTGTATGCCGCATACACGTTCTGCAGGAATACCGCTTGCTGATTCAATTGCTGAGATCGATAGAGTCTACCACCAAAGAAGGCGACTCCTTTTTAAGGAAATCGACGAAATGGCAGAAGCTAGACCACTGAAGGCATGGGTACAACCCACCAAGGATCGTATGAGGGGACCGGCGATTGTTCTTTCGCCTGCAACCCGAGATCTGGAAATCAAGAACCACGCATTCCAACAACTTCCGAGGTTCTATGGCTTATCAAGGGAAGATGTGATGGGGTATTTGAACGATATCGATGATTTCGTCAATCAACTCCCACGACCCGGAGCTGACATAACAACGGATGAGTTGAGGATGAAGGTTTTTGCAATGGGACTTGGCGACAGAGCCAAGTCATGGGTGAGTTCTCTACCAGCCGGCTCGCTGGACACTTGGGAAAAGGTTTTTTCAGCTTTCATGGAAAATACTTCCCACACACTCTGACTACCGCGCTTAAGGCGCAAATCACTGGTTTCAAGCAAGACTATGATGAGACCATCTACACCGCGTTCGAGAGGTTCCAAGATCTCACGAACAAGTGCCCTCACCATGGTTTTGAACTCTCTGACCTAGTCCAACATTTCTACAATGGACTAACCTTCGAGAACCAACAAGTGGTGGATTTCCAATGCCGAGGCAATATTTGGGAGGAAACCGCAGAAGCCGTCTGGGCAGTTTTCGAAAGGCTTGCCAAGGGTTCGCAGTTCAAGGACCCAAGAGAAATGGTTAGGAGACGTGGACCTGAAGCTCCACCAACTCAAGAAGCCCCTATGTACAGGAGGAATGGGGATCAATTCGAGTGCTTTACCAACGAATTGAAGCAAGTCCTCAAGAGCGCCACCGGAACAACTGTTTCGAACGAAGTATGCCGAATATGCAAGAACTATGGGCATGGAGCTCATATGTGTAGATCGGAGTTGGCATACGAAGATGGCAACTGGGCTCGAGGAGGCGAAGAAGAAGCCTTCGCTACGGAATTTGGTACTCAAGAAGTTAGCTACGGAGAAGACGGTAGGAATCCTCGAGGTGGATTCTGGAGAAGAGGATACCGTAACAATCAAGGATATGCACCGGCTAACCAAACTTATGGACCTAACCAAGACCGTAGTAGGCTAAACTATGGTAATGATCACTGCGAAAACCCCGCTCCGAAAGAGCCACCGAAGTCGAAGACGGCTCTACTGATGGAGAACTTACAGAAGATGGTCGATCACACACAAAGTTTTCTCAAACGGTATGAAGAAGATTCCGAGAAGACTAGGGCAAGGCTCGATAGGTTGGAAGAGAGCACTAGGCTTACCCATCAAAAGATGCAAGAGTTGATCGACCGAGGGGCAAGTAGGGAACAAGGCAAACTTCCTAGCAACACTGAGAAATCATTATCCATTAACTTAGTGGGTGATCTACCTGTTGAAATCACCATCAAGAAGGTTACTAAGTGCGAGAGTTGCAAGAGGGACCTACCTCCACAAGCCGAAGAAGAAGGAAAGTACCTTGGTACCAACAAGAGTGAAGAGGAGCAAGAGGATTCCGAGCCACTCCCTCAAAGTTTCGATATTAAGGTCGGGATTGGGGAGCTCGAAGATGTCCGAGCCACACTGGACACTGGATCCTACTCTAATGTGCTCCCTTTGAACGTTTTCGAGAAGAGTAACCTTGGAGAACTAACTGTGCATAAGGCTATTGTGCAACTGGCGGATGGATCCCTTGTGAAACCCGAAGGCGTTGTGAAGAATGTATTAGTCAAAATTGGTGAAGCTTCTGTCCACACCGATTTTGTAATTATGCCAGCATCAGCACCAGGAACGGGGGATGTCATACTCTTAGGACGAACATTCTTGACCAAAATACGCTCAGTGATGGACATCTACCGAAGGACTTGCACTATCGAAGTGGATGGCAAGCAACACGTGTTGCAAGCCATAACTGATCCACCTGATCCACACGATAATTCTAACACTATTGATTACAGTGGTCTTAACGTCTATGTTCACTCTTATTCACAGGATCAAAGCACTGGAAGGAGAATCATGACGGGGAAGTCTAGTACCCACAGAAGGAAAAGATAGGCGAAGACAGGGGTCGAGTCAGAGACCTTAAACAATGGCGCTATTCGGGAGGCAACCCGGAGTTTTTATCGCTTTCTTTACCGCTTTATTGCATGCTTTTCATATGTGAATTTGTTCAGTTCTGTGTCGTATGTGCTTATGTTGTGTTCGAGTGCGACTTTTCGAGTGATTTCTTGAGAAAAATGATTTTTCGGGGACTTAAAATCGCATTTTTATTTTTAAAAAACGTTCGTCTCCCACCTAAAAGTGGGGGGCGAATCGCCCCACGTATGGGGCGAATCGCCCCACGACCAGAGCGCGCGCGGGGCGGTTCGCCCCGCACGGGGCGGTCCGCCCCAGGTGTGGGGCGAACCGCCCCACACCTCCAGAGAGTTAAAATCGGGGGTTTCTTCCCCAAACCCCCATTTTTCTCCATTTTCATCCTTCAAACTCCAAAATTTCCTCCATATTCAAAATATCTTCAAATCTTCATAACTTCTTCATCTCTCCATCATTTTGTGTGATCTTTAGCTTCATTCGAAGCCCGTTACGTGCTCTATCATTCTCTCCGAACAAATTTCTTCCTAGCTCATTCAATTTCCGGATTTGAGGTATTATCACATGAACCCTAATTTTTACAATTTGGGGATTTTTTGATTTATGCTTCAATAAGACTTGTATGATGTATGGGTTGATGATTTATGTGTTTAGATTCATTATTCATTGTCAATTACATGTTCAATTAGGCTTGGTTTGATGATTTGAGATTTTGCTAATTGGATGATATATGTCTTGTTAGGAATTGTCTCTCTTGCTTGCATTCCTTGTTTAAACATGTATTTAATGACATGAAATTGATGAATGTATTGATAGAATGCATGATGGTTGAGATTGAGGATTTATGCTAGAAATTGATTTTTATGATATGGATGAACCTTGTGATTCAAGGCATATGTTGTTAGCAAAAGCATAATGTGATATGTTATTGTAGTAGGTACATTGATATGTTACGTAATGAATTAGCTAGACTAGGCTTTGGGTTCTTGAGGAGTTCGATTTTTGAAATTTTTACTCGTTTGTTCGCTCGTTTGTTTACATAAGCATAGGCCTGTTTTGCGTCGTACAAGATACTAATTGCTGTTTGTAGGAATCATGGCACCAAGGACAAGGAGAGCCGGCTCTAGCAAAAAGGGGAAGGGAGTGGCATCAAGCTCCCAACCATCTCACGATTTGTACAAGTTGTCTGCCGCTGTGATAGGGGTGCGACAACGGTTAGAGGAGGAGATGGCTGACGGAGGAAGGTCTATCATTCCCGACAGGAGGATTGACATTCCTGAGTCTGCAGCGAATAGAGCGGGGTATAGGACACTTTCAAGTTTGGGGTCACAGAGGAATTGGGCATGGTACAGTTCCGACAGGTTCAAAGGCTACGACGAGAGCCTCCTTCGAGATTTCTACACCGGTTATACGGATTTGGACGAGAAGAATGGGGTGTTAGTCCGAGGCCTAATTATACCGTGGAGCCCAGAGCATATTTCTTCCTTCATCCACTTCGGGAACTTTGAATTCACAGAGAGCGCACACGTCTACTTATATTCGAGGACCGCTAGGGGGATCGGAAGAGACGTCACCGAAGTGATCTGCAACAGGGGGTACAGATATCCGGGAGTTGGGGGAGCACCTGGACGGATCGGTTATGGCGACCTTAGCATCGAAGCTAAGGTGATGATGAAATTTTGCATCTCCGACTTGATCCCAAGGAAGAATGACACTTGGATTCAGCCATACTACGTCGAGCTCCTCTACTGCCTCATTGACGGACATCAGGTCGACATAGGGCACATTATGTATGAGGAGTATGAGCGCCACTGGGAGAAGAAGAGGAAGCCTTTCATCTTACCGAGCTTCATCACAGCTTACTGCAAATATCATGGGGTAGACGATATTGATGAGGGGGATTGCGAGGTTGCTGCCCTTTCACCCTCGACCATTGACGTACAGCTCAACAGGTATCAGTTGAGGAACCCCACTGCAGCTGCTGCTGATGTAGGAGGGCCAGTCCAGCCAAATGATTCCGATCATGAGGATGCTATGGAGGCCGATGTTGGTGAAGCCCCGATTCCAGATATTCCATTTGTCCATCATGCACCGCATGCACCAGCTGGAGCACCGCAGGGGTCTGGAGGATTTGACTTCTCCGAATTCTGTACCTACCTCGACAGCCGTTTCGACAGGATTGATGCCAACAACGCGGCCATGCGACAGGACATCGACAGGCACATTGTCCAGCACAGCCGCGATTGGGAGATATTCGAGGAGCACCGCCGAGAGGATAGGCAGCACATGTGGGAGCAGCAACAGCTGATCCAGCAACAGCAGGAAGCTCTACGACAGTCCAATGAGCTCATGAATGACATGTGGAGTGACTTTTATGGGGACTACCATCCCGATGACTAGTCCTTCCACTTGTCCACTCTCAGCCGACCGAGGCCAAACCCTTCGGTAACATCTAGTATCACTTCATAATACTCATTCTCTTTTGCTAGGGGGCTAGCTTAATAATCGTAAGGGGGATGGGATGTGAACCATGATGTTAAGTTTTGTTTGGTTTTGTGTCGATTAGTATCTTGTTCTTTGTTTGCATTTGCACGTTTACTGCTTTCTTAGATTTTTTAGGTTGCATTCATCCTAGGATAGTTTTGCATGTTTTTATATGGAGTTTATTGCCGAATTTTTTGAACTTTTTTATTGGGTAGATCAACTAGCTATGCCATTAATCGTATGCTTCATCTCTATGAATTTGTTTGAGGTTTTTCTCGCTTGGCTTGTCACATTTATGTATTGCACTTAGTTGAGCTAGGTAGTCTCGACATCACTTAGTGGTGTTTCCTCTACTGCGGTTCACGAAGGCCTTTATAATAGGATGATGCATGTTAGGGTCTTATGGTTGTTTTCCCGGGTAATTATGTACCTAAGAGGCAACAAGTCTTCACCATGCTTTGAGATTGCTAAATGCCTAGGAAGGAGGTAGTGTGAGTTTGTGTGATCCTTTGTTTATAACCTATTCTTCCGAATAGGTTTAAGGAGGGGGTTACACCATCATAGACTTGTTTCTGTTTTTCATTCTTCGTATCGTGAGTTTATTTTTCCTTTTTCGTGAATTTTGTACTCTAACCTATTCTTTCGAATAGGTTTGGGGAAGTCGTGTGAGTCTTTTTGTTTTTCTTTTTGTTATGCTACTGCTGGCTAAGAAAAAATCGAAAAAAAAGATGGAAAAAATTCTAGAAGAAAAAAAAAAAGAAAAGAAAAAGAAAAAAAAGAATCTAGAAAGAAAAAAGAAAAAAAAGAGAAGACCCCAAAAAAGCAAAGAAGGGTCCAAAAAATAAAGCCAAATAGCAGTTTAGCAATGTTTTGAGTCTTTTCCATTTTTCGTATTGTTCGTAATTGTGCTTTTCTATTTTTTATCTTTTTTGTCTTAAGTGTCATCTGTTCTAGACCACCCTCGTCCTGCCATTCAGGAAGTGGTGAATAGCTTATGACTTTACTTGAGAGATGGGTAGAATAAGGGAGTGTTATCTTTTATAGGGAACCCTCCTTCGTTTGATGAGAGCCAGTACTGGTTCGACCTCTTTTGAGGAAAAGTCTTAATATGGTGGAACAGTAGTAAGTCCTCAGTTTCATAGGGACGGGGCAACCATTCGTATCTTAGCATGCATCATTACGTCGTCACTGACTAGGTCCAGGTAGAGAATGTTACGAGAGACTATCTTGTCTTGACATAAGTGCTTATGTGGATGTGTATAAGTCAATCGAGGTATTCTTCAACCAATATTCATGCTTTGATTTATATGGTTTTTGTTCATATGTTATTTGGAAGATTCAGTAATTTAGTTCATTTTATTTGACATGAAACTCCATTTTTTGAGTCTTGCATGCTTTTTGTATTAGAGTCTAGCTTAGTTGCTTGAGGACAAGCAAAGGTTCGGTTTGGGGAGTTTGATGAATGTGTATTTTACACTTTCATTCGAGTCTTTTTCACCTAATTTAGCTATCCTCTATGTTAATTTAGCTATATTTTAGTACATTTTATTAGAATAGTGTCACGTTTCCTTTTAGATTTTATTTTACAGGTTTTGGTTGAAATTCGGAGATTTACGGGCAATTATATTGAAGTCTATAAGGAATTGGTGTTCCAGAAGCATATTTGGAGTATCTGAAGGTTTCCGGATAGGATTTGGAGTCTAGGGGCCGAATCTGGAGGTTAGAAGGCCATTAGAAGTCTGAAACCGAGTCCGAAAAGGTGAAGAAATCCAAATCCGCGTCGAAAAACGCGGAAATTCAGCGAAATACTGGGGGGCGAACCGCCCCAGCTCTCGGGCGAACCGCCCCAGAAGTTTTTCGGGCCTATATATAGTTGCGAGTTTTCTCTCCGAAAATCATATCTTTCCAAGCCTACTTTCGCACCTCTGTCTATAGTTTTAGGTAGGAACTTCTCGAGGCCTGTCCTGGGAGTTCCATAGCTTAGGGGATACTTTTTCATAGCAGATTGGAGCGCGTAGGATCGCAATCATCCGGAGATTGACAACCTTCGGTAACTTTGTATCTTACAACTTTTATCTACTTATTTTATATATTCTTTCAATATGTTTTCTTCTATGATTGCTATTGATTGCATGCACATTATGAGTAGCTAAATTTATCGTTGGTGGTAGTATGTGAATTCTTAGCGAGGGAAGATAATCATGCCAATGGCTATATCGCGCATTATACTCCGTGTCATTGCTTTATTTCGTTGATGAGTTGAACACCAAAATTCTCGTATGTTGTATTGATCATTATGCACACTAGGACACTTGTCGGCCAATCAGACTTAATTATCTTCGTAGTGTTGAATGATTACGGAACACAATAGGACGTTAGTTGTTGACAGGTCAGACCCATATTATCTTCGTAGTGCACAATACTTACAACAGGACCCAAGATTCATTCAAAGATCTCTATGCAAGACCGAGGAATTTATGCATGATTATCGACCCATTATGTTAAGAAGGACCATACTATCACCAACCTCCATTATCTGCTTGAAAACCCCCTATTGCTTTCTATCTGATGTTTTATATTTTCTTGATTAAATAGATAAAGCTAGTTATAGTCCTGAGAGAACGACACTCGAGTCATTCTACTGCTACACTACGGTTTTCGTTGTAGTTGTGGATTGCCTTTGGCTAATTACAAATTTATTTGACTGAACCCTGACAACGTTCATCAGGGTTTTCAAGCAGATAATGAAGATTGGTGATAGTATGATCCTTCTTAACATAATGGGTCGATAATCATGCATAAATTCCTCGGTCTTGCATAGAGATCTTTGAATCAATCTTGTGTCATGTTGCAAGTATTAAGCACTACGAAGATAATAAGGGTCTGACTCATCAACAACTAACGTCCTAATGTGTTCAGTAATCATTCAACACTACGAAGATAATTGGTCTGATTGGTTGACAAGTGTCCAAGTGTGCATAATAATCAATACAACATACAAGAATTTTGGTGTTCAACTGATCAACGAAATAAAGCAATGACACGGAGTATAATGCGCGATATAGCCATTAGCATGATTATCTTCCCTCGCTAAGAATTCACATACTACCACCAACGATGAATTTAGCTACTCATAGGCATGCAATCAATAGCAATCATAGAAGAAAACATATTGAAAGAATATAAAATAAGTAGATAAAAGTTGTAAGATACAAAGTTACCGAACGTTGTCAATCTCCGCATGATTGTGATCCTACGCGCTCCAATCTGCTATGAAAAAGTATCCCCTAAGCTATGGAACTCCTAGGACAGGCCCCGGGAAGTCCCTACCTAAAACTATAGAGAGAGGTGAGAAAGTAGGCTTGGAAAGATATGATTTTCGGAGAGAAAACTCGCAACTATATATAGGCCAGAAATTCCTCTGGGGCGGTTCGCCCGAGTGCTGGGCGGTTCGCCCCCCTGTGTAAACGCGGAATTTTCGCGTTTTCGACGCGGTTTTGGATTTCTTCACCTTTTCGGACTCGATTTATGACTTCTAGTAGCCTTCTAACCTCCCGATTCGGCCCCTAGACTCCAAATCCTATCCGGAAACCTTCAGATACTCCAAATATGCTTCTGGAACACCAATTCCTTGTAGACTTCAATATAAATGCCCGTAAATCTCCGAATTTCACCCAAAACCTATAAAATAAAATTTAAAGGGAAACGTGACACTATTCTAATAAAAGGTACGAAAATATAGCTAAATTAACATAGAGGATAGCTAAATTAGGTGAAAAAGACTCGAATGAAAGTGTAAAATACACATTCATCAAACTCCCCAAACCGAACCTTTGCTTGTCCTCAAGCAACTAAGCTAGACTCTAATACAAAAAACATGTAAGACTCAAAAATGGAGTTTCATACCAAATAAAATGAACTAATCTACTGAATCTACCAAATAACATATGAACAAAAACCATATAAATCAAAGCATGAATATAGGTTGAAGAATACCTCGATTGACTTATACACATCCACATAAGCACTTATGTCAAGACAAGATAGTCTCTCGTAACATTCTCTACCTGGACCTAGTCAGTGACGACGTAATAATGCATGCTATGATACGAATGGTTGCCCCGTGCCTATGAAACTGAGGACTTACTGCTGTTCCACCATGTTAAGACTTTCCCTCAAAAGAGGTCGAACCAGTACTGGCTCTCATCAAACGAAGGAGGGTTCCCTATAAAAGATAACACTCCCCTATTCTACCCATCTCTCAAGTAAAGTCTTAAACTATTCACCACTTCCTGAATGGCAGGACGAGGGTGGTCTAGAACAGATGACTGATGAATGTGTATTTTACACTTTCATTCGAGTCTTTTTCACCTAATTTAGCTATCCTCTATGTTAATTTAGCTATATTTTAGTATATTTTATTAGAATAGTGTCATGTTTCCCTTTAGATTTTATTTTACAGGTTTTGGTTGAAATTCGGAGAATTACGGGCATTTATATTGAAGTCTACAAGGAATTGGTGTTCCAGAAGCATATTTGGAGTATCTGAAGGTTTCCGGATAGGATTTGGAGTCCAGGGGCCGAATCTGGAGGTTAGAAGGCCATTAGAAGTCTGAAACCGAGTCCGAAAAGGTGAAGAAATCCAAATCCGCGTCGAAAAACGCGGAAATTCTGCGAAAAACTGGGGGGCGAACCGCCCCATGGCTCGGGCGAACCGCCCCAGAGTATTGTCGGGCCTATATATAGTTGCTAGTTTTCTCTCCGAAATTCATATCTTTCCAAGCCTTCTTTCTCACCTCTCTCTATAGTTTTAGGTAGGAACTTCCCGGGGCTTGTCCTGGGAGTTCCGTAGCTTAGGGGATACTTTTTCATAGCAGATTGGAGCGCGTAGGATCACAATCATCCGGAGATTGACAACCTTCGGTAACTTTGTATCTTACAACTTTTATCTACTTATTTTATATTCTTTCAATATGTTTTCTTCTATGATTGCTATTGATTGCATGCACATTATGAGTAGCTAAATTTATCGTTGGTGGTAGTATGTGAATTCTTAGCGAGGGAAGATAATCATGCCAATGGCTATATCGCGCATTATACTCCGTGTCATTGCTTTATTTCGTTGATGAGTTGAACACCAAAATTCTCGTATGTTGTATTGATCATTATGCACACTAGGACACTTGTCGGCCAAACAGACTTAATTATCTTCGTAGTGTTGAATGATTACGGAACACAATAGGACGTTAGTTGTTGACAGGTCAGACCCATACTATCTTCGTAGTGCACAATACTTACAACAGGACCCTAGATTCATTCAAAGATCTCTATGCAAGACCGAGGAATTTATGCATGATTATCGACCCATTATGTTAAGAAGGACCATACTATCACCAACCTCCATTATCTGCTTGAAAACCCCCTATTGCTTTTTATTTGTTGTTTTATATTTTCTTATTAAATAGATAAAGCTAGTTATAGTCCTGAGAGAACGACACTCGAGTCATTCTGCTGCTACACTACGGTTTTCGTTGTAGTTGTGGATTGCCTTGGCTAAATAACAAATTTATTTGCTGAATCGAGACCTGACCAATCTCCGTTCATCAAATTGGCGCCGTTGCCGGGGAATGTCATACTCTTAGGGCAAACATTCTTGACCAAACTACGCTCCATGATGGACATCTACCAAAGAACTTGCACCATCGAGGTGGATGGCAAGCAACACGTATTACAAGCCATACCTGATCCGCCGGAACCGCCTGATATTATTACTCACTATTGTGGTCTTGCAGCCTATATTCTTTCTTATTCACAGGTTCGTGGCATGGAAAGGAGATCAATGAATGGGAAGCCTAGTACCCGCAAAAAGAAGAGATATGCGCAGACAGGAGTCGAGTCAAAGACTTTAAACAATGACGCTATCCGGGAGGCAACCCGGAATTTTTTATCGCTTTCTTTAGTGCTTTTCAGCATGCATTTCATTCTTGAACTATTTGCTTCTCATATGCGAATTTGTTCATGTGTGTGTTGTATATGCTTTTGTTTGAGTGATATTTTTCGAGTGGTTTTTTTTAAAAAAAAATAGTTTCGGATTAAAACCGCGTTTTCTGACATCGGGACCCGTCTTCCCGCATTGGGGAGCACGGGGCGAACCGCCCCACAGTCCCAGATCTTAAAAGATGCGGATTTCAACCCCAAAACCATATTTTCTTCATTCTTCTTCATCCATACTCCCAAAAAAACCCGAAAAGTGCGATTTTGTTTCTAAATCTTCATAACTTCTTCATTTCTTGACCAAATTGAGTGTTCTTTAGCTTATTTCGAAGCCTATTACATGATCTATCACCCTAACCGATCATATTTCATCCTAATTCGTTAGATTTGCATATCTGAGGTATCATCTTTAAGAACCCTAATTTTCGAATTTGGGGATTTTCTAATTTGAGCTTCAATTATGCTTGTTTAATGCATGGGTATGTTGTTTATGTGATTAGACATGTTATTTACTATCAATTGCATGCTCAATTTTGCTTGAATTGTTGATTTGGGTATTTTGCTATTAGATGATATATCTTGTTATGCATTATGTCTTTATCTTTGATTTATAGCATATGGATATGTTTATTGGTGTAATGTTGGTGGATTTGACGATAGAATACTTATTAGTTGAGAATGAGGATATATGTTGTTGAATTTTTTGCGCTGCTATGGTATGAATTGAAACCTTGTTATCAAGGTTATTGGTTGTCTAGTAAGAGCATGATGTGATGTATTGCATGTAGTAGTTACGTTGATATGTTGCATGATGAAGTAGCTAGGCTAGACATTGGGGTTTGGGGAGTTCGATTGATGAATTTATCACTTGTGTGTCTCGCTTTCACTAGCATATATTTGAGTCTGTTTTGAGTCATACGAGGTGCTAATCGCTGTTTGTAGGTACCATACTAAGGGTAGGGAGTATTCCCGTATGATAGCTGTGAAGAACCATGTCAAGGAAGGTGATCTCGCTAGATGTGCGTTCGAGCCAAGGGGTTTGGCAACAACGTCGTGGATTATCCGAGATGAGGAGTTAGAATACACCTGGAGTAAGGACTCCTATGCCTATTCATGCACCACCGAAGGGTCATAAACCACTATTATGTCAGCACTCCATCACGAGGACTGCAGAGTTCGAGTGAATAGGAAGGCACCGGGACAGTCTTGCCACGACGGATTCGATCTTGAGTTCGCAGTTGCTAGAAGGTTCCGAAACGCTAGCTTGGTTCCGAAACGCTAGCTTGGTTCCAAAACGTAATGACATGGGTACCCAGCACCTTGTTGGGGTGCCCCTTGCCTGCCTCTAAAAGGAGCATAACATTGATATTGGGAGCATCAACTGTAGAGAATGTGGACAAAATTGGAGAAAAAGGTAGAAGACTTCTGAGTATCCGAACAGCTAACTGAAATCTTCTCGTGGAGTGAGCCATTGGAGGGGGAGGTCCTGATACCACTGCCCTTTCCCCTTCAACAAGTCACATCCTATTGGAGGACTACAGGATGGAGAATTCCATAACAGCGGCGGTTAATCTGGAGAATTCAACCTGCCACTACAACTCTACTAGTGACGATGTGCGTGAAAGTAGTGACAATGAAGACAAGAGGGACGATGATGATACAGATGGTTGAGTCGGTCCTGTCCAATCTTTTGATGGAACTACTGCCACTACGACAAGTCCCGATGATCATATATGAAGCTCCCAAAAGAGGCCCAATAACTCAAGAGCAGCATACTCAGCCGACCGAGGCCAAACCATGGGGTAACATCTAGTATCACATCTTATTTCCTCATTTTCTTACTGCTAGGGACTAGCGTTAATTTCATGAGGGGGGATGGGATTTAAGTGATCTAGTATTATTAGTTTGGAGCTTGACATTGGTAGGCTGAGTATAGTACCTCGCATGCTTCATCTCTTTGCATTTGCATTTGCACGTTTACTGCTTTCTTAGATTTTTAGGTTGCATTTCACTACATTCATCCTAGGATAGTCTTGCATGTTTTTATATGGAGTTTATTGCCGAATTTTTTGAACTTTTTTATTGGGTAGATCAACTAGCTATGCCATTAATCGTATGCTTCATCTCTATGAATTTGTTTGAGGTTTTTCTGGCTTGGCTTATCACATTTATGTATTGCACTTAGTTGAGCTAGGTAGCCTCGACATCACTTAGTGGTGTTTTCTCTACTGCGGTTCGCGAAGGCCTTTATAATAGGATGATGCATGTTAGGGTCTTATGGTTGTTTTCCCGAGTAATTATGTACCTAAGAGGCAACAAGTCTTCACCATGCTTTGAGATTGCTAAATGCCTAGGAAGGAGGTAGTGTGAGTTTGTGTGATCCTTTGTTTATAACCTATTCTTCCGAATAGGTTTGGGGAGGGGGTTACACCATCGTTAGACTTGTTTCTGTTTTTTATTTTTCGTATCGTGAGTCTATTTTTCCTTTTCCGTAATTTTGTACTCCAACCTATTCTTTCGAATAGGTTTGGGGAAGTCGTGTGAGTCATTTTGTTTCTCTTTTTGTTATGCTACTGCTGGCTAGAAAAAAATCGAAAAAAAGAAAGAAAAATTCCAGAAGGAAAAATAAGAAAAAAAAAAGAATCTGGAAAGAAAAAAAGAAAAAAAAAGAGAAGACCCCAAAAAAAGCAAAGAAGGGTCCAAAAAATAAAGTCAAATAGCAGTTTAGCAAAGTTTGAGTCTTTTCCATTTTTCGTATTGTTCGTAATCGTGTTTTTCTATTTTTTATCTTTTTCGTCTTAAGTGTCATCTGTTCTAGACCACCCTCGTCCTGCCAGTCAGGAAGTGGTGAATAGCTTAAGATTTTTACTTGAGAGAAGGGTAGAATAGGGGAGAGTTATCTTTTATAGGGAACCCTCCTTCGTTTGATGAGAGCCCGTACTAGTTCGACCTCTTTTGAGGGAAAGTCTTAACATGGTGGAACAACAGTAAGTCCTCAGTTTCATAGGCACGGGGCAACCATTCGTATCTTAGCATGCATCATTACGTCGTCACTGACTAGGTCCAGGTAGAGAATGTTACGAGAGACTATCTTGTCTTGACATAAGTGCTTATGTGGATGTGTATAAGTCAATCGAGGTATTCTTCAACCTATATTCATGCTTTGATTTATATGGTTTTTGTTCATATATTATTTGGTAGATTCAGTAATTTAGTTCATTTTATTTGGAATGAAACTCCATTTTTGTGTCTTGCATGTTTTTTGTATTAGAGTCTAGCTTAGTTCCTTGAGGACAAGCAAAGGTTCGGTTTGGGGAGTTTGATGAATGTGTATTTTACACTTTCATTCAAGTCTTTTTCACCTAATTTAGCTATCCTCTATGTTAATTTAGCTATATTTTAGTACATTTTATTAGAATAGTGTCACGTTTCCCTTTAGATTTTATTTTACAGGTTTTGGTTAAAATTCGGAGAATTACGGGCATTTATATTGAAGTCTACAAGGAATTGGTGTTCCAGAAGCATATTTGGAGTATCTGAAGGTTTCCGGATAGGATTTGGAGTCTAGGGGCCGAATCTGGAGGTTAGAAGGTCATTAGAAGTCTGAAACCGAGTCCGAAAAGGTGAAGAAATCCAAATCCGCGTCGAAAAACGCGGAAATTCCGCGAAAAACTGGGGGGCGAACCGCCCCAGAGTATTTTCGGGCCTATATATAGTTGCGAGTTTTCTCTCCGAAATTCATATCTTTCCAAGCCTTCTTTTTCATAGCAGATTGGAGCGCGTAGGATCACAATCATCCGGAGATTGACAACCTTCGGTAACTTTGTATCTTACAACTTTTATCTACTTATTTTATATTCTTTCAATATGTTTTCTTCTATGATTGCTATTGATTGCATGCACATTATGAGTAGCTAAATTTATCGTTGGTGGTAGTATGTGAATTCTTAGCGAGGGAAGATAATCATGCTAATGGCTATATCGCGCATTATACTCCGTGTCATTGCTTTATTTCGTTGATGAGTTGAACACCAAAATTCTCGTATGTTGTATTGATCATTATGCACACTAGGACACTTGTCGGCCAAACAGACTTAATTATCTTCGTAGTGTTGAATGATTACGGAACACAATAGGACATTAGTTGTTGACAGGTTAGACCCATACTATCTTCGTAGTGCACAATACTTACAACAGGACCCTAGATTCATTCAAAGATCTCTATGCAAGACCGAGGAATTTATGCATGATTATCGACCCATTATGTTAAGAAGGACCATACTATCACCAACCTCCATTATCTGCTTGAAAATCCCCTATTGCTTTTTATTTGTTGTTTTATATTTTCTTATTAAATAAATAAAGCTAGTTATAGTCGTGAGAGAACGACACTCGAGTCATTCTGCTGCTACACTACGGTTTTCGTTGTAGTTGTGGATTTCCTTTGGCTAAATAACAAATTTATTTGCTGAATCGAGACCTGACAAATCTCCGTTCATCAATGACACTCAAGACAAAAAAGATAAAAAATAGAAAAACACGATTACGAACAATACGAAAAATGGAAAAGACTTAAAACTTTGCTAAACTGCTATTTGGCTTTTCTTTTTTGGACCCTTCTTTGCTTTTTTGGTGTCTTCTTTTTTTTTTCTTTTTTTTCTTTCCAGATTCTTTTTCTCTTTTTTCCTGGAATTTTTCTTTCTTTTTTTTTCCGATTTTTTCTAGCCAGCAGTAGCATAACAAAGAGAGAAATAAAAAGACTCACACGACTTCCCCAAACCTATTCGAAAGAATAGGTTGGAGTACAAAATTTACGGAAAAAGGAAAATAAACTCACGATACGAAAAATAAAAAACAGAAACAAGTCTAATGATGGTGTAACCCCCTCCCAAAACCTATTCGGAAGAATAGGTTATAAACAAAGGATCACACAAACTCACACTACCTCCTTCCTAGGCATTTAGCAATCTCAAAGCATGGTGAAGACTTGTTGCCTCTTAGGTACATAATTACTCGGGAAAACAACCATAAGACCCTAACATGCATCATCCTATTATAAAGGCCTTCGTGAACCGCAGTAGAGAAAACACCACTAAGTGATGTCGAGACTATCTAGCTCAACTAAGTGCAATACATAAGTGTGACAAGCCAAGCGAGAGAAACCTCAAGCAAATTCATAGAGATGAAGCATACGATTAATGGCATAGTTGGATGATCTACCCAATAAAAAAGTTCAAAAAATTCGGCAATAAACTCCATATAAAACATGCTAGACTATCCTAGGAAAGCAGTAAACATGCAAATGCAATTAAAAAAAACAAGACTATCCTACTCAACATCACAATGCCAAACAATACTTAACATCATGGTTCACATCCCATCCCCCTCATGAAACTTAAGCTAGTCCCTAGCAAAAGAGAATGAGTAAATAGAAAGTGATACTAGATGTTACCGAACGGTTTGGCCTCGGTCGGCTGAGTATTCAAGAATGGACTCAAGAGTACCTCCCCACGGTGGCCGCCATTCTCTTGGTCCGATGTAGCAGAGAGACCTAGGAAGCCTCAAAGATCTCACCATGGTGAATGGACTGGTTTGCTTTGCAGGCATATCCAATAAAGACTTCATCAATAGGAGGACATTCACTTTGACTTCATCGAGGTGCTTGTTTAGTGGTGGCTCCTGTGTATCTTGCTTGTCAAGCTTTCCACCTCGGAGAAGTTGATTCACCTCTTTGTACTTAAGAACCTCAGTAGTAACGGAAGGAAGTGGTTTTGGGTTGATGCGAATGTCTGGGAGTAAAGAAACAGGGGAGCTGGGGTCGTCCAACTCACTGGTCATGGGAGGCGGTTCTCCCCCCATGCTGGGCGACTCGCCCCCCACCTCCAAGGGGGCGTCGCCTTCCCATCCTTTCTCCTCTTCAAGTTCTCGAACCTCTTCTACTTCAACACAATTCATCAAGCTGAATTCTTCCGTAAGATGCTCAGTTACTTCAACTTCTTCAACAACTTTTGCTATACGAGGGTCATCTTCAACTTGCTCGGCATGTGCATCTTCCTCACTGATTTCTTCGGTTTCAAAATACTCCTCGGATGAGCTTCCTGCTTCACCTCGATCTACTTCCTTTGCGGTGATGTGAATTGGTATGATCTCATCGGATTGTGTTGAACCTCTGATGTACTTACGGAGGACTTCTTCTGCCTCGTCGACCGTACATTCTCCCAGACCGCCGCTCAACTGATCCACTCTAAGTTGCTCCTCTTCACGAAGTCCACCAACGAAGCACCAAATCAACTCCCCATCTTCGAAACGGTGATGGGGGCACTCACGTTTATACATCTCAAAACGTTCGTAGGCGTCACAAAACTGCTCATGCTCTCCTTGCTCGAAATATTGGATCCTATCATGTAAGGCAATTGTCTCACGATAAGGCATGAACAGCGCCAAGAACTCCTCTACTACTTGGCCCCAAGTTTTCAACGATCCTGGTTCAAACCTTGCAATCCAACGCCTTGGCTCATACCCAAGAGCAAAAGAAAATAGTTTCCTGCATAATTGGTCTTTAGTAAACCCTTCTACTGGAATTCTTTTTATTTCCTCCTCATAGGATCGAATGAAACTCCACGGGTCCATCCCTACTCCATCTTCGTACCTCGGTAAGTATCTCACCATGGACTCCGTCACCTCATACCTCCTTAACTCGTCTTCCAGGTATATGGAAGATCCTCTCCTCACCTGCGAGAATTGAGGTGTCATGCGAGCGCGCATGGACATCATACCTGTATGTCTGTAGTAAGAGTAACTCACAACTAAAAATTAGCCTCGTTAGAAATTTCAAAAAATCGAGAATAAATCTAGATATCGAATACTACTAAGGCTAGGAAAGGGAAATTAGAAACAGACTAGGAAAGCAGTATCAGAGAGAGATTGAAATTGAAAACTAAAACTAAAAGAATTAGGAATCTAAAGCTGTAAATATAAACAAATTAAACAGAAAAAAGGAGTATAGTCCCCGGCAACGGCGCCAATTTGATGAACGTGTCAGATTCAATCAAATAAATTTGTAATTAGCCAAAGGCAATCCACAACTACAACGAAAACTGTAGTGTAGTAGTAGAATGACTCGAGTGTCGTTCTCTCAGGACTATAACTAACTTTATCTATTTAACAAGAGAATATAAAACAACAGATAGAAAGCAATAGGGGTTTTCAAGCAGATAATGGAGATTGGTGATAGTATGATCCTTCTTAACATAATGGGTCGATAATCATGCATAAATTCCTCGGTCTTGCATAGAGATCTTTGAATCAATCTTGTGTCCTGTTGCAAGTATTAAGCACTACGAAGATAATAAGGGTCTGACTCATCAACAACTAACGTCCTAATGTGTTCCGTAATCATTCAACACTACGAAGATAATTGGTCTGATTGGTTGACAAGTGTCCAGGTGTGCATAATAATCAATACAACATACGAGAATTTTGGTGTTCAACTGATCAACGAAATAAAGCAATGACACGGAGTATAATGCGCGATATAGCCATTAGCATGATTATCTTCCCTCGCTAAGAATTCACATACTACCACCAACGATAAATTTAGCTACTCATAGGCATGCAATCAATAGCAATCATAGAAGAAAACATATTGAAAGAATATAAAATAAGTAGATAAAAGTTGTAAGATACAAAGTTACCGAAGGTTGTCAATCTCCGCATGATTGTGATCCTACGCGCTCCAATCTGCTATGAAAAAATATCCCCTAAGCTATGGAACTCCCAGGACAGGCCCCGGGAAGTCCCTACCTAAAACTATAGAGAGAGGTGAGAAAGTAGGCTTGGAAAGATATGATTTTCGGAGAGAAAACTCGCAACTATATAGGCCCGAAATTCCTCTGGGGCGGTTCGCCCCCCTGTGTAAACGCGGAATTTTCGCGTTTTCGACGCGGTTTTGGATTTATTCACCTTTTCGGACTCGGTTTATGACTTCTAGTAGCCTTCTAACCTCCCGATTCGGCCCCTAGACTCCAAATCCTATCCGGAAACCTTCAGATACTCCAAATATGCTTCTGGAACACCAATTCCTTGTAGACTTCAATATAAATGCCCGTAAATCTCCGAATTTCAACCAAAACCTGTAAAATAAAATCTAAAGGGAAACGTGACACTATTCTAATAAAATGTACTAAAATATAGCTAAATTAACATAGAGGATAGCTAAATTAGGTGAAAAAGACTCGAATGAAAGTGTAAAATACACATTCATCAGCACCTTAAGATGTCACTATCTTGTTTTTGTACTTTCAGCAGTGTCCTTCATTTGTCTTCTTGTCTTCATGTTCTTCGCGTGCCTACTTCGCATTTAATGTTCATTTGAATCAATTTCAAATGTGAACGTTGGAGCCAAAATGCAAGTACTCTTCAGCAAGGAGGTCACATATTTTAGTCAGCAAGTGGTCAGTCTCAGTTTCAGCAAGCACAACCTACTCTGTCATATAGATTTTCACTTATGCGAGCTGTTGCTGAAAATCTCACTTTCTGAGCAACATGTGCCTTTGTAGATACCTTTCTCAGAATTCTTCTAAGTCTTCAAGTTTCTGAGCGGTTCCAGTGCTTCAATAGTTCATTTGTAAAAATAAAGTACATCATCAGCAAACGAAAGCACCTAACTAGTACCTACACTAAGTCTTTCAGCAAACGTTCATCTTTTACAATGTCCTTAAAATTCTAAATTCCTATGGACCTTAAGAGTACTAGTTACTGGAATTTCCTTAATTTAGCATGGTTAATTGCTCATCAAATTACAAGTTTCCTAACAAATTTCCCCATTTGTGATGTTAGCAATCGATGGCTAAATTAATTGTTACCCTTTAGAGGTTCCTGATGTTGAATAAATCAGTTGATTAATGCAAGCATACTTTGAATAATAAAACAGTAAGCATAAATAGTTTGCATAATAAAAAACCAATAAGAGTCAAAACGTTCATTGCCGATAGTTATCTTTCAGTAAGTTTACAAGAAAGCTCATCGATAACTAAAGTAATCAGCAAACAAAACAAAGCTTTTCCAAGGGACTAGTCTGTTCCAGCAGAAGATTTTCTAAGAATCTCCTTTACACTCTTCTCAACAAGAGCAGTGAATTCAACACAGTCCTTCTCGTAATCTTCAAGTAGCTTACAAACTTCAAGTTGAATAATTCTTGCATTCTTGCAGGCAGTATAATGATGGTTTTTCACCATTCATCTCTTTGTAGTGTATTACCCACAAGTGCATGCCCCAATTGCTAGCATGTAGAAGTTGAGTGTCTGAAATACCCTTGTTGGCATGAATCTTCCTTAACCAAAGAAGGTCTTCTTCTTGATCCTTAGCAGTGAGATAAAAGTACTCATAAGGAATCAAGCCATATTTCTTTTTGTACTTCTTGGTTAGAGGATCACTATAGTAAGAAATATCCATCGGCTTGATTAAATCAGGCTCTTGCTTCATCTTCTTGCTGATGGAAGTTCTTCTTAACAAGATTTCTAAGTTCAACCATTTTATAGCTATGTTCCTTGGGTAGGGAGGAGGATCCATTTCTTTTCTTGCAACTTTCAATTCAATCCAAGTGTACATTTGATTCAATACAACAGTTGGAAAGAAATCATTGGCCAAAAGATCTTCCAGCTTTATGATCCATTAACCATGGAGGTTTCTGATCACGTTCTGAGTGGTTTCCTCATTGCTGGTCTTTGTGTAATCAATGCCAGTGCCAATTGCAATGTTATCTAGCCTTCTTTCTTCCTGTCTTTGCTTTCTTCTTCTTGACTTAGCATTATCATGATCTTTTGCTGAAGATCTGGAGTCAGAAGAGAAGTGTTTGGATTGGCCAGATGGAGTTAAGGAAGAAAGAGGCTTGGCCCTTATAGCTTGAGCTATTGTGTGGTCATCATCATTATCATCATCTTCATTCATGTCTTGATGACTTTCAGTGTGACATAATTCTTGAGTTTCAGCAGAAGTTCTTCTCCTTTTTGGATTTACTGAACTTCTCTCAGAATCTGTTTCAGCTCTTTCTTAGAACTTTGCTCTATTTCAGCAACAGGTTCTCTGGGAGGCGGTCCAGCCAGCTTTAATGGAGCTTCAGCTTCAGAGGGATTAGTTGATCTGTCTTTTGAAGACTTTCTTTTTCTATAATCTCCCCCCTTAGACATGGATTGCATCATCGGTCTGATGTGTAAAGAGAAAAACTCATTGCAGTTTTCAGCAAGAGTATTTAGGCTGTTGTATTTCAGAATCATGTCTTGCTGATCTGTAGTTAGCTTAGACTATTCTTCTTTAATAAAAGCCAGATTCTCCTCATGTCTGCGCTCATTGTTGACTTTTTCTTCAAGTATAGCCTGAGCCTTTGTCAATGCGCTATTAGCAAGCTTGAGTGCCTGACTGACATCATCTTCATAGCTTTTGTGATGTAGACTTATGTCTTTCTGAGCTATGGTAGGTGTAGTAGTGCGTCTCAGCACAGTAGTCAGTATTTTTCCAATGTCAAGTGGACTCTCAGCAAGCAAGGCATCATCCTCTTCTTGGCATGCTTGTGAACAGCCTTAGTGCTCTTATTCTAGGAGTAACTCCTCAATGTTTGGGGAAGGCACTAGAGCGAAGTGAGCGAGTGAGCTTTGATTTCAGTGGCGATCTGATCATCGTTTCTCAGGCAGTGACTTCTCTCCATATCTCCTTCATCATTTTGAGAGGATGGTTGAGGGAATTTCGACTTCTTTAGGTTCAGCTTTCTTTGACTTTTCTTCGTCATTGCTGAGAAGTTACATAATCGTCTCTTTCATCAAATCATCAGGCCAGCAACCTTGATACCTAAATCCTAGCTTCAGTCACTTCTGGTTGAGGGTTGCTGAAGGCAACTCTTTGGACTCAAACCTGAAGTAGTTTCAAAGTAGTAAGTGGAAGGAGGAGGATTTCCTTGTTGTTCCTCCTGAAGATTGAGCATATCAAGATTCTTTGTGTGTCT
>CM051455.1:62108518-62319436 GCA_028274465.1 Plantago ovata
CTCTTCTGTTGCTTGGCTGGCAACATTTTCAGCAAGTGCAGCGTTTCTTAAGTCTGCAGGCAATGTCACTTGCTGGTTCCAGAGTGTTATCATCAAGATTAGATACTATGTAGACAACTTCTAATCTTTCTAAGGCATGATTTTCATTTCCACTACCCCATTGTGTCTTGGATCCAAGTTATGTTTCTTAAGGCTTTCTGCAAACACTTCATCAACTGTTGGTCCCTTTAAACAACAGAAAACTAGAAGGGGGGGGGGTGAATAGTCTTTTTCAAACTTTCGTCGTTTAAAAACTTTCTCAGCAAGTGCTTATTACTTTTCAGTAATGAGTTTGCTGGTACTTTAACTTTCTGAGCAAGAACTTGTTACTTTTCAGTAACGAGTTTACTGGTACTTTAAAAACAGAGTGCGGAAGGCTTTATACAATAAGTGCTTTTCAGAGAGTGCTAGTTTCAGCAAGTGAGCAGAGTGACAGTGTACAATAAGTGTAGCTTGCTGAAAACTAAATGCGGTAAAGTAAATCACACAAACACTTTTATAGTGGTATCTGAGAGTGGCGTAATCTCTCAACTAATCCACTTTGTCCTTTCTAGGACTGAATCCACTCAGATAAGATTGAGGTTCCTTACAGATCCTATCACTAATGATTCTTCAGAAACCAAAGCACACTTGCTTCGTTTCCAACCTAACTAGAGATCTGTAACCTTGTTCTCCACCAAACTTGGGACTTATAATCAGCAACACAATGCTTGATTAATTCCCCCTGAATTTCACGCCTGAAAAAGGGTGTTTATCAGTTAGACAGGTTTGGGATGAGATGACTTGAGTATAACTTTTTTAGCTATAACAAGTTATCTAAAGAAACACAACTTGTAATACTTTTCAGTAAGCAAGTTAAGTTGTTTCTGGTGTCAAGACTTGTTCTTGTTCAAAAGAAAGAACACCTAACTTAGCCGTGAATGTTCTACTTCTTCACAAGTAGCTTTTGTTTCAAGCTTAAGTCTTGGAACGGATCCATACACTACAAGAAAACAGCTAAATAGCAACCACATTTAGCAACCGATCGATCGGTTGCTAAAATTAGCGACCGATCGGGCTTTTAGCGACGGATGGGAGAGATTAGCGACGGATGGGTTAATTAGCCCTTAGAGCGGCAGAACCTTTAGCGACGGATGGAGTTATCCGTCGCTATTTAGAGACGGATAATACCATCCGTCGCTAAAATTCCAAGGTTTTTTGTTATTTTTTTTGCCGGTCAATGCTCTAGCGACGGATGACTCCATCCGTCGCTAAACTATATTTTAAAAAAAAAAAAATAATAATATAGCGACGGATGGTTATCCGTCGCTAATATAGCGACTGATCGCTATATTAGCGACGGATGGTGATCTGTCGCTAACGTCTTCATCTTCTCCAACTCAATTTACAGAACGCATTTCTCGCATTTCTCCTCCCTTCTCTCTTCTTCTCCATTTTTCTCATTTCTTCTCTCCAATTCCAATCTTCCTTTATACTCCATCATTTCTTCCAATCTTGGTGTCAAATCGAAGCCAATTCAACAAGGAACGTAGTGAGACATTCAATTTGAAGTGGGTTGTTCTATTTATTCCGCAATTAAAGGTACTAATCTCGAAACCTAACTTTGTAAATTTGGTATTTTTTCAATTTTGAAGTGTTTTATGGTTTATTAGCTAGTTTTGATGTTAGTATTGTTCAATTGGGATGTTTTGGGATGTAGTGGGTTCGATTATGTTTGAGATTTGAATTGGGTTTGATTATCTTTAGGATTTCAATCGGGTTCGATTATGTTTGGGATTATCTACGTATTTAGTTTTGTTCAATTAGTGTAGTTTGTTTGGGATATACTAATTAGATTTGAAAATTGCATAAGTATAATTATAATGGAAATATGAGTAATTATAGTGTATTGTAATTAGTTATTATAATGGAAATTGTATAAATATACTGAAATATAGATAAATATAGGTAATTATAGTGTATGCAAGTTTTTTATTATAATGAAAAATCCATAAGTATAATGGAAATATATAGATCAACTATAGGTAATTATAGTGTATGGTAGTGGTATATAAGCAAATTGCATAATTCTAATTGAAAAATATATGTAATTATAGTGGATTGTAAGTAGTTATTATTAATGAAAATTGGTACCAAGTATAATGGAATATAGATACACTATAGGACTATTGTTTACAAAAAATTGTAAGTATGAGGCAAATAACATCTTCAGTATCTACCTTGAAACCAGGATAGGGCGATTGGTGAGCTGCCTGTACCTATAAATGCTCGATCCAAAGTTGAGTATGTGGAGAAGGACGAGGTCAATTAACAACTCGTACCAAGAAGAAGATGTCGATGGTCAGGCTAGAAAACCTGTACAGGCTACAGTAGAAGTTATTCAGTTGCATGATGATGTTTTCATTGACTTACAACTAGAGTAGATTATAGAGGGTACGTGAATTAGTACTAGGTAGTTAGATTAGACTTAGATTAGACTTATCTATCAGGCATATAATAAAAAAATGTTCATTACTTTTTTTGGTCAGGTTTAGCATTCAAATATGTCAGAACGTACACTGAGGATTCCCTTACTTGAGGTTTGGAAAGCCAACTGGCTTTTGGGAGTTCCGCCCAAAGAGTGGATGCCGAGTCCCCTTCATGATGTTTGGGAGTCCTACTGGCGTGACCACCCGAATGTCTAGTGTCGTTCCTTGCTATATCTCTGATTGTACATGTTTTATATTCAATTGTGTATATACTAACACGGATCTTTGTATTGCAGATGCCACGACCCAGGAGGCCACGATACATGACCCCGCAGTCCCAGAGGGATGATACCGACGGAGAGGACACCTGGCAGGGCTCCCCTACTGTTTTAGGGACTCCACCTGGGTCGAGCAGGGGATCGACTCCTCATTCCTCCCTCCACGACCCGTGGGCCCACGTTCCAGACGACGGTTGTCCCTTTCAAAGGCCGGAAGATGGTCTTATGTGGAATGGTCGCCCTGTCCTTTACCCCAATGGAGAGAAGTAAGTATTAGGCATTAACTGATTTACGAACTTTTAATATATATATACCGAACTAACCTTGTCACTATTGACTTACATGTTCTTCACAGGTTGTATGGGGAGCACGCTGATAAAGTACTCAGTTCGATAATACGGAACAGAATGGTCCCACCGCAAGAGGGTGGCAGCCAGTGGCATTGCATCCTGGACCAAATTAAGGGAGAGCTCTTCGAGGAGCTGAGGGTGAGTTAATATATGCATGTTTAAATACCATGTTTTTACATTCCGTTCGACCGCTATGCATGCGAGGGTAGGCGGCGCCCTCTTATATGTCGGACCGCATATTTATGTATGGGTAGGCGGCACCCATTATATGCTTGACCGCGTTTAGAACTAGAATGGATAGGCGGCATCCATTACGTGTAGCTCCCCTTGTTATACTTGAATGTTTTTAAGTATTCACCAACGTATGTGTTTCGATGTTTATTTGTAATTGTGTAGAAAGAATTCTTCCTTCCGAAAGCATTGCTGATGGATCTCTGGTGGAGCTTCAACTCTCACGGTAGTTCCCTTTACAAGTGCATGGTTCATAGCCTGAAGAAAATGTGGAAAGAAAACCGTCCACGTACCGGTGATTGGCCCGGAGATGCAATTTGGGAGGCGTGGAAGGTGTATTGGACTGACGCGAGAGTCCAGGCGCAGGCTGACCAGAACACTGAGAACCGGAAGAAGCAGCCGAATGATGGGAGCCGTACCCTGGTGACACACCGTTTTGGCTCTGAGTCGATCGCTACAGCACATGTGAGGCAGAAGGTAAGTATATTAACTTTGTGAATTCATCATTCTTATACTTGTTATTTACTTGCATTTCGAACTTTCAAACTAAGTATATGATGCTTTCATGTGTCATTCAGTTGAAGGATAAGGAGAGTCTCCTATTCACCCTGTTCTCGAGATCTCAGAAGGCCAAGAACGGACAGTGGTTGTGTGACGAGGCCACAACAATTGTGGTAAGTATCAACAATACATGTGTTTATTAAATACTGATGATTTCATAACTAATTAACAACATAACTAACACCTTATACTCTTGATTTATAATTTCAGACGGCCTACGAGGACAGGATTCGTGATCAGGATCTCACTGTTGAGGAAATGAATGCCATTTTCCTCGAGGTGAATCCTCCAGACGAGAAGGGCCGTCGCTTGGGACTTGGGAGTGCAGCAGCCGTCCCTGAATTGGACTCGAGGCCGACTCGTCGTTCCCGTGCCAGTACATCTTCATCATCTTCAGCAGCAGCAGCAGCTTCCGCTCGAGAGCAGGCCCTCTTACTTCAGTTGCAGGAGAGGGACGAGGAGATGAAGAGGTTAGCTGAGGAGCAGGCTGCGCAGAAGGCACAATTTGTTACTATGTTTGCTGAGCTGTATGCGAAGCTGGGGATGCCTCCACCTCCCTTTCCATGATACCCCTATCCTTTTCGACTTTATTTACTATTTTCTACATGAATACTGTGTACACTATGATATTATTTTGGATTAGTATTGTGTACGTATGATTATTATTATATGTATGGAGGGTTTTGGTACATTTATTATGATTTTTTTGGATTATTTTTTGGTTTATTTGGTCTATAGAATTTCTGTAACATGTTGCTTAATTAAACAGGTTGCATTTGATTTTGAGTCTCATTATTATATCTAAAAAAAATAAAAAAATAAAAAAAATTTAGCAACCGATGGCCTCATCCGTCACTATATACAGCGACGGATAAGCCTTATCCGTCGCTAAAAGCCCCGGACTTTTAGCGATGGATAAGGCTTATCCGTCGCTGTATATAGCGACGGATGAGGCTCATCCGTCGCTAAAAGTCCGGTGACTTTAGCGACGGATAAGTCATCGGTTGCTAAAAGTCAACCTCATTTTCCGTCGCTAATCCGTCGCAAATTCGCGACGGATTACTCATCGGTCGCTAATTCGCTAGCGACGACGATTTTATCCGTCGCTAAAAACACCGATCGGTCGCTAGCGTATTTAGCAACCGATCGGGGAGGTTTAGCGACGGATGGTTCCGTCGCTAAACTCCACATTTCTTGTAGTGATAGGCAGTAAAGAGTATAGAAGATTGAGTGTTTAAGCACAAGTGAAAGTTTGATCACGTTGTTGACACGCTTCAACTCTTTGCCGGATGACCTCTATTTATAGTGAATAAAGGGAGCCGTTTGAATTTCAAATTCTAAGGCTTTGCACCTTAAGATGTCACTATCTTGCTTTTGTACTTTCAGCAGCGTCCTTCATTTGTCTTCTAGTCTTCATGTTCTTCGCGTGCCTTTCTCAGAATTCTTCTAAAGTCTTCAGTCTTCGAATCTTCAAGTTTCTGAGCGGTTCAAGTGCTTCACTAGTTCATTTGTAAAAACAAAGTACATCATCAGCAAACTAAAGCACCTAACTAGTACCTACACTAAGTCTTCAGCAAACGTTCCTCTTTTACAATGTCCTTAAAATTCTAAATTCTTATGGACCTTAAGAGTACTAGTTACTGGACTTTCCTTAATTTAGCATGGTTAATTGCTCATCAAAATTACAAGTTTCCTAACAACAACATCTACTACAGTGGCTTGCTCATCAGCTGATGAAGCTGCTGTCTGAGTATCATCATCAGCTTTCCTTTTCTTCTTGGATCTCTTGCTGGGTGCAGTAGTGTCAGCAACCGCAGCAGTATCAGCAGTAACATCTGTAGCTGTTGCATTATCAGCAACATTTGCAGCTGTTGTATACCTAGGTTGTTGATCAGTTTCTGCAACATTTGCATCTGTTTCATTCATGGACTGGTTATCAGTCTCAACAACATTTGAAGTTGTTGATTTCTTTGACTTCTTGTCAGCAACCGTAGGTCCATTCATCTTGTAAAAAGCTCTTCCCACATTGCATACTGATTTCTTAATCGGCAATGGGTTTCTTTGCTGAATCCTGTAATATTCACGGATGTAGAATTTTTCAATCCATATATTACTGGAAGGGAAGGTGAGACTGTGTTGTCTTCAACCTTGACCTTGAACTTTGTAACACAATCAACAAGTCTGTTGAAAATTTACTTAGCCCAGTTAATGTCGATTTTGCTTTCATAGATATGCATCAACAAAGGCCATCTTCTAAGGCCTACATGGTCAATTCTTCCAACTTGGGAGTTAAGAACTTTGATGAGTAGCAGAGCTACTAGACCAAGTGAATGGCAGAGATGCTTCCTCTTTACGTGCTTATTCCAAGTCACGGGAGCAATCTCTCCTTTCTTCATCCTTTCGTTTCTGACATCACTGTAGAAGGTTTCTATTTCTTCATCAGTGGCAGTGATGTCATCTTCAGTTCCAGTAGTTGGAATCTGAAAGATGTTAGTTAAATCAATCCATTTCAGGATGATTTGCTCTTCTTGAACTGTGGTAGAAATCACTTTTTCAGTGACTCCTTGTCCATCAATGAGGGTTTGGATTTCTGCATTGTTGTAGAATTCCATCGTGTCCAGCATGCTCACTTTCTTAGTGCGAGCAGTAATGAAGAAAAGTAGGCCTTGTTGATTTATGTAATTCAACGCCTCAACATTTCTTCGTCCAATTCTTGTTCATAGAAGTATCTGATATACTTCTCTTTGGAAAATATGTCCCCATTACATCATCTGCTCACACTTTGTAGTGTCGAGATATGCAGAAGGCATGGGTCTTTCAGTTATACGGTTGTTGACCAGCACGATTTCACCGTGTTTTTCACCGGAGTAGGAGCAGTGCTTTTTCCAGCACTGTCTGCCTTTGATGACTTGGTGGTCTTAGATGATTGTCTCTTGGGAGCCATCTCTTATATAGTAGGTAAAGGGTGAGAGTGTACGAAAAAGAGATTTTTCTTTTTGACCAGAGGTACAGTAATTCAGAGCACAGGCTAAGGAGTTTTTGCAGAGAAAGGAAATGTGAATTAAAGAATTTTTTCTTTCTCTAACTCTTCATTTATATAGTATTTCTGTTATGTGAGAAGTTCAATGGTTTTGAGTTCTCAGCAAGGGTAAAACAAAGATTCATTGAGTTAGTGGAGCCTTTGCATTAAATGCGTAGTGGACCACTAACACGAAACCGTCAGAGCATGCTTTCTCTTTGTAATATTAACCGTTAGATCATCAACTGCTTTAAAATCAATGGCCACGATTGTATTTCATGTCATGATTTACAGCGAGTTTATCTGTGCCATGATTAACGTCACAATGGATTTTACCTTGATTCACGGGATTTGATCTCTTTTACTTCAACGCTAATTGCTTGCTAAAGTATACAAGAATCTTTTCAGCAATTTTAGCCAATCTGACTTTAGCAATTACCTTTTCAAGTAACAAGCCTTGTATTTGCTGAAAGTTCCCCCTTAATCAAATATCTCATTTTTCTTTAGGGTCAAAGATATTTCTGAGTTCCCGTCTCAGCAAATTCTTTTTATATTGAGATATCCTTAGGTAAATTCTGAGAAGCATTTTTGCTCTTTGTTGAGTTCTCGTCTCAGATTTTTCTTTTGATACTTGAATACCTGTTTCAGTATCCTCGATTGTCTGAATGCCAGTTTCAGCAATCTTTAAAGTTTTCTTACTGAGTTCCCGTCTCAGCAAGTGATCAAGTTCCCTATCACACACCCGATTTGAAGGAATTACTTGCTGAATGCCTATTTCAGCAAACATTTTAGTGTACAACCATCTCTTTTTAGAGAAGTCACTTGAAGGGACTTTTTAAGGAACAAATAGTCTTTAAGCAACCATTGGCTTGCTCAATGCCTGTTTCAGCAATCCACCATATGTTTCCCTTTTTATTGAGGTAGTTCAATCAATCCAAGGTTATACCTTAGCATTGCGAACCTATTATCTGGTAGGGGCTTGGTAAAGATGTCAGCAAGTTGATCATGAGTACCTACTTTTACAACCTCAATGTCTCCTTTTTCCACACGATCTCTAATGAAATGATGTCTAATATCAATGTGCTTTGTCCTTGAGTGGAACTTAGGATTTTGCGTGATAGCAATAGCACTTGTATTATCACAAAAGATTGGTGTTTTCTTTGCAGAAATACCATAATCTCTTAATTGTTGCCGAATCCATAGAATTTGAGCTGTGCAACACCAGCCGCAATGTATTCAGATTCAGTGGATGAATTGGCAACACAGGTTTGCTTCTTGCTGAACCATGATATTAATCCTGTACCTAGAAACTGACAAGTTCCAGAGGTACTTTTTCTATCAAGATTTGATCCTCCATGATCAGCATCAGAATAACCTACCAATTCTAATCCAGAATCTTTTGGATACCATAATTCAACATTGACGGTACCTTTAACATATTTCAGTATCTTGAGTGCCTTTTTGTAGTGTGATTCTCTTGGATCAGATTAGAATCTTGCACACACACAAACAACATACCGAATGTCAGGCCTACTTGCTGTTAGAAACAGCAAGGAACCAATGAGCTTCCTATACTTGTATTCATCAACACTTTTATCTTGTTTAGTATAGCCCAATTTGGTACCAACGCTCATGGGGATCTTTTCAGGTTTTTCTTCCTCTTTGATCCTGAACTTTATGAGCATTTCCTTTGCATACATTGCTTGATATATGAATATTCCATCTTTGAGTTGCTTGACTTGCAATCCTAGGAAATAATTCAATTTGCCCATCATACTCATTTCAAACTTGTTTGTCATGAGTTTGGAGAAATCATCACAAAGTTGCTTGTCCTTAGATCCAAATATTATGTCATCCACATAAATCTGGACTAATAGTATTTTACCATCATGGTTCATGGTAAATAAGGTTTTGTCAACTTCACCTTTCTTAAAACCATTATCCAGCAAGAACTTAGCTAAGGTATCATACCAAGCTCTTGGTGCTTGCTTTAGACCATATACAGCTTTCTGAAGCTTGTATAGCATCTTGGTTTCTGAAGGAAGTTCAAAGCCAGGGGTTTGTTCTAGGTAGACTTCTTCAGCAAGTTCACCATTTAGGAATGCACTTTTAACATCCATTTGTTAAACAATGAAGTCAGTATGAGCAGCAAAGGCTAAGAAAAGTCTAATAGCATCCAATCTTGCAACTGGTGCATAAGACTCATCATAGTCCAATCCTTGAGTCTAGCAGTAACCTTGAGCAACTAAGCGTGCTTTGTTCCTTGTTAATTCTCCAGGCTCACTCAACTTGTTTCTGAACACCCACTTTGTACCAATTGCTTTCTTTCCTTCAGCAATGGGTACAAGTTTCCAGACTTTGTTCCTTTCAAATTGATCCAGTTCTTCTTGCATTGCCTTGATCCATTCAGAATGCTTTAAAGCTTCTTCTTGATGAACGTATTTTTGACGCGTTCATCTTGTCTTTTTTACCTTCTTTTGCTATCTTTTAGCCTTGTTTTTTGGTTAGTTTTGTAGAATAGTGTCACGTTTTGTGTTTTCTGCATTTTCAGGCACTTAGGTACGAAACGGCGTTTTTGGAGCTAAAAACGAGCCTTTTTGATGGAAAAGATGGCCCCGTTGAAGTTCCCCAATTTCCGTGGCTTGTTCGTGAGTGTCTGAGCCTCAATAAGTATTGAGAAGGATGAGTCCAAGGCACCCGAGGGCTGTACGAGGGCAAAAAGATTGAGTTTGAAGACAAAAATCTGCCCAGGAGCCAAGCTAAGCGCCTGGAATAGTGAAGCGCTCCGCTTCATTTTCTAGGAGTTTTGGCACAGCAGCCAAGCGAAGCGCTTGGAGGGCCCAAGCGCTTCGCTTGCCAAGCGCTCCGCTTGACCTCTCCAAGCGGTCCGCTTGGCAGCAGTTACAAATCGGGATTTTCCTTCTTTAATCGGATTTTCAGTTACTTTTTCCATACTTTTGAACATTGGCTTCGTTTTGGCAGAGGTCCTAAGCCCCAAAACTCAGAGAAAACTCATATTACATTGTATTTTAGATTGGATTAAGGTTTTTGGCATAGGATTGCATCCATTGTTTCATCTACGGAGAGGTTTTCATCAATACCCACCGATTAGTGACAGCTTGGTGGTAACATATCATTATCTCTTGTCTAGTAGTTTGATTTGATGTATTCTATTTACAATTCATATGATTTGATGTCTATGTTGATGAATATGAGTAGCTAAATCCTTTGTGTTGGTGGTAGAATGTAGATTATGCATGCTATGGGTTATGTTTATGCTTACATGAGGTTGTGAGTCAATCTTGCTGCAAATTCCTTCATATGATTCTTAGTTGCCTATAAAATATATTCGAATTGAGTATAGTGACAAACTCTTGGTCAATGAAAGCTATAGGATTGTATGTTAGAGATTTGCAGCATGCTAGATAAATGGTGTTAATGACAAGCACCTCTAAAGTATTGATAGTGGCCTTTTATGATGTGTGTCTTGAAAGTTACCTAGACGAGTTGCCTAGCAGACTTGATCGAAGGTTTTACGCACCGAACTTGTGAGCATATTCGTAACCCATGCATGTGTATTTGATTTCTACCACCAACCGTTTTCCAAACTTGATTACAACAATCTGATTTCTCGTTGCTTTGTTCTAAGAAAACAATTCTATAAACACTTGAACACGTTGTCTGAAATAACTAGCAAAAACCACAAACAAAGCCACGTTAGGTCCCGAGAGAACGACACTCGGGGACAACTTGCCATTGCACTCTAGTTTGTGTAGTGATAAGTGTTCTTTGGCTATTAAACAAATTTAATTGGTGAAAAACGACATCATCACTTCTATGGTCTTGGGTTCAATTTCTGAAACAAAGCAAGAGAACAAAGCTTCTACTTCAATGACGTTTGCTTCTTCAGCAAGTTCTTGATTAGTAGATACTTTGGATCTAGTCACTTGACGTTTGTCAATATCACCAATCATATCCGTAGAGGGATGATCTCTAATCCACTTTTCTAGCAGCAAGTTCTTTGCTTGTGATTTTTCATAGAATACAACATGCACTGATTCTTCGATCTTTTGTGACTTTTTGTTGTATACTCTATAAGCTTTACTATGCAAGGAGTAACCAAGATATATCGCTTCGTCTTCCTTTGGTTGAAATGTTCTTAAGTATTCTCTACCATTGTTAAGAACAAAGCATTTGCAACCAAATACTTTTAGATGGGTGATGTTAGGAGATCTTCCAACAAATAACTCATAGGGAGTTTTGTTGTATTCCTTAGTTATCAAGCATCTATTTTGAGTATAGCAGGCGGTATTAATCGGTTCAACCCAATAAGTTTCACTTATTTCAGTGTCAGCAAGCATCGTTCTAGCTGCTTCCTTAAGGGTACAATTCTTCCTTTCAACAACACCATTTTGTTGAGGTGTCCTTACTGAGGATAACTGATGTTGTATGCCTTTTGAAGTGAAATGCTCAGTTATGTACTGGTTTACAAACTCAGTACCATGGTCTGTTCTTATGAATTTTACCTTGTCATTTTTCATGACTTCGAGCTTGTTCAGCAAGTTAGGTATTTCAGTCCTTGTTTCAGACTTGTGTTTGATAAATACTACCCAAGTGAATCTTGAATAGTCATCTACCACCACCAGACCATACTTCTTGCCAGCATAGCTTGTTGAAGAAGATTCAAACAAGTCCATGTGCAAGAGTTGTAAGGTTTTGTAGTTGACGGTACTGCCTTGTTCTTGAAAGAAGATTTGGTTTGCTTTCCTTGCTGACATGCATTGCAAACACCATCCTTTTTAAAAGTAACCTTAGGTAATCCAACTACAAGTGCCCTTTTAGACAGCTTATTCAGCATCTTGAAGTTTAGGTGACTTGTTCGTTTATGCCATAACCATGCTTTTTCAGCAAGGCAATTGTGATCTGAGACAAGGCATTTTTCAACGATTGCTGAAGACCAATCTACGATATAGAGACCTCCTGATCTTCTAGCGACCATAATAACCTTCTTTGTCTCAAAGTCTATAAGTTTACATTCATCACTTTTGATTTTGATGAAGTAACCTTTGTTAGCGAATTGACTCATGCTGAAAATGTTAAACTTAAGATTTTTGACATAAAGAACTCCCGAAATGGTAATGCATCCTAACTTCACGTCACCATAACCTTTAGTAGAACCAAAGCCTCCACCAGCAAACCTTATTGTTGGACCTTTAGACCACCGTCTATAGTTTATAAGGTTTTTCTTGTTGCCCATCATGTGCTTTCCACAACCACTGTCAAAGTGCCAAATTGCATTGTTTGTCTCCGTGGCTGAAGTCTGCACAATCAAGAGCAAACAAGTTAATTATCCAATATTGGATGTCCATTAACATGTTCAAGAAAGCGTCCAGTGGAAACCCAAATCTTGAGTTTTTCAAGTTTAACTTGTTTTCTACTTGCTGAGGAACTTGAGGGCTTAGAACCGAAACAATTTTGATCATTGCTAATCAAGTCCACTTTCTGATGTGGTGTCTTGCTTGGTTGACCCTTTTGTTGAACATACTTTTCAGTAAGTTCTTTTCTAGCAAGGTTCCTTCTAGTCCTAGCATTTTGAGTTTTGTCAGAACTCTTAGGCTTGGTTTTGTTCATCTCTTCGAAGTATCTTTGCTGACTTTGCTTATACTCATGAAAGAGTTGACTTTGCTTGGTTTTGAATCCAAGTCCACTTTTCGGAGAATGCTGAGCTTTTGTCTCAGTAACCTTACTTGATTCAGGTTTGTCAGCAAAGGTCTTCTGATTACTTTTACTAATCTTGCCTTTAGTCTTAACAAATTTCTTTTCAGCAACTTGTTTGGCGGAATGCTTTACAACATCCTTTTTCTTAACAGTTTGCTTTTCAGCAACCTGTTTTCCTTTTAAAGTCTTGTTACATTGAGCAGCAACAGCGGGCTTTAAGGTCGTAGGTACTTGATTGCTTATTTCAACAACCTTAGATTGACCAATCTGATAGAGTTCTGGTTGACCACTATTAGTTGCACGAACAAAGGTGATTGGTGATTTGTCTTTACTCAAGATTATTACATCATCACCTTCATACGTTGCACCTAAACCTTCTTTCTGAGATGGATCTCTCAGATAAGAGTTTTAGTTCAGTCAGCATGTTACTGGCATCAACATAAGATTTGAAATTGATTTTCATCTTTTTCATTTCTTGTATTTCAGCAAGTAACTTTAGAATTGAGGACTAATACTCTTCCAATTCTATTGCCATTTGAGCATTCTTCTCTGTAGCTTCAACAATTAACTTCTTGAGATGCAATATTTCAGCATCATTCTTTTCTGACTCAACGCTCAGCAAGACATACTTTTCAGTAGTTTGCTTAGTCAGAAGTTCAGCATTCTGTAGTTTCTCTTGCTGTTTGCTCAGAGTTTTCTCAAATCTTTCGATTTCTCCTTGAATTCTATCAAGGTCAATGTCATCTTCACTTTCTGAATCAGAGTCAGAGGTAGGACAATTTACCTGTCCGGCGAGGCAGAATTCATAGTTTGACACATATGGATAAGCTTCCATAGCTATTCCACAAACTTCCTTGCCAATCTCTACACCAAGAGTGGCTTCTTCCTCTTCAGTGTCTCAACTCTCTACCTCACTCTCTTCAGAGCTTGTTTCAATGCAAAGAGCATCGATTTTTGCTTGAAGCTTTTTCTTTTCTTCAGCAATCAAAGCCGTTTTGAACTTCTTCTTCTTTTCACACTACAAGAAAAACCAAATATAGCGACGGATTTGATCCGTCGCTATATGTAAGCGATCCGTCGCTAAATGCCATTAGCGACGGATAGTCCGTCGCTAAATATCGCTAATTCAAAAAGCGACGGATGAAGTCATCCGTCCCTATATTTTAGCGACAGATAAATGTATACGTCGCTATTTTCAACGTTGACCAAACTTGAGACGGATAATTGATCCGTCTCTACAATATGGCGACGGATGATTTTATCCGTCGCTATATTTATAGAACACGTGTCAGGTTATGGGTCACTGAGATTTGGCGACGGATGGTTTTATCCGTCGCTAACTGGTCTGGATTTTGTTTTTAATTTGTTTATTTATTTATTGTATTTTAATTTTTTTTGGTAGTTGTGCACCGCAAATACGTAAACATTTTCGTAACTAAACATTATATAAAAAATAAAATTTGTTCTAAGCATTAATAAAATGAAAGTACTAATTGTCCTAAGCAAATTAAAGGAACATGAAAAAAAATTGTTCGAAATAGAAAAAAATTGTTCGAAAAATAAAAAAAGAGAACTACTGCTGAGCATCTAGGGGGGCATCGGCATCAGGGGGAGCATCGGCATCGGCATCGAACATGAAGAAGTCGGGAGGTGGCGCTCCATCGGGGGGGTATACTGCTCCATGAGCCACTCGATGGATCTCTTGAATCCATTCCTCATCCTGTCCTGCTCTGTCCTCAACCGATGGACAGTCGCCTTCAGCTGCTGCTGCTCCTGGAGGAACTCGGGAGGCACATCGGCTTGTCCCCTTCGGCGCTTGGAGGAGCTGGAGGAGGAGCCATCCTGGTTCACCGTCTCCGCTATCGCCTACGAGAGGTTGCCCATGCCGAAGACACGGCCCTTATCATCGAGCTCCACGATCTCGAGATAGATGCTGTTCTCCTCCTCGGCCGTGAGATCAAGGTTCTCATTCCTGGTCAGGAACTCCGCTTGAAAATTCAAACAAACAATTAAGATTTAATTAGTACGTTATTGATCGAAGAATCAAATATTCAACACAAAGCTCAGGAATCGAAAAAATATAAAACATAACGCGATTTTTTTGGCCCTATCATCCCTGAAGGTCATCTTGCCATCCTTATCCAGCTCCCCGTGAGCCTCACAGAAGTGCTCCCACATGGTCTGCTCCCTCCCCTCCGATATCTTCATCAAATATATATATAAATTAATAAAGTAATGATTGAATTGAAATAAGACTTAAGAAAGAAAAAGAAACTATAACAAAGTACGTGACTTACCGAGTCCAGGTGGCGCGCCAACTGGGATTTCGAACCCAGTCGATGCTTCACCGAGCCTGTCCCATCTGGTGGATTATGGGCTCGGTTCTCCTTGTTCTGCTCCGACAGCTTCTGGGCTTGAAGGTTCTCCTCCCAATACTTCTTCCACAGGGGCCACTCCTCCTCCCCAATCCACCCCGGCTTCTTCTCCGATGCCTTGATCTTGGCGACCTTCTTCCGGAAGGCTTCAGAGCCTTCATGTTCGAAGGCATACCACAGCGCCTCCTTGAACTTGTTGGGGAGGAAGAACTTCTCCTACATTTCAGAAAGTATACAAAATTCAGACTAACATATATATAACACGGTGACTAACATATCACCCAAACAATTGCACATGTCCTATTTCAACTAACACACGGTGACTAACATATCACTCAAACAATTGCACATTGTCCTATTTCAACTAACACACGGTGACTAACATATCACCCAAACAATTGCACATTGTCCTATTTCAACTAACACACGGTGACTAACATATCACCCAAGTAATTGAGAACATACCACTTAAACCATAAGAGAAGAAGAAAGATTACTAACCTCCAGAGCATTCCAAATCTCCACCTTCCGTTCCGTAGAGAAAGTATGCCACTAAGCTCCACGTGGTGGGAGATCCACTATCTTCGTGGATTCCTTGCTGATGAACTTTGCAGCATCCCTCGGCACCAGCCTGTTGCAATAACATACACAAATTAATCCAACTAAATAAAACATACAATACCAAGTAAAGACATATTCATGTACTTACACATGCCCAGGCATGGGCCACATGATGAGCTTCCCATTCACCCGCTCACCCGCCTTGTACTCCTCCCCCCTGTACCCATCATCCGGCAGGTTTGCAAACACGTTTGGGCCAGTAGACCCTGCACTGCTGCTCGAACGGGGGTCAGGTGAGAGGGTCTCGCTGACATGAGTCGTCGAGGTCCCCCCCCCCCGACTCCGGCTGACTACCAAGGGGTGTGGAATGGCGAGTCAGGCTCGGCGTAGCTACGGCTACTGGCCGCCAACAGCTTCCCCGATTTCTTTGGCCTCCCCATGATCTGCACGTTAAAGAACAAGCATAAGAAACAATAAATGGAAAGAAAAGAGTATAAAGGTTCCAACCGATAAGAAACGACACTGGACTTTTGGGATTTCACGCCAGCTTCCCCGGTTTCATTTTTGTCTGTGGCATCTATTTATTATCAACATAATATAGAACATGTAAAATCAGATATATAGTACGAATTCAGATATATATATATATATATATATATATATATATATATATATATATATATATATAGTACCATTTTGCAGAATGTTCATATATAATACTAGTTCCATAAACTCCTACTACATTACACTACTACTAGTTGTTCCATAACCCTAAATTTACACTACTACTAATGGAGCATTTTACAGCCTAAAACATCCCCAAATCAAGCTATTAATTTAAATATGCAATATTAATATAATTAATTAGAAATTAACTAAAAATTATGCAACCAAGTATGTTCATAATACTAGTCCCATCCACAGATAATGAAAACAAATAATATCAACATAAATGGAAGCAATAGCCGAAGTAATTCTCCGGTGGGATTGATTGAAGTAGAAAGAGGAAGGAGGAGAAAACGAACAAATGGAAATGGAAGCAATAGCCGAAGTAATTCGCCGGTGGGATGGCGGTGCGGTGGTGGTTTCGCCGCGAAGCAGGGAGAAGATAGAGGGATTGCAATGCGGTGGTGGTGGTGATTGGATGGCGGTGCGGTGGTGGTGGTGATTGGATGGCGGCGGTGGCGGATAGAAGTGGCAATTCCGACGGTGGTGGGGTGGTGGATAGAGGTGGTTAGGTTTGTGAGATTTAGTGAAAGAGGGAAATGAGGGAGAAGAGGAACACGCCCGATCTGTATTTAAAACCTAGCGACGGATGAACTCATCCGTCGCTCCATTTGTTTTAATTTTTTTTCCAATGTTCTTTTTAAATAAACCAATCTGGTCAACTTGTATAGCGACGTATGAGTCAATCCGTCGCCATATTAGCGACGGATTAACATTATCCGTCGCTAAACGAAAGTCGGATTGGATATTTTCAAGGACGAACTGAGCTTAGAGCGCAGTTCGTTCCTATCCATCGCTAACAGTAGCGATCCGTCGCTAAATAGTGACGGATCGCATCCGTATCTACGGATCCGTCGCTAAATGGCTGATTTCTTATAGTGTGAGCAGATTTGCCTTTCAGTAAAGGACAATTTGCTTTGAAGTGTCTTGGCTTTTTGCAATAAAGGAAAAGATCATTGCCAACTGCTGGTTCTTCGGAGGAGTTTGCTTGTTGAGCTTGCTTGTTCAGCGAGCTAGCTTCATTCTTGTATTTATGCTAGTTGTTACCAAGATGCTTTTTCAACTTCTGTTTTGCTTTTCGCCTTTCAAGTTCCTTACTGATGAATTTCTTCATGTTTCAAACAACAAGAGCATTTTCATCAGCAGGCTCTTTATTATTCTTCTTTTCAGAAGATGACGGCTTAGCAGCAAGAGCAATGTTTTGTGATTTTTCAGCAAACACATTTTCTCTTTGCTTTGTCTCGTACTTGACAGTAGCAAGATGAGAGAACAACTCAGTTGGAGTGATATTTGGCATTCCTTGATTGTAGTAGAAGTTCTGAGTATGGATACATTCTTGTTCAGACTTCTAATAATGGTTTTCACCTTTTCAGAATCTGAATAGAAGTTTCCAACTCCTAGGGCAGCCATCTCACTCACTAGAGTTGTGAATCTGAAATCCAAGTCTTCTAGTGACTCATTTGTACCTTGTTTAAAGTTTTGGAACTTCAACTTTAGCACTTCGAGTTTGTTTTCCTTGGTTTTGTCAGATACAACACAAAGATCTTGAACCATTTTCCAAGCTTCCTTAGCAGTTTAGGCACCCCACAGTTTGCACTATATAGTATCTGGAGTAGAACGTATAATGATGTTTCTTGCTTGGCCATCAAGACGGAATATTTTGGCTTCATCTGAAGTCCATTCCTCTCTTGGTTTTGCAATGAAAGTATCGACTGGTTCACCTAAGATAGTTTCCTTTTCAGCCTCTGTGGTTTTGTGAGGAAAACGTCTCTAAATTTTAGTGATTTTGATTGGTCCATCATTTATAACTGTGACCATCTCATCACTAATGGCCTCAAGATGTAGCATCATGTTGTTTCGCCATTTTTCATAGTTTTCCAGCTTCAACAAGGGAGCGTCTCCTAGCGACATCCTGTCAGCAAAAGACTACCAAACTGATCAAGTGAATGTGATTTACGGAAAGCACCTAAGGGGATCTAGGTTCAGTGCTGAAGGTTAAAGAACCTCCAGCTCTGATACCACTTGTTGGTCCCTTTAAACAACAAGAAAAGACTAGAGGGAGGAAGAACAGACTTTTCAAACTTTTCGTCGTTTAAAACTTTCTCAGCAAGTGCTTATTACTTTTCAGTAATGAGTTTGCTGGTACTTAACTTTCTCAGCAAGTACTTATTACTTTTCAGTAACGAGTTTGTTGGTACTTAACTTTCTCAGCAAGTACTTGTTACTTTTCAGTAACGAGTTTGCTGGTACTTTAAAAACAGAGTGCGGAAGTCTTTTTACAATAAGTGTTTTTCAGAGAGTGCTAGTTTCAGCAAGAGAGTAGAGTGTCAGTGTACAATAAATGTAGCTTGTTGAATACTAAATTCGGTAAAGTAAATCACACAAAAACTTGGTATCTGAGAGTGGCGTAATCTCTCAACTAATCCACTTTGTCCTTTCTAGGAATGAATCCACTAAGATAAGATGTGAGGTTCCTTACAAATTCTATCACTAATGATTCTTCAGACACCAAAGCACACTTGCTTCGTTTCCAACCTAACTAGAGAACTGTAACCTTGTTCTCCACCAAACTTGGGACATATAATCAGAAACACTTTGCTTGATTAAATTCCCCCTGAATTTCACGCCTCAAAAGGGTGTTTATCAGTTAGAGAGGTTTGGGATGAGATCGCTTGAATATAACTTTTTCAGCTATAACAAGTTATCTAAAGAAACACAACTTGTAATACTTTTCAGTATGCAAGTTAAGTTGTTTCTGGTGTCAAGACTTGTTCTTGTTCGAAAGAAAGATCACTTAACTAATTTCTTAGCCGTCAATGTTCTACTTCTTCACAAGTAGCTTTTGTTTCAAGTTTAAGTCTTGGAACGGATCAATAGGCAGTAAAGAGTATAGAAGATTTTGAGTGTTTAAAGCACAAGTGAGAGTTTGATCACGTTGTTGACACACTTCTTCTCTTTTCCAGATGACCTCTATTTATAGTGTCTCAAGGGAGCCGTTTGAATTTCAAATTCTAAGACTTTGCACCTTAAGGTGTCACTATCTTGCTTTTGTACTTTCAGCAGCGTCCTTCATTTGTCTTCTTGTCTTCTTGTCTTCATGTTCTTCGCGTGCCTACTTTGCATTTGATGTTCATTTGAATCAATTTCAAATGTGAACCTTGGAGCCAAAATGCACGTACTCTTCAGCAAGGAGGTCACATATGTTAGTCAGCAAGTGGTCAGTCTCAGTTTCAGCAAGCAGCACCTACTCTTTCATATAGATTTTCACTTATGCGAGCTGTTGCTGAAAATCTCACTTTCTGAGCAACATGTGCCTTTGTAGATACCTTTCTCAGAATTCTTCTAAGTCTTCAATCTTCGAATCTTCAAGATTCTGAGCGGTTCCAGTGCTTCAATAGTTCATTTGTAAAAACAAAGTACATCATCAGCAAACGAAAGAACCTAACTAGTACCTACACTAAGTCTTTCAGCAAACGCTCCTCTTTTACAATGTCCTTAAAATTATAAATTTATATGGACCTTAAGAGTACTAGTTACTGGACTTTCCTTAATTTAGCATGGTTAATTGATCATCAAAATTACAAGTTTTCTAACAGGCGAGGACTTCTACATCCATAGCATGGGATTATTTTTCAAAGTTGACAACGAATGAACAAGGTATTGTAAAAGCTAAGTGCAATTTTTGTGATGTTCAGTACAGTTTGGCGAAAAATGCTGGAACTCGGAATTTGTTGAGCCATATTAATAATAACCCTTGCCCTGGTATAAAAGAACTAGTTGCTGCTGCACGGATGCCTTTCAATGAGTTTTATTTTCGTGAAATTTTGTCTGCTGCAATTTTGAAGCATAATCTGCCTTTTAAGTTTATTGAATATGAGGGCATAGGAGAAGTATTTGCTTATTTAAACTCTGACGTGGTCACAATCACAAGAAATACAATTCGAACTGATATTGTGAAACTATTTGAGAAAGAGAAAATCTTGTTGAAAGATGCTCTAAAGTTGGTTTCTGGAAGGATATGCCTGACTTCAGATATTTTGAGGTCACCTACTTTGGATGGTTATTTATCATTGACAGCGCACTATGTCGACGAGAACTGGACCCTACAAAAGAGGGTGTTGAACTTCTACCCCTTTCCTCCACCTCATACGGGCACTCTTATGACCTCTTGCATTACCGAGTTGTTGACAAAGTGGGGAATTGATAGGAAGATCTTCACTATCACTTTAGATAATGCAACAAACAATGATGTCATGGCTTCTTACTTGAAAAGGTATTTCCGGTCAAATGGAAGCTCAATATGTAGTGGGGAGTTTCTCCATGTGCGTTGTGCAGCACACATCTTGAATCTGATCGTTAAAGCAGGTCTGAAAATCATTGAAGGGGCAGTGCACAATGTAAGAGAAAGTGTGAAATATGTTAGATCAACCGAAGGGAGGAAAAATAATTTTGCAAAGTGCATTAAGGGGGCTTCATTGAAGTGTTCTAGGAATGTTAGTCAAGATGTTAGCACACGATGGAACTCGACATTTCTCATGCTTGATAGTGCATTGCATTTCCGTCTATCCTTTGATGGATTAGCCACTATTGATGAAGATTTCAAGACTTGTCCATCGCAAGATGAATGGGTTAAGGTTCAGAAAATACTCAAAGTATTGAGACCATTTTACAATCTCACCACTCTTTTCTCCGGAAGTGAATATCCTACAGAAAATCTGTTTTTCCATGGTGTCTTCAAGATTGAAGAGTTATTAATCAAGGAAGTTTCTAATGAGGATGATGAAATTAGTTGTTTGGCTATGGAGATGTTCGAGAAGTTCGATAAATATTGGGATGATTACACATTGATCTTATGCTTTGCACTTATACTTGATCCACAATTCAACTGGCATATGTCAAATACTCATTGAAAAAGTTATATCCTAAACTGAAGATGCCATCATTCTTGAACATATGGTGCAGCGAATCCTTAACAAATTTAAGGAGTTGTTCGATGACTATTCTCGTCGTTCTCCATCTGCTTGCTTGTCCTCTCCAAGGGCGTCTTTATTTTCTAATGTTGATGGTACTGGTGATGATGTTGATGATTTTGCTGAATTTGAAAATGAGCAGAGTGCTTCTAGGGGAAGCTATTCTGAATTTGATGAATACCTTGATGCCAAAAGGCCTTCCTCAAAAACAAAATTGGATGTTTTGACGTGGTGGAAGGATAATATGAGAAAATATCCAACACTTTGTGTGATGGATAAGGATATATTTAGCATACCTATCACAACTGTAGCTTCAGAGTCCACATTTATCATTGGAGGTCGTGTTATTGGAAAACACCGACACTCCCTTACGCCAGGGACAACTGAGATTTTGGTATGCACTAGGGACTGGTTGTATGGTCGTGGAAGTAATAACAACAAAGACACAAAGTAATCTATTTATCTTACAAATTCAGTTTAATTAGTATGTCTGCATGTGTAATTTTAATACTTTTATTGAAATTGTCTACTAACCTTTCCCATGTAATGTAATGCAGCTGAAGATGAAGAAGAACATATGACTCATTTTGCTCCAACTGTTGCACGACTTGATACTTCATCTATTGATTAGGTACTGATTTTATCCCAATGTTCTTGTGTTCTGTTCTTGATTAAGTATTGCAGTTTAGTATTTTTGTATGTTCTACTGTGATCACAAGCAAAGTAGTAATTTGTAGAATCTGTCTGTTTATGAATTTATATCCTCCATAGAAGCCCTCATAATACCCCTTAAACCGCCATCCCTGTTCTTCTCGTCCAACCCAATGAAATTTCTTGACATGAGAGCATTCCCCAAAATATTGAAAACAGTTGCTAAAACTAGCTCTGCTATCTTGAACACTGTATCTTCACTGATATGTTTACAGTTTTCAGATTATCGGCTAGCTATCTTTTCGATTATGCAGTGTTGATCTCACTGATTTGCTTACAGTTTTCAGATTCTAGGCTAGCTGTCTTTTCGATTATGCAGTGTTGATCTCACTGATCTGCATACAGTTTTCAAATTCTAGGCTAGCTGTCTTTTCGATTATGCAGTGTTGATCTTACTGATCTGCTTACAGTTTTCAGATTCTAGCCTACGTATATTTTCTACTACACACTGTCGATGTCGCTGACATGCTTGCAATTTTCATATTGTAGGTTAGGTATCTTTTCTACTACACACTGTTGATGTCGCTGATATGCTTGCAATTTTCATATTCTAGGCTAGGTATCTTTTTTACTGTGTTGAGAGACTACTGAACTTTTACTAGAGTTGATTGATGTACATGAGGCCTTATGGCTCCAATTTGAAATATGGTATAAAATTTTCGTTTCTGTCTTTATGTTGAGTATTTTCAGCATGTACAATACATAAATATGTTGTTTCTGTTTCTTTAGAAATTTCATTAATCAGTAATGTAGATGCAGTGGACTTACTAAAGTGCATGAATGGTTGTACGATATCATCTTGAGATCTTGTCTGTTTAGTTGCACATTTCTATTGCTCGTTCTCTAGTTGACTAGTTGAGCATTTAGAGATCATCGGATTGTTGTATAGTATAGATCATACTATAGGAGTTTGGTTTTGAGTGTACCTATGAATTAACATGAGCATGCTTGGCTATGATGTACTCATTCTCTTTATGTTTTTCATGCATTTCACAGGCATTGAGGACAACATGGATGCACATGCCATTCCCAGAGAAATCAGACTACTAAGAGAATAGTTCCAAGATCTACGAGTTCGTTTTGGTTATCGAGAAAGCAATCAAGTTTGTAGTGGGCTTATTTCTAGTGATAGTAATGTACAAACTCGTATAGTCGTTTGGATTATTTCCCTTCATGGTTCTTGTCTTTTGTTAGGAAACTTGTAATTTTGATGAGCAATTAACCATGCTAAATTAAGGAAAGTCCAGTAACTAGTACTCTTAAGGTCCATAGGAATTTAGAATTTTAAGGACATTGTAAAAGAGGAACGTTTGCTGAAGACTTAGTGTAGGTACTAGTTAGGTGCTTTAGTTTGCTGATGATGTACTTTATTTTTACAAATGAACTATTGAAGCACTAGAACTGCTCAGAAACTTGAAGATTCGAAGACTGAAGACATAAGAAGAATTCTGAGAATGGTATCTACAAAGGCACATGTTGCTCAGAAAGTGGAAATTTCAGCAACAGCTCGCATAAGTGAAAATCTATATGACAGAGTAGGTTGTGCATGCTGAAACTGAGACTGACTGCTTGCTGAAATACATATGTGACCTCCTTGCTGAAAGTACTTGCATTTTGGCTCCAACGTTCACATTTGAATTTGATTCAAATAAACATTAAATGCAAAGTAAGCACGCGAAGAACATGAAGACTAGAAGACAAATGAAGGACGCTGCTGAAAGTACAAAAGCAAGATAGTGACATCTTAAGGAACAAAGCCTTAGAATTTGAAATTCAAACGGTACCCTTGATTCACTATAAATAGAGGTCATCTGGCAAAGAGTTGCAGTGTGTCAACAACGTGATCAAACTCTCACTTGTGCTTAAACACTCAATCTTCCATACTCTTTACTTCCTATTGATCCGTTCCAAGACTTAAGCTTGAAACAAAAGCTACTTGTGAAGAAGTAGAACATTCACGGCTAAGAAATTAGTTAAGTGTTCTTTCTTTCGAACAAGAACAAGTCTTGACACCAGAAACAACTTAACATGTTTACTGAAAAGTATTCCAAGTTGTGTTTCTTTAGATAACTTGTTATAGCTGAAAAAGTTATACTCAAGTCATCTCATCCCAAACCTCTCTAACTGATAAACACCCTTTTGCAGGCGTGAAATTCAGGGGGAATTAATCAAGCATAGTTTTGCTGATTAAGTGTCCCAAGTTTGGTGGAGAACAAGGTTTTGTTCTCTAGTTAGGTTGGAAACGAAGCAAGTGTGCTTTGGTTTCTGAAGAATCATTATAGATAGGTGTTGTAAGGAACCTCAAGCTTATCTTAGTGGATTCAGTCCTAGAAAGGACAAAGTGGATTAGTTGAGAGATTACGCCACTCTCAAATACCACTATAAAAGTGTTTGTGTGATTTACTTTACCACATTTAGTTTTCATCAAGCTATACTCTTTTGTACACTGTCACTCTGCTCACTTGCTGAAACTAACACTCTCTGAAAAGCACTTATTGTATAAAGACTTTCGCACTCTGTTTTTAAAGTACCAGTAAATCTCGTTACTGAAAAGTAACTAGTACTTGCTGAGAAATTTAAGTATCAGCAAACTCATTACTGAAAAGTAATTAGCACTTGCTGAGAAAGTTTTTAAACGACGAAAGTTTGAAAAGACTATTCACCCCCCTCTAGTCTTTTCTTGTTGTTTAAAGGGACCAACATCTTTTAAACAAGGATGTATTGCGTATTTCGACTCACATAGTTGGTAATTCTGGTGTTTGTAGCAAAACCTGAATTTTGTCCCATTCATTATATTTGATCAAGTCTAAACATATACAAATGGCCAAATGTTTCTTCGCTTTAATTTGTTACAGGACACTATTCAGATAACGGCATGTCGATGATGATACTAATTACTCCAGTTAACTTTGTCCAGTCTGTTTAGGCTCCTCCTGTATGTTTGTAGAGTAGTCCAATTCCACATATGCATCTCTTGCGTCTGCTACTTCTTTGGTCGAAGGCAAAGCCTGCTACAGAATATCAATAGCTTCAAAATCTACTAATATAGTATGTTACTACAAACTACCAAGGATAGCGGCAAGTCAAGGATATAGTATCTTACTAATATAATTCGACTCACTGAAGCCATTTTCTTCATGTTTGTAAGCAAAAAGTTTGTCCCATGTCACTCCCATTCAAAAGAGAAAAAAATAATAATTTCAACCATGGAATTTATACATGTTTCAAAACTAATAGGTAAATAGGTAAGCCTAGCCTATTTACAATCCACCTATTTACACCTACATAGTAAATAAGTATAATTAGGTAGGTGTTTAATGGGCTTATGCCTATGAAGGCAAGCCTAAACCCAACCTATTAGCCTAAATTGACAGGCCTAGTTATACATTGGTGATTATGAGTTTGATATTGATTGTTGAGCATGTTTCTTACTAGATGTAATATCTAATCTTGAATTTTGCTCATCTTGATTTTTGGAGAATTCTTGTACTCGAATTTTTACTTATATGATTGCTTGATGATTGTTGGCTTCGAATTTGAGTGATGATATGATGATGTGAGTGCATGAGAAAGTGTAGGATTGTTTGGCGGTTCGATTATTGGAGCGTTTGTTTGCTTGGTCTAGATTCGCATGACTTATTGAAAAGAAGTGTTAAAACTTCTCGATTTGTTTCGAATGAACTTTAGCAAGCCTTCAAACTCACCAAAAGAACACTTGAGTGAAGTTGGAGTCTCGTTGTTGACTTGTTGCAAAAAGAAGAACGTTTACTTGTCTAGTGTTAAGGTAGTTTGTTTAGTAGTAGTATAAGGGTCTAGTCGCTTTCACCTCTTGAGTGTTCTAAGGAGGGTTGTGTAGGTACCATGGATGCAAGAGCACTGAAGAAGGCTAGAAAGGATGGAGCGACTACTTCTAAGGAAGTTCCTAAGGTTCACGAAACCCAAGCATTACCTAGGGAATCGGATGACTTACGTAAAAAATTTCGGTACCGGTTCTATATGGAAGGTGAACGTACAGTGGTGTGGGACCGTAGCATATCCTTTGCACCTAAAGACTTGACTCTTTTGGAGGGAACAAAGCAAGAGAAAAAGGGACCGGAACGAGAAGTACCGTATGCACCCCTAGTGAGACTTATAACCGAAAGAGGATGGACCTTTTATGGAAAAAAAACTCTCTGGTTGGGATAGAGCACTTGTAGAGGAATTCAATATCGCATTTGAAGACTATGACGGAAGAGCCATGGCAGTTACAATACGAGGGGTCAAGGTGCCTTGTGGTCCACTGAGCACAACTAGCTTTTTGATGGGACTAAGCGAATCTTTGCTTGAGGATGCGAATGATATTCGCAATGGACAACTTCTTGAATCCAATCCATTGGAGCATTATATCTATGACCCAGCCATTGAGAAATTCCCTAGAGCAATAGCTAATGCCTTGACGCATCACACTTATCAGCCATGCAGGATGCGCTTTGATTATACCTTGAAGTACACAGATCTCTCTTTGCGTACTCGCTTCATGTTAGCATTTGTGGTCGCCAATCCGATTCCAGGGCTCATACCTTCTGAGATCACATCGGAACTAGGATTCTTGATTTACGCCCTCTTGCACGATTTGCCTATTACTCCTGGCGCCATCATCTTCGAACAATTTGACAACAACCGCGCGAGGGGAAAACCTCTAGTCTTCCCACACTTGATCACCACTATGTGCGAAAAGGCGGGAGTTCCAGACATTAAGCTCAACGAGACTTTACGGGAGCCATGATCTTGAGATGGCTGAACAAATGCTCCGAATCTATGGAGATCAGCTTGGATACGAGGACACTCCATGACCTTAAGAATCTCAGCGGACAGAAGCCACACTTATTGGTAGTATTTCCATATTATCATTGTTTTGGCTTGTTTACTATTGTTGGTTTGAATTCTTCTCTCTTCGATTTGGTGTATGATGATGTAACTTATGACTCTTGTACTTTTTCTTTGTTTTAGTAGTTGAGGACTGTGTGCTTTTTGTCGTGTTAGTTTAGTTTAGTCCTTGTTTTGGTGCCTTAGGTGACTTAAGATAGGAAAAATATTGAAATTTTGGTAAAACAGGACAAGTGGTCCGCTTGGAAACCCCAAGCGGTCCGCCTGGCTGATGGCAGAACTCTCTGGAATTCTGCCAGCAACCAAACGGACCGCCTGGAAGGTCCCAAGCGGACCGCTTGCCAAGCGGACCACTTGGATCCTGTTCCCAAAATTTCACCGTTTTTCCATTCTTATCGCCTTTGCGCACCCGTTTTCACTTGTTTCTTGTGTCCTTTCAGGTACTACTCATTTATAGGAGTTGGACCCTAACCTTTATCTCAGGGAAGTGTACTTTCAATCCAATTTTTTCTTTCGAATCAACTTTTCTTTGCTCGAGGACGAGCAAAAGCTTAGGTTTGGGGAGGGGTCATTGGATTTTCAGTACTATGTGCTCTTTTGGTTCATGTATGCCTCTTGTTAGCTCAAGCTCTTGTGATTTGTCGTGTTTTTTCAAAATTTTGCATGCATATCATCCTTAGATTAGTTGTCGCACGTTGTTGTGTGTGGAGTTTATTGCCAAGTTTTTGAACTTTTCTATTGAATAGACTAAGTGTTTATGACCATTGATCATATGTTGCATCACCTTGCAAGTAGTTTGAGGCTTGTCTCGCTTGGTTTGTCACATTCGCATGTGCACTAGTTAAGCTTAGTAGTCTCGACATCACCTTGAGTGGTGTTTCTTCTGCTGCGGTTCACGATGGCCTTATGAAATGATGCATGTTAGAATCTATGGTTGTAACCCGTGTAATTATGTACGTAAGAGGCGACAAATTCTTCACCTCGATCAGAGATTGTCAAATGCCTAGGAAGGAGGTAGTGTGAGGTGTGCAATTCCTTGTATTAAACCTATTCTATCGCGCGAATAGGTTTGGGGAGGGGGTTGTTTTGTTGATCTTGTCTTTCGTCTTAGAATCTTGTAAAGTTTGTCCTTTTCCTTTTTGTTTGGTGTCCCAACCTAGTCTTTCGAATACGTTTGGGGAGGCGTCTTTGTAGCGTTTGTTCCTTTTCTTTTCGTCTTTTATGCTCAAACCTATTCTCTTGAATAGGTTTGGGGAAGTGTTTTTCGTTGTTACTGATGCTGCTTGTCTATATATATATATATATATATATATATATATATATATATATAAGAAAACAAAAACAGAAAAAGAAACAAAAAGAAAAAAAAGGGAGAAAGAAAAGAAAATAAAGAATAAGACCCAAAAAGCAAAAGAAGGGTCCTTGCAAGCCAAAAACAGTCTTTGTAAAGTGTCAAGTGACATGTAAATGTTTTTGTTTTTGTGAAGTTATCGAGTTGTAAATCCTATCTTTTGTTTCGTGTCGCCTTTGTCCAAAGCCTATTCTTGACCACCCTCGTCTTGCCATTCAAGAAGTGGTTGAAAGAGACTCATTGTTTGAGAGTCTCGGTAGAATAGGAGAGTGTTATCTTTCTAGGAACCCCTCCTTCGTTTGATGAGAGCCAGTATTGGTTCGCCCTCTCTTGAGGAAAAGTCTCGCTTGGTGAACAGTAGTAAGCCCTCGGTTTCATAGGCACGGGCCATTTGTAGTATGATAATATGCATCATTGTGTCGTCACTGACCAGGAACAGGTAGAAGATGTTACGAGAGACTCCTTTGTTTAACAAAGTGCACATGAGAATGTGTATATTCGCAATCGAGGTATTCTTCAACCTACTTGCATGTCATGCTCATATGGTCTTTGTTCATAAGCGCTTGGTAGATTCAATAGATTAGTTCACTTTACTTGGCATGCATTTAGATTAGTTTGTTGCTTGAGGACAAACAAGGGTTTGATTTGGGGAGATTGATGAACGTATTTTTGACGCGTTCATCTTATCTTTTTTGCCTTCTTTTGCTATCATTTTGCTTAGTTTTTTGGTTAGTTTTGTAGAATAGTGTCACGTTTTGTGTTTTTTGCATTTTTCAGGCACTTAGGTACGAACCGGTATTTTTGGAGCTAAAAAATGAGCATTTTTTGATGGAAAATGGCCTCGTTGAAGTTCCTCGATCTCCGTGGCTTTGTTCGTGAGTGCCCGAGCCCCAATAAGCATTGAGAAGGACGAATCCAAGGCACACGAGGACCGATCGTGGACAAGGGATTGAGTTTCCAAGTCAAAATCTGCCCCACAGAGCAAGTGAGCCGCTTTCAGAAGCCAAGCCCTCCGCCTGAAGTCACTGGAATTTCCATAGATTTATCCAGTAACCAAGTGGACCATTTGGTAGGAGCCAAGCGGTCCGCTTGACCAAGCGGTCCGCTTGGCACATCCCAAGCGGTCCGCTTGGCTTCAGTTACAAAATCGGGATTCTTTCCTTCAACTCAATTTTCAGTTACTTTTTCATATTCAGACTTTAGCATTCGAATTTTGGAGAGCTCTAAGACCCAATTTTCACCCTAGAACTCAGATTTATATTGTAATTCACATTGGATTGAAGATTTGGCCATAGGATTGCATGCTATTTTCATCTACGGAGAGGTTTCTATCAATTTCCACTGAATAGTGACAGCTTTGGTGGTAACTTTGTATCAATCTCTTGTCTAGTAGTTTGATCAAATGTCTTCCTGTAACAATTCATGTGATTTGATGTTTTCATTATTGAATATGAGTAGCTAAACCCTTTGTGTTGGTGGTAGAATGTAGAATTTACGTGTGTTGGATTATGTTTATGCTTACATGAGATTGTGATTCAATCTTGCTGCAAATTATATCATATGATTCATAGTTGCCTACAAAAAATATATTCGAATAGAGTATGTGACAAACTCGTGGTCAATGAAAGCTATAGGATTGTATGTTTGTAATTTGCAGCATGCTAGATAAATGGTGTTAGTGACAAACACCTCTAAAGTATTGATAGTGATCTTTTATGATGTGTGTCTTGAAAGTTACCTAGACGGTTGCTTAACAGACTTAGTCGAAGGTTTGACGCACTGAACTTGTGAGCATATTCGTAATCCATACATGTTAATTCGATTTCTACCACCAACCGTTTTCCAATTACTAGAAACAAACAAGTTTGATTCTAGTTTGCTGTGGTTTAAAACCGTTTTCAAAACCAACTTGAACTCGTTGACTGAAATCTCATACAGAAACCTCAAACAAAGCCACGTTAGATCCCGAGAGAACGACACTCGGGGACAACTTGCCATTGCACTCTGATTTTTGTAGTGATAAGTATTCTTTGGCTACAAACAAATTTAATTGGTGAAAAAATGACTCATCGGCTCTATAGGAGAAGTTTGACTTCTTTCCCTGTTACTCTTCTGTATTCTGTATTTTTTCATGTTTTCAATCAATTATATTTGCTTGATTTTGTAGTGAAGCGATCACTGGTTCCTCCACAATCTCGACAAAAACAGAATCCTATACCGTTTCTGTTTATGTGTCGTAAAACGAAAAATGATGATGAAGGACAAAGTGGAAATCAGAGCAGCATAAAGCTCATATCGAGCGTAAAGAGGAGAATTCGTAATACTTTCGTGATATGGCCTGTAGGACAGTGCCTCAAGCTAATGCTACCAAATTTTCAGTTCCAAAGAGGAAAGTGAGGATCGATCTCAAAGAAATTTCCGCAAAGCCTAGTTATGGCAGTTCAACGTCTACTTCAGTTAGCAAAAGCGAATCTGCAACTCAAATAGTGAAACGTCAGCCTAGTTCTCTTCTCTCAACATATACTTCAGTAAGGGATTTAAAGTTCACTCCAACTGAAATAGTGGAACGTCTGGGATACTACTCGCATGTACATCCTCTCTATGGACATCCTGGCATATCTGAGGATGACTCTTACGCTAAACCTCCCTGGCTTCATGTTGGTCCTAGTCCTTTCTCCGAAGAGTTATATTTCTTTACAACCAAGACTGCTAAGATGTCCGATGTTATTTTTCCGGAGCGTCAAGTTAGAGGTGGGGTCGGTGATTGGTACTTACAAGTGTTGGGCATTTATTCTTATTGTGGCCTTGAGTTCTGCATAGACTGCACCTTGGAGGTTTTCTCTACCTATGAATTGGAGCCTTGGATTTGTAGCCTTGTTCTGAGGGATGCCTAATTCTTACAAGTTGTGGCCTGCCAACTTTCTTCTCTAAAGTTGGTGGTGAGCATTCATCTTGTGTAAGGTTACTAGGCCAGAATTTGTAGTCATCAATGGGTCATATAGTCATGTCATATGTCCTCACATAAGCAGCAGTAGTATGATTGGAGGAGACATATTTCTGAGCATCATCTCTGAGCCAAGTGATGGTTGTCCATGCATGTCTGCATGGAATTCCACTTAGGTCCCATCTGTTGCAATTGCAGGACCTCTTCTCCATGTTCACTGTGAAGGTGAAGTTGTAATCTTCTATCTCAAAGATTCCTCCACCTGATTCAGTCCTCACCATGAGATTCCTAGATTGTGCATGAGTTTCATTCAACTTGAAGAGAACAGTAGGCATCAAAGGATGCTTCACCAAGGTCCCTTGCTTCCTCCTTACAACAAGTCTCTGCATAACCTGTGCCCTTAACATCTAAAGCAACAATAAAATGATATACATCAGTTAGCATCTAAAGCAACAATAAAATAGCATCTAAAGCAACAATAAAATAGCTCATAAACCAATGTGATTACTGCCATACCTCCATCAAGTTCAAGTATGCTCTGACTGGTTCAACCCATGAGTTGAAGCACTCACTCAAGTTGTTTGTGATATGATCAATTTTTGGAGTTGGATCATATGAGTGCCTAGCCCAATGCCCCACTGGTATAGCCATGAGGCACTCATATGCTGGCTCACTCACCTCTCTAATCCTTCCCATGGCCTTGTCGAAACCATAGGCTGTATAGGCTGATGAAGCCTGCCAATAGAACTTTCTCAGTAGCACACCACTCCACTTAAGCTTGAAATTGTCATATATATGCTTGGAGCATTTCCTATTGATTACATGCGGACACCTCTCCTCAATAATTGGAACCAGGCCCTACATCACAAACACAGTGTTACTGTAACGGTACCGGTTTTAAAAACAAAATAATTTCTTGAAAAAGAAAATCCAAAATAACTTTAATAGCAACGGTCGGCAATTAATGCCAAAATAATCTTTGACACGCACAGCGCTAACAGAAATAAATAAATAACCAACGATAACTCCAAATTCAAATGAAACAACGACTGAAGACAGTAAAAGGTTCATCTTCTTATTTTGAAATAAAATCCCAAGACACCCCAGACCCTTCTCTCAGTCGCTGGCATCCTATTCGCGAACATCTTCAGCAGTATCTGGAAGGAAGGAATTTTGAAAACAAGAGAGTGTGAGATAAAGGATCTCAGTGAGGTTCTAAGTTGAAAACAAAAAGTAAACAGTTTTGAAATCAAAATCCTTTTCAGTAAAGCATTCAAACAGAACAGATCACATAACAGAATAACAGAACAGACAAGTTGAAGACCGTTGGTGCAGCCCGCATTATTGCTCCTACTCCCAGAATGCCCTTATAACTCCCTCCAGAGGGTGCACAACTCCGGACAGAAACAGAAACCCCCGTGTACTTTGGGGAAACAGAACCTACGACCCTAATAGACCTCAACGACTTCTGCCTCGCGCCTAAAGGGAATAGACTAGGCAATAATCAAGCAAACCCGATAGTCCTCTACTACCCAAGCCTACCTAATTACAACCTAATCGACCGGTCACACAGAAACAGAACAGACACAGAACAACAGATACAGATAATCAACACCGAGAGGTGTTCCTGCAGAAAAGTCAGTCCAGAACAGAGTAGCAATAAACAGAAAAGTAAATAGTCATACTTAGGACTTAAATACTTTTACGCGGAAGCATACAGTAAAACAGTATAAGTAATAGTAGGTACAAGTTGTCACATATCCTTCCAGTTTTTCGCAAATAAATAGGTTTAGGGGTGAACACTCACCTTAACTTGCGAGCAAAAGATCTCCAACGAGTAATGAGCTTACGGGTTATCGAACAACGAAGAACCTAAAAAGAAAGTACTAAATACACTTTAGAAGTCGAACGGACGGAAGGAAAAAGGTTGAAAAAGAAGTGATAAAGACGGGGTTCGAACTCGGGACCTCTAAGTTAGTCAAGCAAGGACCTAACCAACTAGGCTAGCAAGTCAAGTCATTACTAACTTAGAAAAACAGAAACTAAGTTGAAACATTTTCAGAAATACTCTTTCGGTTTTCAGATTCTGGAAATTACCAAAATACCCTCAGTGGTAAATTGCAAAAAGATCCTTTAGGTTTTCAGACTTTCAAAATCAGTCCACAAAGTTCAAACTAATATCACTAAAGTCCAAAACCGTCCTTTTCGAGGTCAACAGAAAATTAGGGTCAACATACGAGGTCAAATCAACACAAGTCCAATAACAGTAACAACAATCTATCAAATCCTAAGTCCCGGTTCTCAGTTCGAATCAAATAACAACATGGCCAGATTGAATCAAGGGTAAAATGGTCCAAGGGTAAAAAGTCCAAAACAGAATATGAATTCCGAATCGAAAGAACAGTAAAGGATTCGAGATTTACCTTCGAATCGAAATAGAGTTAATCTGCAAAACGAATGGATCGAAAAGAAAAGACAATCAAAACGAGATTCGAATCGAATCGCAATCAAAATTGAATTTGAAACGGAAGGACAGAACCAACTTACGATCGAAATCGGAATCAACGGACGGTACGTACAAGATCGGCGGCAGCGAACAGACATAACAAAAACGGCGGCGCACGAATCGGAGTGACGGACGGATCGGGAACAGGCGGCGAACAGAACAGATCGATGCGGCGGCGCGGAGTCATGCGGCGGGTCGGACGGAGCAAGGCGGCGGCGGCGGTGACAGGCAGCAACAACTCTCTCTTTCTCTCTCCCTTTCTCTTTCTTTCTTTCTTTCTTTTCTTTCTTTCTTTCTTCTCTAAACATTTTGACGGTAAAGAGTGAGAGATGGAAGGAATGCTGATTAGGGTTAGGGTTAAGTTATTAATGGGCCGGTCAATGGGCCTTTGACTGGGCTCAATAATGGGCCAAAAAGAGGTCAGAACGGTCCAGGCTTCCAGATCGATCCAAACGTAACGAAACGAACTAGCTTACGCGAAATTAATTAAATAATTATCGAATAAATAATTTACTCTGATAATTAATTAACTAAATAAAATAATAAATTAATAAATAAATAAATAATTAAAAAAAGACGGGGTGTTACACTCTTCCCCCCTTAAAAGAATTTGGTCCCCAAATTCGCACCTGAAAAGTTGAAGAGCTCGGGATACTGCCGGCGCATGTCATCCTCGCTTTTCCAGGTTGCCTCCTCACACTGATGATTTCTCCACAGAACCTTTACTTGCTTGATTTGCCTATTACGGAGCTGTTGCACCTTCTGGTCTAGAATACGAATCGGTTGCTCCACATAAGACAAATCCTCCTCAATAGTCACTTCCTCGGGTTGAATCACGTGCGACGGGTCCGGATAGTACATCTTCAGTTGAGATACATGGAAGACATTGTGAATTCCAGTAATAGTAGTGAGTAGTTGCAACCGATAAGCCACAACGCCAACTCTTTCAATGATCTCATATGGTCCTACATACCAAGGGTTCAGTTTAGCTCTACGACCCATACGAACAATTCCCTTTCTCGGAGATAGCTTGAGAAAGACAAAATCACCAACTTCAAATTCCAAATCTCGCCTACGATTATCGGCGTAACTCTTTTGTCGACTTTGAGCAGTTCTCAATCGGTCCCGGATAAGCCTAACCTTTTCCAAGGTTTCTTGTATCATCTCATTGAGAGTCCTCTCTCCAGCTACTGGTGTAGAAATTCAGTCCTCCAAATCCCAATACAGTGGTGATCTACATTTCAGACCATACAGTGCCTCAAACGGTGCCATACCAATCGATGCTTGATAACTATTATTATAAGCATACTCAACCAACGGCAAATGCTGTGCCCAGCTTCCTTGGTGATCCAGCACACACAATCTCAGAAGATCCTCTAGAGTTTGAATGGTCCTTTCGGATTGACCATCCGTCTGCGGATGTGTTGCGGTACTAAAATTCAACTTAGTACCCAAGCCTTCGTGTACTTGCTTCCAAAATCTCGAGACAAACTTCGGATCTCTATCAGATACAATGCTCACCGGAGTGCCATGAAGCCTAATTATCTCATCGCGATAAACCTCGGGTAACTTCTCGGACGTGTAGGTGGTTTTCACAGGCAGGAAGTGTGCCGATTTTGTCAGCCTATCGACAATAACCCATACACTATCAAAACCACCCCTAGATACTGGTAGACCAGTCACAAAATCCATAGTGATCATCTCCCATTTCCACTGTGGAATCTCGAGTGGTTGTAGTAAACCTCCCGGTTTCTGGTGCTCAGCCTTCACTTGGTGGCAGACCAAACAACTTTGCACAAACTGTGCAACATCTCGCTTCATATGGGTCCACCAGTAAACTTTCTTCAAATCCTCATACATCTTGTTTCCTCCAGGATGCATCGAATACTTAGACTTATGAGCTTCCTCCAAAATTAGTCGTCTAAGCTCTTCATCAGAAGGCACACACAATCTACCTTGAAACCTTAGGGCTCCATTCTCATCAATAGAGAATTTCGCATTGCGAGGTTCGGTAATATGTGCCTTGATATCTTGAAGTTCTTCATCATGCTCTTGAGCCTCAAGAATTCTACCTGCCAGCTCATACCTCAAAGTGATATTGGCGAACATACAAGACAATTTGGATACTTCGATATTTGACACGTGTACCCTACGACTTAAGGCATTAGCGACCACATTGGCCTTACCAGGATGATATCGAATGGTACAAGTGTAATCGCCCAGAAATTCCATCCATCGTCGTTGTCTCATGTTCAACTCCTTTTGCGTGAACACATACTTCAGGCTTATGATCAGTGAGGATGGTAAACTCCGGACCATAAAGGTAGTGTCTCCACTTTCCCAAAGCAAAGACTATAGCAGCTAGCTCAAGATCATGGGTTGGGTAATTTCTTTCATATGGCTTCAACTTTCTCGAAGCATATGCGATCACCTTTTCTCGTTGCATCAGTACACAACCCAAACCTTCCTTTGAAGCATCAGTGTAGACTATAAAGTCGTTGGTCCCCTCAGGAAGAGCTAGTATAGGGGCAGTGGTCAGTATCTTCTTCAGCTCTTCGAAGCTTTCCTCACACTTGTCACTCCATACGAACTTAGGATTTTTCCCTGTTAAAGAGGACAAGGGTCCAGCTATCTTCGAATAATCCTTCACAAAACGGCGATAGTAACCAGCCAAACCGAGAAAACTCCTCACCTCAGTGACAGATTCAGGTCTCTTCCAATTAACTATCGACTCAATCTTCGATGGGTCGACCTCCAAACCTTCCCCAGAGATAATGTGCCCTAGAAAGGCTACTTTATCTAGCCAAAATTCACACTTGCTGAATTTGGCATAAAACTTGTTGTTTTGAAGAGTTTCCAAGACAATTCGAAGATGTTTCTCATGATCCTCTTTGGATTTCGAGTAAACGAGAATGTCGTCGATGAAAACAACAACAAACTGATCATAATACGGCTGAAAAACTCGGTGCATCAAATCCATGAACACAGCTGGGGCATTCGTAAGGCCAAACGGCATCACCACAAACTCATAATGACCATACCTCGAGTTCAGAGCAGTCTTAGGTATGTCTTCTTCTCTTACCCTAACTTGATAATAGCCTTGTCGCAGATCAAGCTTTGAGTAAACCTTCGAACCTTCCAACTGATCGAAAAGTTCCTCAATACGGGGTAGGGGGTACTTGTTCTTGACAGTGACTTGGTTCAGGCCTCGATAGTCGATGCACATCCTCATACTACCATCCTTCTTCTTTACGAACAGAACCGGTGATCCCCAAGGCGAAGAACTAGGTCTCACAAAACCGTTATCCACCAGATCTTGCAGTTGAGTCTTAAGCTCCTTAAGCTCAGCAGGTGCCATCCTATACGGTGACTTCGAAATGGGTGCAGTGCCAGGTACCAAATCAATACTAAACTCCACTTCTCGTTCAGGGGGTACGGAATCCAGCTTCTCAGGGAAAACACCCTTGAACTCCTTAACCACCCTAACTTCTTTGATTTTTGGCTGATCTTTGGGTTTATTGATCAGATACGCCAAAAAGCAGGTAGCACCCTTCACGTACAGCCTTCTAGCTTCCATAGCAGACAGCAGAAACTTCTCATCCCTTCTCCTATCTCATTTCCACACGACTTTCTCCTCTCCAGGTTTTCGCAGGGATATAGCCTTGGTTCGAAAATCCAGTTGTGCGTAGTGCTCGGACAGCCAATCCATACCCAGAATAACATCGTAGGTTGACAGAGGTAGAAATATAAGGTCAGCAGGGAAAATTCTTCCTAGGATGGAAATCTCGCATCGCTCGACGAACTTCTTAGTGATTAAACTAGCTCCCAAAGGCGTACATACTTCTAAAGCGTAGGGTAAAACTTTGTTTGGTAAAACGAGTGACTCAGCAAATACTTCAGCAATAAATGAATGCGTAGCACCAGGATCAAATAAAGCTTTAGAAGAAGTTTGAGCGATCAGTAGCGTACCTTCAACCACATTCGCGGTGTCAGGAACTTCATGACCACCTATGCTGAAAACTCGGGGCTTTGCCATAGTACCCTTTCCATCATTTCTCGGAGCATAGTCTCCTGGTCTTCCTCCTTTGACAATGGCATGACGGTTCGGACAGTGGGTGATCTTGTGATCCTTGCTCCCACAAGCCAAACATAGGCCTTGTCTTTTCCAGCAGTTGTGCTCATCGTGGTTGACTCCCCCACAGTAGTTGCAGTTCTTCCTTGCCTGGGACGACTGCCCAGACCCTCCAATGGTGTTGCGGGAACGGTTTTCATGCTGATTGCGGGGATACTTCACCGGTGGTGCTTGATATCCAGATTGGTATCCACCTCGACTCTCCCTCTTGTATCCAGATTGGCTTCCTCCTCCATGGCTCCCAAAAGAACTAGAGTAGTTCCTCTTGCTAGAGTATGGCTTATCAGCCATCTTGATCTCCTTGAGACCACTTTCTACCTCGGAGGCCAGTTCGACAGCCTTGAGATAGGTAGGCATATTGGTCCCAAACAGACTGTACCGGATCTCAGAGTTGAGACCCTTCACAAAGTGATGAAACTTCTCTCGTTCATCGTCCTGGAAATGCGGCACGTACTTCAGTAGCCGGGTAAATTCCGAGTCATAATCGGCAACATCCATGTTCCCTTGCACCAAAGCTTGAAATTCATCTCTCCGGTTCTCGCGAACCAGGCGAGGCACGTACTTGTCCATGAAGTCCTTGGTGAAATTCTCCCAGGTACGAGCAACTCCCTCTTGCATTCACGGTTCTCCACCAGTTCCTGGCGGCTCCCACGAACTGGAAAGCAGCAAGCTCGATTTTCCTCTCGTCCGGATAGTGCAGGATCGAGAATAAGTTCTCCATACTTTCGATCCAGAGCTCAGCCTTACGGGCATCAGGTGTCCCCTCGAACCTCTCAGGATGGAATCGAGTGAATCGTTCCGCAGCTTGATCGATGGTCTGGATCGGTGGTGGTGGCGGAGGAGCTGGCTGAACAGGTGGTGCTCCAGCGCGGCGAATGGTTTCGCTGAAATTCCCCAAAGCAGCGATGATACGGTCCACTTGGTCTCCATTTTCAGCATGCTGATCATCTCCACTTCCATTGCTGCTGGCACCACGAGTGTTTCTGCGACTCATTCTAACAAAGGGAACTACTTAGCAGTTGATTTAACAACCTCGAATCTCTAACTTAGAAAAGAACGGAAAAACGAAGAACTAAGGACAGAACTTAATCTTCTACAACAGGTATAAACTGAGCAGTGAAGAATAAAACATGCCTTGAACTTTAGAACAAAACGCAAAACAAGAAATCAATGAAGTCTCAAAACAGCCAAGCATGCAATTAATCAGGAAAACCGGTCTCTACTCGTCTTAGCGAGAAAACATAAAACCACAGAGTCAAGTAAACGGAAAAGCATAAATAGTCTCAGTCGGCTGAACTTAAAAAAAAACTCGCTTGGCAAAAAGGAAGTTCGGTACGAGCTCAAAAAGGCATCTATCCTAATAAGCGTCCTCGATATCATCTTCAGAACGTCGTTCGGGCACGTGAGCATCTCCTCCTTCTTCCTCAGAGGGGTCCTCCTCGGGTTCTTCTTCGGATTCTTCTTCGAGTTCTCCTTCACTCTCCACTCTACGGGATGGTCCGCAACCCTCGGGGAACGTCCTCCGAGCCTTCCTCCTGCGAATCCTGATGCCTACGTTGGACGCGGTTAACGAAACAAAGCCAGAGTGCTCCTTTGCGGCGCGTAAAGCCGTCTTAAGGAATCCGATTTCCGCATCCTTCGTTGCTATTTCTTCTCGAAGCTTAAATTTTTCTAGCCAGTAGTGATCTCGTTCACCAACGACCCTGTCCATCACGAATCCAGGGTAAACGCCAACAACAGGAACGGAGGTATACGGGTTAAACTCTCCTTCGACTAGGCGGTAACGAATGACCTTCTTTTCAGAACTCATACCTATCTGTAAGCACACGCGTATTTAACTAGTTAATAACTATGTCAAAATCAAACAACCGCGGAAGGTCAACAGTCTCAGAAACGGGTCAGAAAAGTTGTCAGAATCAGAACAGAGAAGATGAAGAAACGGTTTAAGGTTAGTACGCAAGACTCGAATCAGAAAAGCAACAGAAAATACAAGACTTAACCAGCGACTCGGACCCTCACACACACCCCAAAGGTCAAAAGATCCTATCCTAGCAAGCTCGAGTTTGAACTCAAGCTCCGATACCAACTGTAACGGTACCGGTTTTAAAAACAAAATAATTTCTTGAAAAAGAAAATCCAAAATAACTTTAATAGCAACGGTCGGCAATTAATGCCAAAATAATCTTTGACGCGCACAGCGCTAACAGAAATAAATAAATAACCAACGATAACTCCAAATTCAAATGAAACAACGAGTGAAGACAGTAAAAGGTTCATCTTCTTATTTTGAAATAAAATCCCAAGACACCCCAGACCCTTCTCTCAGTCGCTGGCATCCTATTCGCGAACATCTTCAGCAGTATCTGGAAGGAAGGAATTTTGAAAACAAGAGAGTGTGAGATAAAGGATCTCAGTGAGGTTCTAAGTTGAAAACAGAAAGTAAACAGTTTTGAAATCAAAATACTTTTAGTAAAGCATTCAAACAGAACAGATTACATAACAGAATAACAGAACAGACAAGTTGAAGACCGTTGGTGCAGCCCGCCTTATTGCTCCTACTCCCAGAATGCCCTTATAACTCCCTCCAGAGGGTGCACAACTCCGGACAGAAACAGAAACCCCAGTGTACTGATGAACGCGGGTTTGTCGGTTCCGTTTCAAGCAAATAAATTTGTTATTTAGCCAAAGGCAATTCACAACTACAACGAAAACCGTAGTGTAGCAGTAGAATGACCTCGAGTGTCGTTCTCTCAGGACTATAACTAGCTTTATCTATTTAACTAGAGAATATAAAAACAGCAGACGTAAAAGCAAAGGGGTTTCTAACAGATAATGGAGATTGGTGATAGTATGATCCTTCAAATCATAACGGGTCGATAATCATGCGTAAATTCCTCGGTCTTGCATGGAGATCTTTGATCAATCTAATGTCCTGTTGCAATTATTAAGCACTACGAAGATAATGATACAGACAAGTCAAGCACTATTGTCCAATTGTGTTCCGTAATTATTCAACACTACGAAGATATACACGCGCCTAGGTCGACGAGGGTCCAATTGTGCATAATAATTAATACAACATACGAGAATTTAGGCTGAGCCTGATCAACGAAATAAAGCAATAACATGGAGTATAATGCGCGATATAGCCATTAGCATGATTATCTTCCCTTCACTAAGAATTCACATACTACCACCAACGATAAGTTTAGCTACTCATAATAGGCATGCAATCAACAGAAATCATAGAAGAAAACATGTTGAATGATATATTAAAATAAGTAGAATAAACTGTAAGATACAATGTTACCGAAGGTTGTCAATCTTCGAAGAATTGCGATCCTACAAGCTCCAATCTGCTATGAAAAAGTGTCCCCTAAGCTACGAACCACCAGAACAGGCTCTGGGAAGTCCATACCTAAAACTACAGAGAAAGGTGAGAAAGTAGGTCTGGAAAAGTATAAATTTCGGAGAAAAACTGAGCAACTATATATAGGCCCCGAAATACTGTGGGGCGAGTCGCACCACGTCCCGGGTGGTTCACCCGGGAGTGTTTTTCGCGGAATTCCGCGTTTCTGACGCGTTTTTGGATTTCTTCCCCTTTTCGGACTCGGTTTCTGTCTTCTAGTGGCCTTCTAACCTCCAGATTCAACCCCTAGACTCCAAAACCTATCCGGAAACCTTCAGATACTCCAAATAGGCTTCTGGAACACCAATTCCTTGTCAACTTCAATATAATTGCCCGGAAATCCTCGATTTTCAACCAAAACCTGTAAAATAAAATCTAAAGGAAAACGTGACACTATTCTAATAAAATGTACTAAAATATAGCTAAATTAACATAGAGGATAGCTAAAATAGGTGAAAAGGACTCAAATGAAAGTGTAAAATACACATTCAACAAACTCCCCAAACCGAACCTTTGCTTGTCCTCAAGCAACTAAGCTAGACTCTAATACAAAAAACAATGCAAGACACAAAATGGAGTCTCATGCCAAATAAAATGAACTAATCTACTGAATCTATCAAATAACATATGAACAAAAACCATATAAATCAAAACATGAATATAGGTTGAAGAATACCTCGATTGACTTACACACATCCACATAAGCACTTATGTCAAGACAAGATAGTCTCTCGTAACATTCTCTGCCTGGACCTAGTCAGTGACGACGTAATGAAGCATGCTAAGATACGAATGGTTGTCCCGTGCCTATGAAACTGAGGACTTACTGTTGTTCCACCATGTTAAGACTTTTCCTCAAAGAGGTCGAACCAGTACTGGCTCTCATCAAACGAAGGAGGGTTCCCTATAAAAGATAACACTCCCCTATTCTACCCATCTCTTAAGTAAAGTCTTAAGCTATTCACCACAACCTGAATGGCAGGACGAGGGTGGTCTAGAACAGATTACACTCAAGAACAAAGGACAAAAAATTACAACACGATTACGAACAAGAATTGGAAAATAAGACACAACACTTTGCTAAACTGCTATTTGGCTTTCTTTTTGATTTTTTCTAGCCAGCAGTAGCATAACAAAAAGTGAAACAAAATGACTCACAAGACTTCCCCAAACCTATTCGAAAGAATAGGGGAGTACAAAATTTACGGAAAAGGAAAAATAAACTCACGATACGAAAATGGAAAACGAAATACAAGTCTAATGATGGTGTAACCCCCTCCACAAACCTATTCGGAAGAATAGGTTATAAACAAAGGATCACACAAGCTAGCGCTTCGGAACCATAGCAGCGCAAAAATTCTACCAGCATAAATCCTCATACTCAACAATTAAGCATTCTATCGTCAAATCCACCAACATTACACCAATAAACATACCCTTATGCTAGAAATCAAAGATAAAGACATAATGCATAACAAGATATATCATCTAATAGCAAAATACCTAAATCAACAATTTAAGCAAAATTGAGCATGCAATTGATAGTAAATAACATGTCTAATCATATAAACAACATACCCATGCATCAAACAAGCATAATTGTAGCTCAAATTAGAAAACTCCCAAATTCGAAAATTAGGGTTCTTAAAGATGATACCTCAGATCTGCAAATCTGACGAATTAGGATGAAATCTGTTCGGATAGGATGATAGATCATGTAATAGGCTTCGAATTAAGCTAAAGAACACTCAATTTGGTCAAGAAACGAAGAAGTTATGAAGATTTAGAAGCAAAATCGCACTTTTCGGGTTTTTTGGGAGTATGGATGAAGAAGAATGAAGAAAATAAAGTTTTGGGGTTGAAATCCTCGTTTTTTGAGATCTGGGACCGTGTGGCGGTTCACCCCACCACGGGGCGGTTCGCCCCGTGCTCCCCAATGCGGGGAGACGGGTCCCGATGTCAGAAAATGCGGTTTAAATCCCGAAACTAATTTTTTTTTCAAAAAAACACTCGAAAAATCTCACTCAAACAAAAGCACATACGACACACTTAAGAACAAATTCGCATATGAGAAGCAAATAGTTCAAGAATGAAATGCATGCAGTAAAGCAGTAAAGAAAGCGATAAAAAATTCCGGGTTGCCTCCCGGATAGCGTCATTGTTTAATGTCTTTGACTCGACTCCTATCTTCGCCTATCTCTTCTTTTTGCGGGTACTAGGCTTCCCCTTCATTGATCTCCTTTCCATGCCACGAACCTGTGAATAAGAAAGAATATAGGCTGCAAGACCACAATAGTGAGTAGTAATATCAGGCGGTTTAGGTGGATCAGGTATGGCTTGCAACACGTGTTGCTTGCCATTCACTTCGATGGTGCAAGTTCTTTGGTAGATATCCATCACCGAGCTTAGCTTGGTCAAGAATGTTTGCCCTAAGAGTATGACATCCCCCGTTCCAGGTGCAGACGCCGGCATAACTACAAAATTGGTGTATATAGATGCTTCACCAATCTTGACCAAAACATTTTTCACAACGCCCTCCGGTCTCATAAAGGATCCATCCGCCAGTTGCACAATAGCCCTTTGCTCAGATAGTTTTTCGATGTTGCTCTTTTCAAACACATTTAAAGGAATTATGTTTGAGTAGGATCCCGTATCTAGTGTGGCACGGACATCTTCAAGCTCACCAATCCCTACCTTAACATCGAAACTTTTTGGGAGTGGTTCGGGATCCTCTTGCTCCTCATCACTTGTGTCAGAACCTAGGCCCTTCTCTTCTTTCTCAGCCTGTAGAAGTTCTTCCTCCATGAAACACTTGCACCTAACAACCTTCCTGATGGTGATTTCGTCAGGTACATCATCAGCCAATGTAATGGCATTCGACTTCACAGTGCTGCTAGGTAGTTTTCGGTCGATCAACTCTTGCATCTTTTGATGGGCGAGCCTAGTGCTTTCTTCCAACTTATCAAGTCTTGCCCTAGTCTTGTCGGAGTCTTCTTCATAACGTTTGAGAAAACTTTGTGTGTGATCGACCATCTTTTGCAAGTTCTCCATCAGTTGAGCCGACTGCGACTTTGGTGGCTCTTTTGGAGCGGGGTTTTCGCTGTGGTCATTACCATAGTTTAGCCTACTACGGTCTTGGTTAGGTCCATAAGTTTGGTTAGCTGGTGCATATCCTTGATTGTTACGATATCCTCTTCTCCAGAATCCCCCTCGAGGATTCCTACCGTCTTGTCCGTAGCTAACTTCTTGAGTACCAAACTCCGTAGCAAAGGCTTCTTCTTCGCCTCCTCGAGCCAAGTTGCCATCATCGTATGCCAGCTCTGATCTACACATATGAGCCCCATGCCCATAGTTCTTGCTTATTCGGCATACTTCGTTCGAAACAGTTGTTCCGGTGGCGCTCTTGAGGACTTGCTTCAATTCGTTGGTAAAGCACTCGAATTGATCCCCATTCCCCCTGTACATAGGGGCTTCTTGAGTCGGTGGAGCTTCAGGTCCACGTCTCCTAACCATTGCTCTTGGGTCCTTGAACTACGAACCCTTATCAAGCCTTTCGAAAACAACCCAGACGGCTTCTGCAGTTTCCTCCCAAATATTGTCTCAACATTGGAAATCCACCACTTGTTGGTTTTCGAAGGTTAGTCCATTGTAGAAGTGTTGGACTAAGTCAGATAGTTCAAAACCATGGTGAGGGCACTTGTTCGTGAGATCTTGGAACCTCTCAAACGCGGTGTAGATGGTCTCATCATAGTCTTGCTTGAATCCAGTGATCTGCGCCTTAAGCGCGGTAGTCAGAGTGTGTGGGAAGTATTTCTCCATGAAAGCTGAAAAAACCTTTTCCCAAGTGTCCAGCGAGCCGGCTGGTAGAGAACTCAGCCATGACTTGGCTCTGTCGCCAAGTCCCATAGCAAAAACCTTCATCCTTAACTCATCCGTTGTTATGTCAGCTCCGGGTCGTGGGAGTTGGTTGACGAAATCATCGATATCGTTCAAGTACCCCATCACATCTTCCCTTGATAAGCCATAGAACCTCGGAAGTTGTTGGAATGCGTGGTTCTTGATCTCCAGATCTCGGGTTGTAGGCGAAAGAACAATCGCCGGTCCCCTCATACGATCCTTGGTGGGTTGTACCCATGCCTTCAGTGGTCTAGCTTCTGCCATTCCATCGATTTCCTTGAATAGACTAATTAGAGATTCAGAGAAATCGGTTTCCTCTATTTCCTCTAGTGCGCGCCTTTCAAGTAGTCGCCTTCTCAGGTGGTAGACTCTATCGATCTCAGCAATTGAATCAGCAAGCGGTGTTCCTGCAGAACGTGTATGCGGCATACACTATCTGTGACAGACTAGGAAAAGTGTTTAGAAACAAACTAGGAAAGCAGAGAGAGATTAAAAAGGAAAACTAAAACTAAAAGAATTAGGAATCTAAAGCTGTAAATATAAACAAATTAAACAGAAAAAAGGAGTATAGTCCCCGGCAACGGCGCCAATTTGATGAACGGAGATTTGTCAGGTCCCGGTTCACTCAAATAAATTTGTTATTTAGCCAAAGGCAATCCACAACTACAACGAAAACTATAGTGTAGTAGTAGAATGACTCGAGTGTCGTTCTCTCAGGACTATACTAGTTTTATCAAATCTAATTAAGAATATAAAACAGCAGATAGAAAGCAATAGGGGGTTTCAAGCAGATAATGGAGATTGGTGATAGTATGGTCCTTCTTAACATAATGGGTCGATAATCATGCATAAATTCCTCGGTCTTGCATAGAGATCTTTGAATCAATCTTGTGTCCTGTTGCAAGTATTAAGCACTACGAAGATAATTTGGTCTGACTAGTCAACAACGATTGTCCTAATGTGTTCCGTAATTATTCAACACTACGAAGATAATTGGTCTGATGGTCGACTAGTGTCCATGCGTGCATAATAATCAATACAACATACGAGAATTTTGGTTGCAACTGATCAACGAAATAAAGCAATGACACGGAGTATAATGCGCGATATAGCCATTAGCATGATTATCTTCCCTCGCTAAGAATTCACATACTACCACCAATGATAAGTTTAGCTACTCATAATAGGCACGCAATCAATAGCAATCATAGAAGAAAACATATTGAAAGAAGAATAAAATAAGTAGATAAAAACTGTAAGATACAAAGTTACCGAAGGTTGTCAATCTCCGGATGATTGCGATCCTACGCGCTCCAATCTGCTATGAAAAAGTATCCCCTAAGCTATGGAACTCCCAGGACAGGCCCCGGGAAGTTCCTACCTAAAACTATAGAGAGAGGTGAGAAAGTAGGCTTGGAAAGATATGATTTTCAGAGAAAAACTTGAGCTCTATATATAGGCCCCGAATTATCTCTGGGGCAGTTCGCCCCGTGATGCGGCGGTTCGCCCCCCAGTATTTCGCGGAATTTCCGCGTTTTTCAAAGCGGATTTGGATTTCTTCACCTTTTCGGACTCGGTTTATGACTTCTAGTAGCCTTCTAACCTCCAAATTCGGCCCCTAGACTCCAAATCCTATCCGGAAACCTTCAGATACTCCAAATAGGCTTCTGGAACACCAATTCCTTGTAGACTTCAATATAATTGCCCTGAAATCTCCGAATTTCAACCAAAACCTGTAAAATAAAATCTAAAGGGAAACGTGACACTATTCTAATAAAATGTACTAAAATATAGCTAAATTAACATAGAGGATAGCTAAAATAGGTGAAAAAGACTCGAATGAAAGTGTAAAATACACATTCATCAGTGAAGCATCTATATACACCAATTTTGTAGTTATGCCGGCGTCTGCACCTGGAACGAGGGATGTCATACTCTTAGGGCAAACATTCTTGACCAAACTACGCTCTGTGATGGACATTTACCAAAGAACTTGCACTATCAAGGTGGATGGCAAGCAACACGTGTTGCAAGCCATACCTGATCCACCTGAACCGCCTGATATTACTACTCACTACTGTGGTCTTGCGGCTTATATTCTTTCTTATTCACAGGTTCGTGGCATGGAAAGGAGATCAATGAAGGGGAAGCCTAGTACCCGCAAAAAGAAGAGATAGGCGCAGACAGGAGTCGAGTCAAAGACTTTAAACAATGACGCTATCCGGGAGGCAACCCGGAGATTTTATCGCTTTCTTTACCTCTTTAGATTTTATCTCACGAGTTTGATTGAGTATTATAGGTCACTTATACAAGCATTAGCTCTCACCTTGGATCCACTTTCGACGTTCGGGACGAGCGACGACGTTCAGGTTTGGGGAGGAGGTTATCGCTGGTTATCTCTATACTTATCTTGCTTATGATAAACTGGTGAAATTTTTTGCATTTGCACGTTTACTGCTTTCCTAGGATAGTCTTGCATGTTTTATATGGAGTTTATTGCCGAATTTTTTGAACTTTTTTATTGGGTAGATCAACCAACTATGCCATTAATCGTATGCTTCATCTCTATGAATTTGTTTGAGGTTTTTCTCGCTTGGCTTGTCACATTTATGTATTGCACTTAGTTAAGCATGGTAGTCTCGACATCACTTAGTGGTGTTTTCTCTACTGCGGTTCACGAAGGCCTTTATAATAGGATGATGCATGTTAGGGTCTTATGGTTGTTTTCCGAGTAATTATGTACCTAAGAGGCAACAAGTCTTCACCATGCTTTGAGATTGCTAAATGCCTAGGAAGGAGGTAGTGTAAGGTTGTGTGATCCTTTGTTTATAACCTATTCTTCCGAATAGGTTTGGGGAGGGGGTTGCACCATCTTTAGACTTGTTTCTGTTTTTCATTTCCGTATCGTGAGTTTGTTTTTTCTTTTCCGTAAATTTTGTACTCCAACCTATTCTTTCAAATAGGTTTGGGGAAGTCGTGTGAGTCATTTTGTTTCTCTTTTTGTTATGCTACTGCCGGCTAGAAAAAAAATCGAAAAAAAAGAAAGAAAAAAAATCCAGAAAAAAAGAGAAAAAGAAAAAAGAAAAAAAGGAATCTGGAAAGAAAAAAAGAAAAAAAGAGAAGACCCCAAAAAAGCAAAGAAGGGTCCAAAAAAGAAAGCCAAATAGCAGTTTAGCAAAGTTTGAGTCTTTTCCATTTTTCGTTTTTGTTCGTAATCGTGTTTTTCTATTTTTTTTATCTTTTTTGTCTTGAGTGTCATCTGTTCTAGACCACCCTCGTCCTGCCATTCAGGAAGTGGTGAGTAGATTAAGACTTTACTTGAGAGATGGGTAGAATAGGGGAGTGTTATCTTTTATAGGGAACCCTCCTTCGTTTGATGAGAGCCAGTACTGGTTCGACCTCTTTTGAGGAAAAGTCTTAACATGGTGGAACAGCAGTAAGTCCTCAGTTTCATAGGCACGGGGCAACCATTCGTATCTTAGCATGCTTCATTACGTCGTCACTGACTAGGTCCAGGTAGAGGATGTTACGAGAGACTATCTTGTCTTGACATAAGTGCTTATGTAGATGTGTATAAGTCAATCGAGGTATTCTTCAACCTATATTCATGCTTTGATTTATATGGTTTTTGTTCATATGTTATTTGGTAGATTCAGTATATTAGTTCATTTTATTTGGCATGAAACTCCATTTTGTGTCTTGCATGTTTTTTGTATTAGAGTCTAGCTTAGTTGCTTGAGGACAAGCAAAGGTTCGGTTTGGGGAGTTTGATGAATGTGTATTTTACACTTTCATTCGAGTCTTTTTCACCTATTTTAGCTATCCTCTATGTTAATTTAGCTATATTTTAGTACATTTTATTAGAATAGTGTCATGTTTCCCTTTAGATTTTATTTTACAGGTTTTGGTTGAAATTCGAGGATTTCCGGGCAATTATATTGAAGTTGACAAGGAATTGGTGTTCCAGAAGCCTATTTGGAGTATCTGAAGGTTTCCGGATAGGATTTGAAGTCTAGGGGCCGAATCTGGAGGTTAGAAGGCTACTAGAAGTCAGAAACCGAGTCCGAAAAGGGGAAGAAATCCAAAAACGCGTCGAAAACGCGGAATTCCGCGAGAAAAAGTCTGGGGCGAACCGCCCCGTAGTTTTTCGGGGCCTATATATAGTGCTCAGCTTTTCTCCGAAAATCATATCTTTCCAGACCTACTTTCTCACATCTCTCTATAGTTTTAGGTAGAAACTTCCCGGGGCCTGTCCTGGGAGTTCTGTAGCTTAGGGAATACTTTTTCATAGCGGATTGGAGCTCGTAGGATCGCAATTCTTCGGAGATTGACAACCTTCGGTAACTTGTATCTTACACTTTAATCTACTTATTTTATTTATCTTTCAATATGTTTTCTTCTACGATTTCTGTTGATTGCATGCCTATTATGAGTAGCTAAACTTATCGTTGGTGGTAGTATGTGAATTCTTAGCGAAGGGAAGATAATCATGCTAATGGCTATATCGCGCATTATACTCCGTGTCATTGCTTTATTTCGTTGATCAGTTGCAACCAAAATTCTCGTATGTTGTATTAATTATTATACACAATTGGACACTTGTCGACCATCAGACCAATTATATTCGTAGTGTTGAATAATTACGGAACACATTAGGACAATCGTGATTGACTTGTCAGACCAATTATCTTCGTAGTGCTTAATATTTGCAACAGGACACTAGATTGATTGAAAGATCTCTATGCAAGGCCGAGGAATTTATGCATGATTATCAACCCGTTATGTTAAGAAGGACCATACTATCACCAATCTCCATTATCTGCTAGAAACCCCTTCTGCTATCTGTCTGCTGTTTTATATTCTCTTGTTAAATAGATAAAGCTAGTTATTGTCCTGAGAGAACGACACTCGAGTCATTCTACTGCTACACTACGGTTTTCGTTGTAGTTGTGGATTGCCTTTGGCTAATTACAAAATTTATTTGCTGAATTGAGACCCGACAAATCTCCGTTCATCAAAAAGCAGGTAGCACCCTTCACGTACAGCCTTCTAGCTTCCATAGCAGACATCAGAAACTTCTCATCCCTTCTCCTATCTCCTTTCCACATGACTTTCTCCTCTCCAGGTTTTCCCAGGGATATAGCCTTGGTTCGACAATCCAGTTGTGCGTAGTGCTCGGACAGCCAATCCATACCCAGAATAACATCGTAGGTTGACAGAGGAAGAAATATATGGTCAGCAGGGAAAGTTCTTCCTAGGATGGAAATCTCGCATCGCTCGACGAACTTCTTAGTGATTAAACTAGCTCCCAAAGGCGTACATACTTCTAAAGCGTAGGGTAAAACTTTGTATGGTAAAACGAGTGACTCAGCAAATACTTCAGCAATAAATGAATGCGTAGCACCAGGATCAAATAAAGCTTTAGAAGAAGTTTGAGCGATCAGTAGCGTACCTTCAACCACATTCGCGGTGTCAGGAACTTCATGACCACCTATGCTGAAAACTCGGGGCTTTGCCATAGTACCCTTTCCATCATTTCTCGGAGCATAGTCTCCTGGTCTTCCTCCTTTGACAATGGCATGACGGTTCGGACAGTGGCTGATCTTGTGATCCTTGCTCCCACAAGCCAAACATAGGCCTTGTCTTTTCCAGCAGTTGTGCTCATCGTGGTTGATTCCCCCACAGTAGTTGCAGTTCTTCCTTGCCTGGGATGACTGCCCAGACCCTCCAGTGGTGTTGCGGGAACGGTTGTCATGCTGATTGCGGGGATACTTCACCGGTGGTGCTTGATATCCAGATTGGTATCCACCTCGACTCTTCCTCTTGTATCCAGATTGGCTTCCTCCTCCATGGCTCCCAGAAGAACTAGAGTAGTTCCTCTTGCTAGAGTATGGCTTATCAGCCATCTTGATCTCCTTGAGACCACTTTCTACCTCGGAGGCCAGTTCGACAACATTGAGATATGTAGGCATATTGGTCCCAAACAGACTGTACCGGATCTCAGAGTTGAGACCCTTCACAAAGTGACGAACCTTCTCTCGTTCATCGTCCTGGAAATGCGGCACGTACTTCAGTAGCCGGGTAAATTCCGAGTCATAATCGGCAACATCCATGTTCCCTTGCACCAAAGCTTGAAATTCATCTCTCCGGTTCTCGCGAACCAGGCGAGGCACGTACTTGTCCATGAAGTCCTTGGTGAAATTCTCCCAGGTACGAGCAACTCCCTCTTGCCTCCATCTTGCATTCACGGTTCTCCACCAGTTCCTGGCGGCTCCCACGAACTGGAAAGCAGCAAGCTCGATTTTCCTCTCGTCCGAATAGTGCAGGATCGAGAATAAGTTCTCCATACTTTCGATCCATAGCTCAGCCTTACGGGCATCAGGTGTCCCCTCGAACCTCTCAGGATGGAATCGAGTGAATCGTTCCGCAGCTTGATCGATGGTCTGGATCGGTGGTGGTGGCGGAGGAGCTGGCTGAACAGGTGGTGCTCCAGCACGGCGAATGGTTTCGATGAAATTCCCCAAAGCAGCGATGATACGGTCCACTTGGTCTCCATTTTCAGCATGCTGATCATCTCCACTTCCATTGTTGCTGGCACCAGGAGTGTTTCTGCGGCTCATTCTAACAAAGGGCACTACTTAGCAGTTGATTTAACAACCTCGAATCTCTAACGTAGAAAAGAACGGAAAAACGAAGAACTAAGGCCAGAACTTAATCTTCTACAACAGGTATAAACTGAGCACTGAAGAAGAAAACATGCCTTGAACTTTAAAACAAAACGCAAAATAAGAAATCAATGAAGTCTCAAAACAGCCAAGCATGCAATTAATCAAAGGAAAACTGGTCTCTACTCGTCTTAGCGAGAAAACAGAAAACCACAGAGTCAAGTAAACGGAAAAGCATAAACAGTCTCAGTCGGCTGAACTTAGAAAAAAAATCGCTTGGCAAAAAGGAAGTTCGGTACGAGCTCGAAAAGGCATCTATCCTAATAAGCGTCCTCGATATCATCTTCAGAACGTCGCTCGGGCACATGAGCTTCTCCTCCTTCCTCAGAGGGGTCCTCCTCGGGTTCTTCTTCGGATTCTTCTTCGGGTTCTCCTTCACTCTCCACTCTACGGGATGGTCCGCAACCCTCGGGGAACGTCCTCCGAGCCTTCCTCCTGCGAATCCTGATGCCTACGTTGGACGCGGTTAACGAAACAAAGCCAGAGTGCTCCTTCGACTAGGCGGTAACGAATGACCTTCTTTTCAGAACTCATACCTATCTGTAAGCACACGCGTATTTAACTAGTTAATAACTATGTCAAAATCAAACAACCGCGGAAGGTCAACAGTCTCAGAAACGGGTCAGAAAAGTCGTCAGAATCAGAACAAAGAAGATGAAGAAACGGTTTAAGGTTAGTACGCAAGACTCGAATCAGAAAAGAAACAGAAAATACAAGACCTAACCAGCGACTCGGACCCTCACACACACCCCAAAGGTCAAAAGATCCTATCCTAGCAAGCTCGAGTTTGAACTCAAGCTCCGATACCAACTGTAACGGTACCGGTTTTAAAAACAAAATAATTTCTTGAAAAAGAAAATCCAAAATAACTTTAATAGCAACGGTCGGCAATTAATGCCAAAATAATCTTTGACGCGCACAACGCTAACAGAAATAAATAAATAACCAACGATAACTCCAAATTCAAATGAAACAACGAGTGAAGACAGTAAAAGGTTCATCTTCTTATTTTGAAATAAAATCCCAAGACACCCCAGACCCTTCTCTCAATCGCTGGCATCCTATTCGCGAACATCTTCAGCAGTATCTGGAAGGAAGGAATTTTGAAAACAAGAGAGTGTGAGATAAAGGATCTTAGTGAGGTTGTAAGTTGAAAACAGAAAGTAAACAGTTTTGAAATCAAAATCCTTTTAGTAAAGCATTCAAACAGAACAGATTACATAACAGAATAACAGAACAGACAAGTTGAAGACCGTTGGTGCAGCCCGCCTTATTGCTCCTACTCCCAGAATGCCCTTATAACTCCCTCCAGAGGGTGCACAACTCCGGACAAAAACAGAAATCCCCGTGTACTTTGGGGAAACAGAACCTACGACCCTAATAGACCTCAGCGACTTCTGCCTCGCGCCTAAAGGGAATAGACTAGGCAATAATCAAGCAAACCCGATAGTCCTCTACTACCCAAGCCTACCTAATTACAACCTAATCTACCAGTCACACAGAAACAGAACAGACACAGAATAACAGATACAAATAATCAACACCGAGAGGTGTTCCTGCAGAAAAGTCAGTCCAGAACAGAGTAGCAATAAACAGAAAAGTAAATAGTCATACTTAGGACTTAAATACTTTTACGCGGAAGCATACAGTAAAACAGTATAAGTAATAGTAGGTACAAGTTGTCACATATCCTTCCAGTTTTTCGCAAATAAATAGGATTAGGGGTGAACACTCACCTTAACTTGCGAGCAAAAGATCTCCAACGAGTAATGATTACGGGTTATCGAACAACGAAGAACCTAAAAAGAAAGTACTAAATACACTTTAGAAGTCAAACGGACGGAAGGAAAAAGGTTAAAAAGAAGTGATAAAGACGGGGTTCGAACTCGGGACCTCTAAGTTAGTCAAGCAAGGACCTAACCAACTAGGCTAGCAAGTCAAGTCATTACTAACTTACAAAAACAGAAACTAAGTTGAAACATTTTCAGAAATACTCTTTCGGTTTTCAGATTCTGGAAATTACCAAAATAACCTCAGTGGTAAATTGCAAAAAGATCCTTTAGGTTTTCAGACTTTCCAAATCAGTCCACAAAGTTCAAACTAATATCACTAAAGTCCAAAACCGTCCTTTTCGAGGTCAACAGAAAATTAGGGTCAACATACGAGGCAAATCAACACAAATCCAACAACAGTAACAACAATCTATCAAATCCTAAGTCCCTGTTCTGAGTTCGAATCAAATAACAACATGGCCAGATTGAATCAAGGGTAAAATGGTCCAAGGGTAAAAAGTCCAAAACAGAATATGAATTCCGAATCGAAAGAACAGTAAAGGATTCGAGATTTACCTTCGAATCGAAATAGAGTTAATCTGCAAAACGAATGGATCGAAAAGAAAATACAATCAAAACGAGATTCGAATTGAATCTCAATCAAAATTGAATTCGAAACGGAAGGACCGAACCAACTTACGATCGAAATCGAAATCAACGGACGGAACGTACAAGATCGGCGGCGGCGAACAGACAGAACGGAAACGGGGACAGGCGGTGAACAGAACAGATCGATGCGGCGGCGCGTCGACGCGGAGTCAGGCGGCGGGTCAGACGGAGCAAGGCGGCGGCGACGGCGGCGGTGACAGGCAGCAACAACTCTCTCTTTCTCTCTCCCTTTCTCTTTCTTTCTTTCTTTCTTTTCTTTCTTTCTTTCTTCTCTAAACATTTTGACGGCAAAGAGTGAGAGATGGGAGGAATGCTGATGAGGGTTAGGGTTAAGTTATTAATGGGCCGGTCAATGGGCCTTTGACTGGGCTCAAGAATGGGCCAAAAAGAGGTCAGAACGGTCTAGGCTTCCAGATCGATCCAAACGTAACGAAACGAACTAGCTTATGCGAAATTAATTAAATAATTATCGAAGAAATTATTTACTCTGATAATTAATTAACTAAATTCAATAATAAAATAATAAAATAATAAATAAATAAATAATTAAAAAAGACGGGTGTTACAGTTACAAGAGGAGAATTAGTAGACTTATGGAAAGAGAACAAGATAAAAAGACAAGCTAAATTAAGATGCCATACCTTCTGTCTGTCAGCCATGAAATGCCAGTGTTTATCTGCATCAAATGGACCAACAAACATCTCAAGGCAGTGGATGAAGAAGCCCCATGACTCCTTGGTTTCAGATTCAACCACAGCCCAAGCAAGAGGGAAAATCCCACAGTTGGCATCAGTACCAACTGCACTCAATAGGACTCCACCATACTTCCCTTTTAGGTGGCAGCCATCAAAGAACAAAAAGAGTGAGCAACCAGCCAAGAACCCCTGCTTCAATCGAGCTAACCCACAGAAGAACCTCTTGAAGAGAGGTGGCCTTTCTACAGCAGGAGTTGTGTCAATCTCAGAAACTGATCTTGGATTGCTTCTCAAGATCATCTCTCTGTACTTTGGCACCAGCTTATAACCTAACTCAGGATTGCCACCCAATACAAGCATAGCTTTCTCCCTTGCTCTCCAAACCTTCATATATCCAACTGCCACTCCCAATTTTTTTGTAACCCAAGCCTCCAGCTTCTTGGCAGATAGATTTGGATGCTCTTTCAGCTCCAAAACAATCTTATCAGACAACCAATTTGCATCTGCCATCTTTGGATCCACCTTCCTTACACATCTATGCCCACCAGTGTATGTCTTCACCATGATTGAACTACCATCCTCCATCATACTTGCATGTAGTCTCCATGGACACCCCTACATTCAAGACAATATATAGAATTAACATCTCATTATCACAGTAGAAGTACACATACATTAACTTACAATATATCACAATTCATACCTGAGTAATGCCTGCACAATGCACTGTGTATCTGTCCTTCTCATTCTTATCTATAACCATGGTAAACCCCACCTTGAAGAGGTAATCTTTCACTCTTCTCCTTAGCTCCTTCATAGTGCTAAATACCTGACCCTCTTCAAATTCCTTATCCTCAACATCATAATTCTCTTCAAATTCATCTCCAACCCATGTTCCTTGTGGAGCATATTCTTCAGGCACCTCACTTGGATATGTGACAGGAACATTATCATCACCTTGATTACATACAGAAAATAAGACACATGTCAAGTAGTTGTAATTACTGTTTACAAGAATTAAATAAAAACAAAATTAGTTAATTGCATACCTTCAGCTCGTTCTTCTCCCTGACCATCTTCATTCTGCTCCTCACCCTCCTCTGCACATGTTCCTCATCACTATCAGAGCCCTCATCATAATGAAACCCTGTCTCTTTGTCTTCATCCTCATGTACATTGTGTGTTGGTGGTGCATCAGTCTCCCAATCAACAAATCTTTCATCCTCCTCCTCAGTTACCATCCTATCTCCTCCCTCACCTTCACCTTCACCTCCACCTTCACCTTCACCTTGACTTTCACTCAATAGCATATCTCCATAATAACTCTCATTAGATGTATAGCTTTCCCATTCCTCAACTACCACATCATCTATCTCAGTCTGATCCTTCTCAATCTCATTAACAGTTGGGCCAGTTTCATCAACATTATACTCATGAGTCTCATTCACACAAGTTTCATCAGCAGTATTCTCATGAATCTCATTAACAACAGTTTCATCAACATTATTCAAGTTCTTCTCATTCACAACAGTTTCATTAACCTCAGGCCTATTCACTCCACTAGCACCAGCTTCACTATTAGGTACAAAACCACCACTCAACTTCTCCAATATCACATTCAAGCAATCCTCCCAATTGACATCCATATTCAATTCAGTAGGAGCAGGCTGCTTATCAGGTGTATCAAACCTGGGAATGTAGGCACTATTTGGTGCTTCATGTTCTGGCTCTTTGTTATGAGGATGTGGTGTTTTTGGATCAGGTTCTGCAACATTTGGATGAGGAGGAGTTTTAGGCTCAGGTTCTGGAACATTATGTGTGGGTGAGGACTGTGTTTCTTGGGTCATTGGTGGAGCACCATCTTCTTCAGTCAGGTCAATAACAAAATCATTTTCACTTGGGTATCTTTTTGGAGCTTTTGGTGGTGGTGGTTTTGATGACCTAGGCCTAAACATTCTTCTCCTCAAAGGTTCACCTCTTAAGGGCACCTCAAAGGGAACATCAACATCATTAGCAACCTGCTTACCCTTCCCTTTACCCTTAGGACTTGCTATTTTAGCTAGAGTCTCAGCATACTGCACCTCACAGTGAAGTTCAACTTCCCTAGTGTTCATATTTCTAGTAAACATCTCAGTGACATCATTATCAGTGACAATCTCAATTGTTTTACTACCATTATCAACCTCAGCAAATAGAGAAAAAAACAGAGAATGTTCTTTAGGCATCTCTAGCTTATCCAACACATTCTTATCTAAATCAGCTATGAGTCTCTTATGATTGTACCTCTGATGATTCACATTTGTCAACGTGAATGGTTCCAGCCCTCCATGAACACGTATGTTAAAGCGCTGCTCCATAGCTTCAAAACACAGACAGACAGTAAAAAAACTGTCAAAAGAAAATTCCCAAAATCCTAGTTCGAACTTACAGTGAAATTCTACAAAAAGAAAACACAACGCATACTTCACACTGATCATAACAACGAGTAAAACTCAATATCACAAGAAAAAGCAACAATTTTGTAAAGGGACGAACAAACCTAGTTACAGTCGCCGTTAGCCGCAATTCGACGGCCCAATGTGTTCGCTAGCTTCCGATAATCAAGAATACGCAATAATATGATCTGTATATGAAGATATTATAGCAGATTTGGTCGATTTTGTGAAGTTGCAAAGGTGACGGGTTTGGAGGGTTTGGAGGGAAGTGGAGAAGACGATGGAAATAGGAAATAGGGAAAAGGACATAATAAATGAAAAATTGATAAAAAGGCATTAAATCAGTTTTTTAGCCATAAGGGCGTGTTTGGCCGGAGTAAAATCAAAAATGAATAACGGCCAAGTCAAAAAATTTCCGACGAATGGGGCTATGTGTAATTGTTAAAATAACGAGGGAGAATCCGTAATATGAGTTTCTAGTGGGGCGGTTTAAAGTAATTTACCCCCAAAACTTATAAGCACACCAAAATCTCTTAAAAGTACAATATCAAATCTGAACCTGAAATGCATATTTCAATACCACATTGTTGGTTCTTAAAAGCACACCAAACTTACTTTTAAGCACACCATATCAGTTCAAAACCATAGTATGGTCAAACACAGGGAAGTAGCTAGAAGCACACCAAATTCAATTACAGAAGCTTAAAACTACATCATATGTTCGTTAAAACCACAACAAGAGTAACTATAAGCACACCAAATTCAATTACAGAAGTTTAAAACCACATCATATGCCCTTAAAACCACATCATATGCCCTTAAAACCATAATCTCACATTTCATCTATTACAAAAGTTTAAAACCACACAGAAACTGCTTAAAACTAGTTAGGAACGTACGAAATTGCTGCTCAGGTTCAATTTCTTCGATTACTTCAACATCAAATGTGCATTCCTCTTCCAAATCGCCGATCAGTTGCTTCGTGCTTTTGACAAACTTGATTTAAACGTGTTTTCAAAAAATCAGAAGGTATATCATTATAAAATGATTAAATCGCAGCTTGATTCATTGAACACACACAAACAGCGATTAAATTCTCTGATTTAGGAGGTAGAAACAAAGTATTGGTGTGGATTTTTACCTGACTGATGTCCATTGAAGCTCTATTGGTTGAGATCTGAAGGAAATGCGTCTCAAAGTCGAGATTCCGGTGAGAATCCGGCAAGTACGATCGATTTGGGAATAATTTCACGTGAAACATGAAGCTGCACCTTTTGTGTGTGTTTGATTTTGTTTCCGTGTGTTCTGTGATTCTGAGGGTTATTCATAGTAGCGAGTGTTTTGTATTTGTGGTCAAAACCGGTTTTTGGTTTTGAATGGTGGTTTATTTTATCTAAAACCATGTCTTTCCTAGATGGTAGGAAATATCTACCTTTCCCTATACGTACTCATTCACTAAAACCTTGTCATGTGATCGAATTAAGTTTTTGCTATCCACGATGTACATAACGGACAGAAGATAGTGCAGAATGACGCCAACCCTTAGTGCGAGCACTAGTGTAAAGTAGCACTAGTCTAAAGTAGACAAGTTGTAATTTATAGGAACACGTTTACTAGCTTCTTTTTATTTTACTCTTTCTTCCCGCTTTATATAAGTAGCATATGTGTGTTTGTAAACCGTATAGACTTCATTCTTCTTATCATCAATAAAGAACACACCTTATTTACTCTTTCTCTCACTAGAATTAGCTCAACTTTGTTCCTAACTCATGAATGGCGTATACTCTGATAAATTATCAACAATACTAACTAAACAAAACGAGAATGCATGCGACTAGCAGGAGGCAAAATCAGAATAATAAGAATCCTACCAAAGTGTAAATTTTGAAATTAGATATATACCAACTAAACAAAATGATAATGCAACAACTAAATTTAAATTACATTAGTTTCTCCGTCTCACAAAACCTTACCTAGTATCATTACTCTAAAAAATAGTGAGCTATTCCTGACTTCCCAATCAAGTAATTCCTATGCTCCTTTGAAGTTCAACCTATTCCCTGGGCATCACAACTTCATTAGAACATTTGGGACATACCACAACGTTATTAGAACATTTTGGACACACCCTTGCCTGCGCCAGAACCATGTTGTCTTGTTCTATCTTCCCCAAGAGTTTGCTCACAAGAATGGCGGATTCAAAGGCAAGATTAGCGATCAGAAGAGGCCTTAGATGCGGAGACGACATGGAATGCAAGAAGGAATCATACCAGGAAGCCAACTGTGTATGAGACGAAACAATAAAAATGTGCAAACCAGAATGTTAATAGAATCCTAGTAGTAAAGTGTAGATTTTGAAATTATTAAACATACTAACTAAACAAAACGAGAATGCAACTAGTTGGAGCCAAATAAGAATGATGAGAATCCTACTTTTCACATCGATACCCAAACACTAGAATTTTAATTTTAATTGTATTGGAAGATTAAAAATCTAATCTATTGGATAATCAAAACACAAACGAAAATAATATGTATGTATGTAATTTTTATTTGTTTGGGGTTTTTTGTGTGCGGTGCTGTATGTTGGAATTTTGGAGTTACCAACATCGCCTTTTGTCTCTTGTTGTCGCAGTCTCGTTCGGTTTTCGTTCTGGTCTCTGTTCTGTCTTCTTTATTGTGTCAACTTGGGTTCCTCAATAATTTCGTTACTGATTCTGGAATTTTTGGGATTTTTTCTTTTGCGGTACTTTGTTTACACGTTGTTTGGTTTGGTTGTTTTTTATCATGCCCGAGGTTGTGCGGTTTCATTGTCCGTTTGTTGGACTTTCTGAGTGTCAAGACGGCAGCGGGAATGGCCTTACTAGTAGTTATTTAATTACGCACATGTGTGATCGCCATTTTCGTGGTGAGGCACAGGTTGTCACACGTAATGTTCTTGCTACTAGTTTGCCTGTTTATCTGTCTGTTGAACCTACTTTGAGGCGGATGGGTCGTTGGATGTGTGGGGTATGTCTTACTACTCATACAGTCCGTGCGCGGTGTCGGCATGATCGTAACAATGTTGTGGAGGCTCCTGATTGTGGTGATGGTGTGGTTCATTTCACATTGTTTGACATCCACGTACCTCGCTCTCCTGTTACTTCTTCGCCTGCTAGTGTTAGTGTGCATGATACTCGGGGTTTTTCGCTGGCTTCTCTTGATGCTTTGTTGGCTAAAGGGTTGTGTATTGTCAAATCGATCCCTCCTAAGTGTCGCTTGGGGTTTTCGCGGGTTTTAAAGGGGGTTTTGGATTTTGTGGCTTCTTTTCCAAATGACCTTTCTTGTTGGGTTCGTTTGCACGTGCTACCTCTTTGTACGCTGAAGACTGTTTCTCCGAGGAGTAGTCTTGAGTGTAGGGCAGTTGTTAGGCGTAAGCGTCAGGAGGAGTGCATTACTTCTGCCCTCCGTACATGGGATGTCGCTGGGGGTAGTTTAAAGCTTCTTCGTGATACTTTGGCTGCGGATTTGCCTTCTTTTCATCAGGAGTCAAATCCAGATATGGGTGAAGCCAATATTCGGCAGTGTCTCAGGAAGGTCAGTGATGGACATTATTCTGCAGCTGTTCGGGTTCTTTCTTCCTCTAGTGTCGCTCCTTATCCGGTTGAGACTCTGGAGGCTTTGAAGGAAAAGCACCCTTCTACTCCTTCCCCTATTTTGCCTCCTTTACCTGCTGGCCTTTGTCCCCTTTCTGCCTCCAGTATTACTGTTCGAGATATGATTCGTAGTTTCCCGCGTGGAACCTCTTGTGGTCGAGATGGTTTGCGAGCTCAACACTTATTGGATTGTCTGGGCGGTGCTGATGTTGCCCTCTCTGATGATTTGATAACCAGTATCACTCGGTTGGTTCATCTTTTCTTGGAGGGTAAGTGCCCGCATGTTTTGGGTGAGTATATTGCTACTGCTCCCCTCACTCCGCTGGTTAAGCCGGGTGGTGGTTTACGTCCTATTGTTGTGGGTACTATTTGGCGTCGCCTGGTCTCTAAGGTGGGTGATGTTTCGGTTGGCCCCTCTTTATCTGGGTATTTTGATGGTCTCCTGTTTGGTGTTGGGGTACCATGTGGAGGTGAGGCTATTCTTCATGCCTTGAGTCGGTTCGTAGAGGCGCGCGACAGTGAGGTGGGCTTGACCATGTTGTTAGTTGACTTTCATAATGCTTTCGACATGGTTGATCGTGAGGTTTTGTTGCTGGAGGTTCGTCGTCGTTGCCCCATTCTTTCCCGTTGGGTTGAGTTATGTTATTCCAGTCCGGCCAAGTTGTACTATGGGGAGCACATTCTTTGGTCTGGTCAGGGGGTCCAGCAGGGCAATCCTTTGGGTCCTCTTCTTTTTTCTTTAGTTTTACACCCGTTGGTTTGTAACATCATAGATTCTTTTGACTTATCCTTGTAGGCTTGGTATTTATATGATGGGGCCATTGTTGGCGATACCTTAGTTGTGGAGAAGGTCTTAGAGTTGATCTTTGAGGACAGCCCGCGTTCTGGTCTTCACTCAATGTTCACAAAACTGAGATTTTTTTTGCTGGTAGAAGATCCGAGGAGTAGGGTTCCGGTGTGTTTGCTCCTACTATCGCCAGTTCACTCTGTGGGGTCAAAGTCCCTGGTGGCTCAGTCAGTGTATGTCCTGATTTCAGTAGTGCGCTTGTGGTGAAGAGGGTGAATGTGACCATCGAGCTTATGGACTCTGTCGCGGAGCTTAATGATCCGCAGTTGAGTTGTTGCTGCTTCGTGCTTGTACGGGTATTTCGAAGCTCTATTTTGCGTTGCGCACTTGCCCTCCAGGTTTCTTTCAGTCGGCTCAGCATTCTTTTGATCGCGCTCTCGGATCCTCTTTGGAGCGTATTGTTACGGCGTCGGGTCCTGGTTTTGGTGATTGACAGTAGCGGCTTGCTACTTTTCCCTTTTCTTTTGGGGGGTTTGAGGTTTATACTGCTGCGGATGTTCATCATTATGCCTTCCTCGCTTCTCTTCTTCAGTCTGCTGCTTTGCAGGCTCAGCTCTTGTGTCCTTCTGGTATTACTTCTCTTGGACCTGCTTTTGATGGTGCCATGTCTTTGTTTGTTGAGACCACAGGTTCTGACCTTTTGAGTAACCCCAGTGAGATCGTTCCCCCCAGACTTATGTAGAGACTGACAGATATATATTTCACGAAGGTTGCTGCTTATGTAGAATCTGTTTTCTCTTTATCTCCTCGTCAAGTAGCTCTTTGGAAGTCTCAGCGAGGTGCCTCTTCTAATTGGTTGCGAGTTGTTCCGTTTTCGTGTCTGGGGCAGACTATGAACGGGATGACTTATAGGTGTGTACTGGGGTATCGGCTTGGTGTTGCTTTGTTTCCGGTGTCCACGCCCTGATCTACTTGCTCTCGGGTTTTTTATGGGGATTTGTTTGGTGATCTTGTAGTGTCGTGTGCTGGGGTGGTGGGTATCAAGCACCGAAATAACCTTATTCGTGACACTCTTGATGAACGTATTTTTGACGCGTTCATCTTGTCTTTTTTACCTTCTTTTGCTATCTTCTAGCCTTGCTTTTTGGTTAGTTTTGTAGAATAGTGTCACATTTTGTGTTTTCTGCATTTTCAGGCACTTAGGTACGAAACGGCGTTTCTGGAGCTAAAAACGAGCCTTTTTGATGGAAAAGATGGCCCCGTTGAAGTTCCCCAATCTCCGTGGCTTGTTCGTAAGTGTTTGAGTATCAATAAGCATCGAGAAGGATGAGTCCAAGGCACCCGAGGGCCATGCGAGGGCAAAAAGATTGAGTTTGAAGACAAAAATATGCCCAGGAGCCAAGCTAAGCGCCTGGAATAGTGAAGCGCTCCGCTTCAATTTCCAGGAGCTTTGGCACAGAAGCCAAGCGAAGCGCTTGGAGTGCCCGAAGCGCTTCGCTTGCCAAGCGCTCCGCTTGGCTTCTCCAAGCGGTCCGCTTGGCAGCGGTTACGTTTTCGGATTTTCTTTCTTAGATCTGATCTTTGATCATTTTTTGGATATATTTTGAACTGTAACTTGGTTTTGGAGAGCTCCTAAGCCCCAAAACTCAGATTACATTGTATTTTAGCTTGGGATTCAAGGTTTTGATTGGGATTCATCCTTTGTAATCATGTACGGAGAGGTTTTCTTTGCTTTCCACCGATTAGTGACAGCTTTGGTGGTAACTTGTATCACTCTCTTGTCTCGTAGTTTGATATGATGTATTCTGATTATTATTCATATGAATTGATGTCTATGTTGATGAATATGAGTAGCTAAATCTTTTGTGTTGGTGGTAGAATGTAGAATATGCATGCTATGGGTTATGTTTATGCTTACATGAGATTGTGATTCAATCTTGCTGCAAATCCCTTCATATGATTCTTAGTTGCCTATAAAATATATTCGAATTGAGTATAGTGACAAACTCTTGGTCAATGAAAGCTATAGGATTGTATGTTAGAGATTTGCAGCATGCTAGATAAATGGTGTTGGTGACAAGCACCTCTAAAGTATTGATAGTGATCTTTCATGATGTGTGTCTTAAATTTTCCTAGACGAGTTGCTTAGCAGACTTGACCGAAGGTTCTACGCACTGAACTTGTGAGCATATTCGTAACCCATGCATGTGTATTTGATTTCTACCACCAACCATTTTCCAAACTTGTTTACAACAATCTGATTTCTCGTTGCTATTGTTCAAAGGAGACGATTCTCTAAACATTTGAACTCGTTGACTGAAATTACTTGCAAAAACCTCAAGCAAAACCACGTTAGGTCCCGAGAGAACGACACTCGGGGACAACTTGCCATTGCACTCTAGTTTGTGTAGTGATAAGTGTTCTTAGGCTTTTAAACAAATTTAATTGGTGAAAAACGACATCATCAACTCTCTTGGAGGTCTGTTTTCATTCTGGCATCTCTGCTGGTAAGGAGGTGGATATTGGTTTGCGCGATGGGAGTGACAGGTCCCTCCGTCCTGCAGACTTGCTCCTTTATGCTCAGGATAGGGGTTGGGATGTTTGTGTGGATCTGACCGGGTCTTCCCCCTTGACCCGGTCGAAATTGGTGGACTTTGTGCCTGGACATGCGGTTGCTGATGCTACCAAGCGCAAGTGTGCGAAGTATCGGGACTTGTGTGCTGCTAAGGGATATGGTTTCCTTCCTTTCTCTTTCTCGACACTTGGGGAGTTGGATGTTGATGTTGTGGATTTTCTTGTTAGAATTCGGGGTTTCGCTTTGGCTCAGGATGCTGGGGCGCGCGCTGCTCATTTTATTTATTATAGAGTTAGTTTTGCTATTGCTAAGGGAGTGGGAGCACAACTTGTTTCTCGACTGCCCACTAATTTTGTGTAAAACATTCGTAAAGATAAAAGAGAATATTTGCTATAAACGTGATATGTGCTAACCTCAAAATCTTATTACTTAATACATATATAAAGGTAATTTGGCAAACATCAACGTGTGTTGTAGCACAGAGTAAATATACTCTCCCTTCGCCCCTGAAGATAGACATGGATGGTAATTTGTTAATGCTCTCAACACCAAAGCGATTCTGAGGTGTGTAAGAATCTATGAAGCATAAAAGGAGAAAAAAGAGAAAGAGAGAAGAATAAAAAATTAAATAGGCTATGAGCTTTACCTAGACCTGGCAAACGAGTTGATCGGGTCGGATTATTCGGAGCGGATGGTTTCGGATGAGTGAGTTTGTTTCGGGTGATTTCGGATCGGATTCGGATGTGTTCGGATTTCAGGTTTTTATCGGATTTGGGTGTTATTCGGATGATAAATTCCAAAACATTTCGGATCGGATCAATTTCGGATCGGGCCAATTCAGATTCAATGTTGATTGAATATTTAAATGCAAAATAATTTTTATAATGAAAATTTATGAAATATTACAACTTTAAAATCTTTATTATAAGTTAATTATATATGAAATATAAATTTTAAATGAAAATAATTATGTATTCCCGATAAATTTAATTCGGGTCATTTCAGATTGAAATAGTTCGGGTCACATTTAATTCGGATCGGGTGAATTTCAGATTGAATTTATTCGGGATATTTCGGATTGTTTAATCCGGATAAAAAAATTCGGGTGCTTTCGGATCGAATTTCAGATCGGGTTTCGCATCGAAATGCGGGTGTTTAACCTCAAATTTTCCTGTGAGACTTCGAGTTTTAGATCGGATCGGATTTCGGATTCAGATGGTTTTTTGCCAGGTCTAGCTTTACCCAAACCATTTACTATTCACCCATTTACACTCATATTATTATAAATAAAAATGGGTGTAAATAGGTGGGTGGTATATGGGTTGTAGCCTACCACACTAAATCCATAACTCACCTATAAGCCCATATTGACAACCATTTATGAGGGTGACATAACAGTTTGGGCCATTTCGGATTTAACATTACAGTTTGAGCTGTCTCAATTTGGACATTATAAAACAGTCCAATCTATTTTTCCACAAAACCTAACTGTCTATTTGGCTTTAAACTCGATTGTGGTATTTTGTTAAATTTAACAAAAGCCGGAATAGTGACGGAATTAAGGTTTTGTTAGTTTAGTTTTTGTTGTTGTAGTTGGGTTTGAATTAAGGGGTTTGAATGGTAGGGTAGTAGGATTTTATAGATATAATGATGAGTGTTGTAAGAGAATGTGTAAGAGAATGTTTGTTTGATTTGTTTAATGGGGCGTTCGTAATCCAGTCCATTGGGCAAATATTTTTTGGTCTGAACGACAAACAATTGTTTGCAACTGCCTATGAACTCCTATTTTACTTTATAGCCCTGAAAGTAGGCCTGCAACCCATGTGATGTCTGAATTATGGAAACACAAATATATTGTCCAATGGTTTTCGTATAACTGGTCAATAGATGATAGCGGTTTTGTAGCCTGACTAGCTTTTGTCTCATTTAAATACCAAATCCACTGTAACTTATTCATTTAGTCACACTTCCTTTTCTTTCTTTATCCTCTCTGAGATACAAAAAGAAATAGGGAAAACAAAAAGGCTGGACATTGAAGAGATAGATGGATTCAGAGGATGAAATCGGAGACTCAACTTCAAGGAAAGTACGACGGGGTACCGGAGTAAAGGTTCCAGTGGACGAAGAAGGTTAGAAGTTTTTTTTTTTTTTTTGTCTGAGTTACATTTTCATTTGAAATTTGGTGTGAAATCTAATTTACTTTTATGTGACATGCAGAGGACGGAGTGTGTATAGATGTTGTCAAGATGGAAGATTATATTTCAGACAGTCCATCCGACCCAGAATACAAAGGAGGTTTGTAGTTGTTTTGATTTTGTATTTTTTTGGTTTTTATTTTCTTGGAATTCAATAACCCTTGTTAATGGAAGTTGCATAAAAAATGCAGATGAGGCTGACGAGGAGGAAGAAGACGACCTCTCCATTGAAGGTTAGCAAGAATTGCATAAAAAGTTTATTTTTGATTTTACATTTGGATGTACTTTATTTGTTGAAAGATGCAGCTGTCATTTCTATCGTACGGAAATAAAATGAAAGAAAAATAAATTCACAATGGGCAAGTTGTAAATGCATGCCCAGTGGGAATGTCTTTTGATTAGTTTAGTAATACGTTGACTTGACTACTTTCACTTTTGTTAAATTTGATGCATGTGTTTCTAAATAAACAAAATGATAATTATTACTAAATTAGTTGACAGAACAATCCTGCGTGTTTTGAATTGTAAACACGTTCATATAGAGCTCTAATTATGCAATATTGTCTGAATGTGTGTATGTATCATCACACTCCATGGATTTGGATGCGGAACAGACTGTGAAACTTCACGTAAGTATAAATTAGTATCGAATATTTGAATGCAAATAACAGTATAACAGAATATTGTCGGTGTGTTAACTAAGTGATCATTGCTTATTTTGTAGCTGAGAGTATTGATGGGAGAGTTCGACTCCCTCAGAAGAAGAACAAAGCAACGAAGAAGCTGTTGTATGCTAAAGATGTGAACTCTGGTGAGTTGTAGACTTTAAAATGTTATCTGAAGTTCATATGCATTAAGATGCTAGCTAAACTTGGGTGCGATATAAAGTTGTATGCTATGTATTGTGACAGTGGCAGAGCCCTCTAATCAAGGGCGCAAACGAAAGAAATCATCACCAATTGTTGTTAGCTCGGGTATATAACTTATGACCCTTACAAAGGTTGTTGTAATTTAATAAAACCATTTCAGAGTAATATAACTAACAAGGTGCTACTTTAACAAAATGTAGATGATTCACCAACAAACAGTGCAAGTTCATCAAGCCCAGTTTCTGGCAAACAGAAGATAGAACTTAAGACGACCCTGAGAGGTTTGTGTTGATAATATGAAAATTTGTGAAAAAATTATACTATTAGGACTAATATTAAGTATTTTATGCAGGTGCTTCTCCACGAAAGTTTGCTGTAGATGAGCGTCCCCATAAAGCTCGGGTCGGAAGAGGTGCAGGACAAACAAAACCTTTGAAGACATGTAATATGAACAGTAAAGTTAGTAGAACAAGCACTCATAATAGTACATATCAACTGTGATAAGGTGGATATATAAATGACTTCTGCTTGACAGGCAACCCTAGTTATCGATGCATCTTGCAGACTGCTATTAAAGACCTCAAACGATTTGGGCTGAAGGAGTATCATTTGGAGGCTTTGAAGAAGACACCTTTCTGGTATTTTATTGAGGCAGCGCTTTCAATGGGTACGGCAGAATATAACAGATATAAGTAGTGCAATGCTCAATTAGCGAAACTTGTTAGACACTTTCAAGTCAACAAGTTAACTGGTGAGAGGGGTTTTAGGTTTGGGAAGAAGGTCTATTGTCCAAAGAGCGAGCACTTTGAAATAATTTTTGGGCATCGAGCGGGAGAAATAGAAATGAAACTTGGTCGTGTTGTGAAGGAGTATGGATTTGTTAAGAGATGTTGGCCTAACAGACATATTCCTTTTATGATAACCAAGAAGATGGCTTCAGACATCTTGAGCATAAAAGTTCTGGAAGATCCTGCGGAGCCTGATGTAGTTGAAGATATAGCACGACTTGTTCATGTCTATTTTCTTACGATCTTGTTCCTACCAAATCAAAATAATGGGATTGGCTATCACATGGTGAAATTCTGTGATGATTTACCTAACATTTTGTTATACGACTGGTCATCTTTTATGCTGAAAGCACTGTTACGGTAATTGGAGAAAACACAGAACTTGAAAGTTGGTGGATGCTCTATAATACTTATGGTTAGTTGTTAAGTTTTGCAGATTATTTTATTTATGATATCTTAGTTGAAATTTAAAGCGTTGACATTTTTTGTTTGTTTTGTTGATTGGAAAGTTCTGGCTCTGTGAGATATGCCCAATCATAAAGCCTCAGACACAAGTGAAGCAGTTCCCTCGTTTCAGGAAGTGGTCGATAGCTCACTTAATGGATGCGTTTGAGGACTTAGACCTGTTAAGACTCCAGCCTCGTTTGGTATGCCATTTCTTGCAAATTATGCAATAAGTTATAAATGGGTGGTATATATAGATATTATAAAAAATTTGTTAATAATTTCAGGGAGTGAATGAAGATAACTTGTAGACGTGAGGAAAATTATCTTGATAGCGACTATCCAGTCGTTGTTTTGCCTCCACGCAAGCCCAGTATGAGGAAAGATAAAGCTGGACCAAGTCAAACTGGAAATGTGGTTGAGAATGTTGGTGTTGATATGTTCACAAATATTCAGCCAATAACTGTGAATGATGTATATGACAATGTCATGGGTCCTGTAGATGGTCTGAGGAATGATGATAATTATTATGGTAATATTGTCTTTCCTACAAATTACAGTACTTCTGATGGAAGTATGAGTGATATTGTAAGTGGTAACTGTATGTTTGAGAGTTGTGATGATGCGAATCAGGCAGAACTTTGGGACAGTCTATGGGATGGTGCAGATAATGGTGAGGGAGCAAATAACCAGACTCTTGTTTCTACTGGGAATGAGAATTCAAGAGACAGTGGTGGTGTAGTTGATGGGGATTTGCGTCTGGTCAGTTACAAGTACAAGTAAACCAGCTATCTCACAATGTCTCCCAGCTACAATGTGTCATAACAGCCAAGGAAGCTGAAATGAATGAACTGATGAGAAGTCAAAGATCTGAAATAAGACTTGTTCGGAGTGAGTGTGATATTCGTGTATCGAAGTTGCAGGATGAGTTAAGTCGTGCACCAGTCAATTTTTTTGAAGCTGCTACTACTAGTATCTCTTACAGTGAGAAGTTACAAATTGCGAATGAGGAGAAACGGAAACTGGAAGCAGAGAAGGGTGATCTGCAAGCCACTCTAGAAGCGGAAATAGCTACAAATGAGGGGGTGATATCACAATGTGGTGCACTTTCACATAGAGAAACTCATCTGAAGAAAATAGTAGGGGAGTTGAAAGCTAAGTTGGAAATAAGGACAGCTGAAAAGGCAAAGTGTCAACAGGTTATTGACTACCTAGTCCCAACTGATCCTGGATTTATGGAGAATGAAGAACAACCTGCGGAGCCTGTTTTACCAAATGTTGGGGCCATTGTACAATATCCATCAACACCTTCATCTGCATGTGACAAGATTATTGCAAAGGCACAGAACTTGGTTCCCTACAGCGCATCGCCTTCTGGAATGACACCAGTACAGTCAAAAAATTCAAATGGGGCAGGTAGATCAAAGTACACCCCAATAAAGCCGTCCAATTTGTTTTCTTCAGTTACACCTCCTTCTGATGGGAAACACGTTTCAGTTGACAAGAAAGACAAACAAGTGTCTTTTGAGAATGTACCTCCACCGAAATCATGTATTAGAACATGCAGTAATAGTAGTGTTGTGGATGGGGTGAATGCAAACAACAACACGCCATTGGCTAATCAGATAATGGTTGGTCAGAGTTGTGTTGTGTCATCTGGGAAAGTGATGGTCAGTGGTTCGCCCGTGAGCCAGGAATGTTTTAATGAAAAGCGGAAGGATAGCATTGCACGCAGGAGAGTCAAATGTTTGATAAGCTCTAAAGCTGACATAGTTGATTGTGAGGCTAAGAAAATTAAAGTGGAAGTCATGAAAGAGTTTCGCAGAGAGCTTGATGCTATCAGGATTTGCAGTCCAAATGTGATTAAGTGGATGGTCGAGATGTCTAGACAACATTTGCCTGGGTATTTAATAAGATTTATTATGCTATTTGTTGGTTTGGTGCAAAACAACAGTGACTCTGACCACTTGTATTTCGCAGGCACACTGTCTTCACAATGAACACATCTGTAATGGATGCTTATATCACTCTGGAAGATATGAAGACAATCCTATATCATGAGCGTTATAATGAATTGGTATGGTTTTATTTTGCAATCTAACTTTAATAGTAATATGTTGTCTGACAGATTGTAGTTATATTCAGATAATGGACTGTTGGGCACTATTTAGAATCACAACGTTGTATGGCAATAGGGATCGCAAGGAAACTCGTGTGAGTGCTGCACAGAAGCCTTATTACTTCACAACTGCCTGCTGGGTAAGTCACATTCTTTAAATAAGTATGGAATAACTCTGTAAGTGTTTATATTTCGAATCCTAATAGTCAGTCATTTCCAAATGTCTAAATCAACATTTATATTGTGCGCGGTTTTTCAATGATAAATCATGTGAGGAGGCAGCAATAAGGCATGTTGATAAGAAGCTACCTGAAGCAGTGACATATGAGAACTGGATAATACCCATAAACACAACTGGCTCGTTGTGCCCTTTGAAGTACATGGGTGATCATTGGACTCTACTGCATTACAGTCGCAGTAAAAATCTTTGGACCTTCTATAATTCCATTCACTGTCCAATTGAAGAGGACAAACACTTTAAGGCAGCAACTACTCTGGTAAATCTTTTGCGGATACAAGTAATAAGTAATTAGAGTCTTTATAAATACAAAAACAGAAGTGAATATATTTTATATTAATTTTGTTGTATTAATCAATGGTATATGCAGACAGAGTATATATATGAGGATGTGTCAGTCTACTGCAAGAAGATAGGGCTAACTTATCCCATGAACAAGAAGAAGCCACTTATAGTTAGAAGCAAGAAAATGCCAGCTCAAGGAAGAGGTACTTTGGATTGTGGTCCAGTGGTGTGCTATGCAATAGAATGTCTGGTGTGGGGAAATGAGATGGATCCTTCGCCTTGGATTGGTGATGTTGGAGGCCACTACAGATCACACATGGCTACTTTGTTTCATGAGGCCATTTCTCTGCTTCCTGTGAATTAGTAGTATAAGCACCTTCTTTTGAGTAGTAGTATGAGAAACAACAGTTTTTGTTGTTTGAGTTCTGAATTAAGTATGAACCTGACTCTTTATAATATTTTGTTTTGTGGTGGTAAAGATGTATGAAGTTGTAATCTATATATTCAGAGTTGATTGGTGGATTTATTCTAAGTATGTTTGATGATTGTGGCAATGTAGGTTATGTTCATTCTTAGTAATTATCATTACATGTAGTCTGCTAAAGAGAGTGTACAACTAATTTAAATTGAGTTGCAGGGAAATGAAAATGTTGCTCATTCTAATCTCTATGTGAAGTGAACAGTCTAAAATATTGAGACAAAATCTATAGACATCATGTTCAATTTCTTCATAAATGAGACTGAAGCTCCTCAAGAGCTAAAGCCTTGATCATCAACACATTTCACACCTTGGAACACGACGTTCTAGATGTGTTATCATCAATGCTTCAACACGTAAACACAATCGGCCCTCTTCAGTTGATGATGAGCCATGTGCATGATGAGAAGCTAAACTCCTTTCGGTCGAATCTCTGGAAAGAAGATTCTAATTGCATCAAATGGCTCAACACAAAAGAACCCCAGTTAGTTGTGTATGTAAATTTCGGCAGTATAATTGTTGTGACAGCAGAACAGTTGGTTGAACTTGCATGGGGCCTGGCGAACAGCAAGAAGTCGTTTTTATTGATCATTCGGCCTGATTTAGTAGCCGATGACAATGCCATGCTGCCACATGAGTTTGTGGAGGAGACTAAAGATAGAGGGATATTGACAAGCTGATAATGAAAATTGTGAAATGGGCACATCCAAATGGGCATGCTATCTTTCAATGCATTACAGATTTTAAAAAAAAAAATTGGTTTGTTGGGATTCGATCCAAAACAAGTTCAAATTCTTCTTTCCCTCCTCTAAGATTTATATTGAATCTGGAAATAACAAATTGGTTACAACTTCTAAACAAATATACAATTGTGTGCTTATTGTCATTGCTGGAATGGAGCTTGGGAATCCTAATTGCAATCAGTTCTGTAAGCTGATTCGTTCTCCTGAAGAAAAGAAGCTGGTGAGTTATGTTATTATCTTATATTCGATGCATGTCGACTAATTATATCTTTACTGGGTTCTAATTTGAGTGAAAAATCTACATGTTTGAAGCTGATACCTAAAAGGTTTGTCTGGGAGGGATTTGGACCAACACCAGCAAAGGTACTTTGGGTTACGGATGATGGTAAGACATCGTATGTTGGTTTGGTGAATGAGGATGGACTAATCTATTTCTCCCATGGATGGCCAGAGGTATGTAATGCTTACGGCTTGAAGAAATTAGATATGATTTCCTTCAAGTATGATGGTGGAATACGATTTCTAGTAACAATGTTCGGCGAAGATAGAGTTCAGCTACGCAAATTCCGGGAACCAACTTGAGGAAAAGTTTCTTTGCTCAGTGTGAAGCAGAGAAAAGGTAGTACAAATATGAGTTAATATTTATTGTTTGGTATGATTCGGCAGTATAATTCTTTTTTTTTAGTTAAGAAGCAGAAACTCATGACTGAAGAAGCTGGAAAGAAAGATAATTATATTGCTAAGCAAACCAACAATGAATGCATTATACGCTTCAAAAGTGACCAAAACACATTTAGTCCTACAAACAGGGGGACTATAATTGTGAGGAAAGGTAATTTCAAATGAAAATAGCGAGAATATGTGTTTTAGGGTATTTAATATATTTGTACAATAGAAGAAAGTTAAACAATTTCATCTGAATTTGTGTAGTTTCCCAGTCTAGTACTGTTGCTCGGTTACCAGCCGTAATTACCATGGATGCTTATGCTGCAGGTGATGAAAATAAAACGTTTCATGTTAACAATTATAGTTTAGTATTAGTGTTCTGCTATGTAGATTTATGAAATCTTTTATAAATTAAATTGGTTGACTCTTGTAGCTTATGGTACGGGATTTTCTATGGGTGTGAAACTGAAGGCAAACTCAATTAATGGAAAGGTGTCTCACTGCATGGTCCATATCCCTGATATAAGTGGTTCTCGGAAGCTAAGTTTGGTAAGCTTCTAGCTCAGTTCATGCATATACTCTATTGAACACGTATTTTTTAAGTATTACTTAATTATACCTCATGTAATTTGAATTCATGAAGATTTACTTCATTTGGCATTAGGTTATACCAATAGACTTTGCTGAAAGCAATTTAATAAAAGGGAGGAATGATTTCACTTTGATACTTAGTGATGGTCGTAAATTTGAGACTGCTTGCATTCTGGCACCAAGAAGGGCGGTTTTATCATTTGGATGGGATGTTTTTGTGAATGAGAACAATGTGCAACAAGGGGATTCTTGTATTTTTGTTCAGACTGACATTGCTTGTGAATGGCAGTTAACTCTTATCAAAGGAGGGATAATAAAAGGGGTTTCATCTTTTGAAGTTTGCTTTTTGTATCAAACGAAACTCTGAATTATTATGTGGTTTTGAAGCTAGTCATTGTATTCTTAATGATATGGGATCATATGTAATATTCGTGTAAGGCATGCAGTTTAAAATGGTGCAGTTGGATCTGTGTTTTGTGACGGATAAATGCTGAAATGGAATTATTGATCAAATCGAAAGGTTTCTTATTACATTTTTGGTTACATCTGTTTGTACATTTCTTTCATGTTATATTCCCTGTTGAGATCAATACGAGAAATGGTGAACAATTTTTTTGTTGGGTTATATTTTGGAACAGCTACATGTCTTTCATCAAACAGGAATGAAGTTACATGTACGAACTAGTAAATTGTTATCAAGGTTAAGATGAATAATATAAATGGAGTGTACGAACTAGTAAATCATCAATCTGATAACATTACATGGATATTTGATAAATATAAATTACAAAAGTCAATAGAACATAGTTGTCATTATACAGAACTGTTTTAAATGAGATATACCAAGTATTCCATGGATATCTGGACAGTTAGAGCACATTTGTTCATCAAAAAAGAGTAGCCAAAATAAAGATGCCACTACTAACAAAAGAAGATACCATAAAAGACAGATTACTTGTCGCTTGATTCCTTTCGGTAAGTGCCAATCCACCAGGTTGAGGAGTCTACTTCATGGACATCAATGGAACAAACATCATTGGGATGCAGGTTGTTATCCTTAGCAAATTTTCTCCAGCCCTTACTAATATGTGCAGTGTTCGATGTCAGCCTGCACTTAACCTTCCAATACCCTCTCTTTCCCTTCATTCTCAAGATACGGCAATTAACTCCAGGGCAGATGTTTGCTCTAGCCCATTTAAGGGGGAGGGGTTGTCAAGAAGATAGAAGAATTCCTAAGATTTCGAATAGCAGCAATGCAAATCAAGAGAAGTGTGTAAAACATGAGGAAAATGACATTCAATAAATTATACCACTTTAATTCCTGTTATGAAGTCCTCATCTTTCAACAACACCAAGATATAAGGGTCAATCCGGTAGCGGGCTACTTCACAGTCAGAACATTCACAGATGTTGTGGCGTTTAGTTTCACGAGACACATTTTTTCCTATTCAAAATATGTCATTAATAAACTGATATTACGTAAAGTATAAAAACTAGATAGTACCAGTTTTAATGGGGCCTAATTTTGTATACGCGTGTAAATATACCTTTCCTTGAAGTTCTTTCAATTTTTGTAGCAGAACAATTGTGGAAATTGCGCTGCAAGTCATTGTTATTTTTGCAACGGTTTTTCCGACATGAAGAATCCAGAATGCATTTAGTTAAGGCAGCTACAGCAGGGGGAAAAATAAACCAATTAATAAATTACATTATATGTGTTGATTGTGAATGAAACAGTTTGCTAAAGTGGAATTATTAAGTATATCATACATCCAAGAGAATGACCAACAATCTGTGCCGATTGCGAAGACTGGCCAATCTCCAGATTTTTGAGTCCATTTGGTGCAAGCAGTTCTGTGTCTCCGAATTTGCGCTTTGAACCTGAAGCACCTGCAATTTGAAATAGAAGCTTAGCAAAAATGTATGCAGACTAGATACGTAGATAAGCTACACAATTGATACACTAACTGTTGCGATTTGTTTGCATCGGTTCAGTTGCTTTCCATTCGTCAGAATCAGTTGTTGAATCCCAGACCAGCTTAGCAGCTTTTCTGAATTTCTTATCAAGGTTAAGCTTATCATGTTTTGCCCACCTTTTCATCAGTGCTAAATTCTTGGAACGTCTATCTGCTAGGATAAACAAATATATTAGCTTACGTGTGTAATATGAGAATACAATTTGGAAATAGTTTGATTCCATTATTGCATTTGTAGAACTATAGACCTGATGCCTTAGCTTGCGAACATTCAATTTCAATATCAGTTTGACTGTTAACATCTGCAGGAGTTTTATGTTCATCGGCAGATATCTCATGTAGAGCAATAGAAGCACCAGTTTGATCATTTAATTGCAGCATTGTGTCAACTTCTTCTTCCGTAGCCTTAGCTGCATGATATAGAGACATCATTGTACATATATATAGAGAAATGGCGCCACAAATACACAAGATTAAAACAAAAAACATACTAGAAGAAACTTTGACATGGATTCCATGGCTTTGTTTAGTATCTCTCCACATCTGATCCCACATGTCTTCCTAATTGTAGTCATCGTCATCTGTTGACATTGGTTCTATGAGCTGTGGGATAACCCTTTGACACTCTGTGTCATCATCATAGATGGTAACCATAAAGCTAGTGAGTGATACGTAAGTGAAAATGAGTGCGTCAAACTTCTTGAACTTATAAAAGTCCCTAAACTCTCCCCATCCTTCAAATAGGCGCAAGCCTCCTTGGTCAGAAACAACTTTGCATTCCCATGACATACCATCACCAGTCTTCAGGACAACCTCTCCTGGCCAATACCTCATGTGTTTCTTCACAAAGGTTGGAGGGAAACGCTGGCCAGAGTAATAATATTAGTGCAGAACAATTTGTGTGAATTTAAGTACATTTTTAATACAGTTCATATGTATTAACCTTATAACATAAATTATTTATTCAGCCATAATAATCTGTCATGATAACATAAATAAATCAACAGCAATACAGGCAACAATTTGCAATTAGTCTTGGATTAAATTTCCCATAAAAATCGTAACTATAAAGTGAAAGCACTGTGATTAAACATGGATAAAGTCGTTATAAGACACTGTTAGATGCAATTTGGACTAAAATCCTAGTGGAAAACAATTAATAGAGCCGGTGTATCTAAGAACAACGCATGTCAAGGAATTTCTTTGACAACAATCGTAATTAGCTTGTGTAAGTTTATAATGTAACACAAAGAAATTACATAGTACGAAATTCTCACCATTGTTTTCATCTCAGGGAAGTGCACAGTCTTCATGAATCTAGCATCAAAAGATCCTCCCAGAGTCCAAATTCCGTCGGGGTTGAGCACCATGTCTGTAGAATTCTGATGAATGAACAGTGTATACGACGGATAATTGAAGTTTCAGCAATTTCCGGCAGAATTTTTCCGATTTGCCCTTTTGTGTATCTTTGTTGTTTTGTTTTGTTTCTTTTCTTTTTGATTTTCTTAGTAGTGTTAGAGAGTACGTTTCTGACGAGCCAGTAATGATCCACCTCGCAAAACGGAATTTGCTACAGTTGCTAGTTGCCCGTTGGGATAACAGTCATTTGATGCCCAATGGGAAATTGAAACAATTCAATTGTTTTGTTGCTTTTTAAATTTTATAAAAAACAAATAAAATAAATACAATTATGAAGTAAATTTAAATTGTTGCAAAAGTTTAGACACATTATAATATTTAATTGTTTGATGGCCGGTTAAAAATATAACGGTGAAAAAAAAATTGGTGTGGGTTTCTGATTTGTTATATTCTGAAATTTTGGTATTAAAAAAAACGTTAATATATAATGAAAATTTGGAACATAAATGTGAATATACATTTTTTGGGGGTTTGTGATTAATATTTATAATTTACGCGTAATCGATATTAAAAGGTAAAAGTTGCTCATCTTAATATGGAAGCTTATGCAAGAACGGAAGGCGTATATAAAATGATAATAAACTCATTTATGTGGGCATGCAATTTTTAATTATATAATAATTTCATGGTTAAAAATGGTCAAATTGACATGGTCTTGAATAATATAAATTTTCTAATTTGTAATAGTTTTGGAACAACGGATATTCCCAGTTGAGATATATAGGTGGGCATGCAATGTGTAAATATATAAGTTTTTCTTGTCCGGGCCAAATTACTAATGTCATTGCGCATTGTTCATGTAAAAATGACAACAAGCAATATATCTTGGGAAACTTTATATTATATGTAATGTTTTATGATGCATAATTATAACAAGAAAGTATAATGGGTAATTACAATTTTTTTTGCCCATCAAACAATTTTATATGTTATGTGACTATTAGTTTTATATAAAATCAAATTTTTAAAGGGAAAAGAAAAAAACCAAAGTTACACGGGGCTTTCTATTCTCAGGTCGGCTCCGTACCGACCTAAACTCAGGTCTTCATTCAATAGTTGCCATGTGGCGCTTAATTTAATCTCATCCATTCATTTCGGTTCAAAGTCATTTTTGGTACGATGGATTATAATTAATTTTCTTTAACATTAAAAATCACCACAAAACTACAAATTAACTATAATGCCCTTAATTTCAATTTATATGATTACATATACACGTAAACCTTATTAATTAATCTTAATCACAAACCCAAGTTAATTGATCACAATTAATTTATCCATTTTAATGATACATAAACTATCGAACACTTCTAAATAATATACTTCGTAGCTAAAATAATAAGCCTTTGTTACTGCCCTCTACAAATGTTGATAGCTAGTGCAATTAGCTTATGGAAAACGAATATCCATTGAATTGTTGTTGAAATTAATTTGATATATATTGATTAATTTTAATTTTAGTTAAAGTAAATTTTTATTTTTAATTTAATACTTATAAAATAGTAAGAACTTATTTAAATTATTTAAATGAATTTTTTGAAAGTAGGGGTATAACTGCACATTTATATATTTTTATCAAAATTTAATAATTAGAATGAAATATATAATAAAGACCTGCGTTTAGGTTGGTACGAAGCCGGTGTGAGAATAGAAAGCCCCAAGTTACACAATACAATAAAAGTTACGAAGTCATTATAATAATGTGTACAATTTTAGATAAAATGGGTATTATGTTTGATATTATAATTAAAAAAGAATAGTGACGTACAGAAATTACCATTGTATGCGGTGAATTTGGTTGAGTGTAAATCAGTCTGCCGTTTATTTCCATGAAAGTCGGTAAAGTCAAAATTATCAGTTGACTGTATTTGTACTTTAAATACACCAACGGTCTGCAATCCAGAGTGAAGACAACATTTGGACTTAAAATCAGGAAAATAAGAAAACTATTCAAAGTACAGAAATGGCGTCCAATGTGCAAGACGGTCGTCGTTGCTTCTGTGGTGGTGGCGTTCGCGAATTCACTTCGCATACCACACCTCATCCTGAAATGAAATTCTTCAAATGCAATTTTCATTACAAAGGTAAGATACGAATCTTTTCAGTTCTGGTACCTTGTTCTGTGGTGTGTTAGGTTAATACAGTTTCAATTTAGTTGTAGTTGACATGAGAAGTAATCTATGTACTTTGATAATGTTTGAAATTTACTTGTAATTGTCCACTTGAATAACTTGTTAAACCCTAAATCCCCAATTTATATTTCTGAAATTGTTAGTTGCATTGTTCAAATTTGGTAATATGAAGTTTTGTTGTAGGTTCAAAGCATTTATGGTTTTGGTCAAATGGGCATGTATGTGACGATGAATGCCGAGATAAAATTCGGTCTGCAATAGCTCTTGCCTCAGAGAAACGTGATTCAAATATTGAAAAATCCACAAAGGGGGTTGCAGAAGGATCAAGCTCAGCTACTCCACCTTGTATCAACCATGGTACAGCTCGTTCAGCTGGACGGGTTTATTCTTCTCGGGGTTTCCAACAATGTGGACCTTCCGAAAACGTCAATCGTGAGGTTGAGGAACTGAGAAAGGCACTGGGCGATATGAAGATTGAAAATGAGGTTTTAAATGCTAGGTTGAATGATCTGTTGGATGAGGACTTGCACTTGACTTGTGTGGAGCTGGAGTACATGAATGGGAAGTTGCATAAAGAGAATGAAGAACTTCTGAGTGATAGGAATGCTCTACAAGTGAAGGTGGCCCAAATGGAGAGTAAGGTTGCTGATCATCTTCAAATGGCTTGTGTGGTTATAGCAACTCTGTTGGGGTGATTGCGAGACAAGGATTCTCGCAGTAAGCGGACAGCTAGTGTTGTTAAATCTAAATGTGTTCGGATAGTATATATGACTATTGTTATTTTGTGTTGAGTAATGCTAGAAAAATTGGGATGTAAAACTGCATAATAATATTTTGTGAAGTTGTATCCTATTTAATTTGAATGCATTTTGAACTTTGGTTACCGTAATGTTTGCTATTTTAGAAATGAGTTAAAGCATGTATGAACTGGGGGAAAAAGAATTGTTTGCAAACATGTAGATGAAATTACTGATCAAAATAGTTGGCAACAGGTAAAGTTAAACATTGTTGTTAAACTGAAATCAAGGATAGGGAAGTTTATATAAGCTTGGAACAAAATAGTAATAATATAGCATTGTTACACAGAAAATGTGGATCATCTGAATTCATGCCTAGTGTAGGAGCATGCAAAATATCAATAGCTGATCATATGTTCAGGTAGAAATAGTTTTCTTATAAACCAATAAGTTCAAAAGGTACAATAAGGTCATATTTTAGTTCAAAAGATTGTAGGTGATATATTTCAGCAGTCTGACGCTTTGCTGATCGTGACATTCCATATACTACGATCACAAATGTTGCGGTCAAAGTATACTTTATCACCTTCTTTGATGTCATTGTGATACACAAATTCCTCCCAACCTTTATCAATATAAGCAAATAGATTCTCACAGACACAGGTGACCTTGAATGAACCAAAAAAACGAGCTCGAAGCACCTTCTGTTGCTTGTCTAACTTTAATTCAGACCTCGCAAACTCATCCGGGATTAGCTATGAAAATAAATTGAACTGTATGAGCAATATATCTTGATGCACTTTTGTATAAAACCAATATATATTATTGAAATGTATACCAGTTTATAGTTTGGAGCCAGAGCCGAAGGAGTAACTGGCATCCATGTGTGAGGATGGTAGGGGCCGAATAGGGATTTCCTTTCTGAATCATCCATTGGAATGAAAGTGTGTGTCGTTTGTTGGACTGCGATAGATACAGTTGTAGTTGGTTGTTTTCATATATTAGAGATAAGCAATCTTCAATCATGAAAGAACAAAAACTTACCAGCTTGTGTTTCAGAAACAGTAAGAGTGTTTGAAAGCACATTTAATCCAACCTTTCTAGATGTCATAGTATTCTCCAGCTCTCCATTCGCGTTGCGTCTTCCAACTGTATAATTTGACAAAGATAAGAACCAGCATATTATCTTCCAACTGTATATATATCTGATTCACAACCTTACCTGATATAATAAATTCCATCTCTGTGTCTGCTGGAATCTCAAGAGGGCCAAAGTGTGTGACATGGAAGTGTGCATCACCTTCACTGTCATTCTCATCAGCATTGTTCTCATCTTTCTCAACTGAAACTTTTAGTATAGGCCTTGTTAACCTTAACAATATCAAGTATAAATGAAGAAGGGCTTATTTGTTAAAAAAAATGTAAATTTTGGAGTGCAACCTTTTTCTATCAGCTCAATTGATCCCATATATGTATCAGTGCAGTGATCATCAGTCTCATCTGTGTCAGATTCACAATTGTCTGCATGGAGGGCCAAATTAGTTAAGTAAGCTCAGACAGAGCCACATATTAAGTTAGAGAATAAAATGGAATTATATGTTGTATAAGTAAAATGAGTATTTCAAAATTAAACCTGTTTCTTGCATCTCCAACTCTGTATCACTGAATTGTTGGTCTATTATGTTAACATCTTCATCAGTCTCATATGGGTCAGAATCAGAATCAGTTGCATCGGAAAAAAAAATAAGTATGCTAATACATAAAAAAAAATTAAAGCATGCCCCAATAAAAAATATGATGAACTACATGCCTTGAACTGCAGAAGCGGCTTTTGTAGTAACATATCCTGGCTGGAATGAGTGATAAAGAACGTAGTATGGGTTATCAATTTGTTTAGGTATTGGTACTTTGTCACCATTACCTCGAAATAGACTTAACCGGAAATGGGAATCCAAGTCATAGGCGACATGAACAATATCCCCAGATCTCAAACCATACGAATCACTGAACCTTTGCCAACCCCTGGTAAAATGAGCCGTTCCAGCCATATAGGTCAAAGAGAGGGTCCAGAGACTATGATCAGTTGTCTAAATTGTAACATGCCTAGGCATTGGAGTCAAGTATTCTTTGGTAAAGTCAGCTGGAATTCTTTGTCGAAATTGCCAGTGAAATTCATTCAGCTGAAATTATAAACTCATATTATTTTCTAATATATCAAAAGTTTGTTATGATAACTAACTCATGACCTGAACGAAATGAATGTACTATACAGCATTTCACTGGCAAAGACTTCTTAGAAATTATAAATAACATACATGATTCTACATACATATTTTACAAAAGAAAACAAAATCATTTCATTATATACAGATCTGATAGGAAAAGGCATTCTTTGTTTGTCAACATACATATTTTACATAGTTTTCATATAAATGAATTTAATATAAAGGAACAAATAAAGACAGCAACAAACACTCTTAGCAAAGAAAATTTATATAATGAGAAAAGCAAAATTCATTTACCAGACTGTGTCTGCTTGGTCCTCGGAAAATCTGGGCGAAGTCTTTGTGGAAGCTGTAGAAGTTCATCAGTCCAGTTATGCTTTTGTTGAAGGGATTAGAGATATCTTCATCATCCATAGCAGTGGGTTGAAGGTAAGTTGCAATGAAATATTGAAATACGACTTGAGGTTTGGGAGTTTTTTCTTTCTTTTATGTTGTTGTTTTTTGTATGAAGTGTCTGGAACCAGATGAGAGAGAGGGAAATGTTGAGTTCTGCTCCTAATACAACCTATGAGCTGTATTTTGTAACCCATTGGCCATGCCCGTTGGGAATTTTCTTATACATAGCTTGAATCAAAATTTTCTACTGTAATTATACATCATCTTGTACGAGAATTATTTTTGGCCCATTAGTTTTAAATGGACTAGTCCAAACATTTTTTTAATTATTTTTTCCTCCTACTACAAATTCTAATCTCTTTTTTATACACAAAATAGTGTGACTGACAACCTGATGTGATAAGCTACTACTATATTGACAACTTATTTATGTAATTATTTGATGTCTCTACAACCTATACCTTAAGACACAACGAAATAAATATCATAAGAACCCAAGTATCTATAAACAATTCGGCTATACGTGGATGGGGTTTTGCATAAACGCCGACTGGCTATAGGATCTAACATTACAGGGGTTCATTTTGAAAACGATCCCCTAGGTGGATGTCCTCCCTCCTTTGGGTCCTCTCTTATTGTTGTCGGGTCCTATACGGTGAAATACGTATATACGTTATGAGGTGAACGTGAGACATGGAGATGAGCTTAGATGTAATGGTCTGGACGGACTGCTCCTAAACTACCAGAACTTAAATTCTTTGGAGCGCGAACTAACGATTCACTAGGGCGAGGCGAAGAACGTAGCTTAAATGCCCATCCCGTTTTCTCCCAAATCAGATATCACAAACCCTAAATTTAATTTCAACTCTCAACTCTTCCTCAATTCTTCTCTTCTCATAAACAGTTTTAGCCTATTTTGAGAGCTGTAAAAGTGTAAAAACTGTGATCCAAATTCTATGTAAGAATGGCAGATTCATGAATCAAATTAATGTCCATTTTCTTACTTTGTTACTTTCAGATTTACTGAATTCTTTACTGCTGTGTTAATTACTTTCTTGACCAATGAGTGTCAAAGAAGGCCAAAAAATTAGAAAAACAAGTACTTCAGATTCACTACAATATTTAAAACACACATGCAAGGGAGCTTAATTAAAAGGTAGACTTCATTACATTGATCATCACAATTAGACTACATTACAAGCATCATACAAACTTTAAAACCATAGAAACTAGACAATTACAAGATATTACTTGACCATAAACTACTTGTCCATAAACACAAAACATGGTAACAAATTTGCAATACAATAAACCATAGTACATGCATTAGACATTCCCACCTTGAACCCGGTTGATTAGTGCCCCCAAGAACCTGTACACATGGTCCATGAATTCATTGTGATGAACCACATACTTCTCTTGGAGCTGGACCATCAGATCGGTAGCATCTTGGCTGATTTCTGGGTGCTCATGGTCAACAATTCCAAGCCAAGCACAGAAATCAGTTGTCTGCCACAATGGTCCATTAGCATGGCGGTTTTTGTAGTCAGCATGCAAGTACATGATGCGGAGCTTGGTGAGTGGGGTTGGGTGGGTTATGTGCATGCCTGTGGAAGTGTAGTACCTGAAAAACAAAAGGAAATTCTTAATATCATGCCACAGGAAAAAACAAATTGTACTATAAAATTGAAAGAGGAGGCTTTACTTGATCCCAATTTGCAGGTATACCCTTTGGCAATCTGCAATCTACCAAGCAAGCCTTCTAGAGTAGTTCTCACCTTCCTCCAAGCCACGCATTTGTGGAATTCTCCTTGAACCACTGCTACTCACTCCAGATTGTTCAGACATATCCATTTTTTCATTTTTTCTTTTACTGTCTTTTTTAACTTTGATTGCTTGTGTGGTGTGAGATAATGAAAGGGTTGGGGGGTGAGGGATTTATAGTAGGATAAAATGCATTGGAGAGAGTAACTTGTGATGCATTCATTGGGTAGAAATAATAATGTTAATTTATTTGAGTTACTTGTAAGATGAAAAGTCTCAAGAACACTCCAAAGCTAATGAATGGCCGGTTTGTGACATTGTGCAGTGTGAAAAAAATTTTGGAGTGTGAAATTGGTTATAGAAAAAAATTGGTTATAGAAAAACCTTTTGTAGTAACATATCCTGGCTCATGACCTGAACAAAATGAATGTAGTATACAACATTTCACTGGCAAAGACTTCTTAGAAATTATAAATAACATACATGATTCTACATACATATTTTACAAAAGAAAACAAAATCATTTCATTATATACAGATCTGATAGGAAAAGGCATTCTTTGTTTGTCAACATACATATTTTACATAGTTTTCATATAAATGAATTTAATATAAAGGAACAAATAAAGACATCAACAAACACTCTTAGCAAAGAAAATTTATATAATGAGAAAAGCAAAATTCATTTACCAGACTGTGTCTGCTTGGTCCTCGGACAATCTGGGCTTAGAGATATCTTCATCATCCATAGCAGTGGGTTGAAGGTAAGTTGCAATGAAATGTTGAAATACGGCTTTAGGTTTGGGAGTTTTTTCTTTCTTTTCTGTTGTTGTTTTTTGTATGAAGTGACTGGAAGCAGATGAGAGGGAGGGAAATCTTGAGTTCTGCTCCTAGTACAACCTATGAGCTGTGTTTTGTAACCTTTTTTCCCATTGGCCATGCCCATTGGGAATTTTCTTATACATAGCTTGCCAAAAGTTTTATCTTTGTTACAAAACCAATGAGGAAATTCGTTTGAATTTTTCGACAAAACAGATTGCAATTGTTTTGATTTTGCAAACATATTTCGTTACTTTTCACAAGTTGTTGTTCATTTTTATATTTAGTCTTACAAAAAGCCTCAGAGAAGTAGGCTTTCATCTTTGACAACAGACAATAAACTAAGTATCTTTTGTTTTGGTTAGACTATCTTTTATATTTATGACGAACTTAAATAAGTAATAAACTATATTATGTGAACTGCTATTACGGGAAATAAAACGAGCAAGATGTAGTTAGTATGGTTGCATAATATAGAGAAATTTTGTTGGATTTGAAAAGCAGCAACATGAGTGGCATATATGTAGAACAGAATCCATTAGCTATCAGAATACTAAGAGAATATTAAGAGTAACATCAGAATATTCAGATGCATAAGTCGCAACTTAAGAGTACATCAAAACGAATAAGTTCAGGCGTGATAAAAAGATGCGTTTAGTCATGATAGAAATACTTGAAACTAAAACATTTGGTGCACATAATCTTCAGGCGGAGACATCCTTGCTGATAGTTACATTCCATACATCTTTATCATTGAGTTTGCGATCAAAGAATATGATGTCCCCATTACTGATTTTGTTATGGCAAACAAACTCCTTCCATCCGTCAGCAATGAAAGCACTGTCAGGATCACACACACAGCTAATTGGGAAATCATCGACAAAGTGCATGCGCAAAACCTTGGTTTGTACTCCTTCAATGAGTTCAGAACGTACAAAATCACGAGGTATCATCTAGCACAATATAAGAAAATGGATTTAGGTTTATCACAAGTAATTGCTCAACTCTGCTATAGAAGACAATTTATTACTAGTTTGTATGTGGGCTCCAGTTCAGCAACAGAGATTGGGATAACTGTGTGTGGAATGTATGGTCCATAGACTCGGAAGGTTTCTGCTTCATACATTGGAACGAAGGTATGTCCATGTTCATCGACATTAGGGGTGTTGACAACTGGAAATAAATATTGAAGTTAATGTTGAGATATATTTAAAGTGTAGGTGAATATAAGGTACAAGAAACTACCATCTATGTGAATGTCTATCTCTTGGTTACATGCTGCAGCTGCTTCAATTACTGCCATTTGTTCAGCGGTAATATGCAACTCTAGTCCATCCATGGCCTCAATTGTAGCGGCCGGAGTTCTCTCAGTTGGGCGACGAGGGTCTGTAAGAAAGCAAAAAATGAGTTCATAGTGTTCCATGAAATTAATATTTTATGATTGTGTTAGGAAAAGTTATTTAATTACCTGAGCTATTCATCTGAACGCTTATATAAGGATTTGTGTTTGAATCACCTTCACGACAAGTCAGAAAAAAAACTAAAGTTCACTAGCAACAGCTGTTAATATATGTGGAAGCTGAATATAACATCTAAATTCGATACAAATTTAGTTGATTGTTGAAGGCTTCCGCAAACACTTCAACATTGCTGACATAGGCTTCAGTGATCACCTCAGCAACATCTACTGGCAAATGCGTTTCAGCATTTGTCTGGGAATTGACTGAGAGGTCTTGGACAGCAGGGACTGACTTGCGAGCCAGTGTTTTCTTCCTTTTGTTGCTGGTCCGTTTCCTCTTAGGTACGGGGTTTGCTGATGACGCTGCAGTCTGAGTGTCATCATCAGCTTTCCGCTTTTTCTTGTTAGATTTCTCCAGTTTCCCATAGTCATCTATAGTTGCATTTTCAGCAACGGCTCTTATACACGTACCTTGTTGATTTTCTACAGCAGTTCATTCGTGTTACCACCACCAACAGCAGTTTCATCTCTAAGTTGCTGAGTGGTTTCAGCAACGTCAGAGCACTCTCTCTCTTTGTTTGCTAACAAAAAGCCATGGATTGCTAACATCTGCAGCTGTTGTATACCTTTCTTGCTTGCTTGTGCTGACAACATTTGCAGTTGTTGTCTTCTTAGTTTTCTTTCCAACAATCTTAGGTACATTCTGCTTGTAGAAAGATCTCTCTCTTTGTTTGCTAACAAAAAGCCATGGATTGCTAACATCTGCAGCTGTTGTATACCTTTCTTGCTGGCTTGTGCTGACAACATTTGCAGTTGTTGTCTTCTTAGTTTTCTTTCCAGCAATCTTAGGTACATTCTGCTTGTAGAAAGATCTTCCCACATTGCACACAGATTTCTTGATTGGCAATGGGTTTCTTAGCTGAATCCTGAAATGTTCAAGGATATAGCATATCTTGATTCCTTACATAACTGGAAAGTAAGGTGAGACCTTGTTGTCTTCTACCTTTATCTTAAACTTAGTAACACAATCAACAAGCCTGTTGAAAATGTACTTAGCCCAGTTAAGTTCCGTTTTATTTTCATGGATATGCATCAGCAATGGTCATCTTCTCAGACCTACTTGGTCAATTCCTCCAACTTGGGAGTCAAGAACTTTTATTAGTAGCAGAGCTACTAGACCAAGTGAATGGCAGAGATGCTTTCTCTTAACGTGCTTTGTCCAAGTCACGGGAGCAATCTCGCCTTTCTTCATTTTCTCATTTCTAACGTCACTGTAGAAAGCTTCAATTTCTTCGTCAGTGGCAGTGACGTCATCTTCAGTTCCAGTGGTTGGAATCTGAAAAATCTCCGCTAAATCAGTCCATTTCGGACGATTTGCGTGTTCTGAACATAAGTAAGGATCACTTTTTCAGTGACTCCTTTACTATCTGTAAGGGACTGGATTTCTGCATTGTTGTAGAATTCCATTGTATCAATCATGCTCACTTGCTTAGTGCAAGCAGAGATAAAGTTCATGAGGCCTTGCTGCTTGATAAGCTCAAGCGCCTCTTCATTTTCGTCATCTAGTTCTTGTTCATAAAAGTACCTAATGTACTTTTCTTTTGCAAAACCTTCCCATTGCATCAACATCTCACACTTTGCAGTGTCAAGATATGAAGGAGGCATAGGTTTTTCAGAAATGCGGTCGTTTTTCAACACAACTTTCGTTGTCTTTGTGGCCGGAGTAGTCACCGGAGCAGTGCGTGTTTCAGCACTGTCAACTTTTGACGACTTTGAGGACTTAGATGACTGTCTCTTGGGAGCCATTTCTTTTATAGAACAAGAGAATGTGTACGAAAAGAGATAGTTTGCTTTTTGACCGGAGGTACAATAGATTCAGGCTAAAATTTGCAGAGAAAGGAAATGTAAGTTAAAGAATTTTGTCTTTTCTCTAACTCCTTATTTATATAGTGTCTCTGGAGTGTGAGAAACTCAATCGATTTGAGCTCTCAGCAAGGGTAAAACAGAGAAACACTGGAGTTAGTGGTGCCTTTGCATTAAATGCGTAGTGGCCCACTATCTTAAAACCGTCAGAGCACTCTCTCTCTTTGTTTTATTAATCGTTAGATTAGTAACTCCTTTTAATCAATGGCCATAATTGAATTTCATGTCATGATTATTACGAGTTTATCTGTGCCCGATTAAATTAAACAAAAAGCCATGGATTGCTAACAAAAAGCCATATTAAATTAAAAAGACATACTAAATTCGATACAAATTTAGATTTCCCCCTTTTTGATGTTAGCAATCCATGGCTAAATTAATTGTTACCCTTTTAGAGGTTTCTGATGTTGAATAAATCAGTTGATTAATGCAAGCATACTTGAATAATTAAACAGTAAGCATAAGTAAATTGAATAATCAAAAACCAATAAGAGTCAAAAGTTTCATTGCTGATAGTTATCTTTCATAAGTTTACATGAAATACCATAGATAACTTAAACAGAATCAGCAAACAAAAACTTTAACAAAAACTATTACAGGGACTTAAGCTCTTTTAGAGGATTTTCTCAAAATCTATCTTACACTCTTCTCAGCAAGTGCAGTAAATTCAACACAGTCTTTTCGTAGTTTTCCAGAAGCCTACGGACTTGTAGTTGAATAATTCTTGCATTTTTGCAGGCAGTGTGATGATGCTTTTCAGCATTCATTTACATGTAGCGAGTTACCGACAAATGCATGCCCCAATTGCTGGCATGGAGAAGTTGTGTATCTGAAATGCTTTTCGGATGAATCTTTCTTAGCCAGAGAAGATCTTCTTCTTGATCCTTAGCAGTGAGATAGAAGTACTCATAAGGAATCAACCCAAGTCTCTTCTTTGTTTTCTTTGTTACTGGGTCAGAGTAGTAAGCGATGCCAGGTGGTTTGATCAGATTTGGTTCTTGTTTATATGTCTTACCAATGGCAATTCTTCTTACTTGAACCTCAAGATTCAACCATTTCCCAGCAATATTTCTTGGGAGGGATTCTTCCCTTTGCTTCCTTTGGACCTTGAGTTCAATCCATTTGAACATTTGATTCAATATGGCTGTAGGAAAGAACACATTCACCAGCAAGTCTTCCAGCTTTAAAATCCAGCAACCATGAATGTTTCTGATTACATTCTGAGTGGTTTACTCATTGCTGGTCTTTGTATATTCAATGCCGGAACCATTAGCAATGCTGGCCAGCCTTTTCTCTTCCTGTCTTTGCCTTCTTCTTCTTGTCTTAGCATTGTCTTGATCTCTTGCTGAAGAGTCAGACGAAAAATGCTTTGAGTGGCCAGACGGAATCAAGGCTGTTAAGGGTCTAGCTCTTATGGCTTGAGCTATTGTTTGATTGTCATCATCTTCATCATCTTCTTCATTCAGATTGTGATGACTTTCAGTATGGCAAAAATCTTGAGTTTCAGCAGTGGTTTTTCTCTTTTTGGTACTTGATGAATTCAACTCAGATTCTGCTTGCGTTTTTGAACTTTGCTCTTTTTCAGCAAGCGGTTCTATGGGCAATGGCACATCAACAGCAGGAGGGGTTTGGTTTCTTTTTCTGGTACTCTTCTTTTCCCCCTTAGACATGGATTGCAATATCGGTGTGATGTGCAGAGAATAAAACTCATTGCAATTTTCAGCAAGAGCGCTTAAACTGTTATACTTCATGATGATTTTTTGTTGGTCAGAAGTCATTTTTGACAACTCTTGGTGAATGCTCATCATGTTCTCTTCATGTCTTTTCTCTGTTGCGGCCTTCTCATCCATAAAAGTGTGTGCCTTTACGAGAGCGGTCTTTGCTAGCTTTAGAGCTTGACTTACATCTTCTTCATAGCTTTTGTGATAAAGACTGATGTCTTTCTGAGCTATGGTCAAAGTAGTAGTGCGTCTCAGTACCGTAGCCAAAATCTTTCAAAAGTCAAGTGGGCTCTCAGCAAGCAATGCATCATCTTCAGCTTTGCAGGCATTATGGACTTCCTTTAGTGCTAGAATTCTGGGAGTGAACTCCTCAACTCTTGGGAACGGCACTAAATGTGGTGTTAAGGAATGAACCTTAATTTCTGAAGCAAACTGATCATCACGCATCAACAATTCTGCTCTTAGACCATCGTCTAAATCATTGATGTAATCAGGAGGAGGAATCTGAACAACTTTTGGGTCTCGCTTGGATTGTTCATCCTCATTTTCTGACAAGTCGTCATCATCCTCAGATTCATCAAGTTGAGCAACTTTTGAACCTTTATCAGTAGCTTCACTTCCTTTTTGTTGAGTGGTTGCTGATGGCAACGCTTCAGACTCAACAACTGGAGTTTCACCAGTAGTTAGTTTTAATTGAGTAGTTGCTGAAGGCAACGTTTGAGACTCAATAACTGGAGTTTCGCCAGTAGTTAGTTGTTTCAATTGAGTTTGGGGCTCAATTACTGGAGTTTCAAATTCTACTGAGAATAGACCACAAGGCAGTGGAAATGAAATTCCTGCCCAAGTCCCCGATATCTACATTGTAGATAATCTAGATGATCCAACTTTGAGACCAGCAAGTGACATTGCTACTGATCTGCAAAGAGCGGCACTTGCTGATGCTGCTAAAAAGATGGTTGCTGAATAAGCAACTCATCAAGTTGCTGAAACACCACTTGCTGAAGAACCAGTTGCTGAGACAGCAATGGTTCCGGTTCAAGAAGTTGCTGAAACACAAGAAGCATTATTCAACGACGCATCTCGTGATGCTGAGAATACTGGCCCAAGTTCACCCAAGACATCAATCGACAAAGTCCAGCTTGTACTGGAAGAAATAAGCAAACAAATGGAGTTGGAGATTGAAGAATCATCCAACAAATCGATTGATATCTTCATGACAAGTAGTGAGCTCAAAGGTCAAGATGCTTCTGCTCAACTTGTCATTTCAGAGACAAGGGAGATTGCTGAAACCGCACAGCTTTCTCAACTAGAGCAAAACCAGAAGTTTGCTGAAGAAACAGTCCAAGAAGCTGAAGAAACTGTTAATGCTGAAAGGACTGAGCCACAACCTGTCCTTCTTCAGCAGGTAGTTAATTCAACCATCAGTAAAACTTCAATTTCTGAAAATTGTTCTTTTGCAAATATTATATTATCTCTACAGACTTCTCAAGATGCAAGTCAGATGGTTGCTGAAGCCTCTGCACCAGAACCAACACTCCCTGCTCAGCAGGTAGTTAATAATTTTGGTATAAAAACTAAGTTTGACAGCTTAGTACTTGTGTCTAACTCTAATTTATTTCAGGATGAACAAATGGAGGATGCTACTCAAGCTCCTCATGGAATGGAAATTGTACTACATGAGCTTGTTGACTCTCAGCAGGTAAATCATGTTTCAGATATAAACTCTAAAACGATTCTCCAAACCATTCCTGATCTAAATAACATTCTTTTTCAGGCTCAAAAGGAGACCACTGAAGTGGTACTCATCACTGAAGATCATCAAGTAAGTTCTGAGGAACTGTACTTGAACTTCAAAAGGACAACTTTGTCAAGAGTTGCTAAGTCCGTCAGCAACTGGCAAAGGTACAGGCGAATGGATTTCTCTGATCTTCACCTTCATCTCTCAAACGAGAAAAAGAGATCTTCTCTGCTGAAGCTCGAAACATTTGTCCACTCCATCCTTCTGAAGAAATGACATATTCTCAGCAAATGAGCTCCAATCTGATTGCTCAAATCAGAGAGAATATGAAGGCAAAATTCAAGAATGCCTCTCCAGCTGAACAATCTGTGATGCTCAAAGGTCTATTTGTACCTGTGGTGGCTGATCCCCACAAAATCAATGAGGAAGAGGAAGTGACAAGTGTTGCTTTGTATAAGCACGTTGACCTAGTCATTCTGACAGACGATGATGAAGAAGAAGAAGATGAGAACATTCCCACTGATCCCAGTGATGATGAAGGGAAAGATTTCAAGGACAAGAAAGACGATGATGATGACAATCAAGGTCCAAGTCCTGATGCTGGAGGATTGAAGTTAACAGCTGCTGAAAATGCTCAACCTGAAAATCAGCAAGCTGAACAACAACAATCTCAACCTCCTCCTACTGCTGCTGAAAATCAAGCACCTGTGCAAGGTGCTGATACTGAAGAGGAATATGCCAGAAAAAGGGTTGCCTTGAAAAATGGCAAAAGTCCAGTTTCTGATGCCAAGGTTACTGAAGAAAACCTTGATGATGATGATGAACAAGATGAAGATTACCAACGCGCTCTCCAGAATAGTCTCTTGATCCATGCAAGGAATACGCAGGATCTAGAAATTGGTCAATCTTCAGGAGTAAGACCAACGGAAGTCCCCTCCCTTTCATTTGTGTTACCACCACCAACAACAGTTTCATCTCTTACTGAGAGTGCTTTTTGTTGAAGTGCCCGATTAAATTAAACAAAAAGCCATGGATTGTCTGCATGTCATCAAACATATCCTTTTAGTAAAAGTAATTTACCAAACCAAGTTTTAAAATATCAATGAGATGTAGTAGTGGCTGTGTAATAACAAAATAGTCACTATTTAGCAATATATAAACAAACAATTGATTAATGAGATGTACCAGTAGATGTGGCAGAGCCACCCTCGGTTACATTTTGAGATAGTTCCTGAACCGATAGGTACTCTTCTCCTTCATGTTTCAAATGATGAAAGATTTCATAGTTGGGGTTATCAGTTGGCTTGGGAATTTTGATCTTATCACCAGTGAAGCGGAACATGCTCAAGCGGAAGTGGGAGTCTCTGTCATAAGCTCCATATATGATGTCTCCAGTTGTCAAACCATAGGCCTTGTTGAAGCTGTTCCAACCAGCAGTGAAATGTGTGGTTCCATACATATTGATCATGCCTACAGTCCATATGCTATTATCGATTGCTTGAATCGTAACATGCCTTGGTGTGGGGTTCAGATAAGTGGTTGAGAACTTAGGTGGAAGTTGCTGAAATTGTAGAAACAATGTGATAGTGAGTCCCAGTTACAGAGATTAAATTAATAAGTCCAGATACATAGATAAGCTTTGAGAGAACTGCTACACAGCCACATGATTGTTTGAGTTTTTTCTTTTCAATAATAATGCTCGACAATTAGTCATACAGTTTACTGTATGGTACATTTAGTGGAGAAAATGAAAAACATAAATACTACAATTTAAAAAATTAGTTAAAGTCCCTAAAATTTATAAAGTGCAACATAAACCCTATAATTGATACATTTGTGGAAAAACTCATATATTAACAAACTAATGTAATCACAGTAAACAGAGTAACATTGTCAAAACATATATTTAGGAAGGCATAACTACCAAAAGACCAATAACAATTTCGACTTTCCGGATAATAGCACATCAAAATGCATAAATACCTAGCCTTAGCATATATTCAAACCTACTGCAATCCAAGTTAGGAATTTGAAATCTTATCAACAAAATGGACTTAAACATATATACTACTTTGACAATAACAAAGTGTATGCATACGAAATCAGGATTTTATAGTTTCAATTTAGATGACAGAACTGTAGTAAGGAAAAAGGCAGCTAATAAATTATTTTGCGGGATATAGTCATAAATTCAAAAATGAAGACGGGAACTGTAATGAGAGACTTACCAATGATTCACGGTTTGGACCTTTCACAATTGCCACGAAATCTAAGTAACTATCAAAGAAATTCATCAGCCCATCTATAGTTGGGTTGAAACCGGTAGTTACGTTGAAGCCGGCAGAATGCGCCATTGTTACAGTGTACTGTTTTTTGGAGAAATAATGGAAGGAAGGTGAAGTGATGAAGAAAGAAATGATGGAGAAATAAAGCTGGAAGCTAGCAGATATTACATGTGCACGCAAAACGAAAGAAATTTTTGCCCATTGGGAATTCATTCCATCAGATAGGAAATCCGAATAATTCCAGATGGGCCTATTCGAATGGGGCAACATACAAGCCCAATATGTTTTTCTACAAGACCAATTTCAAACCCAATTAAATAACACCTTACCCTAAACCCTAAACCCTAAACCCTAACCCTTCAACCCTAAACCCTAAACCCTTACCAAAATAACTTAACACATATTGACTAAAAATATATACTCATGTGAGTTCCCATTGGTTATTTCCATTAGTTTTGAATTAGTATAAATATATAGGTATTTCGTGCGCGGTCCAAATTCCTAAGGTGACTTCCCGTTGGTCAATTGAAAATAACTAATGTGAGTTGCAATGGGTCAATTGAATTAATAGTCAAAATTATGAGCTTTGCGTCTTATATATGAATAAAAAATTGTATATATACATTAATGGTCAAAATTATGAGCTTTGAATTAGTGCTTTTTTGTTTCAATATTCCCATTGGATTGGTTATTTATGAAACAAAAAATAAACTTGTATATGTGACCGGGTATGAATATATATAAGTGTTAGATGTCCGGTTTTAAATAAATAATGTGAGTTCCCATTCGTCAATTGAATTAATTGTCAAAATTATGAGCTTTACGTCTTATAGATGAAATGAAAATTCTATTTTGAATTAGTGTTTTTTTGTTTCAATATTGCCATGGGATATATACATGTCGGCATGCCCGATTTATATAAGTATTTGGTGCCCTGTACAAATTCCTAAGGTGAGTTCCAAATCGGCAATTGAAAATAATGGTAAAAATGTAGATATATACTTCGTATGACATGTGTATTGGTTAGTTATGAAATAAAAAATCAACTTGTATATGTGGGTATGAATAGATATAAGTGTTAGATGCCCGGTTTTAAATAACTAATGTGAGTTCCCATTGGTAAATTGAATTAATTGTCAAAACTATGAGCTTTAAGTCTTATAGATGAAATGAAAATTCTATTTTGAATTAGTATTTTTTTGTTTCAATATTCCCATTGGATATATACATGTCGGCATGGCCGATTTAAATATATAAGTATTTGGTGCGCGGTACAAATTCCTAAGGTGACTTTCCATTGGTCAATTTAAAAATAATGGTCAAACTGTAGATATATACTTCGTAGGACATGTGTATTGGTTATTTATGAAATAAAAAATCAACTTGTATATGTGGGTATGAATAGATATAAGTGTTAGATGCCCAAGTTTTAAATAAATAATGTGAGTTCCCATTGCTCAATTGAATTAATTGTCAAAATTATGAGCTTTACGTCTTATAGATGAAATGAAAATTCTATTTTGAATTAGTGTTTATTTGTTTCAATATTTCCATGGGATATATACACGTCGGCATGCCCGATTTAAATATATAACTATTTGGTGCCCTGTACAAATTCCTACGGTGAGTTCCAAATGGGCAATTGAAAATAATGGTAAAACTGTAGATATATACTTCGTACGACATGTGTATTGGTTAGTTATGAAATAAAAAATCAACTTGTATATGTGGGTATGAATAGATATAAGTGTTAGATGCCCGGTTTTAAATAACTAATGTGAGTTCCCATTGGTAAATTGAATTAATTGTCAAAATTATGAGCTTTACGTCTTATAGATGAAATGAAAATTCTATTTTGAATTAGTGTTTTTTTGTTTCAATATTCCCATTGGATATATACATGTCGGCATGGCCGATTTAAATATATAAGTATTTGGTGCGCGGTACAAATTCCTAAGGTGACTTCCCATTGGTCAATTTAAAAATAATGGTCAAACTGTAGATATATACTTCGTAGGACATGTGTATTGGTTATTTATGAAATAAAAAATCAACTTGTATATGTGGGTATGAATAGATATAAGTGTTAGATGCCCGGTTTTAAATAAGTAATGTGAGTTCCCATTGGTCAATTGAATTAATTGTCAAAATTATGAGCTTTACGTCTTATAGATGAAATGAAAATTCTATTTTGAATTAGTGTTTTTTTGTTTCAATATTCCCATTGGATATATACATGTCGGAATGGCCGATTTAAATATAAAAGTATTTGGTGCCCGGTACAAAATCCTAAGGTGAGTTTCCATTGGTCAATTGAAAATAATGGTAAAACTGTAGATATATACTTCGTATGACATGTGTATTGGTTATTTATGAAATAAAAAATCAACTTGTATATGTGGGTATAAATACATATACTCCTTCCGTCCCAGAGCAGTTGCACCATTTGCTTTTGGGCACCAAAAATAAGGATGAGAGTTAAATATTGAGTTATATTGATAGTGGAGGTTACTTTTACTTTATTGGTGATTTATGGAAACTCAAATGTGTTGGTGGAATATAAAATTATTATATACATGTCCCAAAATGACAAAGAAATGAAATGGTGCAGCTCTAACGGGACGCCCAAAATGGCAAAATTGTGCAACTGTTCTGGGACGGAGGGAGTAAGTGTTAGATGCCCGGTTTTAAATAACTAATGTGAGTTCCCATTGGTCAATTGAATTAATTGTGAAAATTATGAGCTTTACGTCTTATAGATGAAATGAAAATTCTATTTTGCATTAGTGTCTTTTTGTTTCAATATTCCCATTGGATATATACATGTCGGCATGCCCGATTTAAATATATAAGTATTTGGTACCCGGTACAAATTCCTAAGGTGAGTTCCCATTGGTCAATTGAAAATAATGGTAAAACTCTAGATATACTTCGTATGACATGTGTATTTCTTATAGAAGATTAAGAAATTCAATTTCCAATTTGTGATTTTGGGTTAAATATTCCAATTCGCGTTATACATGTGGGCATGTCCGATTTAAATATATCAGTGTTTGTTGCCCCGCATAAATTACTAATGTGAGTGCCCATTGGTAATTTGAGAATAATTGTTAATATTTAGATATTTATGAGGTAGGATATGTGTATTTGGTAGATATGGACTGAAAATAGTATTGTTTTGTGAAAAAAAAAATTAAAACAAAATAAAAACATGATAACTACATTGCAATCTGGAGGTTTCAAATTGGACCTCTAAATAATGCAATTAATGGTTTAGTACCACACTTCTTCCCAAATTGAATATTGCAAACCACATTTTACGATCCCCAAATTGAACCCTAGACACTGTGGAAGAAGAGAATATGGAGTCAGGACAGTCGAACCCAGCCAAATTCAGCGTAGTTCTGAAGTATCCATGTAAGAAATCTCTGGTAAGAATATTTTCGCCTCGTCTTTGCGTTATTACGATTTGCCATTTCTTTTAAATTGTCGAATATTGCTTTATTACTCTTTGAAAGATCTTGCCTTCCCTATTTCATCATCTATGGAGTCTCGTTGTGGTGGAATACTTGCATTTTATTCAGGTTATCCCTATGTTGTTTGCAAAAGAATACCTAAACCCAATCCCCCGTAATGTCATACTAAGAACAATCGATGAGAAGATGTGGCCAATGGTGTTAGTAAAAAGCGGTGATAATCTATATTTCAGCTATGGTTGGTGTGAGTTCAGGGATGCATATTCTCTGAAACTGGATTATATTCTACATTTCGAGTATAATTTTGATTCAGTGTTCTCTGTTACAATTTTCAACAATGCCTCTGTTCAAGTTCATTCAATAGAATCGGTGAGAGATCGAGCTGTGAAAGTTTGTGGAGTGAGTATTTTACATAAATCAGGGACGTATGATACATCAAGTCTTCGCAGTGTTGTTTTTGTCGAGATGATACCGATTCAGTCATGCTTAAGATGTGGGAAGATGGTAAAAGGTATTGTTGGATACATTATACACGTAGAAGGTTTTATTTGAGTTTTTTGGCATTAATTTGTTTAATATGGCAGGTGTTCCATCCCGTAAGAGGAAGAGAACTATCATACCCAGCTCGTGCTCAGAACCATGTGATGCAACCTACAATCCATATTTCTGTAGATACCTCCAGTCTTCAAGTGTTACTGGTGCTTTCAAAATGGTAAGTGTGAGGATTATGTTTATAAGACAAGAATGATTTATTGTTATATGTTGAACTAGTAATAACAACTATTTTTCCTTTTCGTAGATCATAAATCCAGAGTTTGCAGCTGCTGAACTTCAATGTGGATACTCTATAAGGTCTTTACGAGTGTTTGGCAGAGGAAAGTGGCCAGTGATGTTATATTATTCTGATGGAAAAGGAAAAATAACATATGGATGGGAAAGGTTTGTTCTAGACAATAAACTATATGCAGGCCAGTGGGTTTCATTTAAGAAAAGTGTGAAAGATGGAAACGTATGGAATGTGTTCTTCAAGGAACTAAACAGATCTGGGGAATAATTATAAGTATTTCCTTAGTTTGTTGTTATTCCATTGAATAATACAGAGTGTTCTTTTAAACTCTGTCCATGTTTAAAACTGTGTTAATCATTGTAATCCTTTTAACGGATCAGCCTGCATGTTTTCTTTAATTTGAAATCGAGATTATGCACGACTAAACTGTTTTATTGATGTATATGTAGTTCTGTATGTTCTTACTTTTTTTTTCCTCAAGTTTAGAGTCCAGGTTCTGGACAAAATTTTGATTTTGCTGATAGATCTTAATCAATTTTATAAGTGATTAAGATGAAATGTTGATTTATAATAAATAAAACCGATGTACCCTGGCATAATTAGCAAAACCATATAAAAAAAACCAATGTACCCTGGCTTGATAGTAGTGAAGAACAAACAGAATACTAAAATAAGTACTAATCTACATATCAAAATATATCAAAGGCTAAATGTTCTGCACTATAGTTGCAACACAAAATGTTACCCCAATGGACTGGCCTACGAACCACCATAACAAAATCACTTGATGAGGGAGCAAACTAATCGAGAGCATCTGCACAGGTTGTCCAATAATGAGACCCATACTTTCCACACCTACCACATAAGAATCTGTTAACTTTGATTTTTTTTCACCCTTTGATTTGAAACGTTTCTGCTTTGGACGTCCAGGAACTGATCGGTGAACTGGTGGAAGAATCTTCGCGGGATGATTCAAATCAATGAACACAAATTTATCAGTTCTTGGGATCGGATTAATGTCACACATGTAAGTGGCCTTGTACGTGTCTACAAAAAAATATGGCTCAACCACAGATCTGATATCCCACCTTGACTCATTTATAACAGCAATGGCATGAACACATGGGAAATCTCGCAGCTGCCATCGATGACATGAGCTCCGACGATTATGCACATCAACCTGTGTTTATTTTAAGCGTTAGAATTCTGGCAAAAAGTGAAATTTCATCAACATTAAAACGATTATAAATGATCATTACCACTGGACTTGTAGTGGATAATACTTGAACTATACCATGTCTTGGACCCGGTACTATGCTCCAATTCTGTCCAATTTGAGACTCTTTGTTCCAGTGTTCGTCAAGCCTTGGAGTGAGTGCACCTGTCGCTTTAGCTATAGCTGATCGCCTCTCATTGAACCATCGCATGACTTGCATTAGAATGCAGTCGAGCATAAAAGTAACTGGTAGTGACCTTGCATCAAGAATCCAATTGTTGAAGGATTCGGCTGCATTACTAGTCAGTTCACCATACCGGTGAACCTGAGGAGAGAAAGCAACTGCCCACTTTTCCGGTGGTAAATCTTGTAGGAAATGAACTGCTTGTGGTCCACCTTTTTACTTGAAGATCGCAATTGCACAGTTGAAGTGAGCCATAGTAGGTGCAAATGCAGCATCCTTCAGTAGTTTGCACATGTGGTTCTTGAAAACGTCTGAGTACTTCTTCCCATGGTACATGGCCCTCAGATTTTTCATGAGGTGAAACAGATAGAAATAGTGCAATGGCTTGTTCGGCATCGCACTAAATGCATTGAGCAGACCCCCCGCACGTTCAGAGACATACATGATCTCTTTGTCATGCTTCACATGTTTCATTATTTGATCAATAAACCATGTCCAATTATCTGTATTTTCTGAATCAACAACTGCTATAGCAACAGGGAAGAGACCTACATTGCATAATACAAGGAAAGACTACATATGAGTGCAAGTATTAACAAATTTTAACTTCAACGTAAAAAGAATCATGGTTGCAGAAAGTAATATTTTCGACAAGAACTTACCGTTGTTACCATCTTTGGCAGTGGCAGAAAGTAATGTCCCTTTGTAAGGCGTCTTCATAAAGGTTCCATCAACAAAAAGCATAGGCCTACAACGCTTAAATCCTTTAAGGCTTGCATCAAAAGCCATGAAATATCGGTTGAAACGATTTTCAGTTGGCTCCGTCTCCAGCACCACAACACTGCCTGGATTTGTTCGTTTTACAGCATCTGAATACCACCGTAATTCATCAAACGAATCATCATACGTGCCAAAAAGATTGGCCCTGGCCACTTCAACTGCTCTCCACACCTAGGAGGGTAAAACAAGAATTATTCAACTAACTAAAGATTCATTCTATATTAAATTTTTATTCACATAAGAGAGTTCAAAGGCTTACCTTCTCATAAGAAATATTGAATCCCCAATACTTAAGGATATCACGTTTTAGATCTGTGGGAGTGAGAATTGGGGTTGCACGAATGGCATCTGTAATGAAACCACCCACTAGACGTTGGCCCATTCTTTTGGTGTCACATGTCATCATGGATAGTTTACAAGTATGCTTCAGGTTTGCTGCCTTAATCACTAAATGTTTTGTAATGAGGCTTTTAGTACCCTTCACAAACCATTAACACCCTTCTTCCTCTCTTTGTTCACACTCAGCGCGGATGTACCTTGCATCGTTCTTTGTATACACATAACGGAATTCTAATTTTGCACTGTATTCCTGAACTCTGATAGTGTATATGTCCTAGAGACAGTCCTTACTAAGGGCATAGTGCCCTTATAGAGGGCATATATGTACTATTACACAGGTCAACGTAATATAATATATGTTTGTTGCTTTTATTATTGAGTATCGCTTTCATACTTATATTACACCAGGCATGCAGCATGTCATATCTCTATTACTGTCTGTATTGATATTAAACATGTCCCCTCGGATAGATGACCGATCACACAGATAGTGGGAGCTATGTGAGTTATCATCTATCCCAAACTCTCCCTAGTCGAGGTTCATCTCGGATGTAGGGGTCTGAATGAACCAGACGAGACTAGTATGCGTGGAGGTTATACTTGTTGGAGCAAGTGTGAGCCGATCCCACGGCCACGGAACGGATTGTTGGACAATCGAGAAACGTTCCCATAACTGCGCATAGTTGTTCGAAGAAGGATTATCGAACAATGGAACTACCCACCGGACACTCCCATCGATGTATACTCTACACCGAAGTGTCTATGGGAACCGGTAAGTTGTCGAAGTGATGTCACTCGTCCTTTGTACTTACAGGACTTTATCATCACATTTGTTGCCCCATATCCTTGGTGGACCCGTCGATATCAGCTCTGAATAAGCAGTTGACCTAAGACACGATCCAGGATTATGGCTACATACAAATGGGGATGACAAGTGATTCTGTGAAGGATTCATCTCTCAAGTGTAGCACAGGAGAGTACTGCTCATAGTCTGCATAGTTGTGTTGGTAAAGTCACTGGCCAGTGCAAATGATATGTTATGATGGTCATAAGCATATCTTAACCAAGCAACTCCCTGAGACGCCCGTGGATGTATTATTGGGACAGAGACTTCATCGATCCTAGATACATTCGAGCAAGTCAGATGAAGGGACGTTACCATCGCCGCGTTGAGCGCAACAGGCTTCACAACGAAAGGGTTAGCTTTGAGAAATCTCTCAAACGTCCTCACGTATTAATATTGCAAATGGAACCGTCTAGGAATTCCATGTTGCATAGTCTAGGACTTGCTTAATACGATGAGGCCCTATGGGTCACACTATGTGGTGATTCAGCCTATCAGAATATCCTTGAAGATGGAATCGCAATTAATTTGGAATTAATTGTGATTGATGGATTATAATTGATTTGGAATTAATTATAATATTTGGTGGCTCAATTAAATATTTGGAATTATTAATTGAATTGGCTAATTAATTGTATTTTATGTAAATACAATTAAAGATTATATTTTGGAAATATAATAGAGGTTTGATTTGAAAGGATATGTTAATTTAGAATTGACATATGCACTTGGGCAAAATCTACTTGGAGTTTGAATTGCCTTAGAACTATAAGTGGGTCCCAAAATTGGGACCCACCTCCCGTAGGACTGGGCGCGCACGCGCGCATGGATAAGGTAGGGGAAGGAGTTCGACTCCTTCCTCTATTAGAAGTCCAAGAGATAAGTTAGATTTTCCTGATTGAGTTTTAATTTGATTGGGAATGAATCTAGACTTCATATTGGTTTCCTTGTGCGATAAGAATTAGATTCTTATTCTTTTACGAAGTCTAATTGTTTATGCTTTAGGCTTCTATTGACTACTATATATAGTAGACTATTAGAGAGCTTTGGATACAGTTTTACAGATAGACTTTCACAGTTATTCTACCCAGTTTTCTTAGAGAAGATAAAAAGCTCTCCCCTCCTCTTAGCCACCCGCGCGCGCCACCTCACCGGAGGAATCGCCGTCCCGTCTTCTTGGTCACACAAACAATATCCTAGCATTCTTCCGATAGGTTGTTCATCCGTGGATACCAAGGTTGAGGTTCAAGGAGCTGGAAACTAACTCTTATTGTCTTGCAGATAATCAGAGTATTGTAGATATCTTCGACTTCGGCGAAGGAGAAGATACACCGGATTATTGACTTGGAAGCTGCTTTGGAAGTAAGGTTAGTCTTCTAATTGACGTGTTTATATATATACGACATATGCATAATCAATTAACCTGTATGTTAAGAAAATTTTGAAATTCCGCTGCGTACCCTAGGGGTAACTCTGACCATATTTTCTTACAAACTCAACCATCCCACCATAAAATTCCTGGCCAACATGTGTGATGTATTCACACCATTTTGCAGAAAGAAGAACGACTTCTTCCTCTTCAGGAGCAATATCCCAATATGGAATATGAGTCTGACAACCAGGATACCACTCACCTGTGGCTTTTTTTTCTCTAGCTCGTTCCCGCGATGACAATTGAGTAGGTTCATTTTCCTCTTCAAATTCATTCAATACATATGCCTTAGGATAGGATGGTTCCTCAAAAACAAATGAAGGAACGGTCGTGCCTTTCCTTTTCCTGGAAACAGGTTTCTTAGGCTGAGGAGCAACTTTCTTGCGCTGAGGGTAGTAATCAAGAATAGTTGATTTCTCTGTAAGTCTTTCTGGGGTTACTTGGAGGGTGGGGTTTGCAGGTAGACCAACATATATCACTGACCTCTTCAACAAAGATCCCAGCAATATCATATTCTTGAAATCATTCTCACAGTTTAGCGAAGCCTTCTGGTCGATATTTAACTCATACGTGAAGGAATGTATTTCATTGTCAATCCATGGCATGTTTTCTGTTAAAAACAAAAAGGATTTTATTGACATTTTATCAAACACATAGAGTGCATATATGAGAAGAGATCGATAGTTTAACTTACTCTGCAATGCTTTCTTTGTTAAAAAATGTGCATACATATACAAACAATTTCAGCAAACATAACAATCAGTAGCATTTTATTAACATTTTGTCAAACACATAGAGTGCATATATCAGAACAGTTCGAGATTTTAACCTACTCTGTAATGCTTTCTTTGTTCAAAAATGTGCATACATATACAAACAATTTCAACAAACATAACAACAACCAAATGGAGTGTAACAAAGTTGATAGCTAAGAGGTGTGATTCATATCTAATTAACCAATATATTAACAAAATTGATTACATACATAAACCAACAGCATTTAATTGACATTTTATCAAACACATAGAGTGCATATATGAGAAAAGTTCGAACGTTTTACTTACTCTGTAATTTTTCGATGAACTTGCCGTATGTAGGAACATCATTGACCCGAATCTCCAATGTCAGCTCTCCAGAACGACACAACAGAGAAATATTTGATGCTTCCATGGCTGAAGTCGCAAGGTTGCTGCAATATTTGTGATTTTTTTTTTTTTCAAACGAAATAGGAGTTTTGAAAGTGTTTGAGATATAATCCAGATATGACATGCTTTTGTATATTTCATTTGGAGTTTAAATTTCAATCCAACAAATATATTCATCTGTGGAGCGAAGGGATTTGAAAAAAAAAGAGCCAACTATTTAATGTCAATACAAAATATAAAACCACCTACTGTATTTTTTAGTGGTTTTGGAACAAAGACCAAGTCAGACACTAGGGGGATATCTGTTGTAGGCTACTCTGTCCTATTTGGGGCTATATCCATACTATGAAACCGAAATTAGAGCTGGTCATACCGAAATAACCCAAATTGTTGTTCTTTCAATCTTACAAACAAATTTGGTGTTCGAAGACAAAAATTTGTTGGTCCCCTGTAGTGCAGAACCATTAAACCCTTTGTTTAATGATGTGTTGGCATGTATTGGGATTGGTGAGAGATTGTGTGGGGTTGTTTAAATAGTGGGAGGATTAGTTATTGTTGAGTTGAATTGGTATATAACAAATTAAAAAATCTGAATAATTAAATCTAGCACCCTAAAAAACTTTTTTTTTTTTTAAACACCGAAAAAAAAAAAAAAAAAAAAAAGAAAGAAAAAATGAGGAAGAGGCAAAAAGATGATAATTATGAGATTTGGGGAATTTTTTTTGGATGGAAATAATTATAAGTAAAAGTTCAAAATTAAAAGGATTTACTAAAACGAAGTAGCACAACAATATTATTACAAAGCATAAGTACTTGAATTTAATAACAATAACATTTTAATATCACTGAACTACGTCACTAAAAGCACAAATCAAAGTTTTGAATTACATATGAGGCGTTCATGCACCGGAGAATTATTTATAGCACGCATACAATCCGAAAGACGTATATCCATGTCGGATATAAAATACGTGAAACATACTACCAATCATCGGAGTTTTCGACCCCACCTGCAGCTTCAGCGTTCATCGCACGCTACATTAGGTCCGGAGGGAAAGCGTGCCAGTACGCCTCCCACATTGCATGATGTTCCGGATTTATGTAGGGAACCCATACATCTTCCCGAAATCGCTTTTGCCTGGCAATGCTTACCATACAACTACACTTAACACCTACTTGGTAGTGGAAAACATTCCAGAACTCCTCGTTTTGGTCCGGAGGGATGTAGTATTATTTCTGCATTTTACTGGTTAGCTTCAAAGTAGTCATGTCGAGGACAATCAGGATTGACAAGAATTTAAGTTAATTACCTGAAATTCAGCATATATGCTATGCTTCACTGATAGGGGAACCGTACTCCACTGATCACCACCACCCACTGGCCCTGGAGCCGGAAATTGTATTGCTTTCATTATCATCGACATCCTTCGTGTATACATCGGTGGGTTAAAGCTGAGAGAAAAAATTGTTTCATTTAAAAATGGATACCCACATAAACATATAAATGAATTAAATCAGAACTCATAAGAACGTACTCAAACCCCTCCGTAATGGACAATTTCGGCAGGTCCTTTTCTGGTTTGCCTTCCCCGTTCATGATGTATGTAGTTATTTAAAGTTATATTACAAAGTCATATATAAATTATAGTACTGTGAATGAATGAAAGTAAATTAGAATACAGATCCATCACACGCGCAACAAAATGTTTAATGACACAAAAGTTCGTAAGGTTAAGCAAAATTAAATGTTACACCTCAAACATGCATGATAACGAAATAAGACATCCACTAAGATGACAAACAAGACTGCATAATGAAAGAAAAGTAACAAATCCATACACTTATTACAACAGTTTGCTGCTTAATATTCAAAGTAACATTCTCATTGCAGCACGTCACCAGTTCCTACGTCGCCACATGAGGTTCGTCACGTCTTTTCTAAACACATCCATCTGGTTACTCATGCCTTGGTTCAAGTCTTCCTCTGGTAAATCATCACGAAATGCCTCCCCTCGATGCCTCTCCCTGTTAACATTCAATTGCTCATCCGTCCGGTCGAAAATGACGTCACACCATTGGTATGCGAAGCTTCGCCTCTTAATGAAATTGTGGATAACGCAAGCAGCAGTTACCAACCTCGCTTGGGTCCTGCGGGAATAACCGTAGTACATTTTGCTGTCCAAAATTGCCACTCGTGCCTTTAGTTTCCCAATTATCCGTTCAATGACATTGCGTAGTCGCGCATGTTTTTTGTTGAAGAACTCGTACTTCCCTTCGGGTATGTGACACTCCCAAACCGGTAGGTGGTACACTACCTTCCGGTGGGGTGCAAGGAAGTCAGGCTTATTTGCATATCCCGAGTCAACAAGGAAATACTATCCTGGCACAGGTGCATTAGCAGGGTTTGGGAAGTTCTCGTCCTTGCTTATAGCATAATCTAGAACTGCTTGGTCATGGCCCGAACCTTCCCATCCGGATAGGACATATGTCACAAGTCCGTCGAAGTCACATGCTAGAAGAACGTTCTGGCTTATATTACCATTTCGATCTCGATATCTATCCTTCAAACACGACCGGACACATGCGTTTACATGTGTGCCATCGATTGCACCCACACAGTCCTGCAACCAAATACCCATCTAGTTACCTAACACGAATTAAATACGGGAATCATTATTAGAATTATAGGTTTCTTCCTACACATTGTACATAAAAAATTACCTTGAAGAAGCCAGCAAAATCCTTGCCACCTGTTATCTTCGAATGGGTATTCTCCCAATCCGGAGGAGTTATGATTAACGGGGCAACATTACACAGAGCGTCCAAAACCTTCGTGAAATGGCGGTGGATGGTCTCTGTCGAGTGTTGAAATCGATTCTCCATATCTCTTGTTTTACAACCCCTAGCAGTGGCTCTCATGAAAATAGTCAGGGACTCCATTGTAGACACAATTCCAGTATAACCTTGTCTCAGACCTCCTTTCGAGACCAAAAGCTGATGCAACTCAACGAACATTTGTTTCTTCATCCTCATCTTCCAATAGAAAGTAGTGGAATGGCCATTCAGAAGCTCATAAACCCAGGCTCCGCTAGATGTCCTCGAATTGTGCCTCGATTCCTTATTCCTTGTGAAAGGCAACGGTGATCGGGGGATGGGTTTGGGCCTATTTCTCAAAAGGTCCCTCACAACAGTGTTAACTCGTGTATTAATGAAATCAACAACGTCCTTTGGGATGTCATCATCAGCTTCAAATAAACGGATAAGAACGGGATCTTCCCCGTTCTCATCAGGTTGTAGCTTAGGGAACTCTTCCCCAATCCCTGGATCAGTGGTATACCCCATCTCCATATAATATCGCACCAGCTCATCCTCGAATTGCAGTTCTTCTTCCCATAGCTCAATAATATCATCCTTGTCTTTTTGCAAGGGGATGTCTGAGGAAGCGTATTGCTCTAAGTCCAAATCGGCCTGGGCTTCATACTGATCCATTGGAACAGCATTTTTTTTACCACCCGCATTGTACTGTTCAGCGCCACCCCATCCTTGACCGTAGGAGTTGTCCTGATACGGGTTATGGTACCCTTGCGAGTTTAGACTGCTCGGCCCCGCCCCAGTTGACGAAGCTGGATTTAATCGTCGCGGTTCATTGAACTGTTGTAGCCGATATTGGCTATCATGAACCATTAACTCTTGGAAATCCTAGGTGAAATCTTGACTGTCGTATGATTGCTGACTAGCAGAGTAACTGTAGTTCCAGTAAGGATCCATGCTTTGGACAAATTGTCACTGTACTTTGTATGGTTGGAAAAATTGTTAGCACAATTATAGAGGTATGTTCTAATAAATAAGTTGATCAAATTTAATAAACCAAGACATAAAAATTTAAACAAATTGCGAAAGGCATCAGTTACGATAACAGGCAACAAGAAAAACACTAAAGGATGCATGAAGTTACAAATTCGAGATTCATTTGCGTTGTAGAGGCGTTCTCATTTTATACCAATGTATCTTAATCGCATCATTGTACCCCAACCACACCTTAGCGATTGTAAAGTTCTCTTTGTGACATAATATTGAATTCCCCGCAAAATAACGGGGCAAATCATCCTGCATCATAGGATAGAATCTCTTAATTTCTTCCCTAACCATGGCCTTTACATTCTTCCTCTCCTCGTAATCTTTTTGGGCACATATGCTTAACTTCTCAATGCCCTTGAAGTTAACCGATGAAGCGCTGTTTCCGCTATCTGATGTACCACTGTTTGACCCCTTGTACCGCTTCTTCATTTTAGCCTTGTATGCTTTCTTATCCCCTTCGGCATCTAACGAAGCAAGGTAAACATCTTCCTCATCAACATGTTCATCTTCCCACTCCCTACAGTTGTTCGCTATGAAGGGTTGGAAGTGGCCTTCGTTGTCACAGTTTCCAAACATCTTTGCGAACTCATGAGGACATGGAAAATCAATCATGTCCCTTGCATCATTTTCATCAGCACCTTGCTCATCCTGTTATAAAATTTCGGGGTTCATTAAAAGTTAGGTTTAGCTCTGTACACATTAATTATTTTGTTTTTTTACGTTGCATTGCGTACATGGTTGAATTTTCGTTATGCTAATTTGTAATAATGGTTATTTTCATAAAACAAACCTCGTCAGGCATAGTAGGGGGCGGATGAAGGTGGCCAGTAGTGGGGTCTTTATACCACCCTTGATCCCTGAATTTTTTTGTAACAAAAATTCGGTATGACTGCTTCAAACGACTCAATTTATTTCGCATTTGCCAAATCTCGACCTCTAAGTTCGTTTGCTTGTTGAAGTGTTGTTGAACTTTTTTCCAAGTTTCTTTCTTAATCTGACCTGAATCAATCAAGCCTCGTTCCCACGCAATGTACAGCGACATGATAAATGCATCTGTGTTTGATTCATTCCACACATCTTTGTTTAGTCGCTTCCCGCCACCGCGTTTAGATGTTTCCTCCACTTTTTGGGATGACCCCTCGCCCTTAGACTTTTTCTTCCCAAATGCTCGAAACATCTACAAAGTTTATTTCAAATTATAATTTAAATACCGTAACTACGCGATTGGTAATAAATTGTATTCTAATCCATTTATGTAATCGTACCCTTCATTTGCTTTGAGGTTCATAAGTATTTTTTAGTTTTGATTATTTTGTTAAAATGTCAGCTTTAAAGTTTTGTTACTTAGTATGAAATTCGATGTTAATTAAAATGAGTATATTGATTTCCCAAATTAGTGGTAAGCATGCATCATCACTTTAGATGGAAATGGTTATATTTTGTAAATCCATCTTAATGTTAATTACGTAAGTACTTTTCCATAACTAAATTTATTCCTACTAAATAACGAATAGGCTTACCATATACAAAGTGTAAGAACGAATTACAAATCCTAAAACAAAATAACAAAGTTCAAACAGTAAAACATAATATCGCAACAATACATAACACAATAATATCCGAATGAAATAATAAAAGAGCAAGCTTCATGTACAAATCCAGAGGCCAGAATGCAAATAATACAACAAAATGAAAATAAATAACTACTTCCAATTCCCACTACTCTTAAGGACTTCCCCAGTTAGATAATCATGAGAAAGCGCGCGTTTAAGTAATATGAGCCTTGTTTAATGCAAATGAACATGCGAACACGTATTAAATGTTTAAAAAGCATAATAGTAACTAAGATACTAGGTAGAACACCAAAACAGCCGTGTAAATGGTGTGCAGTGGTAAAAAAGGCAAGTAATCCAAATGTAAATATAAGAATTATAAAGCGTTGGCAACAAGGAAGCAAAACCTGCGATTTTACGGAAGGGAGTGAGAGGGTGAAAGATGAAGACCCGGTTGAAGAGGCTGCCGGAGAGGAATTTGAAGTAGAGAGGATTTGTTTGCGTTTATGAGTTGAGGCTTTTTGAAAGGTATGTTGCATATCTTGAAAGAGGTGAAGAAAGGGAGTAGAAGGTGTGTGAAATGAGAAGAGATGAGGGGTATAAATAGGGAAGATGTGTGTGCATTATTTGGACTAGTCAGACATGTATGAGTATAGGACAAAGTTGGTGGAGTGGAGAGAAAGCTAAAGTTGATGACACAATTTTAAACTTTTGTGCAATAGTACAGTGCCATGTGAGCAAATCTGATTTTCACCCAAAGGAAAATCAGATTTTCTATGGTGTAAAGGACAAAGAATTTAAAATTGTAGTTGAAAATAAATGCAAAAAATATGGTTGCACATTTATGAAATGAAATGTGTGCTTCAATGACTACTAATACCAATTAAATGATAATGAATATAGTAGTTGGCTCAGAGCATTAGAGTAAGTTTGCAAAAACTGTTTCAATGGCTGCATATACACAAGTATAGCCATGCCACAATTGAGAATTTTGTTAAAAGTATGCTTCATCATAGCCTATTGGGCATGAAATGCATGCATGGGATTTTTTTTAACGCGCGCTTATAACTGATTATACAAACAGGGCAGTCAAAGAGCACATCACCTTAACCATCTTCCAATTACAGTCGGGCTGCCGTATAGCAATTAGCCGGCAACTCCAACTTTAAACCTCTAATCCGATCTGCGCATGCTCACTTGACATTGGTTCAACATTGCCACTTTTTATTGTTTTGTTTACAAAAGTCACAACCCGAGTACCATGCCAACAAATGAAATGATCTGCAATTTAACAAACCACAAGTTTAAAACCGACATACCCTCTCTCTGCCAAAATAACAAAATACCACAATCAAGTTTAAACCCAAACAACCCGGTATGAGCTCACTGCCACAGACAATAGCTCACTGCCACAGACAATAAAACCCTCTACCAGACTGCCGTTCTCAATCAATATAGCAATGTCGGAGGCAACAAAGCAATCTTCCAGTAGCCAATCCGCCATGGTTGCTCAACCGGAACAAGTGTCGAGCCACGCCAAGATACGCCACGCATATACCCCTGCTATTTGTTCAATCAAATGAACGTTGAATGAGTGTAAGAATGCGAATAATAAAACCATAGCATAAGTTGAAAAAATAAAACCAAGGCAATCAGTCCATCACCTTTCATACAATGTGCCAAAAAGTAGTTCTACGGCTGCCAAGGAAGAAGCTCCGGCAACTCCATAAACCTCCAGAATCGTCTCTCTCTCTAGCCTCCTCATTCCTCATTGATGAAATAATAAGTTGGAATAAGTAAAACAATCGAAGCCAAACAGATGACAACTCACATAATAAGCCAGATTCTATTTAAATTTTCATCTTTGCAAAACAGGCATACAACTTAGCAACCAAACCAAACCCACGCAAACTGAAAGGTGATGGATCCAAACAAATAGTGGATCCAAACAAGGCTATCAAAAAGCTAAATGGACACAGAAAAAAGCTACATCAAAAAATAGCATAGAAGTAGGGGATGCCACAACAAAAAACGAAAACAGAAAATATACGAAAATAAAAAAAAACCCACAACAAGAACATAGGAAATTGCATCCAAAGCAGGCTGCCTTGAACCCCAAATAAAAAGCAAAAAATTGAAGAAAAAAAACCTAATCCTAATTTTTTTATCCCAAATGAAAGAAACTAAATTACACATGCAATAATCAAACGTCCAAATCAATTAGCACAGAGAAATCCATACAAGAAAAATACATAAGACACAGTAAACAATACCCAGAAAATTATAGGCAGAATGAAATTCCAAGTGTAGAAGAAAGAGGATTAGAGTTTAGAGAACTCATCTTATTGTTATGTGAGTCCACTCAATTCGACCGGTGAAGAAGACCGGAAACCTCAATTGGATCAGAAAAGAGTCGAAAAAAACAAAGGCCGCCGGGAAACTCCATTTTCGTCACTGTACGAGCTCCATCAACCACGAGCCGGTCATGGCCTCTCCAAGGCAGACAAAACGCGCCGCCGGAAAGCTCCACGCGCCGACCATCGATTTCGGAAGTCAACCGTTTCGAAATTTGGTTCCGATAGGATTGTAGAGCGGGACGAGGGGAGTCTAATGGTGTGTTTGGTTTCGTCGTGGGTGGCCTAATGGTGGAGATCTGGCCGGATTTCTTTTCTCGGTGAGCAAGGTTTTAGTCGGTGAGAAGAGAGAAGGGAGAGACAACGTACTGAATTATGGCAGGCTAGAGAGAGAGACGATATTTGGAAATGAAAAACAGTAACTCACTCGGGTTGTGTCTTTTGTTATTTAACAAAAGCTAAACGTAACCCAACAAGGCAAGTTTAAGAAAATAACAAAATACCACAAGCCAATTTAAAGCCAAACACCATGTAACTTTTCGTGCCTCAATTGGTGATAACGAGATGTTCATGTCGACGTTGCAAGTCCCCACCAAAAAAAATGTGTTTGGCGGGCTTGTAAGAATGCATTACCAATGCTCGATGGTTTGCACTCACAGGAGTTTATTACAGATGCAATTTGCCCTGTGTGATGATGTGGCGTTGAGCCAATTTCCCATCGCTTTAAGGAGTGTTACAGTAGACACGTCAGAGCCCTGAGTATGTTGTCTTCCCATGATTGGAATAATACATGGTTGACTTTTACAAACTGGTTGTGTAAATTCCTGGGGCATTCAATAAATCAAGAAGACGAATCAGCAGGTGTGGTGCGTTCCCTTTTAGTTATTCAGCTTGTTCTACCGTCCCTGTTAACATTCTCTCCCGACTCCCACGTGCCAACTACTAAGTGGCGACCACCTCCTGAAGGAATGGTAAAAGTACATGTGGATGCTTCAATCTTGCGTAATGGTACAGCAGTTGGATTTGGTATGCTGGCTAGGGATGCAAATAACATTCTGCTTTTTAGGAAGCCTTCGCACTACGCGCAGCTGTACATGGGCCATTGAGCATGGGTGGACTGGGTTTAGATTTGAAATAGCCTGACTTTCACAGTAACCAGGAGAATTTATCACGGTTGGATTCAATTAGAGATATTAGAGCCCTTCTCTAGCAACGATAGGATTTTGGGGTATTTAATCCTATACCATATTAGACAACAGATTGCATCATTAATTGGATGTTCTCTAACCACTAATGAAGATAGGTATTAAATCTCATCGGTCATTCACTAGAAAATAATATATGCCAACTTATTAATGTGTTATCATTTTCCCTCTCAAATTTGGTACAGTGTTTGCACATTTGATCACCATTACATTTCTTTTTTCTTTTCCTCATGAATAACAACTCAAACATCATTAAACAATCAATACAAACCTTTGCATCATTACTAGGAAAAAAGAAATATATCAGCAGCAAGCTCATTTACAACAGCAATATTTTATGATATCAAAGCATCAGAGCATGTATGGCTTTACCGGAAGAAACAAAACCTCAGGCAAAGGACATGATATCATAGATAAAGCAAAACTAGGCAGTCGAATATACTGAAATACAGTAACAACCAATTAACATCATCAAATTAAAATTTAAGACACAAAAATAGTGTGAGATTTATCATTGACAAAAATAACAATAAAGTTGAGTTGAATAGTAGGAAAGCAACAATGACTCCATAATGAGAAAGAAACAGTGACTCCATAATAAGAAAGCAACCACAATGACACCATAATAAGAAAGCAACAATGACTCATAATAAGAAAGCATCAACTGTTTAGGCATTACGCCAACAAACTAATAGAACTATAGAGCAGCAAGTGTTTAGCCATCATGCCATCACAGCACATCGCGTAGTAGCATAGTCACGAAGCGAAACTTAGCATCATCAGGCATGGAGAAGAACAATGCGAGCTCTTGTGGATTGTTAACTAGCTTTTGTGCAACCAAGATGTGTTGTTCAATGGGCAGCGTTGGGAGTTTACCAAGTACATCAAAAACAGCAACCGTGTTATGATTAGCATTCTTAGAAGCTTCAATTGCCTTTATAAGTGCATCCATTGATTTTTGCGACTCATTCATGAATGAACTCATCAGATTGACCACCGGCTTCAATATTCCAGCATCTACAGCAAACTTCCGCTTACGATTTCCGCTACTTCCACCAGGAGGTGTATCATCAACATGTTCATCATCACCAGGCACCACAACAACTTCTAGAGATTGGCAGTTCTCATTGTTCAGAGTACCTTTGCCCTTGTTGCTTTCGGAACCAGAACCATCTGCAAGTCCATTCTTATCAGCAAGAGGATCAAAATGCTCTGTTGAAGCACTATGATGAGGAACTGAAGTACAGTCAAAAGCATGCTCACCCGTAGCCCTATCCTTCCCGAAGATTTCACACCAATGCTCATAGTATGGAAACGGCTTGCCACGAAAGTTCTTAATATTAGGCACAACCTGTGATACATTAAACAATTATCAGTTAAATAATTTTAATACAATGGAAGATGCATAACAATAAATTCAACATAAATGTAAAGATAAATCACCTTTACATAGTTTTCCCAAATTTCAGGCTCATCTACCACTATCATGTATGAATCAGGATCAATTCCAACACCACTGAGCTTCATGAACTCAAACAACAACACATACTCTCTTTTTCACACGGTTAACTTGGAATTCACATGAGGCTCGCCACGTATATCAGCATTAGGGAGCATTTCCTTGATGTATAACTCAACTTGCCTGAAAAAACCTCCCTTCCAACCATTACCAGACCTCCATCCTTCATTGATAAACCGCTTGACGGTTGATATCAAGCATTCTTCTTCCTCACGAGACCAGAATTTCCTACGACTACCAGTCTGTCTAGCTCTGCCTCCTCCACGAGCACCACCACGCCCATTCTTTCGGCCTCCAAGTTGCTGGTCCATGATCTGAAAAACAAGAAACAATAAGTATATCACCAATTCAAAATACTACCCTTGTACATAGCACAACAATCATAAGCTGGGATTATAAATAAGAGAACAACAATGTAAATTCTCAAAAGGTAACACATATTCAAGATATATAATTCAGATTAAGCAAATGGATATAGAAAAAGTATGATCAGAAAACATCCAAGTGTCCAAACAAAAGACAATATTCAAAACGAACAGTGCACATCAAGTGTCCAAACACTGTTTGAGTATAGTCTAAAGCAAATAACAAATGTAGTAAAACGCTTGTCCTATAAGCGGTAACGCCAGTTGTTGTACATGTCTTGGGCAAAGTTTTCACACCAATCCGACCACTGCTGAGAGGTCTCAACCGTATCAATGTATTCCAATTCAAGCTCAGGTGCATCAGGAACTTGAGAATCAACAAGATCAAGAGGATCAACCGCCATTTCTTTCCTAATGAAGTTATGCAACAGTGCACATGCCATTATAATTTTATTTTGTGTAACCAATGGGTAAAACATGTTGCTCCGTAGTACAGCCCAAGGATTCTTAAGATGTCCAAAACCTTGCTCTATGATATTACGGGCTCTGCAATGCTTCATGTTGAAGTATTCTTTATAGTTTCTAGGCCTTGTACGCCTAGGACCCCACTCTTTTAGATGATAATGTATTCCCCTATACGGTGTTAAGAAACCGTCAGCGTTTGCATTATCGCACAAATAATAGGTTCCTGCAATTAAAACAAATAAATTATTTTTACTTTGTGATGTACTAATCAATCAAACAAGTTAAAAGACTATGTCATGTACCAGTTGGAACTTGCAACCCGTTAGGTCTACTGACGGCATCACGTAGGACTCGACTATCTGCATCGGAGCCTTCCCATCCAGCTAAGATATAAATGAATTTCATGTTCATATCACATACTCCAAGCACGTTAGTGTAAACTCGGCCTTTACGAGTTCTGTATCGCACATTGTCTATTTGTGGCACTTGCACATCTATGTATGTACCATCCAGTGCCCCTAGACAGCCCTACATAAATTCAAGATCGGTAAGACATCGATACAACAAGGAATAAACTGACGGCAAAGATTGAAAGTTGAAACTTAAATAAAAGCAATTACCTTGAAAATCTTAAATTTTTCATTGGTGCAAGCCTCCGTGACAGGTTGTGGAGTAGCAAGGAGTCTGTCGTGAAGCGTTAATACTGCACCTAGTGTCCGGTTGAAGTATTTACTCACAGTGCTTCCCGACCGTTTGAATTTAAACTTGACAATACAATTTTTAGTATAATGTGCTAAGACATGCAATAAGAGTGTTGTTTGTTCTTGCACAGTAACCCATTTTTCGTCTTGCAAACCCGCATAATGCTCCAACACATAACAAAGCTTTGCAAATGCATTGCGATCCATTCGCAAGTTGTTTATACAATCATCATCAGTAAGGTTTACCAAATCATTCATGTGGTCAAGCTGTTTAGGGATTTTATCAAGCATCCTATATACGCGTCTCTGCGTACGGCTAGAAGGGCTTTGTGCAAGATGCAAACAGTAACACAACATGATAAGGCCCAATCGAGTACGTACGGAAAGAAGTTGAATGCCTACTATAACTAGTACTTGTGTATCCCAGTCCATTGTAACTACATACAGGTAACAAGCAAGTAACAAGTCACAATCAAATGCACACTATGCAGAGTGATCAAGGAAGCACAAATAAAGATTAACAACTAACAAATATTATACCCACTTAACAGAATCACAAGCATAAAGAGTAGATGCTGCAAAACTAAAACTAAGGTGGAAAAAAAAACAGAGTCCCTTTTAAAAATTGCAAATACTAGCAGAAAGATAAAAACGAATTGTGATTTTGATTAACTATAAAAATTAAGAATAAGTCAATCATATGTAATTAGATCATAAACAATACCATAAAGTAAGCTTTACCAGTGGTAACACCAAAAAGTAAACTTTACCAGTTTTGCTCAAATGGCACTTGTGGCAAAGAACTCTTCTCCTCAATACCCAATGTTGCTTTCTGATTGTTGGTTGCTGCACTTGCTGTGGAGAAATAGAAAAGTGATGTATTTATAGCGTTGTTGATGAAACCCTAGAATCATCATGTTTTGAGAGATAGATTGTTGATTGATCACAGAATCCATCTTTTTTGTAAGAGAGATGGTTGATTTAACCAGAAAATATTATTGAAGAAGAGATCGAATATAAATTTCTCTGCAAATTGATATGTGAAAATCTGAAGAATGGTGAGAAATGAGTAGTGATTAGATACGGAGTATTTCATCTTCCCAAAAAGTGGAGGATTATTTTTGCCAGATTTATACCGGGTCGCTTGGAATGAGTATGTCAAACCCGGAAAAAAGGCAAGGATAGAGAACAAAGGATTAGAAAAGATTCGCTGGGCAAATCTCGCCTATAAATGGTACCGAATAGCTATTAGCAGTGTATATATTTTGTCAACTGTTAACCTTCAATGAATCAGCTCACTGTATGCCCGTAATGGTTGTCGGTCCTAGCTAGCCAGTTTGAATGTTGTAATGATCTTATATTTGCTTATTCCTTAGCTCATCAATATACTAAAAGTTTAAAAGTTACTAATAAAAAAAAAAAAAGCCAGTAACATTGACAAATTATATGTCAAACTGGTTAGTAGTAGTGGTTAATTGGTGCCTAACAACGCTATCAGGTATGCGCAATTAATTAAGACTTTTCAATCAGTATCAGAGGAAGAATCAACATATAATTGCAAGACACAAATCAGGGAGTACACAGGGTATGTCGGAAGCAAAATAGTAAGTGCAAATATGTATATCAACAGGTGACAAAATAACACGGAGAATCAAGAACAAATCATAACACTTCATCAATGTTGTGCAGGAAACAAAGTCTCCGACTAACAATATCGATTCGATTCCCAGGTCAGTAAAATTCCAACCTTTTTAGAACATCATAGTTTGAAATCCTTTTCATATTCATTGACATTTGATAATACACTTCTAGTTATTTCATGAAACCCCAGTTGGATGACATACATCATGCGCCACTTGCATATAAACGCGTCCACTCTTTAGCTGCACAATTTGAGAGGAAAAGCTTGTGTAACTTACAGAACAAGAATTCATGTTTGGTCCGAAAAACAGACAAAAAGGACTACCTGTTTCAACAGCTTCAGCTTCATTTGTCTTCCAGTGCTTAGCAATGTTTTCCGAAAGTGGATCATCAGGGTTTGGAGCACTTAATAGTGCCTGAATGCTATTCATAAGCCAAAAAAAAAAAAAATAATGTCAAGCCCATCTAAGATGAAGCAAAATTTGGTGACTTTTCTGAGCGACGTTACATCAAAGTTACTGATGTAAAAGCATTCATGAATTGAGATTTTTTTAGGAATTGCACGAAGTATATCTGAAGGTGAGGGTAAAAAAGATTCTGAAGATACTACGAATTTCAGTACCTCAAAAGTACAGTTCTGATTTGAAGAGCTGGACTCCACTTGTCTTTAAGGATATCAAGACATATTCTTCCAAGCTGCATGTGAAATTGGCAAGATTCAATCAGCGACTTGGTATACCATGCATAATAAACTCAGGACCAGCATACGGGAAGGCTAACAGATACCTTATCGATGTTGGGATGGTAGATCTTTGTGAGAAATCGCACCTGATTGGAAATAGATCAAGGAAACAAACAGGTCACTTAAAAACTTCAGCCAACAGAAATACAGTTCTACGTCATTGCAAGAGTGGGTGGGCACTTTTGCTCTATTTAGATTTCAATATTTTGGGACGGCACAGACACCACCAACTGGCCCTTTTTTTTTTTTTTGGGGACCTCTGACACAAGAATAAGGTCATGGTCTCATGGAGATAAAATCTTGACGATTCATTATACTTACTGAGAAGCATAGTACCAATGCGATCAAGAGACCTAATGCCTCAAAGGCTGTCCTAAGACTCTTAAAAGTAAAACGTGAAACTCATTAAAAACATATTATTTGCCGCCTTTCAGATAATATGCTGGAAACAAACTAGATTACCTAGCTCAGAGAATTTAAATATATGCATATATCAACTGTCACTATTCAGAAATCCCACGATTGGCTAAGCTGAGGTTCCATTACTCAATCCACCAGGTGATGATTTATTTCTAGTTTATGCTAGCTTTGTTTGAATGATTAATAGTTGGGTATGGCTGACTATTAAATACCAACATTTAGGAGAAAGGAAAAAAAAAAAAGTAGTCCCACAATTCAGCAATTACTCTAGAAACCTTCTGCAATACAACCTCCTGGTGATTGATACCCTATGATAAAATAATCTCATAAGATAAGGGAGAATTATCCTAAAGTTGTGGCGACACCTTGCAATTGATATCCATTGAATGTGCCAAAACAATCCATTAATATAACTTATCAAGAGAAAGGGCAATATCTTTGCCACTGAGAAAAACAATGTGCTTGCATGACATCCACAAAAATGTATTTACACATCTTATACTTCTATGCAGTATCTTAAGTACCTTAGGGGCAGCCATTGGGTATTCCTCGGGCAAAAACAATTCCAGCTTAAATACACCTCCTGCAGAAAGCCAATAAGATAGCGGTTAATTGAACACATTCCATTAGTTCAAACATTATCAGTTGGAACTCGATATATTCACAAAAAATAATTCCAATAATAAAGTAAAGGAACGAGTATGACATTGTAGTTGCAAAATAACTACTGATCCAACACAACAAACCAATAGAGCATATACATCACAATTTAAATAAAAGAAGTCCAAGAGCAAGATGATGTGTGACCAAACAAATTGGTCAACTAGTCAAACAAACACCTCAGACAACACAATACTCCATTCACTATGTGAACTTGTAAAGATGACTAAAAAAGTAAATGTGCATACCACACGCAGCTTACATTAAACATCGGTACTGATCAACTTAAACAAGCAGACATATTGCAGATGAAAATCACAGAAGACATCATGCATTAAACTGTAGATAAAGAGCGTGACAATGGTCAAAATAAGATGTTCCACGTAACTCCTTAAAAGCATTTGAATTTAAAGATTAAGAAAAAGGACAGGTATGAAAAAAAATCCAGACCAAGAAACCTCCAGAGGTAAAGCAAATAAACTACTTGACAGGAACATGCATGTCAACATTCCATCTAAATTTAGAGATAAAAATGGCATATTCTGTTACATAGTCAATAGATCAGACATGCTGGTTTTTAAATACCAAGAGTGCTCCTCAAAAGATATGGTGGCCCAAAACCCATTTTTCCCATGAGAAAGCCAGACGGAACAGTAAGAATATTGTTTTCAGAAACCCTAGTCTCTCTCTCTCTCTCTCTAGAAATAAAACAATGCTAGCCTCTCCTAGACCATATCCATCTCTCCCACAACCGTGAACTGCAACCTCAGTTTTACAGCATCAAACAGCTTGCTGGTTGCAGCAAGGGTTTGCACTGTCCCACCTGATCGCGGCGCTATTTGCTGCCTTTTAACTACTCTGAGCACTGATACACTATTATAATATGGTCCTTCACAACAAAATAGATTACACAAACACACAACACATGCATATCAAACCTTTTTCACTTTATGGAGACAAAACTATCCGTTACAGAGAACCTTAATATAACTACAAAATTCACTATACAGCCAGATCCAGCATGAAACTAAGAAGATGACAATGAAGATATGATAATGACAGTAGCATCATATTACGTAGACACGGAAAATTCCTATCCTAGTTTACCTTCATAAGGAGATTGTGTGGGGCCAAGAATCATGACATTGAAGTACCTCATGTTGTCCTCTGATGGAGAAGCACTTATTCCAGGTGCTGTAACAATATCAAGAAACAACAGTTAGAAACTTCTAACATAAACTAGTAAGTGCACAAATACTTCAAATAAGTCTCTCCACACAATCAGCAACAACTGTGAATATAAGTTTTCGCTTCCTCACAAAACTGATTGTTAATAGTAATAAAACACTGCAGTGTACACCAAACCATATTAACTCAAGGCTCAAACCGAAAGTGAAAGTCGAAAACCAAACAAATAAACACCGAGATCAGATAAAATAATTTCTCACAGAATATACACACATATGGACAAGGCCATTGAGCTGATTTACCACACAATCAACAAAACATCAAAGCTTCAACAAAAGTTGAACAGAAATTATCAACAAAACACATCCACTTACAAAACTGTCAATACTAATTCATATCTAGAACCACAACAAGGAATTTCAAGCTCAAACCAAACAGGTTAAACAGAGATTCAATCAACGAAACGCATGCTTCATAATTACCTGGTTCGCTTAGAAGACGCTGAGTCTCCTGAAAATCACAGCAAACAAAAAAAAAAATCCGTGAGAATCACATCATGATCTCAATCAGAGTGAAAAATACCAAAACGAAACATAATCGGAACAAAACGAGCTTCAAACCCTAGGTATTAGACGCAGATCGAGATTAAGAGTGAGAGATCGGCTTCATACCTTGATTATCCTTCGCGGTAAATTGCTGTTAGCCATCGAAGTGAATTTGCAGAGATTTTTTTTGTTTTTTAATTTTTTTCAATTTTTGTTTTCAGTGTGTTCTTCTCTTGTGTGATATGATGATGAGAGCTTCTCTTTTAGTCGGAGAGTTTACGCAAACCAAAAGGGGCTTTTCTTCTCTCTCTAGAACATGCGCAACGGTGGAGTATTTCTACAACTTGTGTGGACAATTTCCATTTAGGTTCGTTCTTTTGATTCTTTTCACTTTGCTTCCATTTCATTTTTTTTTCATTTTACTTCTCAAAAAAATGTCTAATGATGGTTTATAACTTTATAGTATCTATTTTTAACCACAACAATGGGTCAAATTTAATTTCCACTTGGAGTGAAACAGGGTGTCAAGCTGTCATGCACACAATGGGATATGGGACCATAACCAAAATGATTTGTAAAAAAAAATCTCCCAAAAGAGTGTCCTTTCTCTTCTCTAAATACATTTTAAACTTTCAAAATGCCAAGTTTTTACAAATATACTTTTATAATTCTATTTTCTCAACAAAATTTGGTGTTGTCATAGCCGATTGAGTTCTTCAGGGTTGTGCAACACCAATTCCATCGGTATTGTGGTATTGTATTATGATCCGTCACATTAATTTATAAAATGCTCGTGTTGTAAATGACTCTATAATAACTTGTACATAGTAGTAATCAGTCATGAAATCGGTCTCACAAAAAATTTGGAAGACTTGAGGAAGCAAAGAAGACGAATTAAAGGCTCAATGAAGAAGAAGGAGAGGGGTGATTAGTCCACCATTACCCACCACCGCGTGACCGGAAGAAAGTTGAGGAAATGAAAGAAGAAGATATATTTGATAAAGAAGACGGAAAAAAAGGAATACGAAGTCGACATGGTAGATTCAAAGATGGAGGAAGAGGCCCATGTCACCACACAATTCACGCCATGGATTAATGGATAGGAAGGAGGAAGTGTTGAAAGAGTTGTACACGTCAAGCAATAGTTCACCCTAGTGCATTGTAATATAACAGTTTCGGTTTCTGGATGAATACGAAGTAAGTATTTGTCGAATTCCTTGCATATCTTGTTTGCAATCTTTAGTGTAAGTACTTCAACAATTAGATTGAAATTCAAACAAGCATCTTGTAACCTCAAGTCTAGTATGAAGTGGATGTATAATGTAGGATTAGAATCATAAAGGTAGATGTTTGTAGCATCGGTGAGTGATGTTCATATCTTTAGGATTGGGACGTGAGGAAAAAATCGCTTTCTCAATTTTCAATACTTCATTGGTTATAATGCCACCTATGGTGGGTTGACTTATCCAAGTTAACCGATCGAGTTAGATCATATAGGAACCACTTTATATGTTTGAGGGAAACCATGTGGGACCAGGAGTGCGGGACACGATGAGAAATCAACATTCACTATAATTGTCGCTAGATAAAGGTTAGTTGAATTGTTCAAGTTAGTACCGACACCAATGATCATGAGTGACAGATCTTGTCCAGTCATCATATGGACGAATTAATATGCATGGTTAGGTCATTTTGATTGTGCAGAGTTTGTTCATCATTGTCTGTCTCCAGGCCTGCCTTTTCGGGTTATCTAGTTATGCATATACGAAAATGTGTGTGACATGACAAGATTCACTACGTGATTGGAGGATAAAAGTTAAAATCCCTTATTAAGTTGGTTATGTTACGGTGGTTAAGTTCTGAGTTCACGTTTCCTTAGCAGGAAGCTAGACTTCATCTTTGAGCCAAGAGTACTCTTGGATAAGAGGTAGCCGAAATAAGGTTAACGACATTCTATCTACAAGTCAACAGTGAAAGGCCTGCATATAGTACTTACAAGCTTGGCTACGTCACGATTTACATGATTATATCAATGGATCGTTCGAATGGAATCGAGTGAATTCCTATCTTTGCCTTTACGAGTGCCCCTCTAGTCGTCAATCATAATATACTATAATAGTCAGAGTTCTCAATCACACACATATAGTGGAGACCAGTTGTAATTTGCAAGAGGGTCTCTAATGTTCGAGGGTCCTGAACTGTTAGTGGATGTGTTTGCTAAAGCCTGAATGAGTAGGTCCATCGTCATGTTCTTGCCCATACGTACTGTGCGAACAACATAGGCAACACAATATGTAGACAAATAAAGTTATACAAATAAACAAATTTAGTATTTTGAACTGCATATGATTAGTTCACATATTGACACGGATGTGCTAATGTAATTGCTTGAAGCGTTTTTATGCATTTATATAACCAATTAAAGTACATGGACTGGCATGAAATTTACCATAATTGCATTATGGTACTTTGAACTACTTATGATTTGTTCGCATACTAACATGGACATGTGTATATACTAACATGGACATGTGTATGTAATTATTTGAAGCGTCCGTGAATAACATGTTAGTAATTGTAAGAAAAATACTCAAAGGTAACATAACGGAAATTATAAAATTTTATTTCTTACTAATCCGATTAATGACTATATATAGATAAGTTTATTTACATGTCTTCCAGCTAAAGAACAATATCAACATCAATGCAACCTCTTTCTTGATAGCTCCTTTCATTTTTCGTCTGACATCTTTGAAACATGTTCGTCTATATCTATTGGATCGTCAAACAAGTTCATGCACAAGCTTGATTCGCCTTTCTTCGACTTTGGAATCCACAAACAATTGAATTTACGAAGAACGCTAAGATGTTGTTAACCTCTCGTTGTGAGCTATTAAGAAATTAGAGCTACGTATTCCAATTTCTTAGATTATTCTTTTGTGTATTTTATGAAGACTGGTAGCCTCTTTTTATATGAGTGGATTTGACTGGTTTGATTAGAATATAATATTTTTAAACAAGACTTTAGAATTTCTTTATAAAGCTGATATAGTGTAGTGTAGGAGTATGTATAATTAGATTTAGCCGTTAAAAAGAATATTTAAAACACATCAAATAAGAGAGAGAGCATGTGGGAACAGCCGGAGATTTGGTTCCGGTGCGTGCATGGCAAGCGCCAAAACTAAACCTTTTGGCACGTGCCATGCACAATTGAGTGAAGACTTAAACACCCTGGAAAAGTTTTATTATGTTCAGGCTACCAATTAAAAGAAAAAGAAGGGAAGACAGAAAAGAAAATTGATATCTATGGAAAAGAAGGGAAGACTGATGGAAATCGATCGATGCCCGTAGCATCTCCACCACCACTATTATGTTACTTATTAATTATTAAATTATACAAAAAGAATAATAATGGAATGCAAGTGCCAGCGCGTTACAAGAGATGTTTTAGTTTTGGGTGAGTTTGGGTTGGAATGTAGCAAGGCTTGCAACTTTGCAATAGATAAATGCTACAGTACTATATTGACTCTCGGTCTCACTTTCTTCATGGAAACAGAAAGATCGGTCCCTATATTTTCCCACTACCGGAATAAATCCTTTTGCAGTATTGAACAGCTAGATCAAGCAAGAAGACAACAATAAAGGTTCTAAGCAAATGTACCTAAACTACATAAACTACTGCTGGTGCCGCAATGAAAAGTTCTACACGTGAAGAAAGGCGAGATTAGTGTCTATAAGTACACTAGATGGAATATCATGGATGATACAGAGCTGGAAGTCATTCGAGATTAGCTTGCGACATAGCCAGTTTCATGTCAAACTTGTCCGGAGATTCCGTTTAACATCTGCTATCACTATGGTATTCTCTTTAGCAGTTTGTACAGGCCAAATACATTTCTCCGTTGCCAAAGATGAGGAATAAAGAACGAACGGTACTTTGGAGGCGACAGCTCCCTATCTAGATAAGGTAATGCAGCTACCACCTGCACATGATATTCAACATAATTTACAAATAGTTGTAAGAGGAGAGGTAGAAAAAGGAGATGTAGAGAAGTCTTCACCTCCCAGGTTTTCAAGTCACTTCCACGTGGAAGATAAGGCCTTTCGAGATGCAACTCTATGAGGAATGTGCATTTGTCTAGATCATGGAACTGCATTGTTAATACACCAAAAGGATTTGGGTCAGATGCAATTATATTAGTAACTAATGAGCAGAACTGACTCTCCTATTCGATGAAACTAGCACACAAAGAAAACCAAAAAAAACAGTTTACAAGTAAAAAGAATTTCATTACATATTGTTGATCAGATGCCCGATTCTTGTTGTTGAAGTAAGATGGAGCTGCAGATGTTCCACCCAATGTAGAGTTGAATGGGAATGGGAGAAGACCTTTGAACCCATCGTCTATCCACCTAACCTCTTTTATATATTCAGGAACAAGAAAAGATGATGGATATCTGTGCCACTCACTTCCAACACATAAGACCGAACCTATATAACATAGATAGTGAGAAATCTGCAAATCTATAACTTCTAAAAGAACAGAATTATATTTAACAAATTATAAACTCAGACAAGGGTATAAGCATGATGAGAATGAATTACTTTAAATCACATCATATGTTGAATTCAGTGTCTATCGAACAATTGCAAATTCATTTAATATGTTAATGAAATTTCTGCTAATCACTAATCAGACATACTGTAGTTGACCTATTCCTTTTCATCATCTTTGACAATGTAGTGATGTACCAATGTCTAGTGGCCACAACATTTAGTGTCCCTTGACCTTCTATTGAATTCGTGATACATATGATCAATTGACTGGATGATAAAATTTTATAAAAGCCTGACCAACTGACTGGAGTAAATCTTAACAGAGTATCATCACCATGAATTTCTACTTTCGAGCATGCTCTCACAAATCTGAAAATACCGAAACTGAAAGTAAAATATCTGCACCTGAAAACATGTCATCCAGAATTCATAATAATAAGTCTGCTGAATTTGTCCTATATTGAGATAAAACAATTTATACAGTAATAAAATTTGAATCCTCTCAATTTTTAGGCATGATATTCATGAGAAATATAGCTTTTTTCAGATATATACATGTTTAAACTAGACCTGCTCCTCGGAAAGTGTATTAATCTAGACATGCACCTAGAAAAGTGAGTTATCTGGCCTGGAAGAAGAAATAGTGGTATGCTTTTCTCCCCAAATTGGTAAAGGAGAATCTTTGAGAATGAGACCCTCTTCAAGAAAATTAGCTCTGTTCAAATCTAGTCAGGTCTAATTTAATATATCATTCATAACCCGATGTAAAATTCAATGATTTAATACTACACAGCTGGCTAGGGCGTACCCAGCCGAGTCCAGGTTTCACTTAAAAGTTCTCACAAAATTAGAAGGTTCAGGCTTTGTTTTCTACATCTCAAAAAAACAGTGTATTCAGTTCAATTTAGATTCATTAAATTCAGTGAAGTTCTGTTCAGATTCAATCAATTCAGTTCGGTTTAGCTTGCTTAGTTGTTTTTTATACTGCTACAAATAATTTCAATTCAGCTCAGATTCATCAAATTCTGTTTAGTTCAGATTTCTTATGACAAAGAAAACAGGGCCTCACTAACTTCATCAGACAGAAGTGTACTTGAGCATCAAAGCTTCAAGTTTATTGATGCTAACTAATGCCAAACTCTAATAGTAGATTATGAGGTTAAAATAATGGATTTCTTTCAATTAGCCGATCTGCACTTAAAAAAACCATATAGTTAAATTAGCCGATCTGCACTTAAAAAAAAAAGATGAAGAAAAATGGGCACATAGATCTCTCTGAGGAAAACAGGAGTTGGAAATATAATTGTAAGATCAGCATAGTAGGAACAAGATGTATACCTTCTCCAGCATCATCATGGTGTTCGAAGTGCTTGTAAATCTCTAACGGGGCTGAATAACCATTAATCAAAGAAAATGTCCTAGAATGGGAAGCACACAGAATGATTCCAAGAGCAATGGGTCGCATAGCTTTAGCTACCTGCATAGGTGAAACAAAGGTAAGTTTAGGCAGCAGCTGTCACTGAGCCAGAAGATATGGCATTAGGGGTACAGAAAATATACCACAAAGAGTATTGATGAATCATTGGGGTTGTACTTATCCCTAAATAAATCTGGAAAGCTCTCAAGGACTGCTGAAGCAGCCACACAGATCAGTGGATATATCGGATAAAGGAATCTGCAACATAAGAATATAGTAATAAAACCAGCCATTATAAATCCATTGGAGAATAAAACAAATAAACCACACTAGAAAAATTACCCAGATTATGGCATTAAAGTATCACAAATCCGGTGACGACACCATCGAGAAATTTAATCTAAGTTTGGCTAATTCAATTTTGTGTCTCTAGGTTTTAATTCTTAAAAAAATGTACCGAGTGATCTTCAGAAATCAACTACTTGAGACAAGTGGTTGTGATTTAACAGTATCAAAAATTACAGGCAGTCGTTACCAAAAATATATTTTCATGTCATAGTGAAATTTAGTTAATTCGACTGGGCATTTTTCTTGAACTTTTCAGAACGAATGAGTAAAACGCTGATAGAGTGAGGAGTATATGGAAAATTGGTTCAGGATTGAGAGTAGGAAGTTAGTTACCTTTCTTCTTTGTGTGGCTGCAAAGACATAAAAGCCAGCCAGATGTAGAAAGGTGAGATTACGACAAATAGTTCTTTCGTGTACTTCCTCTTTGCAATGGGAAACATAACAATGAAAAGCAATGCAAGCAAAAAACAGAAGTTGAAGTTATTAAAACCATTCTTCAGGTAAAACAGAGGCCCTTCAGTCCCGTATAAGTGACTCTCTCCACCCCCTAAGACATTATATATCAATAAATTGACAACAGAAGATGTCCATTTCCTGTAGTAGACTTGGTCAACAAACACAGATAGTGCCTGAGATACAAGATATGTGTGTAAGGCGCAATATTGACAATAGCAGAAATGAAGAATTAGTATAAACGCACAAGTAGAAACAACAGACACTACTATCATACAGTTTTCTTTCTTTCTTTTATTTGTCATTTATTCAAGTTATAGTTTCACCCTAAGATAACTGAAGTTTAATGTCTTAGTAGATTGAACTTACCACAAGGGAAACTGAAGTCAGGACGCCAGATAAAAATGTAGGTTTGAACCTTTTAATCAAGGAGTAGATAGTAACAGGTAGAAATGCCAAGAGTGAGAACGGCCATCCAAGTATTACTCCTGTAGCTGCAGTAGCAACAGCAGCTGCTGGCTTTTCAAACAGATAAAACGCAGATGACAGAGACATAGCATACATCGAGAATGAACTTGGGAGGAAACCTGCATGTGAAGTTTATAAGACACATTAAGATATCCGAGTAGAAAAGAGATGAGTTAACAAATAACAAGGTACAGATATCCCATGAAGCTTTTTTGGATTGAGAACTCAAACAATAAGTATTATGTAAAATTCATACAACTGCATGTGAAATTTATACGACACATTACAATGTCTAAGTAGGAAAATTGACACACCCAGATGATGCTTTGGACTTAAGTCATGACATAATTGTATTCCAAACTATTTTCTAGAACTTCAAGTTGAAGTGTTGGCAGCTCCACAACCAGACCACCCTAATAATGCAGTTAAAGAAAAAATAAGGGGAAATTAATGGGAAACAATGTACATACTAGTACTTGCGAAGAATGAGCCACTCGCTAGGCATAACATCGCAAGCGTATATGAAGCAAGACGTTTTCCATACTTCCTTGAGAGGGCCACAACTAGGGCAGCATCTGCAATGACAGAGAGAATCCCAAGAAAAATTCTCACGGCATAAAACACTCTCACCTGAAATATTAAATTTCGTTCAATATAATATTCAAGAACAGAATACAATTCGGTTCTACATAAAGGAGAAAATAAAGAATATGTAGCATTGTCTTACTTTATCTTCGCCGAACCACCAGGATGCAGGCCAGCCAACTAAGTTGTGGAGAAGAAGATATAAGTATGACCTTAGTGCAAAATCGGAACTGCAATGGTGTTGGAATACATTCAATTCGAAATTACATGGCACTTTACCGATAAAAATTTGACAGAACTACATGAATGAAATATCGCGGTAATAATAAAAAAATGAACACGTAACAGGTTCTAGTAAAAAAGCTGGATCAGTACTAAAGAAAAAAAATCAACATACTATCCAGTTGAATAATTAAACACCCAGATAGAAGTAACCACTTGGATGGAAAGCAAATCGCACCAGGGCACATGAATGTGGAACAGAAACTGCTATTATTTACCTTGCCGTAACAGATTATTGTATATAAGTAAAAGACTTAATGAAAAAGAAAACTTTATCACAAGCATTAATGACAGTAAGAGGAACGACAAACTTATCATGATCTCAGGTGCTATAGTTTAATGAAGAGGTCTCAATAGAAAATAATGGTTACAAGGTTGAGAAGAATGACTGGCAAGAGAAGAGAGAATAATTACAAAAGGATGAGAGTGTCAGTATAGATTCACAAGTTTGAAATGAATGGAGATGGTCTTGAGTTGCTACTGAAGTTCGTATAAAAATGACATGCAAGCCAATGGCAATCAAGTAATGAAGAGAAAATGAATTTTTCATAAGAATTCTCTAAGATAATAAAATAAAAAGAACTGTGAGGTCAAATCCCGGAACAATAGGTTTCTCAAGAGACGAGCAAGCAATACACTAAACAAGTTCAGATAGCTAGTAAACAAGGGATTTCGTATGGAAGAGTGAAAAAGATTCCCGACTAGTTCAGTAATCGGTAAGGTTTCAAGCCTTCTTTCCCAATTCAGATACATTTGCTGCACATCCAGCCTCAAGGGGCATTTCCATCTCCTGCTTAGTTATTTGCAGTTGCTATTCATTGATAACGTGCGGTGTTACTTTCAGTCAACAATGGTGTATTACTTTTCAATTTTCTGCAGCTTACATAAGTTCCCAAAAGCATAACCTCATACATTTTCGCAAACAAAACAGTACACTAAAATCTAAAACTCATACAGTCTAGTGAATACAACATAACAACATAATAGTATTATTATAAGTAACACTAGGCTTACTATCACAATGTCTCGTCTTCTCGAATTAAATTTCAGCTAGGCTTCATCCTATAGTCTCTCTCTTTAATGGTAAGCAGATTCTTCCATCGGATCAGTATTATTATTATTATTATTATTATTATTATTATTATTAATTTTATTTTATTTCTTGGTATTTGTAACAGCAATACATTAGGAACACTATGAATCGATACAGAATCTAGCAAATAGAATTGAATTATGATAATTAGTAACACTAGGCTATCTACTATCACAATGTCTCATCGGAGCAGTATTATTAATATTTTTATTATTATTATTTATTTTTTTGGTATTTGTAACAGCAAATACATTAGGAACAATATGAATCGACACAGAATCTAGCAAATAGAATTGAAATATGATGATATGAAGCTACCTGTATTCCCAGGTCTGGAAACCGGACTTGTAGAGGAGGAAATGAAGAGGTTCCCAGTAATTGAAGACCTCGTCGCAGTCGTGAATGATGTTAGATGAGGCGCTCATGTACCGCAGCATACCGAGAGAGACCAACGGAAGAAACCACCGCAATCCAGGGTCGGCGCCGGATGTATCCGATGGCTTGTCGAGCTTCGAGTACGGCTTAGGAGGAGGAGGAGGCGTTGTGTGGAGATCCGCCGGAGACGGTCGCCTTTGCCTTGTTGATAACGCCATCGACTTTCTCTCTCTAGAAAAGTTGTACTAGTAGCTGTGAATTAGAGTAGTGAGGTGAGCTCCTCTCGCTCACTTTTTCAGGGAATGGAATTTTTCCAGTTTTGGTACCTTTTGCTTTTTTGCAGGAGAACGAAAAATGTCATAGGATTTGAAACTTCGTTTAGTTCGGGTCGGGCCCCAGGTTTCGAAACCCGCTAGGCTAGATTGACATGGTATGTGATCCGAATTTAAGAGTCCGTTCATCGGCTACCCGCATTAGCTTCCCTATATACAAAAGCTACTTATACTTCATCAATATATTTCACTAGCTTGTCGTCGGTTTAAACACGAAATTAAAAATTATGAGTCTGACTGAATAATAAGCTTTTTGATATTTAAAGGAATGCAAGTTTGAACTCCTAGGTTAAGAGCATAGAATTCAGTCATATTATGGTCTACATTTTCTAAGAAGGGAGCACTTGCTCTTATAAATTTCTTCCTACTGTTTCTAATGATACAACATGCGCCTCATGTTGCTTGGTGTGAGCTTGTTCAGATGATTCATTGAGGTTACTGTATTAATTTGGGAGGGTAGTATATCTTACTTTCGTTAGATGGTTGGTTTGAAAAGTTGGATTGGGTTTTTTCTTGTATAATTGCTCCTGGGACATTTATTTATTGGATTCCGGAGTATGCTCCGTGATTTTCTGTATACGTTGACGAGCATTTCTTATGTTCAGTAACTAATAAAAAAAAATTGTCGTTTGAAAAAAAAATGTGTCTGATGTTCCTTGTTCTGTGCAAGCAGATCCATTTGCATTTAGACAGAGGGACTAGGGGTTGGAGGTATCCCTTTACAAATAGTACATAGTCTTACTTTTTATTTCTTGTTAAAATTTTAATTTCCCACATTGCTTCAGTGAGTTGGAGGTTAAATTTATAAAAGTTTAAAGTTTCTCTCTAAAATACATGAAAATATTTGTTATAATTATTATTCCACCATACAACTATATTTTCAACTTTACTACTACGCCACTCACCATTTACTACAAATACTCAATTTACCGTATTTTTCTCATTATTTATTCAAACAATACAACACTCACAACACTTTTTTTCATTTCATAGAGGGAGTATCACATAGAAGTAAGTATAGTAAAAGGTAGGACTTCCTATACATCATAGGAAAGGCTAGTTTCCATTAAAACAGATCGGTTTGTGGAAATAAACTGGTTCATATATATTATATAAATTACTCAAACCAACAAAATCACTTTTATCACACACTCTCTCGTCACTTTTTCCTCTACCAATCGACATCTTCTCCCAAAGTCGATCGACCAACTCTCTCTATCAATCGGCCACTTCTCCACCAAATTGGTCGACCAACTTATTGGGAATTATGCGCTTTCATCTTTGACCAATAGTAATGGTGGCGATTTAGAAAAATCGACCTCTTCTCCGCCAAATAGTGTTAGTGTCAAGAATATGGTGTTATGATTTGTGTTATTATAACACGGCCGTAATACAGTGAGGTGTTGATAACAATGTTTGTTTTGATAACACAACATATAAAACCTGTGCATAGTTCTTATAATACTATTTCTTTTCTATTTTAATTTTGCTTTTCTTATTTACCATAATTGGTTCCCCGATTTTGATTCTCTTAAGTTGTGCATATTTACCATTTGATAAGGAGATACTATTGACATAGAATATTCGAGGAAGAAGTGTTGGTTCATTACAAGGAAAGTATTAAAGATGAGGTACAAATATATTGGAGATCTTGTGAACATAACAAACGATAATGAAAGATCTCTGCAAATGTACTGACTTGGTGGAAACGTCTCAAACTCTATGAAAGATCTTTGAAGATGCGTTTACCAAAGTGAAGTAGATCTTCAGGATTCTCCCCAACACTATATATATGGGAGAGAAGTCGACTTCACAACTACGGAAGAATTACGAGTTTTAGCAAATTGCTTCTTAGGGTTTTTCTGTAGTATTTCACAAACTTTATAGTTTAGCCTTTGATGCGTTTCATATTGAGTTTACCTTGCTTGTATTAAGCTAGTTTGTAACCTTTTATCATTCTAGTGATTTAGTCTCATTGCTCCAGACAATAGAAATATTACCTGAGAAAAGAAATCTATGTATTCTTTCAAGTTCCGCTGTGTTATTTGTTTTATTGTTTTAGTGTGCTGTGAACTGTGTTATCATAACACAATCAATTCTGTCTACTAAACACTTTCATCTTTGACCAGCAGTAGTGGTGGCAATTTGGCTAAGTCGAACCCTTTGCTTGACCGGATCGGACTTTGCTAAATATATTGAGCTCGTATTTCATGCGCTGATGAGGGGAATTTGAGTTTGTGCCTTTTTTTTTCTTTCTAGTGATATGATATCTTCACCATTGATGACAACGATGATGATTGCTTCGTAAGTACTCTTTTATCTTTGATTTCTTCAATTTCATCGTTGATTGATCAGATTCGTTGAATTAGACTATGTGCATGATGTTTGTGAACTGAGTTGACTCAATGTTGAAAATGTGTTTACTGAGTCTAATCGCCTAGTTAGATATTCTCGATCTGTGATAATTATCCGTATTTAAAATTTGTACATTAACTTGTTTGATCTGAGTAAGGTTGGTGATGAGAATTGAGATAGTGATGAATTTTTACTCAAGTTGAAAGCCAAAATCACTTCAAAATGCACACGAGAAACAAAATATGAATTTTTTTTGAAACGGCTAAAGATTTCATAAACGTAAAAATAGTTTGCAGGAGCAAGTACAAGTACGAAGTGCATAAGACATGCACCCCTTGCCGAATGAGAATACGACCGAAGCAATTAGAGACTTACGAAACCCATCCCTAAAACCGTTATGGCCGCCACATTCTTGGCCCCCTCGTCTAGTATATCCATCTTACTAGAGGCCAAGATCCGGGGAATTGCAAGTTGTACCACCAACTCATGGTCAAGTCCAAAAAAGGGGGACATACTTTTCGAGTGCAAGTCTAGTGACTTAGCTATTCACGAAAGATGATTTTCCCTTTTGGTTGGCGGGCCAATCACGGAAATAAAAGGAAGCTCTCAAAGGCTCTTCACAACCGAGATAAAGGAGTACAAAAAAGAAGATAAACTCCTAAAAAGACAAACCCCACTCCAATGACACGTTCCAAGAAGATCAAGGAAACAAAGGCGCCAAAGAGAGCCAACGGCCTGGACAAGACACCTCCAGTGGCCAAAAGTAGTACAAAACCAAGCTAAGAGTCCCAGAACAAGTGACAAGCACCCTGAGCTCCACTAACAGAACCGACAAGCAGCAGCAAACAAAAGACCAAAAGACCTTTAAAGGCTTCAACCCGACAAAACAACTCAAGACCCTCGGTTTTTCCTTATACTCCACTCCTACACCCTATGTCAAATCTATGTCAAATGAATTAATAAAATCAAACAAATAATCTGTCAATACAAATTTTTTAGCACATCAAAATTGCTCCTTTCCACACTCATCCCTTCTCAATCCAATACCAAAAAACGATATCCAAAGGAAAAAGGTAAAACATGAAGAGACATGTATCCGTTTAGCTCTCTCAAGTTCACATCCTTTACCAAGTCGGAAAATGCCATCTGCTCGCTGGCAAGGTACGTCTCTCAAGAATATTGAAGCCCAGGGACCTCTGCATGGAATTGAACTTTGTGCATAGAATGAGTTTTTACATATATATTATACATGTGCATTTTTTTTTATTTTTTAATCGGCAAAGCAATGATCAATAATGGTTCCTCAATTATCCCATGGTGACTCAAACCCCGACCTATTCGTTGGAGGTGAAGCAGCTTACCAACTGAGCTACCCTTCGTTGTCATATTATACATTATACATGTACACTAACTTATATGCTAAGAAGAAATTACGTTTGTAGGGATTCCGTGTTTCCTCCAATTAGAGTGTTTCCTCGTAGGAGATCGATTATGCTAACGCAACATCATATATCTGCTTCGAGTTATCAATCGATCTCTGGCGCTGTTCATGGATCAATCTTCCGCGTCTTTATCTTTCTCGATACGATGACTGGAAAATTGGAATGAAACACGTAAGAAATAGGATAACTGTTTGATCTGTCAGTTGCAAAATCTATCCACCGAAAGGTAACTTTATTAATTTTTGATTATGCAGAATGAACTTCAAGCCTTCGAATTATCGGAGAAGATCCTAAAAATACTTTTTCATGTGAAATACTCTCCCTCTATTATCTGAGCAGGAGGTAAAAATGAATTTTAGTTTTTTTTAAGTCCTGAATCTTGATTCATTAAGTGATTTTATGCTTTTACCACGTGAAATATTTTTCCACTACTATCAGATCAGAGCAGGAAGTGAATCAATTGCAGCTTTTCTATATATGCAATGTGAAATTGTTTCCCAAGATCTATTATGATGTTTCTTTCTTGAATTATATCTTAACATATCATATCTTATATGAGAGTGATACCTCTTTTGATAGTCGCAAAGTCTCACAACAGACCGTCCCTTTTTAACTTATAAAGAGACCGAACTATTATGCAATTAATAAAAGGTAACAAAAATTCGGTGGTAAAAAGGTAATAACTCATAAATATAAGGTTCTTTGTGAAATTATCCTTCTTTCTTTTTATCTCTGATGGACAGATACAGAATCGGTCGATTCTTCTCTTTCTCTCTCTCTCCTCTCTTACATTCTTTTCTTCTCTCTTCTCTCAGCATATGTGCGGCGTCGATAGGGGAGACGGCGGAGGCGTAGATGGCGGTGTAGTATCCGTCGCCCTGTAGCCGAGAGTAGCCCACCGTGAAAACCTAGAACTACTCCGTCACGCCGTCCGTAGCGATCCCACCTCAATGAATATTCAATTGTTTCCTTTAGCTGCTCTTCTTTCACATGGTAACACCATGGCCATGATATATGATGTAGATGATCACTTAATAAATTGAATTATAATGGCTATAAATATTGGATCGATGGCCAGGTGTTTATAATGATAATTGGAAGAAGATGACCATGTAATTATTGTTCCTCAATTAGTGCTATGGTGTTAATCCTTCTAGATGACCAATGATTTGATTCTTAGATGGCGATGTTGCTTGTTGCTCTGGTATACAGTTATCTGCCTTGTAACTTCTACTGCACACTACCTGTTTGATGAATTGTTTCTTCATAGTTTTTCCTTGTATTTACTAGATTGAGGTTTATTGTTTGATGAAGTAGTAGAGCATACTTGTGAATGTATTTGGAGTGATGCTGAATTGGAGTGATTTTGCATCTAGATGTAGATTTATATTCATCTCATGAATTTTTTACGTTCAGCGATATTCGCCATGTTCTGTACAATATTGCCCATGTTCTAGCCAATATTGTCCATGTTCTGACCGATATACTCACTGTTTTAATGCTATGTTTTTTAACTGTTTTTATAAAAAATTTGACCTTTGCAATATACACTATGTTCTCAGCAATATAACCCATGTTCTCAACAATATTCTCCATGTTCTAAACAATACTTCCTTTATTGTTTTCCCCATTTGGTCTTCGTGGTGTTGTTATCCTTGTTTTTTGTCGTTTCGATGTTTCTATATTGGACGCAGCTTTACATAATCTACCAATTATTACCCATGTTTCTAAGCATATGTCTCATGTTTTGGACATTATTACCCATGTTTCTTATATTATGTCATTTTATTTTTTTATATGTCCCATGTTCTTATCTTGATTTTTAGTCTATGTTGATATTTGTTCTAATTATGATTCATATTTTTAAGATTATTACCTATATTCCTTACAATATTGTCTATGTTTGTGTTTTTGTTTTTGTAGATGATGTGCAACAGAAGAAAAAGAGGACTAATGCCGGAAGCAAGCAAAAATCCAATTTGATTCATGTTGATACAAATGACCGTATCTATTTAAGAAAATAGAGTATCCTTGTCATTAGAAGTTAGATAATTATTATTGTAGTCATAATATTAGTATGTCCGATGTACTTGGATTTATGTACAAGAATTTTTTTTATGTTTGAAATAGTACCCATGTTTGTTGAGAATATCTCCTATGTTTATGTAAATATTATCCATGTTTCTCATAATATATCCCATGTACTTAATTACAATTTATTGATAATGTACATGTTCCATGTGAGTTTAAATATTACCCATGTTTCTGAATATATCGTCCATGTTCATGGGAATACTACCCATATATATATATTCTTTGGCTGGTCCTACTAGGAGTACTAGATCCCAAGGCTTTAGTGAACTAAGCTTGCTGTCGAGGTGTGTGGTGTGTGTGTGTCCAAAAGAACCCATGTTTATGAGAATATCTTCCATGTTTCAGTGAATATCTTTCATGTTTCAGTGAATATCTCCCATGTTCATGGGAATACTACCCATGTTTCTCGTAATATCTTACATGAACTTGTTTTTTTTTTATATAAGTGTCATATCTGTGTTTCTCCAAAAGAACCCATGTTTCTGAGAATATCTCTCATGTTCACGGGAATACTAGCCATGTTTCTCATAATATCTTTCATGAACTTGTTTTTATATATAAGTGTCATGTTATGTGTTTCTCCAAATATAACCCATGTTTCTGATAATATCTCTCATGTTCATGGGATTACTACCCATGTTTCTCATAATATTTTCCATGTTTCTGAGAATATCTCCCATGTTCTCAAACAAAATCATAAATATATAGTAGATTACTTTTTAAAATTGTCAAACAGAGCATACTGGTCAGAACATGGGCAATATTGTTGAGAACATGGGTTATATTGTTGAGTACATAGTGCATATCGCATAGGTCAATTTCTCACAAAACAAGTTTAAAAAAACAGAGCGTCAGAAACAGTGAGCATATTGGTTAGAACATGGACAATATTGGCTATAACATGGGCAATTTTGTACAGAACATGGCAAATATCGCTAAACGTAAAAAATTCATGAGATGAACATAAATCTATCTAGATGCAAAAGCTAACATCTATCATCAACATACTTCGATTCAATATATCTAGATGCAAATAACAACAACAACGTGGATTCAACATAAATCTATCACCAACAAACATCAATTGAAAGAACTAAAAAAAAACCTTGACCTATGTCAAATCGGTCAATTTGCAAGCTTATACACCATGAAAAATATGAAAATCATGATGAGTAGGCGATGGGTGATGATCCCATGTGATTTTGGTTGGGTTATGGAGTGTTTTAAAAGCTAGTAGTTGTTTTGGGGTTGTTTTGTAATTAATAAATTGGTCTCTATTGTCTCTTTCTAATGGTGGTCTCTCATGAGACTTACTAAATTAAATTAAATGTGTAATGTAATGATTTGTCACACATTTTGGTCAAGTGAGATTCAATAAGGATAAATCTCATATATATAGAACTGGAATCAATCTCAAATCAAAATATATGAGATTTTACAAATGGTAAATCAAGAAAGAGAGAAGAGACGTCAACATTTTTTTATTAATTGCGACCATTTTCCCGGCTCCAAGTGCAAAGGTGATAGACATCAATACATCATTAACCAGTTTATATGAACACGTCATTCATCATCCGGGGACTCGAAATGAGGCATTTTAAAATAGTTTTAAAATTGCCCAAATGTTATTTTTATCTTAAGATCCAAATAAAAATATTGGACAATCACATATTCACATACTATTATTATTAATAAAGTTATATATAAGCTATACGTGCGAGAGTGATATAACTCCACCATTTCTAGTTTTTGATAAGTAAACTAGTACATATTCCAATCTGAAATGTACAAGTTCATATCATTAAAATATTGACACTTAATAAGGATGTTAAGGAAGATGACTGACACATGAGAGTGGTCGGAAATTTAAACTCCGACGAAGTCATAAGATGTATAAGCTTAAAGTTATAAGATGGTAAAAAAATAGAGTAAAAATAAAATAGTTAAATTTGCTCTAAAAAACTTAAACATTTGGTAATTAATCACGGATTCACTGGTAACCACGTTAGTTAAATGATCGATGTTTAAATGATCGATCTCTGGTGATCATTGCTTGAATAGTTACATTATTTTTTGATGTATTTCCTTATTCGGAATAGTTGGTGAAATGAAAATAATATAATGGGGAAGAAAGGACTACTCGTGGACGTAGACATGGTCGGCGTGATAATTGTTGACTTGGTAGAATTGATGATAATTTATATTTGTGATAAGTTATTGCAATTATTGCACTGCGCATGGGTTATTGTATCACCTCTTACGGCTAAACTCACGACTCACCACTTATATCAACTGATTGAGACGTGAAATCACCTCTTCTTCTTCCTCAGTTCCTCCTTTCTTTATACTACAACACATGAAATATATTCAGTAGAAATATAATACTACAACACATATATAAGTATCATGATTACAGTAGCATCAGGAGCATATAAAGATATTCCAAAATAATATACTCACTCCACTAATATTGTATATTGTGTCATTTTACTATTTTTACTATTTTGGATCTCCTTAATAGATGGAGTTCGTGATTTTGGATTAACGAATTTACCTATCTATTTTGGTGTTGTTCGTGAATTCATTTTTAATTCCAAACTCAGACCCTTGAGTTGATAATCAAAACATAAGCAGATGCAAAGTATTCAAAATTTATAAAAGTAAAAACCTTAAAATATTTATTTAGTCATATTGAATTCTCATACACAAGATAACCTTATATGGGCCTTATCCATAGACATAAAGACGAATAGATTTAGAATTTTATCAACCTCTATTCAGTTTAGAACTCTTACTCAACTTGGACTCATCTGGATTGCTAGTATGTAAGCTGAACAGGTTAGTCTTTTATTATGTCTTTAATTGATGAATCAAGTAGCTTCTCAAAAATATATGATCTTCCCCTTTCTGTGCTAATAGCGCCGACCACTTCTCGTTCCGGTGTTCCGATTTCTTCTGTCGATGTTCCGTTCTTTCAAAAACACGACCCAACCCCCCCCCTTCCGTGCCAAATTTCTTTGAATGACATTTTGTTCGCGTGTACCAAGTCGAACTAACGCAACACGACTTTGGAGCTTTTGCAAGATCTCAGTAATTGCCAGTGAATTGGCCTCAGAGCTTGGTTCTGAAAGTCTCATCAGATATCATGCGTTCACCAACAGCAGCCACCTCGAAAATCTGGATGATTCTATTATAGACTTGAGAAGGATGCTGGATTTGATCATGAAGAGTCCACGGGTAGCCAAACTCAAGAAATTGAGGGAGGGTACTATTCTACCAGTGGATATGGATGAATTGAGGGAAGCTAACGGCGTCTAAAAGGGAGAAGGGACGAGTTTGCAGCAAGCTGGAGAAGACAAAAAGGTTTCATGGGTTGAAAAGTTTCAAGCCTCCACTGGCGAATTTTCCGACAGGTCACGATTCCAAGCATGGTGACATGTGTTTCGAAGAAGACGTCACCGCGATCTGATTAATGGCGCAAGAATCGTTCGATTTCGTTGAAAAATGAGAGAAAACAAAGGAATTGATTGGCCATGGAGAAGGGCATTCGTGTGGTCCTTGTGAAGAAGATGCCCGGTCCAACCATGTTTTGATCGAACCGGTTAGCCGCACAATAAACTAGTTCTATAATCCAGTCAACCAACCAGCCACAGTCCGTCACGAGTCCAGGTCGAACCAGAGGAAGAATTGGGCCAAGAGACGCGCCAGGGAGCGTGAGGACACCCCATGCCCTATCAGGGTGCGTGTGGCAAGCGGAGCAACTCGTGGGATGCAAATTGTGTCCTACGGAGATGATTATGAAGTCAAATCGGCGGTTGGGGCACTTAAGAAGACCGATATAAGTGAAAGGGGCCAAAGATGATTCCGATTTGTTCTGGGGAATCTACGAGCCAAACGTGATGACAAAAACATCTAAGAAAGAGCTCAAAGAAGGAATGGTTACCGAAGAGAAGGTGGATACCGTCGAAGCACCGCCAACGGGATCCAATAAAGGGGTTGATAGTGGTCAGATTGGTGACGGGATGACTATACCCGATACAACTGGCAGAGTTGAAGGACCTGGGCCAACTCATTCATGTGGTTCTTCAAAGTCACAACACTATGGAAGAGTGGCAATCAGCTAAACCCAAAAGGACCAGGAAGCAGAAGGCACGTAGGCTACAATTTGCAGCAATTCAGGCTCCACGTCCCAACATGGACTTCACCAGGAAATTGGACAAGCTGCGTTTCCATTCTATGATTGTAGGGCACTCAGGGTTCGTTCTGGCTTATACTGGTGTGGTTTAACAACATCGTCAAATCGGAGTTAGCAAGGCAACATGGATGGGTTGGAAGCTTGCTACAGAACCCACTAGAGTATAGTGTAGCTAATGGCCAGATATTACGTTCTGGTATTATATATAAGCACATTCCTATATGTCTACATGTTATTGCTTTCACTGTAACCTTGTATGAATTACCCGGCATATGGACTAGAGGAAGAGGTAGTGTTAGGGATGCCATGGTTAGCTGTTGTAGGGTATGTCACTTTTGAACTTAGCGGACAATGCTTTTGTGTTCTGGTCAACGATGAGCCATTTGTTCTGAAAAGTGAAGCCGCTGAGCAAGAGCAAAAGTATGGGTGGCCACGACATGTTGAAATGGTGCCTTTGCGTAAGTGTACTATCTATGGATGGGAATATCTGTTGTCTTCATCCGTTAGAAAATAGATTAGGATCAGAAATCTTATCTGTAGAGATAAAGGCGAGTAGATTTAGAATTTTAGTTTCCAACCTCTTTTCAGGTTAGAACTCTTAATCAACCATGACTTGTCCGGATTGCTAGTATATAAGCTGAAGAGGTTATGTCTTTCATTATGTTTTTTATTGATGAATAAAGTATCTTCCCGAAAATATATTGATCTCCCCTTTCCTTGCTAATGTCCCCGACCACCTCTCGTCTCGGTGTTGTGATTTCTTCTATCGATACCCCATTCTTTCAATAATACGACTCAACCCCCTTTTTTTTTTCAAATTCCATTGAAGGACTTTTGTCCGCACGTACCGAGCTAATGCACACGATCTTGCAACGATTCCAATATCCCATCATTTTATCACACATTTTCCATTCATTCTTTATTCATTAGAGAAAAAATCCGCTCACTTTACAACCAAAACCTATAAACTTGTTCTATATGCTGCTGCATTTCATTGCATTAGTGTGAAAAATATTAAATTACATAATATCATCTGGGCGGAGTGAGTATAACATAGAGATAAACAACGGTCTTTCTTCTTTCCCTTTTAATGTTTGTTTTGTACTCAACTTTTGACTATAATAGTGTACTATTACTACGTAAGATCCACTCTATCCGGCGGCATAACATGCTAGGATGCAGCTTTGGAATGTCCAGCCTTGGCGAAGATGGTCAATCATGATATATTTATAACTCCATCTCTCCATCATCTCACTAATAATGTCACTAATAGTCTAATAATAATAGTCTAATAATAATGTGACATTTGAATTTTTCAATATTTTGAAAAAGGAAAAAACTAAACTTTTATATTTACTATCACGCATGGTTGATCCCAACGGAAAGGTAAATTGATTAAGGATCTTATTTAAACAATTATAAATTTCCAGTATAACCTCTATAAATTAATAACGCTGGACCGTGAAAAATTATTATCTTATCCAAATATTAATTTATGTATAAATTAATATTTTGTTAATTTACATAATAGTTAATCCGTAAACATGTAAAGTTCATTTCGATCATTTAAAAAATAAGCGAATCTTATATTAAGCAAAAAGATGTAGTGATTTTTTTAACAATTAGTTGTTACGTGGTATATGGAGAAAATATTACAATAATAATCCCAATCCAGCGAAAATAAACAGTTTGCAAGCAATCAATCTTACAATTTCAGGTTGGACAATTGATGTTGAAAAAATGCAATTGTTAATTGTTTTTGTCATTGCAAACTTCGGATCACGGATACTAAAAATTCAGAAACTCCTCCATTGAACGATGAAGGCATTTAGGAGCTCCAAGTTTTAGTTAAAAGAGTTGAATTATCATAATAAAATGGATATCGAGGACCTTTTAAACTATTCCGGAGAAAATAAAGTGATCGAGTTGCTAAACGATGAGCAACTAATTGAAGACATCATAGGACATAGAAAAAATGATGAAGTTGAAGATGATACTGTTGCATTGGAGCCTGTTAGTCGAAAAGAAACAATACATGCGATACTCACATTGAATAATTTTATACTAGAGCATGAGCATTTTACGCCAAAACTTTTAACTGTATCCAGGAAACTTAAAGATCATATCCAGGGAGATATATATTTCCACAAGAAACAATTAACTTGGAGTCAGTTTTCAAAAAACTTGTGTAATTTAGTTACATATATATCTTTTTAATAACATTAGTTAACTACTAATTTAATTATGTATGGGATGGGACCTATTTGATTTTAAGAAAAATTATTATCTTATAATATTAGTCAGGTTATTAATTTAGCATGTTGGTCCCAAGTCGGAACCGAAGAAAATTATTATTTAATCCAAATTATTATTTTGTCCGGAATTAATTTATACAGGTTCTATTATACTAGTAAAATTGAACACGCGATGCGTGCCAAAAAACAAAAAAAAAAAGAAAAAAAAGGTATATATTTCCATTAAATATACCATTTGAAAACACTCAACCATGATATTTAATCTAATAGATGTTTATCTTTAACTTATTCATTCAGTCTATCATGATTTAAAATTAAATGTTGTTTTAAATTAACCAATCTAACACATTACACAATTACGTATCATTGCTATATTATCACTATATTTATAATAATACAAGAATTTTGTGTCACCCGCTACGCGGGTAAATGCGTTTTTTTTACTCCATCCGTATCACAAAACATATGCGTTTTATTTACTCCATCCGCATCACGAAACATTAACTATTAGAATTAGCATGCAATTTAAGGAGAAATAATTAAGTAAGAAGAAAAAAAATAAAATTGTTGTGATGTGTTAATGTTTTTAATAGAAATATAGTTGTCCAAATGTGAAGGCATCAAGATGGTCCATCATGTATTTATGTTGCAGAACGCAGAGATGACAAATAAATCAAAAACCTTGCTTCTTCTGAAATGTTTGTTGTTCTCACTACAAGGAAAACTGGTTTTAGCGACGGATGAATCCGTCGCTGTCGCTACAATAAATAGCGACGGTTAAACCTATCTGTCGCCAGATAATAGCGACGGATAAACCTATCTGTCTCCCTAGTGGTCGTTGACCATTATGGAGACGGAATAACTTATCTGTCGCTATTATTTGGCGACGGATAGGTTTAACCGTCGCTAAAAGGATGTGACACGTGTCCTTCCGTGGCCTAGTGTTGAGGGCGACGGATAGAGTAATCCGTCGCTATATATATATATATATATATATATATATATATATATATATATATATATATTTAATTTCTGTTATTGTTTTCATATTATGTTTGTTATTGAGTTAAAATTGAATGCGCCAGAGATTTATATACGATGATTGACGGTACGAAACTAAAAATTTCATTCAACAAACTAAAATAGTACGTACAGAAATACTAAAATGTACAAACTAAAATGTACGTACATAAATACTAAAACGTATAAAAAAAATTTTTTAAACATTTCATTCAACAAACTAAAAATTTATCTGTCCTCCCAATATTGCTTCCACAGGGGGCACTCCTGCTCCCCAATCCACCCCGGCTTCTTCCCCGATGCCCTGATCTTGGCGATCTTCTTCCGGAAGGCTTCGGAGCCTTCATGTTCGAAAGCAGACCACAACTCCGACTTGTACTTGTTGGGGAGGAAGAACTTCTCCTACATTTAAGAAAGTATACAAAATTCAGACTAACATAGTATATAACACGGTGACTAACATCACCCAAACAATTCCACATTGTCCTATTTCAACTAACACACGGTGACTAGCATATCACCCAAACAATTGCACATTGTCCTATTTTCAACTAACACACGGTGACTAACATATCACCCAAGTAATTGAGAACATACCACTTAAACCATAAGAGAAGAAGAAAGATTACTAACCTCCAAAGCATTCCAAATCTCCGCCTTCCGCTCCGAAGTGAAAGTATGCCACTGGGCTCCAAGTGGTGGGAGAGCCACTTTCTTCGTGGATTCCTTGCTGATGAACTTTGCAACATCCCTCGGCATCAACCTGTTGCAATAACATACACAAATTAATCCAACTAAATAAACATACAATACCAAGTAAAGACCTATTCATGTACTTACACATGCCCAGGCATGGGCCAGGCGACGAGCTTGTCATTCACCCGCTCACCCGCCATTTACACCTCCCCCGTGTACCCATCATCCGGTAGGTTTGCAAACACGTCTGGGCCATCGACGTTCATTGCCTGTACGCATAAAATTGAAGTTTGAACCATTATAATTTGTAACAAAAAATAAAGTCTAACTTGTCAAATAACTTATCTTAAGGTGAGTATATATACAACTTCTTACGAATATATGGTTTACATGATTACCGCAATACAAACTTTCCTTGCTTTTCAAGACCCCGACTACACTTGATTGTTAGTTAACTTATTGTCACTTAATAAGTTGTCACTTAATAAGTATAGAAGAGGACTCGGAAAGAAAGGAAAGTTTGTAATGTTTACTCTATGGATACCAGGAAATAAAGTCCATTTATTAGTAGGCCACGCGATGAGAATGAGTGAAATAGGCCGGCATAGTAACAACGGCATTAAAAATGCTGTTGTTACGGTGCCTGCCTAGCTACTACAATCATTCACAACACAATGTCATATTTAATCAAACTTGTAGAAATGTAGTATATTAATAATGTAGTATATTAATGATGAGAAGATTAAGAATTGTGGTGGTACAAATATAATATAGAAGAAGCAGGCACAAGAAAGACTTATTATTCTTTCTTGTGCCTGCTTCTGCTTCTTCTATATTTATCAATATAAGTCCTCTAGTGTGTTCAGTTAAATACAATCAGTTCGCTTAAATGTCAGTAAGGCTTACCGATGGGTGCAAACCAATAAAACGCTTAATGATCGACAATAAACGTATAGTGTTAGTTATCACCCAATGTAAGCCTAATCCAACACTTCCAAACTAATATATGTATATCATCATCACACCTATTCACTTCAATGAAAAACAAACTCTTATGTGTGTTCAATCAAATACAATCAGTTCGATTAAATGTCGGGGAGACTTTTCTATGGGACCTAACCAATGTAACACTCACTGGTCGATAGTAAGCATATACTATTAGTTAGGGCCCAAGAAAAATCTTACCAATACACAGAAACCGATTATAATAGCATCATCACACTTTATAGCTTATATAACATATTAATCAAACTTAATCCAACTTAATTCAAAATTTAACAAAATATTAAGCAAATTTAACAAAAAATTACTCAAAATAAAAATTAATAATTAAATTAACTACATAACGTAATTAACATTATTATTAATCTATTCATTAACAAAATTATAATTAACACAACTAACTACACATAATTTTAATCTAATTTATTAATCAAACTAACTAGGCAGAACTAACTACACAGAATACTCTAAATTTATTAACGAAAAATTAACCAAAATTACTTAACCAATTTCATTTAAATAAATTAATCTAGCTTATACTAATTACAGTTAACATAATCAATTAACAACATCTAATTAATTCAAACTGATTTATAAAATTACAGAATAAATTCAAAATAATTATTTAAAATGATTCTTGCTATACAACATATATAATCTAACGATTGACAACTAGAAAAATCATAGTTAAGCACAAAAATTAAAAAGCCCCAAAAATTAGGGTTAGGGTTCTAATCTTCTATTTGGGCAGATCGAGAATCGAGGTGGTGGCGGTGGTGGATTTGAGGCAATGTCGAATCCTCTACATCCACAAATAAGAAACACAAACAAGCAAAGGGAGGGAGGAGTCAGATTCGAAACCAAATACAAAAGGGGAAGAAAATACAAAACAATAAACACGAGACTTACCGTGGTGATGTGGTCGAGGTGGTGATTGTGGTGGTGGAACCGATCCGGGGTGAAGGTGGTGGTGGTGGATTTGAGATGGGAGGAGAAGAAAAGAGTGTTAGGGTTTGAAAGATTTTAACAATGGAGAAGTGAATGGAATGAATCTGTAACAGACGATGTCTTCTGTGTTGTCGGCATTTAGCGACGGATAGACTTATCCGTCGCTACGTGTTTATTTTTTTTTTTCATAGCGACGTATAGACTTATTCGTCACTAGTTTTTGCGACGGATGAACGTTATCCGTCGCTAAGTTGATGCCGAATTGACCATTTCCAATGACGAACTGACCTTAGAGCGCAGTTCGTCCTTATCCGTCGTTATCAGTAGCGATCCGTCGCTAAATAGCGACGATCGTCGCTAAATAGCGACGGATGGTATCCGTTTCTATCTATCCGTCGCTAAATGGCTATTTTCTTGTAGTGTCTTTGGACATTTAATACATTTAAGAATTATTTAGATGATAGAAAAATTTGTGCAACTCAAGTAAAAATGTTCTATCCAACCCAATAGGTTGACCATCACCCATGAGCCTAATGTATTGCGTCCAATGAGATTCATGTTGATCCCAAAGTTCAATCGGCACATCGTGAACAAGTTTTATTTTGGGATATTCAGAATATCATCTACATACCTCTTATTACACTTGCACAAGGATTATAATTATAATGAAGGGATAACAAGAAGTTTCAGTACTCTCTTACAGTCAAAGGAAAAGTTTTTTCTGTTCACGATTACAACAAATCTCCAGAGGAAACAGCTCACCACCAGAAAGCTTCCATTTCAACTTACATTAAAATTAAATTCGATTTGATAAAGTGATCTGGGCCAATGAATTGGATTGCTTAAAAGTTGTACTCGTGTCTTGGGTTACAACAATTCATACACGATTTTGTTGGACTGGTAGTACGATCAGGATAGTATCAAACACTGGAAAAGAACAAGAAAATATGCAGAGTCGAGGGTATCCCTCCTTCTTAAAACTTTATTCGTCCTGCACTCGGTACTTACAGTATCCGACGAATAGTCTCCCAAGATAACTGTAGTTGAGATCGTATTACTAGTACTGGTAAACACGAACGCGGATTGGACTACTTCAATATGGTAAGTAAAGCTTTCTGGAGAATATTAGAGAAGAAGGAAGATTGCATATTGCGGTGTGTTCTTCTGCACTTCTGAATGGTGAATTTATAGGAGCCAAGTAGTGCAAACAAACAAACATAAGTGAAAAGACACGACGAAAAGACACAACTTTTCGTCATGTATCGCACCTGTTCGCCTTTTACTTTTACTGAACGAGTAGAATTTTTCCAGGTAGGAAATTCTATCTGTTAGTAAACTGGACCAATCCAGTTGGGTCTTTTCTAATTGAACCCAAAAATTAAAGTTAGTTTTTTGCCCAAAAAGATTATATCCATCACTAGTTAGCCTTAGCCCACGACCCTCGACCCTCGACCCAGGAGGGTGCGCTTGGATGAACCGATGATCCATCTAGCTCCCCCCCCCCTCCCCGCCAAAAGCATGGGTACCCCAAGGGCTCCAACCCCTAAACCAAATCATGCTTTCTTATTCAACTTATTCCTTCTCAAATTTAGCCATGTGGGATCTCCCAACACCAACCTTTGGTATTCCATACAATGTATCAACCAACACACTTTGAGTTTCAATTACTCTTTCACCACAAAAGGAATTTTAGTAATTTTTCTCAAGTGTCTTCTACTACTATAGTAGATTAATATACGATCGAGAAACCTCCGTTTCCGACGTGTGGGGTCCTTTTGGTTGAGGTACAAAGTCATGTATAAACCGCATTGGTTTAGCTAAAATTCCAACAGATTTATGCTAAAACGCCTTCAAATCGTACTAATTCGAAATCCTAAATTTTGAGTCGTTACAGACTTAGACTTCTTACAGTTTTAGGTAGGAAAGTGTTTTCTTTTCCTTTAAAAAATCTAATAGAGTACCGTTGGAGATATATATAGTAAAGTGAGGTTAGTTGTTGTGGTAATGAATAGATAAATAATGTAAGTAGATGATCTTTTAGATATTAAAATGAACAAAGAATTAATAAATTATAGTAAATTTATAAATATGTTCGATTTATGAGGGTACGTAATTATAATTTTAAAATGGAATATTTTCAAATGACCCATTTTCAAGGACGTGACAACGACAGAGCTCATGGCAGTCACATTTGGGTGCATAGACGATTAGTGTGTTAAAATTCAATACTTTTATCTGCACACTTAGTTTTTTAGTCGATATATATAACAACGTTTTCGAAGACAATTCCTTTGTAGTTTCCAATGGAACTAATTGTAACATAATTAATTCAATGAGAACGATACTGTAAAAATAAGAAGTAAACCGAACTTATGAACTTGCTGAGTTTTCTTTTTTTTTTTTTACAAAGTAGTTCATTTATTTTCACACACAAAATCCGTACAATGCTTGTTGTCGAGCGAGACTCTTCCACTATCCACCGATTTACTAGACGTATTTGTTTTGTTTAAAGAAGGGAATATTACTTCTGGACCCCCTGATAGATGTCATCTTTTCATCTGAAGGACTGTCTTGCAAAGAGTTACATATAAACCCATTTGGCCGCACCGGCGTTGACTCCGGAATGTCGAGATTTTCTCTCTCCTGTAACCAAACACGCCCTTATTCTATTTTTTCGGTTTTAAACGTATATTCCGTATTAAACCATCATTTACTATTTTTCCTCTTTTCACCCATCCCTATTCCCTCTGTCCCACCATCTTCCTTCACCCATTATCTTCGCCATCTCTGCCGATTTTAACCGATATTAAACGAAATTCTTCCAGCTATTCACGATCTAAGCACGTATGTAGCGTATTTCCACTTCGTCGAAGTTGTTCGAGTCCGAAATTTGGGATTAGGGCAACTGTTATACAAGTAAGTATTTTTTTTCGAAATTAATCTCATGCTTGCTCAATGTTGTGTTCAATGATGTTGTATTGAGTGATATATGTAATTAGGGCAACTGTTATACACTTTTCATTGAATTCTGCTGCTTCCTTTGTTACATGATGATACTGTAATTGTCTTTTGTTGAGGATGAAACTACTGTCATTCTCCTTTTGTTTTGAAGTAGATTAAACTGCTATGATATTTAAGTTGTGAAATTGTGGTGATATTTGATGCAGCAAACATTGTCATGTAATCAACATTTGGAATAGCTTCAACAAGACTCTTTATTTACATTGCACTATGATTACTTGACTGATTGAAATATTTGAACAACAAGGTACATAGCCAGTAGCAGTAAATTTAGGCAAATTAGTGGCCTAATTAGACTATATTTGTCTTGAACATTTCTTGGCCTCCTTTGTTTCCCCTTTTTTGCTTCCTCTGGATCACTTCTTGCTTCCTCTGGTTCACTTCTTTGCACATGAACAATCTCTTCTCTTTGTTGCGCGCGCTGTGGGTTGTTGTTTGTGGGAGAAAATTCCCACAAAACCTCAGGATGTATAATCTCCCCACGCCGTGAAGGTGCTTCTTGATCATTCGCCCATTCCGACCATCCGTGGGATGGACAATTCCAACTCAATCTTCCTTCGCTTGACACGGAAAGTATCGTACGCTTTCGACATTGAGATCTCTTGCAAACAGGCCGGAGAACACTTGAAGAACTCATTTTCAAGCCTAGTAAAACACCTATCAGAGTGGAATTGATGGAAGTATGAAAAAGTGAAAAAAAAATGAAGTTTTCAAGTCTTTAAATAGGGCCAAATTCAACTCCAACGACTATATTTTTGAATCTCAACGGCTAACTCGGAATTACACTTAACCCCCAAATAGATGCAATTCAATTACATCCAGGTCCATCACGTGTCTGGCACGTGTTAAACCAAGCTGTTTGGGTGAGAGAATAATCAAACTTTCCGGCAGGGGTGTTTTTGTCCTTTCCACGATTTAATTCGCCGAAAGTCAAGATCGTGGACCTGAATGTAATTAAAATACATGTACTTGGAGGCTGGATGTAATTGATCTACTAACGGTCCCTCAGATGTAATTGGAACATCTAACAGGGGGTCCAGATGTAATTTGCGAAGAATGACATAAATAGTAAAAGATTGGACCATCTATGTCGCTCCCCATCATGGTACAACACTTGAAATTTAAAGTTCAACAACAATATGATAGCACCTAGCTCTTTAGCATGGAAGAATATTCCTAAGTTTGTAATAATTAAAAAAGTTTTGGGTTGACTACACTAATATTATTTTTCATTTTAATTTAATATTGTAGTCCAGAGGTTTACACTTTACACTGATTGCCACAGAAATAATAATTACAGTAGTAGGAGAGAAAAGAAAAAGAAAACCTTAATCCTTAATAATAGAAAGGAAAAAGATGATTCATTATTCATACAATAAGAAATTGGATTTGAACTGAAAAATACAAGAAATGCATTTTGCTTGCCGTTTCTCTTCTTCTTCACTTGTCCTCTATATATAGGTCTCTCTGCCATGTGAATTTGGATCACAACTCTCCTCCTTCTTCCCACAAGAATCTCACTGTCCCAGTTTAGGTACAAGTCAAACTTCTCCTCCAATCTTATGCTCAGATGCCATCGTTTTCAATTGCATGTCAATTTGTTTTTTTTTTTTTCTTTGTGTAAAAGAGAGAGCTTTGCATGAAATGGTCCCCCTTTAAATATGGATTAGGATTTCTGATTGATTCTCTTTATTGGTGCAGCAGTTTTGTTGTCGATTGATTGATTTATGGCTGCAAGGAATTTGGAAAAGTTGGCTTCCATTGATGCGCAATTGAGGCTTTTGGTCCCTGGAAAAGTTTCCGAAGATGACAAGCTGATTGAGTATGATGCCTTGCTTTTGGATCGCTTTCTTGATATCCTTGAGGATTTACATGGAGAGGATCTCAAGGAAACGGTATGGATCCTAGATTGGCTTTTACTGATTTGTCATCCATGCTAAAGTTTTGATGATTCTTGTCTGTTATTGACTGTTGGTTTGGGTAAAGATACATTCTTGTATTAGTTTGATTCATTTTCTTGGATGCACTATGTGTTGAATGTTGATGATCAAGCACTTCTTGTTCTCACTGTTCAAGGGTAGAGTGAGTGAGTGAGTGTATTGTATGCAAAAGAGGCTGTTTCTAGGCCTAGATTAAATATGATCACCTTTTTACCAGTGGGGGTTGAATCAGTGCTTGTTTGTCAACTTAACTGTAGCTTATGTTGCTACTTTGTATAGGGATCAATGTGTATTGTGTATTTTGCTAACAGCTTTTGCTTGCTCCTATAGGTGCAAGAGTGTTATGAGCTTTCTGCCGAGTATGAAGGAAAGCATGATCAAAAGAAGCTGGAAGAGCTGGGAGCTGTGTTGACCAGTCTGGATCCGGGTGACTCGATTGTCATAGCGAAAGCTTTTGCTCACATGCTTAACTTGGCCAACTTGGCGGAGGAGGTTCAGATCGCGTATCGGAGGAGGAACAAGATCAAGAAGGGAGATTATACTGATGAGAGCAATGCGACTACTGAGTCAGACATTGAGGAGACTCTCAAGAGACTGGTTGTTGATTTGAAGAAGTCTCCGCAGGAGGTTTTTGATGCATTGAAGAATCAGACTGTGGATCTGGTCTTCACTGCTCATCCTACGCAGTCTGTTAGGAGATCACTGCTTCAGAAGCATGGGAGGTTAGTTCGCAATTCTTAACATCTCAGTACATGACATGTTTTGTGTTTACAACTTTGTATTCTGACTTGGTGATTCTTTCTTTTCAGAATTCGAAATTGCTTAGCGCAACTCTATACCAAAGACATCACTCCTGCTGATAAAGAAGAGCTTGATGAGGCCCTACAGAGGGAGGTAAATTGAAGTAGTTCCTATATGCACAAATTTTTTAAGTGTGTGTGATTCAGATTTTGTAAATAATAAAGAAAGAAAACATTGACAATGCATGTACAATGGACTGTATCTCATCAAATATGCTCAAGCTGTGTCCTATTGATCTTTCGTTAGATAAGTAAATGAATCAGTCCATTGTACATTCAGAGACGGACATTTCAGTTTGCATGAAGAGTTATAGACCTTCGATGCATTGAACGTGATCGGTTCATTTCATTTTACCATTATCTACATCCTAGTAGGACCATTAAGTCATTAAGAATGGATATCTTACTACATGTATGATGTCTTGGACATTTCTCGTGACTAAACTTAGTAACGTCACTTTTTTATATCATAATCATGATACAATAGTTTCTATAGATTATATGAACTATACATCCCATTATATTATGCTCACGTTTGATCTTGCTCTGTTTTTTCTGCAGATTCAAGCTGCTTTCCGAACTGATGAAATTCGAAGGTCTGCACCTGCTCCTCAAGATGAGATGAGGGCTGGAATGAGTTACTTCCATGAAACAATCTGGAAGGGTGTTCCAGCGTTTCTACGCCGTGTTGATACAGCACTTAAGAATATAGGGATCAATGAACGTGTTCCATACAATGCCCCTCTCATCCAGTTCTCTTCTTGGATGGGTGGTGATCGTGACGGTATGTTTTATTTGATCTGAAAGACTGCACTATGTTTAATACAGTTAGCCAGTTACACGAACCACTGTGAGTATATTATTTTTATAGTTTCATCAATGTCAGTCATGACAAAAGGATAAGGTTTTCATGGACTTCTCAACAGAAACGGCTTGCATCTGCTTTTTTCTCAGCTTAAAGCTTACCATCTGTTTATATCAAATGCAGGCAACCCAAGGGTTACTCCTGAGGTGACTAGAGATGTATGTTTACTGGCCAGGATGATGGCTGCTAACTTGTACTATTCCCAAATTGAGGAGCTCATGTTTGAGGTAAAAAAAATTCCTCCAATATTTCTTAGGTGTTCTATCTTTTAAGTTTAGCAGTAAGCTTTGTGGGGGTACATGCAGCAGCCTTTTCCTAACTTGTGTTGTTTTGATAGCTGTCCATGTGGCGTTGCAATGATGAGCTCCGTGCCCGAGCTGATGAAATCCACCGAAACTCGAAGAGAGATGCAAAGCATTTCATAGGTAATTAAATGATAAAATGGGATCAAGTTTTTTCTGATAGAATTTGTTTTTTTCATCTTTCCACGTGTTGAAATATCACCGGTATACATGAATTGCCCCAATTCTGCTGTCCTCTACGTATATCTTTACTTCCTGATATTATGAAACTTCAAATAATCACTGGTGGCTTATACATAATTGTCTCTCAGACTACATATTTGCATCATATTATTTGGCTGAGGTACTCTATCTGGTTGCCCTTGTACTATGGAGTTTCTTAGAATATTTCTTCTTTACCACACAGAATTCTGGAAAACAATCCCACCTAGCGAGCCCTACCGTGTCATTATCGGTGAGGTGAGAGATAAGCTCTATCAGACACGTGAGCGTTCTCGTCACTTATTAGCGCACGAAAAATCAGACATTCCAGAAGAGGCTACTTACACCAATGTTGAGCAGGTACTTCATTATATTGTGTTAATCGAAGAACGCGTGAAAAATACAAGTAAAAATAAATAAATAAATTTTAAAAAAAAATCAGATTTAGCATCTGATAGAATATTTACTTTCCACTGGTTTTAAAATTTTAATATATGTGGCTATATATAGTTGAACACCTTTGTTGATTTTCTTTCATTATCTAATTTTTCCTGAATCAAATTGTACTAGCACATAGCTATGTATGTATTGGCAATCATGCTTCTCATCACTAGTTCAATGATTTAATAAAAAGGATTATCTTCATATCTGTGTCCCTTGGATAGCACTGAATATTTTACATTTTTATGCAGTTCCTGGAGCCTCTTGAGCTCTGCTACCGATCACTTTGTGCTTGCGGTGACCGCCCAATAGCTGATGGGAGCCTTCTTGATTTTCTAAGACAAGTTTCCACCTTTGGGCTTTCACTAGTGAGACTTGACATAAGGCAAGAGTCAGACCGACACACTGATGTCCTAGATGCCATCACCACACATTTGGAGATTGGTTCATACAGAGACTGGTCTGAAGAAAAACGCCAGGAGTGGCTTCTATCAGAACTCAGTGGCAAACGACCCCTATTTGGACATGATCTCCCAAAAACTGAAGAAATTGCTGATGTTCTTAACACGTTCAGTGTATTGGCTGAGCTCCCATCTGATTGCTTTGGAGCATACATCATTTCTATGGCCACTGCACCTTCTGACGTGTTGGCAGTTGAGCTTTTACAACGTGAATGCCATGTGAAGAACCCATTGAGAGTTGTACCACTTTTCGAAAAATTAGCAGATCTAGAAGCTGCCCCAGCTGCTGTTGCACGTCTTTTCTCGATCGACTGGTACAAGAACCGGATCAACGGAAAGCAAGAGGTCATGATTGGGTACTCTGACTCAGGTAAAGATGCTGGTCGACTTTCAGCAGCCTGGCAACTGTACAAGGCACAAGAAGAGCTCATTAAAGTTGCTAAGGAGTTTGGAGTTAAGTTGACCATGTTTCATGGCCGAGGTGGGACTGTTGGAAGAGGAGGAGGCCCTACTCACCTTGCTATATTGTCTCAACCACCGGATACTATCCATGGATCACTCCGTGTTACTGTTCAGGGAGAAGTTATTGAGCAGTCGTTTGGGGAGGAGCACTTGTGCTTTAGAACGCTTCAACGTTTTACTGCTGCCACGCTGGAACATGGTATGAATCCTCCAGTCGCCCCGAAACCGGAATGGCGAGCACTCCTGGACGAGATTGCGGTTTATGCTACAGAGGAGTACCGCTCAGTTGTCTTCCAGGAGCCTCGCTTTGTGGAGTATTTCCGTCTGGTGAGTACTCAACTGTAATTTACTGTTTATATCACACTCTAAACTATGCAGTACTTGCGTCTTTTCATATATTTCTGAAGTATGGTCCCAACAACAAAAATCAAACCGAGTTCTTAATGAGTTACACTGAACTTTAATCCTCACATGAGATTTTTTTAAACATGTGGCTGTCTTTGTAGTTTATGCAAATGTTAGGTGGTGGTTACGTAATTTGCAAAAATAGTAGCTGTGAAAGTTGCCTGCATAACAGAATTCATGTTAATTTTTCTAGGCCACACCAGAGCTAGAGTACGGTCGAATGAACATTGGTAGTCGTCCATCCAAACGCAAACCCAGTGGAGGCATTGAATCTCTGAGGGCTATTCCATGGATCTTTGCTTGGACTCAAACCCGATTCCATCTCCCTGTTTGGCTAGGCTTTGGGGCAGCATTCAAGTATGCCATAGAAAAGGACATTAAGAACCTCAAGATGCTGCAAGATATGTACAACAAGTGGCCTTTCTTTAGAGTGACAATTGATTTAGTTGAGATGGTGTTCGCCAAGGGTAACCCTGGCATTGCTCAGTTGTATGACAAACTTCTAGTCTCAGAAGACTTGTGGTCCTTGGGTGATCGTTTGAGGGCCAACTATGAAGATACGAAGAACTACATTCTCCAGGTAATTTTTTAGCCTATTTGTTGCTGACCCGTTAAGTCTTTATTGTGTGATTGTTCGACTCTGATGTGCGTGTAAGTTTTCTATGAGCCCAGTTTACCTTTTTCCAGATGTGACGGGTAAATAATTTGAAACTCCAGTATGTAAATCCACAAATGACTCACCAACGATTCTGTTTGTAGATTGCTGGACACAAGGATCTTCTAGAAGGAGACCCCTACCTGAAGCAAAGGCTACGTCTGCGTGATTCCTACATCACGACACTGAACGTGTGCCAGGCATACACTCTGAAGCGTATCCGTGATCCAACCTACAATGTGAAGTTGAGGCCTCACATATCGAAGGAGTACACAGATTCAAAATCAGCAGCTGAACTCGTGAAGCTGAACCCGACAAGTGAGTACGCACCTGGTCTGGAGGACACCCTCATATTGACCATGAAGGGTGTTGCTGCTGGACTACAGAACACCGGTTAATTATCATCACAGATCATCGTACTTTTCATTTGTACTATTTTCCATTTTGAGACTTGTTCCTGACTTCCTGCTGCGGTTCTTGGTGGCAGTGTGGAGGTGGCCCTATTTGTTGTCTCTGGGTTCACCCCGGTTATGAAATTATTATGGTTAAGCTTTATAATTGTGTGAGATCAAACTGCAGTGCTTAAATGGCAAGCTTTGATCTAATGTAATCGATTACAAACAATCCTGTTGCTACTTTTAATAACAGAAACGTTGAAATAAATAATCCTTTGATGTGATTTAACTTTCTTGTTTCTGCGTGCTGTTATGTAAGAAGCTGATATTTTCGTATGAAAATAGAACTGAATATGAATAAAGCTGAACTGAGCATATGGTTAAAGGACATGTCATTACTGTGCTTGCCTGAATTGGCTACTAAAGAAGCATTCCAAAAGTTTTGTCTTGACATTGTTGTTCGACAAGATGCATTAAAAGAACACGGTTTCAACTGACTAGTTCAAGGTTGTGTTTTGATGATGAACTCCTCTTTTGTTTCATTGTCATGGTGCAAGTTCATGCTATAGCTCGTTGATTATTTTCAGTGAATATTAATGCTGGCAGAATAAACAAGAATAGTAGAAATTGGGAGGCTCCGACAGATGAATGTGATGCTGTCATCGCCACAAATATCAAGGGAACGGCAAATGCCATGCGCCATTTCATTCCAATTATGGTTGCGAACAAGTAGGGGATAATTGTCGACAGACATTCGGGGTTTACTATACCAATTCGCGGGTTTACTTTACCAAATTCGCGTAACATCTCCTATACCACCGTTAGGATCTTAACACTTGTCACTAAAATGTAAATGAGAATAAATTTAATTTTTCAGCATCTTTTCTGTTTTCTTATATGCTAAAATTTAGGAATCAATTATGGATATAATATATTGATAAGATTTAGCTAATTGTTTAGTGTGGAGGGAAAAATAAATTAACGAAACCCTGTAGATTTACAGAGTCATTCGAACACTTCCGACGTCGTGAAGCAATACTTATTTGAAGACTTCTTCACCTTATTTGCTTTTACTATGTTGTTTGGTTCCAACCTAACAATTTTGAAGGTCATCTCTCTCGATATCTGTTTTGATGTTGATTCTTTGATCGGAGCTAGCATCATGATCACTGATCAGCAGATGTCAAATGAACTTTTTCATTTCCTTTTATTGAATGCCTTCATAATTGTTGCTCATATTATTATATGAAATGTAATAATATGAAATGTAAAATGATTTGTTATACTACCTCCATTTCATTAATAAGTTTCTAAGGGAACTATTCATCGCGACCTTTGACCACGTATAACTCCTAAATTACATTAGAGAAAAATATAATAAAATTATATTATGAAATTAAATGGAGTATATTTTCATAATCAACTTTTAATTTATATTGATACAGTTTAATTTAAAAGCTATACGTGGTCAATGTCGCGATGTATAGTCCCCTTAGGAACTTATTAATGAAACGGATGTAGTATAACAAATCATTTTACATTTCATATTAGTACATTTCATATAATAATATGAGCAACAATTATGAAGGCATTCAATAAAATGAAATGAAAAAGTTCATTTGGAGTTATACGTGGTTAAAGTTCATTTGAAGAAATAGCAGAAGACTACTATTACGCATGTGATGAACAATAATAATGAAGTAAAAAGTTAATTAACTTCATAATAAAGTAAAAGTAAAAAGTTAATTTTTTTTAATAAGTAACATTACAAAATAATAAACTATAAATAATCAGAATTGAACCTATGAACTCTTGAGTCATGACACCTCAATCTAACCAATTGAGCTATACCTCATTGGTAAAGTAAAAGGTTAATTAACTAGTAGTACTTTACATATTCCAGATTCCTAAATTAGAGTATCATATAATACGGAAGTCTATTTTTGGGGTAAGATGCTGGAAAATTAAATTTATTTTCATTTACATTTTAGTGACATTTTAGTGACAAGTGTCAATATTCTAACGGTGGTATAGTAGATGATAGGCGAATTGGTATAGTAAACTCGGATCGGTCAACATTTCATCTGGGTAGGGAATTAGATCTGCTGCTGCTCAGCTAAATTTAGGATTCACACATCTATTCTCATAATTAATCTTTCTGGGAATATTTTATCAACTGATGCGTTATAGGCCTTATTCTTGTTCATTTGACTATTGGTTTTGGTTCCATTTCTCTCTGGCGATTATGTCCTTGGCTCCGTACCAACTGTTTTCACTGTATATAATAATGAGTAACTACTGAATCTGTTATGCTTCAACTTTCGTTGTTCGGTCCAATATTAGTTAAGTTTCTCCACCAGATGCATGATGCATCCATGAAATATTTGTGTTTTGCTGGGGCTTTCAAAAGGTAATTAAGTTAGACATGCAAAATACATTCTGTTCAGATAGTTTGCAAGTGGTGCTTAAAAGTCTATTTTGGTTTGGTTTTATATATGCAAAAGGTCATGTATCAGAAGTTTTAACTTCTGAATCAGGTCCAACAAATACTTCAATTATATAAGTACTAATATTAAACTATAATTCCTTTTGTTGGGAAGATGCCCAGAAGAAATTTATGTTTTCGTTATGAAAATATGTGAGACACTTGTAGGGTGTTTAAGCGCAACTTACGGTCTCTTTGGTCTTCAGGTGGTGCAAATAACTTGTCTTTTACTAGAAATGCATCTCACTTAGCTCATCAGGTTCATAATTGGCCAGTTAAAACTTTGTCCCTCCTAAATAAGGAGTTACAGAGTCTACAGCAGCAGTTGAGAGATGTGGAGTCTCTGGTACTTGCTGATCCTGCTATTTTTGGACCTAAGGAGCAGTTTATTAGGAAACAAATGAATGAACTTTTACATTTTAAAGCTACCTTTTGGTCTCGACGTGCAAAGTGTCAGTGGATTAAGGGGGTTGATCAAAATTCAAAATATTTTCATGCGTTAGCTACTCAGAAGCGTAGGAGGAATTATGTACATGGTTTGAAAAATGAAAATAAGGAATGGATATGTGATCCTCCTCAAATATGTGATGCTTTTTACAGTTTCTTTAAAACACAAAGGCCCTGATTGGTTTGGTGTATTTCGCAAAATTTTACAGTTGACCGCGCGAAACACAGCGATTGGTTACTCATTTCAGTGTATTTGCAGCCCGCCGGGCCAGCCCGAAATCTTTTACAAACACACCAACATGTGTAAAACTAAACCGGGGGGGGGGGGGGGGGGGGGCTGCCCGGTTTTGAAACACACCAACAGGTCTGTTTTCAAGACCCACCTGAAATTACCATGTTAACCTCCTTCTTCTCCATAATCACACAATGGCATGTTCCACTATAAAAGGCAAAATCCAAAATTTTTCACACATGCGTTTTGTTCTGCTCCATCGTTCTTGAGCTCGTGACCGTGAGCAGCTTTCTCTTCAAACCCTAGCTTTCTCCCTCTTTCAATTCACATCTAAATTCAACACAATGTGCAGAAATTAATTGCTGAATCTTATTAATTTGGTACCGATTTTTGTAGATCCAGCCGCGGTTGCCCTTCTTGGTTTTCTGTTCTTGCCGTTGCTTCTGCCGTTCGTGCCATTGGAAGGTGAGTTGGCCGTTTTTCCTACTGTCTGTTATTACATTGAATGCTATTTAATTTCTGTCTGAAGGAATGTTTGTCCACCCAAATCTTTGTTGTGTTAATTAACTGTTGCATTTAATGCTGGAAAATTTCTTGTCTGAATGGTGTTTTGTCTACAGAATTTTAGTTTCATGTTGTTTATGCTTGTCTTGGTATAAAAAGGCTTATCTGCACTTTATAATGGCAATATCTCTGCAATTTTGTATTCCATAGACATGGTTACTTTGTCCCAGCGGTTTGCTACCATTCGTGGTGTTCTTGTCATGAACATGGCTATAATGCTAGGACTATGCTGGTACTACAGCAAACATGTTAGGCCTCGAATATTGGGGAAGCGTAAAGGGGGCTACAAGTATTCACTGATAGAAAAAATGAAGGAGCAGCAGGAGTACATAGAAAGGTTGACTACCGCGAATGATGCTGATTGTAAGAATGTGTTGCGTATGAGGCGTGACAGCTTTGCTAGGTTTGTTCACATGCTTACAGATAGGGGTGGCCTGACTAGAAGTAAGTATGTGACTGCTGAGGAGAAGGTTGCCACCTTTTTGGCTATAATAGGTCACCACACTAAGCAAAGGGTAGCTAAGTTCTGTTTTAGGAGATCAGGCCACACAATCAGTACGTATTTCAGAGAAGTTTTAGCGTGTGTGTTAAGGCCACACAATCAGTACGTATTTCATGAGAAATTTATCTAATGTTGTTTTCTGAAACATAGAAACTAATTAGTTTGACTATTTTTTCACTGGAAAAGGGTTGTGTTGGTGCAATTGATGGTACCTACATCAAGGTTCTGGCTCCTGCAAGCGTTCAGGCACACTACCGGAATCGAAAGGGATTTGTTTCAGTTAATATGTTGGGTGCTTGTGACCAGAACATGAAGTTTATTTATGTCCTCACTGGTTGGGAAGGATCAGCAGGAGATGGACGGATTCTACGTGATGCATTTCATCGTGAGGATGGTTTGCGTATTAAAAAAGGCAAGTATTTAATTGAATTGGCTATTAACTACAACTGCAAACATCTACAGAAATTAGCTATGGTAATTCTGCAGAGTTTATGTTTCTGGTTAAACATACTTTATGCATTTCTGTTTCATTGTTTCTGGTAATTCTGCAGAGTTTCTGTTTCTGGCTATTTGTTGTGGTTAAACATATTTTATGCATTTCTGTTGCAGAGTTTATGGTACTGCAGAAATTAGAAACTTCAGTTGTGGTTAAACATACTTTATGCATTTCTGTTCTTGATATATTTAATTGAATTGGCTATAAAGTACATCTGCAAACATCTACTGCAGATTCATCCTCTGACTTTGTGTTTCAATGTAACAGGAACTTACTATTTGGCAGATGCTGCTTACATGAATGCTCCTGGAATTTTACCTCCGTTTGATTCTACTAGATATCACTTGCAAGATTGGGCAGAATCTAACAGGCAACCTGAGAATGCGAAGGAGTATTTCAATTTGAAACATGCCGGTGCAAGGAATGTTATAGAACGGTGTTTTGGTCTCCTGAAGAAGCGTTGGGGAATTTTGAGAGAGTCAAGCTTTTTCCCATTGGATGTTCAGAATGATATCATCCTTGCTTGCTGTCTGGTGCATAACTTCCTTCGTGATGTAGCAGCTGATGATCTCTTGGAAGAAGAGTTGCTGAAGACTATGGTTTTAGATGTAGAAGGTGATGATGGGGTTGTTATTGATGATGATCATGCACCTATAGATTGTCTTGTTGCTGACACACGATGGACTGCATTTCAGAGGAATCTTGCATTTTCGATGTACTTCGGGTCTAGGTAAAGGGCAGCAGGGAGAAGGGTGAGGAGGAGGGTTCGGATGTGATCATGTTTACCAACTGTTTGTGGAGAACGTGACCAGCTTTATGAATTGTAATATTCACTTCGTAGGATGTTTCTGTTTTGGCTCTTGTTGATGGCTATGTAAACCTTATACGTAGTTTGAATATGTTAAACTGTTTTAATTAGTTCTATATGTTGTAACTGATGGATTATATTGTTGTGGTGGATTTCGTAATGATGATTGTGATGTTATCTATTCAAGTGAAACTGGAACAGTTCTTACTATGGATTTCTTACTACCTTGCTTTCCTGTTCCTTGGTTTTACTGGCAGCAATGTCGGAAGGTTACGCGAGTGATGGTAGTGTGGATTCATTCAACGAGCTGGAGTTCACTCAAAGTCAGTTTGAAGTGAGTCCAACTCAGCCACCGCATGCTCCATCTCAGACTTCGCCATATCAGATTCAGGGCAACCTTACACAGAAGAAAGCTAAGGCCAAGAGGGCGAACACGACAAACCGAAAGAACTACGTTTGGAAGAAGGCTGAAGATGAGGAGCTCCTGGTAGCTATGAAAAAGGCGAAGATGGCAGGCTACAAGTCCCCACAAGGATTCAAGGCCGGGGGTTACACTTACATTATGGAGCATATGAAGGAAAAGTTTCCTGGATCTGAGATAAGGGTGAAGCCTCACATTCAGAATCGCATTCGAACAATCAGGGGGAGGCACTCAGCTGTTTTGTGTGTGAAAGGAAGGAGCGGTGCTGAATGGTGCGATGTTAGTAAGACATTTAACATCAACGATGAATTCTGGGACAGAATTGTTCATGTAGGCACACATCTTTCTCTGTTCTACTAGTGTTTTAGATGCTTAGAAAATGTTATATGTTATCCGTATATTAATGATTGATGCTTAAACATTTACCGTCACACTGGAATATCCTGTTCTTAAGAAGCACAAGGACAGGAAGTGGGTCCACTTTGATGATTGGTGTGAAATCTTTGGAAGGGACACTGCGAAAGGGGAAAAATCAAAAAGCTTTGGTGATGGTGCTAGGAAACTTTTGGCTGGGGATAGATTGGATATTTCTGAGAAGGAGTTGGAGGTTGGCTTTGATCTGGCTGGGGATGATGTTCCCGTTGATGATCCAGATTTTGTTCGCCCGCTTAGTGTTAACAAGACAAAGGAGAGGGATATCATCCCAGATATTGGCGATGGTCTGGTCATGCCAAAGTCAAAGAAATCTAAGCCACTACAAGAATCAGATGCTGCTTTCATTGAAATGCTAGGAGGTCTCATGCAATTCAACAAAGAGTGCCTCGATTCTCTCAGATCCAGCCCAGCCCCTTCGAGTGTTGGTGCATTTGATGGCTCTTCTGCCCCTGAATCATCTGGCAGCAACACTGGTTTTTCCACGGTACGAATGAATGAGGAACTTAGCAAGTTTACGCACATTGCTTCTAAGTACCGAGTGGCGCTTGGCAGAAAGCTTATTGCTACCGAGGGGATGGTTCCATATTTCCTTTCACTGAACGAAGAAGACAGGTTTGAGTTTGTGTCTCAAGAAGTAGCTGACATGAGGCATCTAGAAGTTTAGTTTATCTGAACGGTAGCAGGATAATTACGTGGATTTGAAGGAATTGTACTGCCGGTTGTTTGCCTTTTGCCAATTCATACAAATCCAATGTAATAGGTATTGAGTTAGGAAACACTCTGAACAATCCTGTTAAATCCTGCTGCTAATATTGTTTTGTGGAAAAGGGATAAAACAAGTGATTCATGCCAACTGTTGTGCTGTTTTACCATGTTTGTAACTACGGTTTCTGTATTTTAAGAGCAGTCTACTGATCTATGTTATGTTACCATTTTTTCACATTGAAGCTCGGTTATGTTTCTATTATATGAAACTTTAGACTTGTGATTTTTCCTGATTACTAAATGTTATTTCGACACAAGATGCATGAAACATGGGAATTCAGCAACCCACATGAAGATTACTTGGTACTAGGCAGCTTCAAGTACCAAACAGACCCTAGGAAACCATAAAAAACGACAACTAGTACAAGGTGGATCTATGACCAGAACCATTTTAGGCTTGCAAGACTCTTAAACAGCCTGAGACTATAATGAAACCGAAACAACGAAATCTAAGACAACGTGGATCTAAAACCAGAACCACTTTGGTCTACACTACTAACGACTCAATTGATGACAACCTAAATTCGTGCTGCAGAAATCTATGGAATAACTAATCATCACTTCCATACTCATCACTTCCACAATCATTACGAGCCTCTTCCGAATCATAGTCAGAATGCACAGACTGATATGTATCATCTTCGACTGGATCATTAGCATCAGGATCATCTTCCGCTGGGAAATCATCACTGTCAGATAGCTGAATGTTGGTCCAGTCGAAGATGATCTTCTTCTTTGCCGCTCTCTTCTCGTCACTAGCAAGTCTGGCTTTTCTCCACTCCCTTTCAGTAGAGAAAACAACTTCTGGAGAATCATTTGGAGGTGTAACGAACCGGTTAGACACAGAGCCTAATGGAGAACCGTACTTGTCTTTGCTGGTTTCTGGTGTGTCTAATAGGGTGATATAGGAAGGCGGTTTTGTCGGTGATGCGAAATCAGCACTATTTGGGCTGTCAAACTGATCAAGCTCATAACGCCCCTTGCCTTTTTCCTTGTTTCTCTCCAAGATAGCTATGGCCTTATTTTCAAATGAGCTTTGGTTTGGAGGCCTGAACTTATCCCCTTCAAACAAAACACCAAGGTCGGACCAGAGTGGGTCACCAACTTGGCGATACCAGTGAAAGCAAGATGCAATCTGCAAATGTAAGTGTCTTAATGAGTAAAGAAGGGGGGGGGGGTGCAGATATATATGTAATCAAATGCAATTTTAAAATTATCTCGTAAGCAGTACAAACCCCCGAAAGCTCGTTCCAAACATTTGGATCAGCATTGAACTTGTTGTCTGTGCTGTTCCATGTAACACCATTCCAGTTCATGAGCTTCTTGACGGTGTTGTGGCGGGCAAACAGTTTGTTAAGCTCATCTCTCAGCTTATGTGTTTCATACATCTTGCCAAACTCATGATACATTAGCACTTGCATCCTGACAAGGGCATGATCAGTCTTGTCAGGCCATTCCCAGTCGCAGTGACTCTCGGCAAGACGCTGCAACTGAACAACAAGGAACTCAACTTGTGGCTTGGGGAATGAGTCATCGTAGAAGATCTCATCCTGCTCTCTCATGGCTTGACGGTCTGATTGACTCATTCTGCAAGTGATAGGCTGATTTTTTTTTTCTTTTTTGGTATTTTTCTGTTAAGATAGTTTTACTTCAAGTGTGATGTTCTGATATAGGTATAGAAATACTGAGAACCTAAGTGTTCTTTTTATAGTGGTTATTAGAAACAGTTGTGTAGAGTATGAATATCAGTTGAGTATGTTCAAGTTTTGTCAAAAGGCATTTATTCCCGATTCCTTAAAATTTAAACATGCCTGGGAGAGAATTGAGAATCCAATGTTGATTAAGATAAGACACAATTTAATTTGGAGCTGCAGAGATTGTTAAGCAGAAGATAAGTTACTTTAAGATAAGAAACATGTTAAGCAGAAGACTTAATTAGAGCAATATACAGATTGTTCATGTTAAGCATTGTTCTGTTTGGTTCGAATTGGCAAAGGAGTTAAGTCTGATATTTGCTTTAATACTGAATAAATACCATTTCAGTGCTAAGATTTTAATCTACAACACTAATGGCATCAGCAGACCTATCCCATCTAATAAGGGATGTCAGAAATATATCAATTTAGAAAATTTGACAACCTGTATACTCATCTTTATACATCATTGTGGTTGCTGAGTTTCACTTAATTGTGATTGATGAGTTTGCTAAAATAGGTATGCTTTGAGAGTCTAAATCAGAAAAGATGGTATTCAATACATGATGAATAACCTTCACAGGTTTTTTATAATACAAATAGTCTGGCAAAAAGATATTGCTAACAAATCTGTGTATAGCTGAGTTTACTGGAATGCAAATGTGATTGAGGACTTTGCTTCAACATGACTTTGCTTCAATACATTAGAATAGATGTTATTCAGTTTATGATGAGTTTATTCACATGACTCTTGTAATCAAATTCTTGTTTAAGCATTATATTTTATAGTAAGGCAGTGACAAAGGTGAGGTATTGGCCCCGACTACCATATCAAATTTTTGTTAACTCTCCAATGCACTAATTCTGTCTCTATAAATAGGCTCAACAAGCTGAGTTGAGTTCATCACAACTGCGTCACTTCTCCAACATAAACTTAAACATACTAATCTCAATTAAAAAACCAACACTACAAGCATGGCTGAGGAGGCTTACAACGCTTTATGGTACGAAAGAGCTCCAATGCCGAAGGAGCACGTGAAGGTCATGGCAAAACAACTCAAAAAGTCTGCACTGAAGGGACAGTACTACTAGCCAAAAGTCACCAAGAAGGCCTACTATGAAGTTGCTAAGATTTTGAAGAAACGCACTCGTGTGCAGTACGTGACCGAACAAATTAATGAAACTGCCATGATTCTGAAGGAGCGTTACAACATGTATCACAACTTGCTTAACAAGACTGGAATGGAATGGAATCCAGTTGATTGCAAATTCAATGCTGCCCCTGAAGTATGGACACAGTTGCTTGAGGTACATTTGAGTTTTCAATAAGCACTCTATCTTTAATCTTTCATTGATCACCGACTTAGATAAATTACTAATATTTATTGTATTTCTCATAACATGCAGATTCACGCTACGCTATTTTCCGTGACCACGGGGAACCGATGTGGGAGCTACTGGATGCTATCTTTGATGAAACTGCTTTCTGGTCACGCAAGGACAGTTTCAAGCCTAAGCGTGTGGACCCTGACACAGACTCTGATGGGGATAATCTTGTTCTCCATCTGACCTACAATCACTTTAACCTTCCAAACCTGGATGGTGAAGGGTCAGGAAGTGCTGCTGGTGCTATGCTTCAGGCTGCTCAACCAGGTGAATTCATCCTCATTGATGAAGGAGGTGGAATTGTTGCTGGTGCTGGTGACGAAACTGGACAACTCGGTGGGGATGCTGAGGGATCTGCAAATGTGGTGGAGGAAGAAGCGACTGAGGAGGTCAAGTCAGATGAGGCAAGTGATTCAGATGGCTCAGAAAATGCATGGACTGTGCTCAGAGCCAAGTTCATGAAGTAGTTAGCTTAGTTAGGTTTAACAAGTCCATCCCCACCATCCTAATGCTCAACTTGATGGTATGGCATTATGAAGGTATCTTTTACATTTCCAAGTATGGTTCTAGCCGTGGTTGAAGTACTTAGTTCGTAAGTTTGATCGGTAGTTGATTACCTGCAGTTTGGTTTTGGTTCTAGTTAAGTGGTCAAGTAGACATGTTCTAGGTTGGATCAGTGTGTCATTGCCTGATCATGTTAATTTTCTGTCAGTTTTTAATGAAAGGGATGGATTTGTCAAAGTATGGTTGCAGAAAATCTTCAAGTATTCTGTGTAGGATTGAAAGAAAGACAAAAGTATTGACTGATAATATTAACTAGGATATCTAAAGGGACAACATATATTTAGATAACTATCTATTAAAAAAAGTTTGTGCTGTTCAAATAACTTTAAGAAATTGAACCTAAAATATCCAAACAAAGCCTTCAAAAAGTTAATAGTAATTCACAAAAGTTGGGCATTTACTAGAGGTTCATCAGTTCAATACAATCAAACTGGACAATCACAAACAAAATAAACTTAAAGAAACTTAAAGAAACTAGCTGACAGACATAAATATCCTCAAACAAACTTAAAGAAACTAGCTGACAGAAAGATGAACAAAATAAACTTGGTCCAGATCTTAACGACATTAACAGCTGAATCAGTTTTCATAAACAATAGGCAAATTCAGATCTCTAAACAGACTAGTTCTCCATCAAACTAAATGTAAGGATCAAGCACCGTAGACACGGGGAACTGATTCTGCAGAGGTATACCAGTCCTCCACTAAAACTTCTTTTTCCCAAAGAACGATAGGTCCCTCCAATTCCTTCTGTAGCTGTCTCTCAAAAGCTTTGTCGTAAAGACGTGCTGGGGTGAAGTTTCCCGTTGGTGGAGGAATAGAACCTGGAATTACATAGTCCTCAGAAGGATCCACTGCCAAGTCTTGAGCAAAGACACACGCACATTTTGCGTTGTGCTCCAGAACATTTCCCCACATAGTCGAGAGGTCATTATCATCTTGGATAACTCTAAGTCCTCCTGGGTAAGCCACTCCATGCATGTGGTACCAGAATCGAGTTGGAACAACTTCATCAACATCAGACACCATCTTCATCATAGCAATGAGCAGGTCGCAGACAGAGAAAGAATCTGGATCACAGTTGTGGATATATCGCGTATATCCGCCGCTGTAATACAGGTTCAGCTCAGGAACTTCATCCCACCTACCGCCAATCCTAACAATTATCGTTTTCTTCTCTGGAGGAGGACCTGGACCGTGTTATTAAACACCAATTAGTCATATAACTTAAAATGTCATCAAACATGATCTGGAATTTCGCATAACTTTCATCATCAACAACAAACTAATCATTTTAGAAATTAAACCATTTTGTGATTGTTTACCGCCTCCACTATCATTTTGTGATTGTTCACTGCCTCCACTATCAACAAATTGTTCACTGCCTCTACTATCATCAACAACAAATTTATCATTTTAGAAATCAACAACAAATTTATCATTTTGTGATACAGAAATAGATTATCAAGACATGGTAATCAATTCACCGAAAGATCAAACCAAACTACTAACACAGACGTATCAATGAAACTAGACAACTATGTGACCAAAATGTTCCATATCTAGTACCCTATCCAGTACTAATGTAATTAAATTAGTAACACCCTGGCTTCCAAAAAGTTCTAACCAAACTACTAACACCCTATATAGTAGTAATGTAATAAAAAATAACTCTTGATAGCTTCAGTTGTAGAAGACAGTGCATTCAAACTCATATGCGATTTCTCCGGAAATGTACACGCAAGTCACAATTTGAAATCACCTTGACAGTCTCCATTAAACAACAAATTATGCAACTCATATCATCACATACAGGTTCAGCTTTTCTTCTCATCATCACATAGTATCAAAAGTGTCTATGTAATTCTAGTTTACTTTTCTCATAGTATCAGCTTAACAAGATTTACAAGATCTGGTAATTATGTTTACAACACAATTATCACATAGTATCAAGATCAATCTACTAACACAGACTATTAAATACAACACATGAATCATCACAGACTTGCCAATTATATGATACATAACATTCAAGTGCTTAAAGCAGAATTGAATGCTAACAATGTAGTTGAGGCAAGAGGATTCAAATTTACTCACCCCTGATTGATCTTGACAGAACTGGACGGCCTACTCCTCTTTTCTTCTCATCTTTCCTAGGCCTTCCCCTACCCCTTTTCTGTCCAGAGCCAGAAGTAGCACCTTTCTTGCTTAAATCCGAAGGTCCAGGACGGTGTGCCTCCATTTCCGGTAAGACTAGTAAATGAACCTGTGAGAGATTGATGTGAAAGCTTGTTACAACTTTCTTTCCTACTGAGAATTGGAAAGCAAAGAAACTAGACTGAGAAGAATATGTTTATCATTCAATGAGATAGATGAGTGTATGGAGTGGGATAATGGTTGAGTGTTTATCTATGCAAAACCATCATAACATCGATACACGTTCTGAGAAGTTAATGCCGTTCTGCAGGCGTACGTTAGGAGATAAAAAGGTATTGGCCGGTTAGTGTAATCCATCCAAGCCGTTCATCTTGATTCTGCTAGGGTAAATATTTATCACAATAAATATGGTAAGTAGTATAACCTTGAAGATATGGTCTCTTATCTATGTCCGTAGATATCGACTACTTAAAAGTTTCGTAAAATTGAATTTTATAAATCGACTGATACTACGTTACATGCCAATTTAATTACATTCAAGATAATTAGCAAACATAAAACAACCAATGGAGCTTCCACTAGCTATCTGTCAAATATTGGTATTTGTTGCTAACACAAAATCGAGCCATCGACCTAGAAATTTTTTGCCTACCAAATCTGGTCATTCGTATTTCTTGACCCCTAATTGATCTTGACACAACTTGTAATTTTTTTCACAGGTTCATATCATAAATTTATATTAAGGCTTGCTGTATATCATGGTTACATGTGTTTCTGGTCCAACGAAAGACATAAAATACGAACCTTTTAATTTCTATTGACTCATTTTGTTTTAAAAGTCCTTGTGATCACACCTTGCTTGAGTAAACAAGTTGCTGCCACACTATATTGTCTTATATAAGCTCACTTGTGAAAACACAAAATAAACACATCCATCCAAACTGAAAATCACAAAACAGAAAACCAAGAACCTTACTCCAAACAACAAAATGGCTGCCCCTTGGACTTCACAAGACGAAGCTTGGTACGGTCCTGATGGAAAGGAAAAGAAGGGTCATGTTCAGCTCATTGCAAGGAAGTTGGAAAAAATGTGTGTAGAAGGAGATTGGCAGTGGCCAGGACTTGTCGACAAAGGCTACAAGACTGTCGCTTCATATTTGAAGTCCTATCTCAGCCTGACTTACTCAGATATGGAGATTAAGGACATCGTGACAATGCTTCACAAGCGTCACGTGCTTTTCACAAGACTTCTGGCTAGGACAGATCTCAAATGGAACCATGAGGATAACAAGTTCGTTGCTGCCAAAGAAGATGTTTGGGAAAAGCTCATCAAGGTAATAATCAACTTGGATGATAAATGATTTCTAGTTGCTGGAAGTTGAAAAAAATAAATTTTTTTACAATCTCTAACACTTTTCAACTATGATGGCAGGAGAATGAAAGTTATGCTTGGTACCACGATTATGGTGAGCCTCTTTGGGACGAGTTATCTTGCATCTTTGAAGGATGGTCATACTGGCACGGCGAGCATGCGGATGATGCAGAATGTGTGGCTGATGGATGGGGATTAGATTCATCAACTGATCCGCTGCTTGAGGGACTAATTGCAAAGGACTCGGAGGATGAAGATGAGTGCAGTGGACAGGAGGATCACAGTGGAAACAGTACCAAAAGACAGAAGTGTGCCAAGTTTCCAGGATCTTCATCAGGAGTTGGTGGAATCTGATCACTAGGCGGTCCAGAGCCATAAGTCATACAGAGCTCCCCAAAATTTTGTGTTGATCTCCTAAACCACCCCACCATGCATATTGTTTTTAAGTTCGTCTAAGTATTTTGCTTCAGAACCTGTTAGAGCTTAGTTGCTGCTACGTTTGAGCTTAATTGGTCGTTGTCGTCTTTAGTGATTTAATGTTTTAGTTCTTCTAGTTGGCATGTAAGATGTCAGTTTATGTTAATGAAAGGGGTGGTTATAATCAACAAAACTTAGCCAAATTCCTATCTAAAGTTAGAAATACATTTTCAATGCAGAGACTTTTAAAAAGAATGGTAAAGTCAATAACAGACTTTGCTAAAACATACAAACTAATCGACAGTATCAATACGAGTATACGAGTCTAATTTTCGTTTACTTGTCTTCTAATCAAGTTATGTACAGCAAAAATCGCAAAACTGACACGTATAACACAACTACTACTTGAGACAGTGCTTGCAATTACAGTCGACATGTCAAATTGTTAATATGTGTTACTTTATTCGTATGGCGAGCACTCTTCAATGTGATTGTTCCATATTATAAACACCAGTTCTTAGAAAACTAGCCAAACGTTACATGGTATCGAATACTATACAGATTGAAATGAAAAATCATCCATTTGTTTGAGATTCGTAGTCTTGTTCTATGTTCAACGGAGGTCGAATGTAAGACATCGAAACACAACAAACATTCTTGGAGGGATGATTGAAATTTTGGAGGGAAACTTGATAGATAAATGGATGGAGAACATCCAACCATACAAGTGGCAGCTCCCCACTTAGCCACCAAAGATATTATCCAATTTAGGGTTCCAATTCCAACTATTATTTATACCCCAAATCAGATTGCAACATTCACAATTCTGCCTCCCAAAAAACATACAAACTAAACACTCAAAAAGAAAGGATGGAGCCTCAAATGCCAAGTCGGATTCACCACTGTCCCTTGATGAAGCTTTCTTTCACATCATGGACTAGAAAAAACCCGGGAAGACGATTTGAACGGTGTGAGAGATACAAGGTAAGAAACTCATATTCCATCACATTTGCATTACAGTTCTGAAAGCTATTCCACTGACTTGTTTTTCTGTTTCATTTTCATGTATCAGCTGCCTGGTGGATGCAACTATTGGGAGTGGACTGACTGGGCGTTTACTCTAAGGTCAGTGGAGGTGATCAACAAGTTTCGAGATGCAAATCGGGGGCTAGTAGAGGAGATTGATCGAGTACGAGCTGAAAATCTCAGGTTGAAGAACGAATTGGAGCTGAAGGAACAAATCTGTGCACAAACTCATATCCCAATTCAGAATGCAGATGAGGATGAAGTCACAATTGGGAGCTGCGTTAACGAGGGTGATTCTTCCATTGCTGAGATGCCTGAACTTGTTGATTATGTCGATCCAGAGCCAAAAAATGTAGGTAGTTTGAATCTGCCAGGGGAAGAGAAAAGTCCAGACCTCTATTTCATGACAGTTGTTGGTGCATTTGTTTGTGGTTTTATATGTTCTGCTGCAATATTCTGATGTCGGAAAGATGTTCAACTTTATGTCGTATGTACGAAGTCTACGTTATATCGGTAGGCATATAGTGTCTAGTAACAACTGTTGGTTGCAATTATTAGTAGAATCTGTTATGTCGTATGTACGAAGTTCAATTAATTAATCCAGGACTGTTCTTGCTAAAATCTTTGCGTAAAAAGTTCAATGAATTATGTTCTTCTCTTCTTCTGTTCTTGTTAAAATCTGTTCTGGTTATTCCTGGACTGTTCTTGTTAAATACTGCAGATTAAGGAATTTTGTTCTTCTCTTCTTGTTGAAAGAAATCTGTTGTTCTTCTGATGAATTCAGTTCTGCAGTTCTTGGTCTGTTCTTGATCTGTTCTTGTTGAAAGAAATCTTTTGCCAAGGCATTCAATGAAATCTGTTGTTGTTCTGATCAAATCTTTTGCCAAGGCGTTCAATGAAATCTGTTGTTGTTCAGCAAAAAACCTCAAAACATGTTCTTCTGTTCTTGTTATTTTCTCAAAAAAACTTCAAAAGACAACCAAAAAATAAACTGGGAACCAATCATGGAGTTTGTAAACACAGTTTATGAACATTACAATCCAAACCAATCACTTTAAAATGCAAAGAATCCACAAACACACTTGCAGAATGCTGCAAACCAATCAAAAATGTGTGTTTCACAGATGTAATATTTCCGCCCAAACGCAGTCCAATTATCTCAACCAATCGGTCCATTTTTTTTGGACAAACACACTTGCAAAATAAAATTTTACAAACGGGGGCCCAAATCCATAAAACACCCTTTGACCACATTTATAAATACACACTAACCAATCAGCCCCAAAGTCAATCTACAGGAACTTGTTTACAGCCTTTTCAAAATCTGAATCTTCCAAAATTAACTGATCAAGATAACTCAATGCTCATGGCTCCAGTTACTAGGCAGGAAGTCTGGGATGCTGTGTGTAGCATCAATCCACAAAAGGCCCCTGGGCCAGATGGATTGAATGCTAGTTTTTTTCAAAATCACTGGGATATTTTTGGTGAACAAGTTTGTCAATTTGTCATTCAATTTTTTGACACTGGATATTTGGATGAGAACTTAAATAAAACTCAAGTTGTAGTCTTTGTAATGTAGGTTTTAAGATTATTTCTAAAATATTAGTAACTAGAATAAGACCTCTTATGCACAAGCTCACCTCTCCTTACCAGAATGCTTTTATTCCTGGTAGAAGTGTTGGTGATGCTTATATGCTGGCCCATGAGATGCTGCATACTATGGGAACAAAAAGGAAAACCAGGGGACATTTTCTGGCATTAAAAATAGACATAGAAAAGGCCTACCGAATGGAATGGTCTTTTTTAAAATTAGCTTTGCACTCTTTCAATTTTCCTACTGTCATCATTGATAGAATTCTCTATTGTTTGTCTTCCTCACAGTTTGTGGTTAAAGTAAATGGTGTTACTTCTCAATCTTGTTCCCCAGCAAGGGGTATTAGGCAGGGAGATCCTTTATCTCCCTACCTATTTATATTATGTCAGGAGTTATTAGTTGCTAAATTAATTTCTCATGTGCAAATGGGCAACTTAGAAGGCCTGAGACCATAGAGCAAGTTCACCTCTTCCAATTATTTGTTTTGCAGATGATTGTCTGGTTTTCCTTAAAGCAAATACTAAATCTTTGGTAGGGTTTCAAAAGTTATTTGATGAGTATAGGACAACCTCGGGGCAGTCTGTTTGTTGGGCCCAATCAAGAGTTGTTTTTTCCCCAAATTGTCCTTCAGGGTTAAGATATTATGTTAAAAGTTTACTTCGGATAAAAGTTAATAAAAGAACTGATAAGTATATGGGCATTCCATTTCTTCTTGGTAGACAGAAGAGGGATTTGTTCCAGCATATTGTTGAAAAAACTATACATAAGATTGACCAATGGTACAACAGGTTTCTGTCAATATCAGGTAGAGTTGTCTTGATTCAATTTGTCACTAGTGCTTTACCTGCTTATGTTTTAAATGTAACAAGAATTCCTCAGTCTGTGATTCAATCCCTTAATCAGAAGAATAAAAACTTTTTGTGGAATTCTTCAAGATAGATAAAGAGGAAGTCAAGACTTAAATGTAATTTAGTGTGTTTGCCTAAATTTTATGGTGGTTTAGTCATTAGAAACATTCAGGCATATCAATTGAAACTAGTTTGGAAGATGTTTCATGAACCTAACTCCTTATGGGATCAAACTTATAAACAAAAATACTTTCCCTCTACCTCTTTTAGTGAAGCTACAGCTGATTCACATAATAGTTTGTTTTGGAAAAATATAATAAAGCACAGGGATCTCTTTAAGTCACTTTTCCACTGGAGGGTGGGGGATGGTAGGTCTATTATGTTCTGGACTGATATTTGGGTTACATCTCATGCTTTGTTTCATTATACAAACCATGAGTTTGACCCAACTGAAACTGTTGCTGCTTATTTTATACAAGACTCTTGGAATGTTGCTAAATTTCTTAATGTACTACCTGAGCAGTTAGTTTATAAAGTTGTGGCTATTCCATTTAATATCTCTATCCAGGATAGTTTAGTTTGGCCGTTGGAATCTTCTGGGCTATATACTATTAAGTCAGCTTATAATAAGCTCATTGAGAGAGAAGTTCAGAGACCAGTGTGGAATTGGAAAAAAAATTGGAAACTCAGTCTTCTACCTAGAATTCAGTTATTCTGGTGGCATGTGGTACATGATACTTTACCCACTGCTGTGTGGTTAATTCGAAGGCATGTTCCTGTGTCCTCTGTCTGCCAGTTTTGTCATGCAGCAGATGAATCTTTTGCTCATTTATTTACTGAATGCGTGGCTTTTGATCATTTGCGTATGCTTTTCACTCCTGCACATTGGTCTTGGCTGGATGTCTATCCTAATATGGTCTTGACTGAGGTGCCTTTTAATTCTGAAAAACAATTAAACCTTTGCATTCTGGCTTATTGCATTTGGATAGTTCGGAATGAGGCTTTGTTTGGTAATAAACAGGTTGACTGGCGAGCTTCTTACTATCTAGTTCTGCATTTTAAGAAACAATCTCTAGTTTGCAGACCAAGTAAATTATCGAAGAAGATGAATACTACTTTCATAAATGGCACCCAGTTTCCCAACTTCCTTGGATACTAAATTGTGATGGTTCCGCGTATAGTAGTTTTGGGCTAGCTGGGTGTGGTTGCGTTCACTTTATGTTATTTCATGTTTGAACAGGACGATCGCACCAATCTGGCAGCATCACACTCTGGTGGAGATAATTAGGAGCCGTCTACTTCTACTGGAGAATTATCAACTTGTTTTTGCCGTTAGGGAATGTAATAAAACAGCAGATCTTTTGGCTAAGTTAGGTAGTGGCGTTCTTGGTCTAGTAGATGGCAGGTTACAGGCGCATCTTCCCTTGTTCTACTTTGTATCAGGGTAGTAACATGGTTTGGTATGACTGTCCTGGCTGGCTGTCTCAATCACTACATGATGATCTGGTAGCTTGGCATCCAAGAATCTCTTTGTATAGGGATGTCCAAGATGTAGTTCCACATGTTGTAACTTCTCCAGTTGAATGAAAGTTATGGTTGTGTTTCAAAAAAAAAATATTAAACTATAATTTTAACTTTTGCGGACTTCGTCCAACCATGTTAGTAGCACCTTACTGCGCTACAAAAATGGGCAGTGGAAGGTTTGACAAGATCAGCGGCAAAGGAATTGCCTTCTGGACTGGCAATTGTTGCTCTTAGTCCAAGTGTTATCAACATCGAGATGCTTCAATCATGTTTCGGCACTTCAGCTTCCCTGTATCAAACACATGAATCATGATATGCATACACTTCTAAGATTTTCCCCGGTATGCTTTCATCACTCAATGTTGAGTGATTGTTGTAGCCATTCCTCTAACTCAATGAAACACAATACTTGAATTTATTCACGAGCTTTCTGACGAATATAAGAGACTTCATTTACAAGTTGAAAGATTTGCACCATGCTTGGTGATTTATATTCGAACGTAAATCGAAGGGTAAATTACATTGTACCTCCTCCTTGCGGCCTCTAATTACGGAATGTTCCCTCTTAGTTCAACAATTACATGTAGCCCACAAATATCCGGAAAATCATTGACCTCAACCTTATTCATTTTTGTGTTTTTTCCGGCCAAACAAGGCCTTAGATTTTTAAAAATCATTTTTCTTTTTCTTATGTTTTATCTGTCATCTTTTATTTTTCATTCCATCTTCTTCTTCTCTTAGAGTTCCGGTACCGGAATTAATTCCGGCACCGGAAGTGCTACAGCTCCAGCAGGAGCTGTAAACCGTAGCTCGGGTCAACTCCGATCGAAGCTGTTTCAGATCAGGAAATGGTTTTTTTTTTTTTTTTAATCTTTGGGGTTGTTTTGAAACAAAACCTTAATTTGGGGTCCTTTTAGAATAAATAATAAATATTAGTTCATTTTGGGAATATTACTTTGAGCACCCTCACTAGAGTCTCTAATTACGTTTTTCACCCCTAAGACTAACAATTACATTTAAGCCGAAATTTCTTCAATTGAGTTGACTGACTTGGACAAATTGGACATCCAAACATTCCCTTAGTATTTACAATTTTTATTTTCTTTTCCCTTTTTTCTTTCCTTCTCTTTTTCATTTATTTTCTTTTGTTTTTTTTGTTCTTTTTCTTTGTCTTTCTTCTCTAAGACTCCGGTACCGAAGATCGGAGCTGTTGCAAGCTCCGATCTCGAGCTTGCAACAACTCCAGATCAGAGCTACTGCAAGCTCCAATATGGAGCTAGCAACAGATCCGATGGAGCTTTCAATAGCTCCATATCGGAGCTGCAACCAGCTCCATTCACTGGAGAAGAAGAAGATGACAAAAAAAAAAAAAAAAATTAAAAGTTGAGACTTGTTTTGAATTTTAATTTTGTGAGGGTTTATTTTACAATAATATTTTGGGCAAATTACATACAGTACCCCTCTTAGATGTCCTAATTACATATAACGGACCATTAGTTCATCAATTACATATAGTCTCCAACTAGATGGATTTTAATTACATCCAGGTCCACGATCTTGACTTTTCGCGAATTAAAACGTGGAAAGTACATTTTTGCCTCTGGTCAAAATTCAGAATTTTGCATTGACCAAACAACATTAATTTATGTTTATTATACATTGACCCTCAATATTTTCTAGTTTATGAAATTTACACGAAAAACTTTTAAAATTTTCAAATGGATCCCAAATGTAATTGCAAATCTATCCCAAAAACATTAATATGAAAAAATAAGTCCCAATTTTTTTTTTTTATCCTTTTTCCTTTTTTTTTTCTTTCTTCTTCTTCAAAAATCCGGTGCCGGAACCGGTGGCAGCTCCGGTCAGAGCTGCCACGCAGCTCCAGATCGGAGCTGCCATGGCAGCTTCCGAGAGGGCAGCTCTGTTCGGAGCTGCCATAGCAGCTCCGATCGTTAGCTGCTATGGCAGCTTCCAGATCGGAAGCTGCCATGGCAGCTCCGACCTGGCAGCTTCCAGATCGGAAGCTGCCATGGCAGCTCAGATCGGAAGCTGCCATTGCAGCACGCAGCTCCAGATCGGAGCTGCCATGGCAGCCCAGATCGGAGCTGCCATGGCAGCTCTGACCGGAGCTGCCACCGGTTCCGGTGCCGGAATCCGGTGCCGGATTTTTTAATAAGAAGAAGAAAAAGAAGTAAAAAGGAAAAAAAAGATAAATTAAAAAAGAAAATCTAAGGCCATGTTTGGTTGTATGAGAGAGAAAATCTCAAAATTTTATGGTCAACACCGGAAGGGCCAAATGGGCCTGAATGTAATTCTTTGCAAGACGGTCCTTCAGATGAAAAGATGTCATCTAGCAGGGGGTCCAGAAGTAATATTACCTAATATTTTAGACCCTTTTACAATTTATATAAGTTATGTGGGTTCATTTTATATTAAATAGTGTTAATATTGTAGAATATAATTTTTTTTTAGACAAATGTGTAATAAATATAAAATTTAGGGTAATTTTCGTACAGACCCCCTGTTAGTTTCATCAATTACGAATCTTCCCCTGTTATTTCAACAATAACATATTTTCCCTCGTTAGTGAAAAACAATTACATCTAGCCCCACGACTTTGACTTTCGGTGAATTAAGGCTTGGAAATGATAAATTTGCCCTCATTCAAAATTCAGATTTATTCAACACCCAAACACCATCAACTTTGCTTTATTGCACATTTGACTCTAAGATTTATTATTTTACAAAATTAACCTACATAACCTTTTTAACTTTCAAAATTATCCAAAATATTTTTGTAAACAAGTCCCTACACATTTTATATTTCAATACAATCCTACAAAAATATTAAAACCAAAAAAGAATAATAACTATAATCCCAAAAAATAAATAATTTAAAATAAAAAGGAAAAAACAGGTCGGAGCTCCGACTGGAGCTGGGCAGCTCTAGTCGGAGATGTAACCGGAGCTATTTACAGCTCTGATCAGAGCTTCGAGTAGCTCCGATTGGAGCTGTAATTAGCTCCAATTGGGGCTGAAACAACAGCCCCAATCGGAGCTTCAAGTAGCTCCGATTGGAGCTGTAATTAGCTCCGTTCGGAGCTAATTACAGCTCCGGCGGAGCTGTGTAAAACAACTCTGTCAGAGCTGTTGGCAGCTCCATCTTTTTCTGTCCGACCAGACGGGTTGGACAACTCCGGTACCGAAAAAATTCCGGTACCGGAGTTTAGAGGTTGAAGAAGAAGGTGATGAATAGAAAGAAAAAAAAAAGAAAAGAAAATGAAGAAAAAGAAAAAGGAAAAGATAAATGAATAAAGAAAAATATAAAATAATAATATTGGTAAGGGCATGTTTGGGGAGAGAATAAAATGTTAAGGTTTGTAACTTGGTCAATATTTTTGGGTAAAATGGGGTTAGATTTAAGGGGCTATTACTTTTGGTACCCCTACTATTGTTGAGTATTACAGATTAGTCCAGCTATATTTTTTATTACACGAGACTCCCTTACTAAACCAATGTAATTACATTTTAACCCACGGATTTGACTTTCTGCGCTCTAAGCCCTGGAAATGACATTTATGCCCCCGCCGGAATTTCAGATTCTGAATTACGCCAAACAACATGAAGTTTCGTTTATTACAAATTCACCCCAAATGTTTTGACTTTTACAATATTAACATAAACAATTTATAAATTAACCCACATAATTTAGCTATATTTCAAAATAGTTTACAAATTATTTTAAAACAAACCCCTACAAAAATTGAATTTCAAAATGAGTCCCAAATTTTATTTTTTACCTTTTCTTTTTTTCTTTACTAAATAAAAATAAATAATACTAAATAATAAAAAATTAAAAAAAAAAAAAAAAAGGAAAGAGGAAGAAGATGAACAGTAGCTCCGATCGGAGCTTTCTGATCGGAGTACAAAGCTCCGATTGGGGCTCCGATCGGAGCTTGGCACAGCTCCAATCGGAGCTGTATTATACAGCTCCGATTGGAGCTGTGTTAAGCTCCAGTCGGAGCTTAACAAAGCTCAGCTCCGACTGGAGCTTAACACAGCTCCAATCGGAGCTGTATAACACAACTCCGATTGGAGCTGTGCAAAGCTCCAGTCGGAGCTTGACTGGAGCTTTGTTAAGCTCCGACTGGAGCTTTGCAAAGCTCCAATCGGAGCTTTGTTAAGCTCCGACTTGAGCTTAACACAGCTCCAATCGGAGCTGTAAACTCCGTACCGGAGTTCTAACTCCGGTACCGGAGTTGGATTTAAAACAAATGTAAAAGAAAAGAGAAAAGAAAGAAAAGAGAAAAGAAAGAAAGAGAAAAAGCAAAAATAGAAAAAAGAAAAGAAATAAAAAATAGAAAATTATATAGTTAAGGGCGTGTTTGGTTGAGCGAAAATTAGAAAACCCAACTTACCGGAGTCAACTCTGGAGGTCCGGCTGGACTAGAATGTAATTCTCCGCTAATGTTGGACTAGGATGAAAAGTGAGTGCTTAGTGAGGGTGGTAGACGTAATTTTGTCTAGATTTAATTGTTGAACTAGCAGGGGAAAATTCGTAATTAGGTGCAGCAGTGGGGGTAGTTTTTGGAAATTTCCCTAAAATTTAGGTTGTTCGGGCTTAATTGAAATCTGATAATTATTCAAAACAATCGTACTTTCCAACTCTTAATTCGCGAAAAGTCAAAACCGTGGGCCTAGATGTAATTGTTTGTATCTAAGAGAGAAAGTTTCGTAATTGTTAATCTAAGAAGGTAAAAATCGTAATTGATGAATCTAACATGGGATATGGATGTAATTGGCCCTATAATTTTTATGGTTAATGTGAATTACATAAAGTTAATTTTGTGAAATAAAATAATTTAGAGGAAAATGTGTAAATAATGCAAACTTAAGTTGTTTGTTTCAAGTCAAAAACTAAAATTCTGGCAGGGGTAAAAACGTAACTTCCAACTATTATTCGAAAAAAGTCAAGTTCGTGGAACTATATGTAATTATTTTTGTGTAACATTGGACTACATGTAATTGTTGAACTAAGAGAATAAGATCTGTAATTAGAAAAACTAAGAGGGGCTATATGCAAATTACCCTAAATTGAATGGAATCCAACCAAATGAACAAGATATCTACGGACTGTCTGGAATTAAGATATGCCCAATGTTGGGATGACCGGATGAGGTTTGTAATTAAAGAATTTAGCAACATCAATTTTAAGCTGGTCAAAGAATGTGACATGGAATTGCAGTGGTTCAACCCATTTTTCAACAGGGGTACAATGCGATTGTGAACTTGGCAAAGGCGGCAAATGATGAAACTTTTACATGTGCAACCCTGGTGAGGCCTCAAATGGCATATAAGTTTTAAAAAAAAATCCCCTCCCAAATTGAAGTCTTCAATGGTTTTGGGGCTTTGGGCTTCTAAGTGGAACCCATGTGACACATACTACTTCATTATTCCATTTCCTTATAAAAAAAAAAAATTTATATCACTTGGGGCTTAAATGGATGCTAATACTTAGTAATCCTTTCACAGATGCTACTAAATAGTAGCCCCAAATAAGCTCCAATTGAATGCATTTTTGTGTTTAATTGAGATTTTAAGCCCCAATTTAAATTAAGCCCAAAAAATACTTCATAAGGGGTACTCTAATGCTAGAATCCCGAGGTGCAAAAAGTAAATTAAAAAGAAAAAGTTAAAAAGTTTGATAAAAAAGGAAAGAGTTAGGACAAAGTAGGAAATAAAAGAGAAGAGAGAAAGAAGGAAAACAAGGAACAAGGAAGGAGAGCTAAATGTCACGCTCACGCATAATCATTTTTGCGGTATATCAGTCCTGAGGGTGTACTTCTCTAAAATATTCTTGTATATTTTAGAATATCTTCAAGTTTGTAAGATAAGGAATATGGTTGAAGGATCTAGATGATGGAAGGACCTAAAAGGTCTTCCACAACCGTTAGATTAGATCGATCTCCATCATCCGTTGAGGAGGTGAACTTGTATATATAGGCCCTTAATTGGCCATTTCATTTTATCATAAAGCAATACAAACATTCAAGCATCCTTTGCAATATTTTTCAAAGCTCTTTTCTTACACACTTTAGCAACAAGTTCGGTAGAATGACTAATTAGTCTCTAGGCGAACTAGCTTAGTGACGCACGGGTTTAAGTTCTTTCGGTTGTTCAAGTTTCATCCCGTGACATAAAGCTAAGCTACTCAATTAGACAATACATATACAATATATATACCTTCTTTCATGTAGCCACAACATACTCAGTCACCTTCCATGGCGTTGGCATTATTTTCCCCTTTGGTGCGTTTAGCATAGAAAACCAGTTGTCTCTTAGAGACATCAAGACCTTTCTCTTTCAAAACATCAGCCGGTCCAATGTAGTACCAAGCACCGACCCCACCTCTAACTTGACGCTCCGGAAAAATAACATCGGACTCTTAGCAGTCTTGGTTGTAAAGAAATACAACTCTTCGGAGACAGGACTAGGAACAACATGAAGCCAGGGAGGTTTAGCATAGAAGTCATCCTCAGATATGTCAAGATCTCCATAGCGAGGATGTACATGCGAGTAGTATCCCAGACGTTCCACTATTTCAGTTGGAGTGAGCTTTAAATCCCTTACTGAAGTATATGTTGAGAGAACAGAACTAGGCTGACGTTTCACTATTTGAGTTGCAGATTCGCTTTTGCTAACTGAAGTAGACGTTGAACTGCCATAACTAGGCTTTGCTGAAATGTCTTTGAGATCGAGCCTCACTTTCCTCTCTGGAACTGCAAATTCCGTAGAAGTAGCTAGCTTGAGGCACTGTCCTACGGGCCATATCATGAAAGTATTCCGACTTCTCCTCTTTACGCTCGATATGAGCTTTATGCTGCTCTAATTTCCACTTTGTCCTTCATCATCATTTTTCGTTTTACGATTCAAAAACAGAAATGGGATATGATTCTGTTTTTGTCGAGATTGTGGAGGAACCAGTGATCGCTTCACTACAAAATCAAACAAATATAATTTATTGAAAACATGTTAAAGGCCCAAACCTTAACAGAAGAATCCGACTCCACATCTGGAACATAATCAATTACCCAACTGTACCCGTAATTCGAACTGTTTTGGCAACACGATTACGTAGTAAGAACTGACTATGTTATCCTGATCGCTCAAGCAATTAGTTGTATAAAAATGAGATCAACAAGAATAATTATATCTACAAAGTACAAATTACATAATCACCTCAAACCCTTTCATTAACTAAGAACCACAATGTATATTCCACAAACGTCAAAATCATGCAGAGAAAAATTCATATATTGTTTAAGTTAATCACACATAATGCTTCTCCCCAAAAAATTAAATATCATACTAATAATTTGATCACCCATGCAGAATTGCGAAGACTAAGATAGAAAAAGACGATTAAGACAGAAATACTAAACTCTCCTAAAGGCTAATGACAAGATCTATCTTGGCAGTATCTGAAATCCCAAACTTCTACTCAGTATCTATGCATCGAATTGAGTTCATAGATTGCTTGGGTACGTAAGATCAATAAAAATGCACTAATCTTTGAATTTCCCATGTAAACATGGCGGGTGTATAGAGTCCAGAAATTTCACAAATCTCATCAGCTTCTACGTGATGGATTCATGTCGCCCAACATCGCTATTGTCGTGGGACATCACAACAAGAGTATAAAACCAGTAAAACATCATAGCTAGAGAATTAGCTAGCCCTAATATTCATGTACAAAGTTTTGTATCCGAACCCAAACCAAACAAGTTGGCTTATACATTTCTTTTAAACTCATGCGATATAGATATAGATTCAATATAGCTACTCACAGACAATCATAGCAAGCTCAATTTCATACGTCCCTATAATCGGGAAAAAAACACCTCAAGTACGTAATTTAACACAAGTTAACGAACAAGCTACATTGACATTTATACGAACACACAAAATATAGAACACAAAAACTGCAATCGGATTCAACGAATCAAACAAAACTTCTAACCAACAAGCTACATTGACATTTATATGAACACACAAAATACAGAACACAGAAACTGCAATCGAATTCAACGAATCAAATGAAACTCCGAACCAACAAACTACATTGGCATTTATACGAACGCACAAAATACAGAACATAGAAAGTGCAATCAAATTCAAAACGAATCAAACGAAACTACGAACCGACAAGCTACATTGACATTTATACCAACACACAAAATACAAAACACAGAAAGTGCAACCGGATTCAACGAAACTACGAACCAAAAAGATACATTAACATTTATACGAACAAAAAAATACAAAACACATAAACTGTAATCATATTCAACGAAATAAACAAACTGGAAGGATGCGGATGTTTGCAGTACCGAGTAGAACTAGAAGAATTAGCGTCGAATTCTGCAATTTAAAAAATTATCAATCTTGAAACATCGAATTCAACAAATCAAACTTAACTGAACTGCCGTTTACTTGAGAATAAAAACAAAAATAGGATACAGTACCGTGAGTAGAAGGGGAAGGAATAGCGTTGATTTTCGCCATTCCACGAAGTATGGAGCAGTTGATAACTTGGTAGAAGGGGAAGGAATAACGTCGATTTCCGCCATTTCCACGAAGTATGGACCAGTTGACAACTTGATATCAGACGAAAGAGTTGTGCCTGTGTGTGACAGATTTAGTGAAGGTTTTGGTTGGGCCGCCCCGCCGATGAGTTAGTTAATTTATTATTTAATTTAGGCAAAATAGAATTTTTCCCTCCAAAGTTTGCTTGTTTGTGCGTTTTTCCCCCCGAACTTTGATCAGTTGGGACTTGCCCTCTACACTTTGGTATAGATTGAGTTCTGCTCCCTTTAAACGCTTTCCGTTTGTGTTACACGGGCCGGTTCGTGGTTTTTGTCTTTTAACATGTGAAATAAATTAAAAAAAAAAAGAATACTAGTACTAGTAAATGCCGCTATTTATAATAATTGAAGGAAATTAAAAATGTATATGAAAATACGATCTTTCAATTCATTACATGTACATTAAAAAACAAAATACACCACTAAAGAGATTGGTTTGGCTAGTGAAATTGAATGTAAATTGAAGGTGGATGGTTATGGCCTGTGGTAAAGGACGAAAGCCTGTTGGGAAGCCAAGCGTTTGTTTAACAATCGTTATTTGTACACTGTTGAACATCGAACAGACGCAACGAGCGAATTCTTTTTGTATGAAATAACATCGAACCGACTCTAAAAATTAAATCGGAAAATCGAACAACCACCTACCACCAAAATTAAACAACCGAACCGGACAGCCACAAAACTGCCTCTTATTATATTGTTAAAAAAAAAAAAAGGGAAAGAAAGGATATCTCAACAAAATCCAACACATTGATACTAAAGCATAGATCATTATCGTTGTGTCATTCATAGGCTTCTAAATATTCAACCTGATCCTAACCCGCTCAATAGTGAATACCTACATCAAATAATTTGTTTACGTTAGTACCCAAACCTGTTCTATTCCTGTGAGTGTTGGCCAAGGGCGAAGCCAGAAAATATACTTATCCCGTGCTATTTTAAATCACTTCAAATTTTACGACCTCCTTAAATTCAAGCTTTAAAGCGATATGGCGATTTAAACACGTTATGTGTCGTTGTTTTGATATTTAGTTACATTTAGTGTGATTTTCTAGAACTTGAATTCTAAATAAATATACAAGCTTTTCAACTCTAATGTGGCACAGTTTAAATTCAAAAATGTTGTTAATTCCTCCACAAAAATTAATTATTCTCTACCTCATATTTGACTCACTTAAGCCTAAATGCATTTTGGACATGTGCTATATTAGATCAAAAGCACACAAAGTCCAATCCTAACATTAAGTTACATACTAGTAGTAATTTTTTTTTCTTTTCCAACCTATGCTGCAGCACAGGCTGGGAGTACTCTCCCTTCGCCCCTGGTGTTGGCCCAATATGACAATAATATACCAATTAGAGCTCTTTATTTATTTAAAAAAAAATATTTCACCAGAACATGTAAACATCCCTTCCACCCACCCTTGTAAAAATAATAAAAACAATATTTCCCCGAAAATTATGAATAGCCACCAACGGCCGCCACACCCCCCCCCCCCCACCCCACCCCCACACACATCTCACCCACACAACCCTAAAAAAGATTACTCATTTATTCACTTGATCAGCAAAGAAAATTAATTTCTCCCAAACCTAACCCGCGTAAGATAATTGTATTTGTTTTTTAAGTACAAACATAAACCCGCTATATACATTTGACCTGAATGTTCGAGTAACCCAGGCCAATTAAGTAACCAACTATCATTTCTTAAGAAGTATCAAAGAGTAAGTCTCATGAGAGACCACCCTTAGAAAGAGACCATAGAGACCAATTTATTAATTACAAAACAACTCCAAAACAACTACTAGCTTTTAAAACACCCCATAACCCAACCAAAATCATATGGGATCATCACCATCGCCTACTCATCATGATTTTCATATTTTTCATCGTGTATAAGCTTGCAAATTGACCGATTTGACATAGGTCAAGGTTTTTTTTTAGTTCTTTCAATTGATGTTTGTTGGTGATAGATTTATGTTGAATCCACGTTGTTGTTGTTATTTGCATCTAGACATATTGAATCGAAGTATGTTGATGATAGATGTTAGCTTTTGCATCTAGATATAGATTTATGTTCATCTCATGAATTTTTTACGTTTAGCGATATTTGCCATGTTCTGTACAAAATTGCCCATGTTATAGCCAATATTGTCCATGTTCTAACCAATATGCTCACTGTTTCTGACGCTCTGTTTTTTTAAACTTGTTTTGTGAGAAATTGACCTATGCGATATGCACTATGTACTCAACAATATAACCCATGTTCTCAACAATATTGCCCATGTTCTGACCAGTATGCTCTGTTTGACAATTTTAAAAAGTAATTTACTATATATTTATGATTTTGTTTGAGAACATGGAAGATATTCTCAGAAACATGGAAAATATTATGAGAAACATGGGTAGTAATCCCATGAACATGAGAGATATTATCAGAAACATGGTTTATATTTGGAGAAACACATAACATGGCACTTATATATAAAAACAAGTTCATGAAAGATATTATGAGAAACATGGCTAGTATTCCCATGAACATGGGAGATATTCTCAGAAACATGGGTTCTTTTGGAGAAACACAGATATGACACTTATATAAAAAAAAAAACAAGTTCATGGAAGATATTACGAGAAACATGGGTAGTATTCCCATGAACATGGGAGATATTCATTGAAACATGAAAGATATTCACTGAAACATGGAAGATATTCTCATAAACATGGGTTCTTTTGGACACACACACACACACACAGATATATATATATATATATATAAAAGACTCTATTTCAAAATTACAGTCCACACATTTCCTCCAAATGCTCTTTTTTTCTTCTCAGTTCTCAGTCCTTCGATCCCTAGATTCTTCTTTGTTCTTTGTCCGACTTGACTCACTAGTTCTATTCTATATACACGAGACCCTAAACCGTGATTCTAATTGGAAACCTTTGAACTTGTAGGAGATCAAAGACACCTCGACAGCAAGCTTAGTTCACTAAAGTCTTGGGATCTAGTACTCCTAGTAGGACCAGCCAAAGAAAATATATATATATATATATATATATATATATATATATATATATAAACAAGTTCATGGAAGATATTATGATAAATATGGATAGTATTCCCATGAACATGGACGATATATTCAGAAACATGGATAATATTTACATAAACATAGGAGATATTCTCAACAAACATGGGTACTATTTCAAACATAAAAAAAATCCTTGTACATAAATCCAAGTACATTGGACATACTAATATTATGACTACAATAATAATTATCTAACTTCTAATGACAAGGATACTCTATTTTCTTAAATAGATACGGTCATTTGTATCAACATGAATCAAATTGGATTTTTGCTTGCTTCCGGCATTAGTCCTCTTTTTCTTCTGTTGCACATCATCTACAAAAACAAAAACACAAACATAGACAATATTGTAAGGAATATAGGTAATAATCTTGAAAATATGAATCATAATTAGAACAAATATCAACATAGACTAAAAATCAAGATAAGAACATGGGACATATAAAAAAATAAAATGACATAATATAAGAAACATGGGTAATAATGTCCAAAACATGAGACATATGCTTAGAAACATGGGTAATAATTGGTAGATTATGTAAAGCTGCGTCCAATATAGAAACATCGAAACGACAAAAAACAAGGATAACAACACCACGAAGACCAAATGGGGAAAACAATAAAGGAAGTATTGTTTAGAGCATGGAGAATATTGTTGAGAACATGAGTTATATTGCTGAGAACATAGTGTATATTGCAAAGGTCAAATTTTTCATAAAAATAGTTAAAAAACAGAGCATTAAAAAGAGTGAGTATATCGGTTAGAACATGGACAATATTGGCTAGAACATGGGCAATATTGTACAGAACATGGCGAATATCGCTGAACATAAAAAATTCATGAGATGAATATAAATCTACATCTAGATGCAAAATCACTCCAATTCAGCATCACTCCAAACACATTCACAAGTATGCTCTACTACTTCATCAAACAATAAACCTCAATCTAGTAAATACAAGGAAAAACTATGAAGAAACAATTTATCAAACAGGTAGTGTGCATTAGAAGTTACAAGGCAGATAAGTGTATACCAGAGCAACAAGCAACATCGCCATCTAAGAATCAAATCATTGGTCATCTAGAAGGGGTAACACCATAGCACTAATTGAGGAACAATAACTACATGGTCATCTTCTTCCAATTATCATTATAAACACCTGGTCGTCGATCCAATATTTATAGCCATTATAATTCAATTTATTAAGTGATCATCTACATCATATATCATGGCCATGGTGTTACCATGTGAAAGAAGAGCAGCTAAAGGAAACAATTGAATATTCATTGAGGTGGGATCGCTACGGACGGCGTGACAGAGTAGTTCTAGGTTTTCACGGTGGGCTACTCTCGGCTACAGGGCGACGGATACTACACCGCCATCTACGCTCCGCCGTCTCCCCCATCGACGCCGCACATATGCTGAGAGAAGAGAGAAGAAAAGAATGTAAGAGAGGAGAGAGAGAGAAAGAGAAGAATCGACCGATTCTGTATCTGTCTATCAAAGATAAAAAGAAAGAAGGATAATTTCATAAAGAACCTTATATTTATGAGTTATTACCTTTTTACCACCGAATTTTTGTTACCTTTTATTAATTGCATAATAGTCCGGTCTCTTTATAAGTTAAAAAGGGACGGTCTGTTATGAGACTTTGCGCTTTAATTATAGTGTATTTAACATATTTATCTCATTATGAACGCAAAGTCTCATAAGAGACCGTCTCTATTTAAGTTAAAAAGAGACTGTACCATTATGCAATTTACCATCACCATATACTGGAATAAATTTAAAACCCGTTATTTCAACTCTTTTCATATTCACGCACGTACTGACACCAGCAATGCCCACCGACCTCCGCCGCGATCCACCACCATGGAAGGTACATGTTTCCCTTCTCATCCTCCTCCTCTCCCTTCTTATTCGGTTTTTTTCCAACCCTACCTCCGCCTCTTCGAATCTGCTCCACCACATCAATATCGCCGCCGCAACCACCACCACCACCCTTCATAATCCTCCTCCACTCCACCACTATATGTTGTAGTTTCCGGCAATAAAACCCTAGACCAAGTTCTCTTGATTCTCTACCAGTCGATGCATCCAAAATATCCATCTGCTGATTTTTGCTTTATGCACACCACTTGTTCGACTGAATGACTGACTGATCTAAGAATTAATATGTAAGTCCAATTTCATTGAGTTTAAGAAACATGTCTGGTCTAATAGTGACTATGAGAATGAACAATATGATTATGAATTTATGATGATTTCATCGATCTGTTTTAGATCTAACATATGTTGGAGAAGTTTGGTTGATGTAAGCAAGGGCTCTGCCAATGTAGATTTATGTATCTAGATTTATGTAGATTTGTGTTTAAATCGAAGTTTGTTGGTGATAGATGTTAGCTTTTGCATGTAGATGTAGATTTATGTTCATCTCATGATTTTTTTACGTTCAGCGATATTCGCCATGTTCTGTACAATTTTGTCCATGTTATAGCTAATATTGTCCATGTTTTGACCGATATGCTCACTGTTTTTAATGCTCTGTTTTTTTAACTGTTTTTATGAAAAATTGACCTCTGCGATATACACTATGTTCTCAGCAATATAACCCATGTTCTCAAAAATATTGTCCATGTTCTAAACAATACTACATTTATTGTTTCCCCATTTGGTTTTCGTGGTGTTGTTATCCTTGTTTTTTTGTCGTTTCGATGTTTCTATATTGGACGCAGCTTTACATAATCTCCCAATTATTACCCATGTTTCTAATCATATGTCCCATGTTTTGAACATTATTACCCATGTTTCTTATATTATGTCATATCATTTTGTTTGATATGTCTCATGTTCTTATCTTGATTTTTAGTCTGTGTTGATATTTATTCTGATTATGGTCCATATTTTAATATTATTACTTATGTTCCTTACAATATTGTCTATGTTTTTGTTTTTGTTTTTGTAGATGATGTGCAACAAAAGAAAAGGAGTACTAATGCCGGAAGCAAGCAAAAATCCAATTTGATTCATGTTGATACAAATGATTGTATCTATTTAAAAAAATGGAGTATCCTTGTCATTAGAAGTTAGATAGTTATTATTGTAGTCAAAATATTAGTATGTCCAATGTACTTGGATTTATGTACAAGGATTTTTTTATGTTTGAAATAGTACCCATGTTGTTGAGAATATCTCTCATGTTTATGTAAATATTATTCATATTTCTCATAATATATCCCATGTACTTACAATTTATTGATAATGTTTCAAGTTCCAAGTTATTTTAAATATTACCCATGTTTCTGAATACATCGCTCATGTTCATGAGAATACTACCCATGTTTGTCATAATATCTTCCATGAACTTGTTTTTATATATGTGTGTCATATCTGTGTTTCTCTAAAAGAACCCATGTTTATAAGAATATCTTCCATGTTTCAGTGAATATCTCCCATGTTCATGGGAATACTACCCATGTTTCTCGTAATGTCTTCCATATATAAATTTGTTTTTATATATAACTGTCATATGTGTGTTTCTCCAAAACAACCCATGTTTATGAGAATATCTCCTATGTTTATGATAATATCTCCCATGTTCATGGGAATACTAGCCATGTTTCTCATAATATTTTTCATGAACTTATTTTTATATATAAGTGCCATGTTATGTGTTTCTTCAAATAGAACCCATGATTCTGAGAATATCTTCCATGTTCATGGGATTACTACCCATGTTTCCCATAATATTTTTCATGTTTCTGAGAATATCTCCCATGTTCTCGAACAAAATCATAAATATATAGTAGATTACTTTTAAAATTGTCAAACAGAGCATACTGGTTAGAACATGGACAATATTGTTGAGAACATAGTGCATATCGCATAGGTCAATTTCTCACAAAACCAGGTAGAAAAAAACAGAGCATCCGAAACAGTGAGCATATTGGTAAGAACAGGGACAATATTGGCTAGAACATGGGCAATATTGTACAGAACATGGCGAATATCGCTGAACGTAAAAAATTCATGAGATTAACATAAATCTACATCTAGATGCAAAAGCTAACATCTATCACCAACAAACTTCGATTCAAACACATATCTACATAAATCTAGATGCAAATAACAATAAAAACGTGGATTCAACATAAATCTATCACCAACAAACTTTTATCACCAACAAACATCAATTCAAACAGCTAAAAAAAACCTTGACCTATGTCAAATCGGTCGATTGATGATGATGAGCAGGCGATGGTGATGATCCCATGTGATTTTGGTTGGGTTGTGGGGTGTTTTAGAAGCTAGTAGTAGCTTTGGGGTTGTTTTGTAATTAATAAGAATTGATCTCTATGGTCTTTTTCTAAGGGTGGTCTCTCATGAGACTTATTACATTATGAAACATATGCTATTTAGGCTCTGTTCTCTTCGTTCGTTTGAACAGAACTGAATAAATCTGAACTGAACCGAACTTATCTGTAGTACAAAATACTATTAGATGAATCTGAACTGAAATTAACTTAAAATAATCAATTTTCATGACTAAAATAACATAATCTTACTCATATATTAGTTGATTAAAATAAAAGGAAAAAAAATAAAAACACTTATTCCCACATTTTAATACTTTTTCCCTTTTACGTCATTATTATTTTTAATCCCACGCCATCTCCAACTAGCTCAACCAACCCACCACCGTCCACCACCGCCAAACACTAAAAGAAAAAACGAGAGACCAGTTGAGAACAGATAGATCCCCATCAAAATTACAACCATAACCCCAATTCCCGTTCATCTCCTTTAACCGACACACACCCATCACTCTCACTACTCCCTCCCACTCTCTCTAGAGTACAGATCCATCCAATCCAATCCTACTACACAGTGCTCCATTTCCACCCGTGACTCCACCACCAAAAATCCCTAATCACATTACCATCCAAAACATCACCCAAAAGATCAAACACTTTGTACTTTACTTTCCATTAACTCAAATTAATCAAATATTTCCCAAATCCCTCATTAAATTAAATTGATTTCATTTCATTTACTCAAACAAAATGCAGCACAGAAAACAACCTATAAAACCACCACCATTACTCCCCTCAAACACAAACCAACCAAACTCCAATTCCAAACAATTCTACACGATCAAATTCATCCTCATTTCAATGGCTGTTTATCCAACTCATCTCCTTCCACAGTCACCGATACAATCAAGTCCGCCATTTCAGTCACCTCCGGAAATCTCCAGGAGGGGAGGTCCATGGTGCAAGACGTTTTGTCTCACTTCAAAGGCGACGTTAACGGCACAAACACCGCTAACAATTGCTTAGAACTCTTAGGCTACTCGGAGTACCGAATCAATTTGGTTACTGGCGTATTTCCAAACGCTGATCGGCTTAAGGACGCGCGCGCGTGGATGAGTTCGGCTCTGGTTTACCAGTACGACAGCTGGTCCGCTCTAAAGTACGTGAACACGAGCGCTTTAGTCGGTCAAACGATGTCGTTTTTGAATAATTTGTTGATTGCGTCAACCAGTAATGTGTTGGGAATGCTTATGAATTTCGATGTTTATGGTGATAAAATGGAAATGTGGGGCCCGCCTAAGACGGAGCGGGACGGGTTCTGGGAGAAGGGGGCTGTTTCGTCTGGGGCGGCCCCGGGTGGCAGGGTTGAAGGCGGATGTGACTGTTTGTAAGAGCGACTGTGATTATGATACGGTTCAGAAAGCGGTTGAGGCTGCACCGGCGCGACTGGAGGCTGGTAAGAGGTTTGTGATTGGGATTAAGGCTGGTGTGTATGAGGAGACTGTGAGGGTGCCGTTGGAGAAGAGGAATGTGGTGTTTTTGGGAGAAGGGATTGGGAAGACTGTTATTACCGGTTCCGGGAATGTTGGACAGCAAGGGATGACTACGTATAATTCGGCTACCGTTGGTAAGTTTTAGTTAGTAGTAGTATTTGTTTTTTAGTGTCAGTTTCTTGGAGAATTTGATATGGTTCTTGACTTGGTTTGGTGGTTTAGAACATACAAGTCTTTCTTTTGTTTATTGCTAGACTTACATGTTTGAGAATGTGATTAGTATTTTAACATTTTAACATATAATGATCATTAGCTAGTTTGATGGGTGAGACTAGATTTGGCTTGAATTCTTGCAGCTATGTTATCATGTTATCTGTGTGCTTGTTATGAAATATTGAAGTGAAGTAGAACTGTATGGAAGTGACTTAAAGATATTGTTTGATGAATGAAAATAGTGCTTTGAGATGCAAGTGGTGCTTGACTTGGTTTGATGCTTTACAAGTCTTCCTTTTGTTTATTGCTTGACTTTGACAATGTGTGTCTCTGTATTTTGGCCCCTTGGGACTTGGGAGTGTGATGTGCAGGAATTTTCTGATGTTCTTTTAGGACTTTCATAACTCTGTTTGATTGTTTAACTTAGATTTGTCTTGGAGCCATAAGTTGGTCTGGTCGTAAGGGTGCTGGAATAACACATGAAAGGTCGGTCGGAAAAAAAAAACATTAGATTTGTCTTAAAATTCTACAGCTTTGTTATCTGTGTTTGCAATATCTTGGGCTTGTTCTGTTGAAGTAAGGTAGAATTCTGTGAAAGTAGTGTTTGTCTGCAAATGCATTTGGTGGTAGTGAGGGCATTGCTTGCAAAATAGTGTCCGCAAGCACACACTATATTTTTTGTCAAAAGGTTTGTGAAGTGAAGTGGATGTCCATTCAGATTCTGTTTCACCTAATATGCCACTTTTGTATACTACTAACATATTGAAAATGGTGGTGCAGGAGTAATTGGTGATGGGTTCATGGCAAGTGGTATCACCTTCCAGAACACGGCAGGCCCTGTCGCTCACCAAGCTGTGGCTTTCCGGTCAGACAGTGATCTCTCGATCATTGAGAACTGTGAGTTTCTTGGCAACCAAGACACCTTGTACGCTCATAGCTTACGGCAATACTACAAATCATGCCGGATCCAAGGGAATGTTGACTTCATATTCGGGAACTCAGCTGCATTTTTCCAAGACTGCCAGATCCTTGTCGCACCTCGCCAAGTTAAACCTGAGAAGGGTGAGACAAATGCGGTTACAGCTCATGGGAGAATAGACCCTGGCCAAACAACGGGGTTTGTGTTCCAGAATTGTGTGATCAATGGCACTGATGCATATATGGCTTTGTATAATAGCAAGCCTAAGGTGCACAAGAATTTCTTGGGCAGACCATGGAAGCAGTACTCGAGGACAGTTTTCATTAAATGTGTTTTGGAGGCTCTTATTTCTCCGGATGGATGGTTGCCTTGGACCGGTGATTTTGCATTGAGCACACTGTATTATGGTGAGTTCCAAAACTCCGGGGCAGGATCCGATGTGTCTGCTCGAGTTAAATGGAGCAGCCAGATTCCGGCTGAACATGTTGAGTCTTACTCTGTTCAGAATTTCATCCAAGGAAATCAGTGGATTTCTACTTCCAATTAATGGACTATTATAAATGTGTAATAGTATGAGAGGGCTTAAGAGTTCAGTCTTCTTATGCAAAAGTAGCAAAAATGGATGATCATTGAGTTTGAGCTGCCCCTGCAAGGAATGAAATCTGAGAGAGACTGAGAATTCCGAAATAGTTTTTAAAAATTTGATCGCAAGTTTTCGCAGTTTGTTCTTTTGGTTCAAAATTTGCACCCCTAACAAAATTAATCGAACGGAAAAGCCCTTTCGGAGAGAAAGAGCTTTTGAACATTTACGGGGCTGGAACAATAGATCTTCCGTCCACTTTTGTGTTTTCTTCTTCAGGAAAATAATTAGATAGGGCCTAAAGTGATCTTGGAGATGAGCTTGAGTATTCAAATTCCCCAAAGAAAGAAAAAAACACCTTTTGGGTGAGGTGTGGAAGTTAAAAAGGTATGCATTCACATGCACAACATAATACTACTACTAGTACTAAAGAAGAGTATTATATGCCAAGTTATGCAAAATGATTGTCTACTTTCTGGTAATGATTAGCAGTTTAAGCATTGTTTATCCATAATCTAAATCTAAAGTTTATGAGCATTGAAATAGACAAAATTCAATATATACGCTAAAAATACAATTTTCTTTTGAGTGCACTCAAAAGAACGTGAGGGTGCTACTTATCTTCTTTAGTCTAATTTTAGGTAAGTTTCAGTTCCGTCTGCACCGTTAGTTTTTTAACTACCAAGCAGAAGTTCGTGGCATATTGACATGTCTCACAACAATGAGTCTCAAACAGTAGAACTCATCCTCATCATTTCAAAATGGCTCCTGTGATCCTCTCCTTCACTATTCTCTCTCCCCTCCTCCTCTTCTCCTCCCTCTCCTCCGCCTACTCCAACCGCCCGGATAACACATCCTTCCTCATCCAACTGCCCTGCAGAGCCTCACGTGCTCCTCTGTTTTGCGAATCCTCCTTATCCCAATCATCTCCTTCCACACTCAACGATTAAATCCGCCATATTAGTTACCTTAGGACATCTCCAGAAGGGACGGTCGATGGTGCAAGACATTTTATCTAGCTTCAATGGCAACGTTAACGGAACAAACGCCGCTCACAATTGCATAGAGCTGTTAATTTACTCAAGTACCGTATCAACTTGGTTAATGACATTTTTCCAAATATTACTGATCGGTTTAAGGACGCGCGCGTGGATGAGTGCGGCTATGGTTTACCAACATGACAGCTGGTCGGCTTTAAAGTACGTGAACACGAGCGCTCTAGTGGGTCAGACGATGTTCTTTTTGAACGATACCTTAATTCCGTCAACAAGTAATGTATTGGAAATGCTTACGAGTTTAGATGTTTTTGGCGATAACATGGAGTTATGGGGCCCGCCTCAGACGGAGCGGGATGGATTCTGGAAGGATGGGTCTGTTCCATCGGGGGCAGCATTTGTTGGAGGGGTGCCTGCGGTGTTGAAAGCGGATGTGACTGTTTGTAATAGTGATTGTGATTATGATACTATTCAGAAAGCGGTTGAGGCTGCACCGAAATCGGAACGACTAGAGGCTGGTAAGAGGTTTATTATTTCGATTAAGGCCGGTGTTTATGAGGAGATTGTGAGGGTACCATTGGATAGGAGGAATGTGGTGTTTTTGGGAGATGGTATTGGGAAGACTATTATCACTTGTTCTGGGAATGTTGGACTGCTAGGGATGACTACATATAATTCGGCCACCGTTGGTAAAATTTCGTAGTTTCTTTAGTGCCGTTTTCTTGGAGAGATGCTATTGTTGTATAACATATTGAAAATGGTGGTGCAGGAGTAACTGGTGATGGGTTCATGGCAAGTGGTATCACCTTCCAGAACACGGCAGGGCCCGGGGCTAAGCAAGCTGTAGCTTTCCGATCAGACAGTGATCTCTCAGTCGTAGAAAACTGTGAGTTTCTTGGCAACCAAGACACCTTGTACGCTCATAGCTTACGACAGTACTACAAATCATGTCGTATCCAAGGGAATGTTGACTTCATATTCGGGAACTCATCTGCATTTTTCCAGGATTGCCAGATCCTTGTTGCACCTCGCCAACTTGAACCTGAGAAGGGTGAGACAAATGCGGTAACAGCTCATGGTAGAATAGACCCTGGCCAAACAACGGGTTTTGTGTTCCAGAATTGTGTGATCAATGGCACTGGTGCATATATGGTTTTGTATCATAGCAAGCCTGAGGTGCACAAGAATTTCTTGGGCAGACCATGGAAGCAGTACTCGAGAACAGTTTTCATTAAATGTGTTTTGGAGGCTCTTATTTCTCCGGATGGATGGTTGCCTTGGACCGATGATTTTGCATTGAGCACATTGTATTACGGCGAATTCCAAAACTTGGGGGCAGGATCTGATGTGTCCGCTCGAGTTAAATGGAGTAGCCAGGTTTCGGCTGAGCATGTTGAGTCTTACTCTGTTCTGAATTTCATCCAAGGAAATCAGTGGATTCCTACTTCTAATTAATGGACTACTAGTATAAATGTGTAATAGTATTATAGGGCTTAAGAGTTCAGTCTTCTTAGGCAAAAGTAGCAAAAATGGATGATCATTGAGTTTGCACCTGTACTTAAAACGATAGCTCCAATCTGATGCAAGGAATGAAATCTTAGAATTTCGAAGCAGTTTCTTGAAATTTAATCGCTAAGTTATTGCAGTTTGTTCTTCTGTTGGTTTAAAATTTGGACCCTGGACACAATTAAGCGAAAATAAATGCTTTTTTTGAGAGATCGGCATAAAGTTCATTGAAAGCATATAGATCATAATTCATGTCAGACGGATCTACATTATACCACCAATAAGAAGAATTTAGCTACTCATGGAGATGATTAAGATAGACATAGTTGAATATGATATATAATCAAAATCAAACATATCAATTCCAACGATAAGAAGAGTATTGATACAATGTTACCCTAGGTGGAAGTATGAACCGATCTCTATCTTTCTACAGTTTCGGATTATGAAAAGTAGCTACGAATCTTCCTCCCAAGTGTTTCTAAACTTCTTCAAAGGTTGGGAGGAGTATAAGTAACTGAAAAAGGAGCATTAATGGCCAAATTCCGCAGATTCCGCTCCTAGGGTGCCCCACCTGAGGTTCTGTTTTCTGCCTCTTGTTGGCATTTTCTAGCTTGCGCATCCGGCGTCCGATTGACATGTATTGTATACCGTTGGAAATATCTTTGAATAAGCTACGCGTGGATGCTAGTTTGAGGTCGATATGACATCGTATGAGAAAATTATGGCTTGAACGGTGTGAGCATGCCAAAACGTGCATACTTGACCAACTCCAAGACGATTGCTTGGGTTTCTTCTAACGGAACCTCGAGGTACCCCGGGGGCTCTAGTGAAGTCCTTGGCTCATCTAGCTCGCCAAGACCATGGCCACGACCGAAAATCCGGGAGCTTCAACTTTGTTCCAAATGCATCCATATATGCGTTATTTTAGCCCCAAAATGAACGGATTTATGAAATGGTCCTGAAACATGCAAATAACACAAAACGTGCTTCTATCCTACAAATTAAACTACCAAAAAACAAAGGAAAGAAAACGAAAACGTCAAGAAAGCCTAAGAAAAAGATGACGCTTTTTTGTGTCATCAATATCTATATAATTATTGAGGATCTTAGCATTAGATTTGAATGTTTATGTTCGAATTTTGTTATCATTGGAAATATTGATTGTTAATGAGTAATCTTGAATACTTGATTTTTTTATATCTTATTTTAATTTTTTACATATTTTTTTTATATGGGCTCGGCACGTTCGAGCCAAACTAGCCGAGCTCAAGCGTAACTAATGTGGCTCGAGCTCGAACCCGAACCTGATTTTGGGCTCGTTATGTTAATAAGCCGAGCCTCGATTGTTAACAAGCTCGAGTCGAGCCAAGCAATACTTGACTCGGCTCAATAAACAACACTAATGGAAATGTTCTCGGTCCGGTTCAAACTGGACCGGTTCCATATCGGTCCAGTGTGACTTCTTTTTTCTATTTTTAGTTCGTTCTGTTTTGGTTCTAGACCCTTAGTTTCACTATCTTAAGCACAAATCTTGGAATATAGACTCCTGTAATACTTCTCTACCACTACAATTACCAATAAATGATGTTCTTCCAAACAATTCTACACATTCAAACTTCATCCTCATTTCAATGGCTACTGTCCTCTCCTTCATTCTCCTCTCTCTCCTCCTCTTCTCCTCCCTCTCCTCCGTCTCCCCCAACCCCGGTAACCCCACATCCTCCGTAGTCGAACAGGCATGCAAAGCCTCACTTGATCCTCAGTTTTGCCAATCCTCCTTATCCAAGTCATCTCCTTCAACAATCATTGATACTATTAAATCCGCCATTTCAGTTACCTAAGGACATCTCAAGAATGGAACATCGATGGTACACAACGTGTTATCTAACTTCAATGGCGACGTTAACGGAACAAACGCCGCTAACAATTGCATAGAGTTATTAGGTTACTCAGAGTACCGTATCAATTTGGTTAATGACATTTTTCCAAATATTAATGATCGGATTAAGGACGCGCGCGCATGGATGAGTGCGGCCATGGTTTACCAATACGACAGTTGGTCGGCTTTAAAGTACGTGAACACGAGCGCTCTGGTGGGTCAAACGATGTCGTTTTTTAACGATACGTTGATTCCGTCAACCAGTAATGTGTTGGAAATGCTTATGAATTTAGATGTTTTTGGTGATAAGATGGAGTTGTGGGGCCCGCCAAAGACGGAGCGGGACGGGTTCTGGAAGGATGATGGGTCTGTTCCGTCAGGGGCGGCCCTTGTTGGCGGGGTTCCTGCGGGGTTGAAAGCAGATGTTACTGTTTGTAAGAGTGGTTGTGATTATGATACGGTTCAGAAAGCAGTTGAGGCTGCACCGAAATCGAAACGACTGGAGGCTGGTAAGAGGTTTGTTATTGGGATTAAGGTCGGTGTTTATGAGGAGATTGTGAGGGTGCCATTGGATAGGAGAAATGTGGTGTTTTTGGGACATGGTATTGGGAAGACTATTATCACTTGTTCTGGGAATGTTGGACTGCTAGGGATGACTACGTATAATTCGGCCACCGTTGGTAAGTTTCTCGTAGTTTCTATAGTGTCGTTTTCTTGGAGAGATGCTATTGTTGTATAACATATTGAAAATGGTGGTGCAGGAGTAAATGGTGATGGGTTCATGGCAAGTGGTAACACCTTCCAGAACGCGGCAGGCCCTGGCGCTCAGCAAGCCGTAGCTTTCCGATCGGACAGTGATCTCTCAGTCGTAGAAAACTGTGAGTTTCTTGGCAACCAAGACGCCTTGTACGCTCACAGCTTGCGGCAATACTATAAATCATGCCGGATCCAAGGGAATGTTGACTTCATTTTCGGGAACTCAGCTGCATTTTTCCAGGACTGCCAGATCTTTATTGCTCCACGCCAACTTGAACCTGAGAAGGGTGAGACGAATGCTGTTACAGCTCATGGGAGAATAGACCCTGGTCTAACAACAGGTTTCGTGTTCCAGAATTGTGTGATCAACGGCACTGACGCGTATCTGACTTTGTATCGTAGCAACCCTAAGGTGCACAAGAATTATTTGGGCAGGCCGTGGAAGAAGTACTCGAGGACAGTTTTTATCAAATGTGTTTTGGAGGATCTTATTTCTCCGGATGGATGGTTGATTTGGGACGGTGATTTTGCATTGAGTACATTGTATTATGGCGAGTTCCAGAATACTGGAGCAGGATCTAGTGCGGCCGCTCGAGTTAAATGGAGCAGCCAGATTCCGGCTGAGCATGTCGAATCTTACTCCGTTCAGAATTTCATCCAAGGGGATAAGTGGATTCCTAGTTCTAGTTTAGGGAAACACACGGAATTCTGATTTATAGACCCCTTTTCCGAAATCATTCAACGTCATTCCGGGTTTTTTTTGGCTTTTTGCATTTCGGGTTGTTTATGTAAAAGCAGCACAATATAGATGATCATTGAGTTTGAACTACTCCTGTGTAGTTAAAAGAGTAGCTCCAATCTGATGCCAGAAATAAAATCTGGGAATTTCCCAACAGTTTCTTGAAATTTGATCGCAAGTTACTCTGTTCAGAATTTCATCCAAGGAAGTCAGTGGATTCCTACTCCTACTACTAATTAATGGACTTGTATAAATGTGAAGATAGTATATTTATAGTATGATATAGTGCTCAAATCTTATGTAAAAGCAGCAAAATAGATGATCATGGAGTCTGAGCTACCCCTGTAATTAAAACGATAGTTCCAATCTGATGTAAGGAATGGAATCTTAGAATTTCGAAGCAATTTCTTGATGTTTAATTGCAAGTTATCGCAGTTTGTTCTTCTGTTGGTTCAAAATTTGCACCCTGGACACAATTAAGCCAACGTGAATGACTTTTGAGATATTTAGCTTCTGTGCCTATACCCGGGCTCATCTACGAGTTCGAATTGGCAACTTCCACTCGTAAGTTTCGTACACTGGTGAAAGACTGAAATGGGAGTAAATTGGCTCTGGAGATAAGCTTGAATACTCGAATTCCCTAAAAGAACACCTTTGGGGTGAGGCCTGGAAGTTAGAAAGTAGGCCTTCACCAGAAAATACTAAACAAGAGTCATTATATACATCTGCCAAAACATCCGCATAATGATTATCTACTTTCTGGTAATCATTAGCAGTTTAAGCCTTGTTTTTGCCCATCGTGGCTCCGGTTTGTAATCGTTATGAATCTAGCTCGATGACCATGCGTACTACTACTACTACCAGAGTACGTACGGCTAATTAAACTCTGATGTTCCTGTTTCTGTAACTTCTTTTTTCTATTTTTAGTTCGTTCTGTTTCGGTTCTGGACCGTTAGTTTGACTGTCTTAATCGTAGAATCATGGTATAATATTGAGTCCTGTCTAAAACAAGTACTGCTTCTCTACCACTACAATTATCAATAAATGATGTTCTTCCAAACAATTCTATTCTACACATTCAAATTTTCCTCATTTCAATGGCTACTATCCTATCCTTCATTCTCCTCTCTCTCCTCTTCTCCTCCGTCTCGTCCAACCCCGGTAACCTCACATCCTCTGTCGTCGAACAGGCATGCAAAGCCTCACGTGATCCTCAGTTTTGCCAATCCTCCTTATCCAAGTCATCTCCTTCAACAATCATTGATACAATTAAATCCGCCATTTCAGTTACCTCAGGACATCTCCAAAATGGAACATTGATGGCACAAAACGTGTTATCTAGCTTCAAAGGCGACGTTAACGCAACAAACGCCGCTGACTTTTGCTTAGAGATGTTAGGTTACGCGGAGCACCGAATCAATTTGGTTAATGGCGTTTTTTCCAAATGCTGATCGGCTTAAGACGTGCGTGCATGGATGAGTGCTGCTTTGTCTTACCAATACTCCAGCTGGTCAGCTTTGAACAAGCACGCCAACAAGAGTGCGCTAGTCGGCGAAACAATGTCGTTTTTGAACGATTCGTTGATTGCATCAACCAGCAATGTGTTGGGAATGTTCATGAATTTCGATGTTTTTGGTGATAAAATGGAATTGTGGGGTCCGCCTAAGACAGAGCGGGACGGGTTCTGGGAGAAAGTCTCTGTTCCGTCTGGGGCGGCCCCCGTTGGTGGTGTGCCAGCGGGGTTGAAGGCAGATGTGACTGTTTGTAAGAGTGGTTGTGATCATGATACTATTCAGAAAGCGGTTGAGGCTGCACCGGAAGGACTCGAGGCTGGCAAGAGGTTTGTGATTGGGATCAAGTCTGGTGTTTATGAGGAGACTGTGAGGGTTCCAATGAATAAGACGAACGTGGTGTTTCTGGGAGATGGGATTGGGAAGACAGTTATTACCGGTTCCAAGAACGTTGGACTGCTAGGGATTAATACGTATAATACGGCTACAGTTGGTAAGTTCTTGTGAACATGTCCATCCAGAATTTCAGATTCTGTTTTACCTAACATGCCATTGTTGTATATAACATGTTGAAAATGGTGGTGCAGGAGTACTTGGTGATGGGTTCATGGCAAGTGGTATCACGGTCCAGAACACGGCAGGCCCTGGCGCTCAGCAAGCCGTAGCTTTCCGATCAGACAGTGATCTCTCAGTCATAGAAAATTGTGAATTTCTTGGCAACCAAGACACGTTGTACACTCACAACTTACGGCAATACTACAAATCATGCCGGATCCAAGGGAATATTGACTTCATTTTCGGGAGCGCATCTGCATTTTTCCAGGACTGCCAGATCATTGTTGCTCCACGCCAACTTGAACCTGAGAAGGGTGAGAAGAATGCCATTACAGCTCATGGAAGAATGGAGCCAGGCCAAACAACAGGGTATGTGTTCCAGAATTGTGTGATCAGCGGCACTGATGCGTATATGGCTTTGTATCGTAAAAATCCTAAGGTGCACCAGAACTTCTTGGGTAGACCGTGGAAGCAGTACTCGAGGACAGTTTTCATTAAATGTGTTTTGGAGGATCTAATTTCTCCGGATGGATGGTCGCCTTGGGATGGTGATTTTGCATTGAGCACGTTGTATTATGGCGAGTTCCAGAACTCTGGGGCAGGATCTAGTGCGGCCGCTCGAGTTAAATGGAGCAGCCAGATTCCGGCTGAGCATGTCGAGTCTTACTCCGTTCAGAATTTCATCCAAGGGGATAAGTGGATTCCTACTTCTAATTTAGGGAAAAAAACGGAATTCTGATTTATAGACCCCTTTTTCGAAATCATTCAACGTCATTCCGAGTTGTTTTTTGGCTTTTTGCATTTCAGGTTGTTGATGTAAAAGCAGCACAATATAGATGATCATTGAGTTTGAACTGCTCCTGTAGTTAAAAGAGTAGCTCCAATCTGATGCTTGAAATAAAAATCTGAGAATCTCTCAACAGTTTCTTGATGTTTGATCCCAAGTTATAGCATCTTTTTCTTCTTTTGGTTCAAAACTTGCACACGGGAGCGAACATAAAAGCCTTTTTGGAGAGATTGTGCTTCTGAACCTATACCGGGACTCAAACAACAGATCTTCTGTCCACTTTTGTGTTTTGTTCTTGGGGAAGATTATTACCTGGGTCTATATATCTTATATGTTTTACACCGGAAGAAAGATTGAATAGTCTCTGCCGGCACTTATGCATAATGATTCTCTACTTTCTGGTAAATCATTAAGGATACTTTTCGTTAGTAACTTGTGACCGGAATGAATGGTGCATGAAGTGCCAAAACGACTAAACGAAGCCTTTAATGCTTTTTTTTTTCTACATTGAGAAATATCAAAGAGAAACTTACAAACAGAAGATAGGGCTAACTGAACTTACTGCGCCTGATGGTCTATCATCTACTCCCTCCATCATTTTTTAGATTATTTATGTTTCATTTCAGAACGAACGATTTTTTAAAAGATTTGTATAATATGTGATGTTTGGTTTAATGAAATGACTTACAATATATGAGATAAAAGTTTTTGTTTTTTAAATGTGAAAAATCTATTGAAACGGGCGAAAAATTAATACGTAAATAACCTAAATAAACAATTGGTAGTTTAATTGGTAAGGGCTGATGTCCTACCTATATATATCAACAGTACTTGAGGTGACATGTGGTCTTTAATGTCCTAAGATAAGACATGGCAAAAATTCATCCAACAGAAGTTGGACGATGATAACTTCACACAAACTGTAGAAAAAGAGTCACAGGCTCACAGTAAGTAAGGGGTATTGGTATTGTTCTGGTTCGGTCCGGGCTGGACTGGTTCCTACGGCCTCATCTTCAGGTCACTTCTTTTCTCTAATTCTGGTCTGGTCCGGTCCGTTAGTCTGAATGACTAAGCGCAAGTTCATGGCATGTCTCCAACGACAACCACCACAAATTTTTCAATAAATGAAGTTGTACCACTTGATGAATAATTGATAGTTTAGCTGATTTTAGCCACACATTGGTTCATTTTTGTCCCTCACTGACTTCCCAGTAAAGTTGTCAACTATCAATCTAATAAAATAGAAGGGAGTACATTGTAGCTAATTCCACATGAGTTTGTAACAACAAAATACAAGGAAGGGACAAACTTCTGTTCATTATTGATGAAGTCACATGATGACGAATGTAGTGAGAACTTTCTGCTAGTGATTTTGCTCCCATCAACTTATATTTCACATGTGTACAGGGCATGATTGAGTAACATATGTTCATGGGACATGCCTACATTCTCTTGAAAACCAGTCATTTTTTTTCCTCCTTTCTTTTCTTAATTTCTAAAACTGAACACAAGAACTTGACCTTGATGCTTCAGTAAGATTTGGAAAAATCCAATTTGAACAAGGGGTATGGTATAATGCAAGTGTGAGTTTGCCAGATAAAAATACTCAAGTAACAGTACACTTAATAATTTTCATCAATATTACAAAACAAACCAATTACAAATGAACAAATTATTTATAGTATTTATTTTTTCATTCGAACCATATGCTTATTTATCAGCAATCTTCAACTGGAAACCAGTAACAATAGAAATAGAACTACAGATTTATGGATATCACAACTGGTTCCATACCTGGATCAACAGCAAACTTCTTCACCACTTTCTTCTGGCCAGGGGTATAAAATTCAATATCATAAGTTCCATGAAACCCTCTGAACTCAAACTGACCTTGTTCATTGATTTCGCCACTAGCATGAGACAGCCACTCTCTCTTAAGCGCCAGGTACCTTTTGCCTGCCTCGTTGACATCTCCTTCTGCGTTCACCAAATGAGAGTTATCCCGGCTCATGAATAGCTCCCAGAAGCCCCACAACATTACGCCCTCGACTGCAGGGTGCGCATAAGCTTCCCGAAGCATAACTTCCAAATCATCAGCTCTCACAAACTCGTTCACAGATGAAACATCAAGCTCTGTGAACCAGATTGGAAGCCCAAGAATCCCCAGTTTATCTAGTGCAAAACTAACAATTGGCCCGACTGGACAATCTATGTGACCCTGTAAGCCTATTCCACCAACAGGAGCCCCTTGCTCTTGGAGATCAAGAATGTGCTCGATGTACTTCTCGGGTGTTGATCGAGTGTCGCCACAATCCTCGATGTGGTAATCATTTACAAATAAGGTGGCGGATGGGTCAAGTTGACTCGCTGTCTTGAACATGTTAACTCTGATATCTTTTCCCAAATGGTCTTGGTAGAACGAGCCATGGAGCATTTCATTGTTCACGTCATAGTGCTTGAATTTGCCCTTGTAGCGAGTCAAGAGGCTTGATAGACGGTTCTGAACGGCTGACATCATGTCAGTTTTGCTTAGACCCTTTATCCAGGACTGGACTGTATTTTCAACCTCCCAGAAAATACAGTGGCCACGAAGCTGAATGTTTCGGCTTGAAAGCAAGCTGACCATCTCATCAGCATCTTTGTAGTTGAGATTTCCCTGTTGTGGCTCTGTCCAGTACCACTTCAACTCATTTCCAAATACAGCCCAGTTGAAGTTTTTGGTCAAGAATTCGACGAAGTCTTCGTTGTCCATGTTTGTTCTCATTAAACATGATCCAAATGGGAAACTGTTCTGGACTTGTTTTATTTTTATTACGGTGCCACTAAGCGTGCTTGAATCAGATGCGTTGAATTTCAACGTGACATCACGTTTGCGCACCTGCATCATGAAATAATGTACTTTTGAGAAATATAATGTGCATAAAAATATGAGTCCTTAGATGACAAGGCCTTTAATGTGCAATGGAATTCTAATACTGGATCTCCAGTGAAGTGAAAATGTCAAAACTCATGATTCTGTAACATGAAAGGAAATGATTTAATGGCTGTTTTGCTTCAAGAAAAGCGGTGGAATTTATACATGGAAATTCAGCATTTACCTTGTCTGTTAGGTGCTTCAAGTGTTGAAATCTTTTGTGTCTGTCAACAGCAAAGATTTGAAGGCCAGCAACCATCAGATCAACACCAGGATCTGGACCTTGTAAATAAATCATTACTTTTGTTGCTGGCTTCTCGATTCTGAAAGCACCTCCCAATTCATGCCATTTATCATCATTCGATTCAATCTGACCGCCATTGACCCACTGACCATCAACGCTAACAGCAACACTAATGTTTTGGGGCTTAGTTGCCCCATTCCCGATACGAACCCAAGCAGAAACTTGATAAGTCAGAAACATTTTAATTTTGTCTGTTACCATCTGAGCTGGACCCATCCATCCCTGACTACGATTGGTCACACAGATGTAGCGGCCACTTAAAGGCTGATGGAGCTCGAGAGATCCTCTAGCCATAGAAGGAAGGATATGTGGAGAACCAATTCTTACACTAAGCGTGCAATTACCAAGTGGAAACCAGCCAGTAGTGCCATCACCAAGGTTGTTATTACTATTAGCAATAATATTGACTCCAAATGCATCATCCTGAGAAAAAGAGACAGGACATCAGGCAGATCAGCATAAAATCCTTACCGAGCAAAATCTACGTGTTTGATTTTTGTTGCACGGTAAACATTGTTCTGACATACAGAACAAAACATTAAAAAGGAGGAATTTGGTGGAGTTTTCTACCATATGACAACAGAATTTCGTGCAAAGGGGAGATTTAGCACATTTTATAACACAGGGAATCACCATTCAATTTCCTTGTGATATATCCTCATTCATTCAATTACCTCAATGACTGGTGGAGTTGCAGGCGGAGCTGTAGCAGCACGCTTTACAACTAGATTATTAAGGAGAATATCAGTTCCGGAAGGAGGGCCTTCTAAGAAAATAACTGCCTTTGAAGGAGCACCATTTAAAAGAAACTTTCCTTGTAGCTGCGCCCAATCATTGACTGTTGCCTGCACACTGCATAACCAATAAGCTTCTTAGAATATATTTTACAGAATGTTCCAATGGCCAACTCAAAAATTTGGAAAACAACTATTTTTATATATGAAATGCAGATACAATTTTACCTGCCGATGCCTATGTATTGTTCACGGCCATCTGCTGCCTGAACCCACAGTGTAGCCCTAACATCTGAATTAGTGGTATTATTACCAAATATTCGAACTACAGCATTAAGTTCATAGGCCAGCTTCCTGCACTCTCCCAGTTATCTCCTGCTGAAGACCATTCCATGTCTGTGTACGATCACCTGTTGATGCAAAGAACTTTCCGGACTTTGGAAGTACTTTTCCATCACCCATGGAATCATGCAAAACAATCTTGCAACCTCTCCCTGTCCAATTATTAAGGCCATCGTCAAATGTTGGATTCAGTATGATGCTCTCATCTCCGTCAGAAGAACCTGATCCTCGCCTCTATCAAAAAGCAAACATATGTTCACTGGTGAGCAGAAAATGGACAATGTTGAGACATTTACATATTTTGTCAGTCCAGGGATAAGTTAATAGTAAAGCCAATGGCATTCTGCAGCATACATTCTATTATAGGCAATCTACTTGTATTCTGCAATGTGCATAAAATACCCTGTTTCCATGAAAATTGTGAAAAATTCCTCCTTGAAGCTTATTTACACTTTCCAAATATATAGGTGGAGACCACCATTATAGTAAGCAAGCATGCTAGAACTGTATATCTTCCAATAAACTTACACACCATTATAGTAAAGCAAGCATGCTAGAACTGTATATCTTCCAAATAAACTTACATGACACTGACTGTTGCTAGTACATGAGATCTCCACTGATCTTATGAGTAAGTCAATTCCAGGTGAAGGCCCTTCGAGATAAAATATAACTCTCTGAGGGACAGTTGACAACTCAAATGTACCTTCAATCTTCTCCCACTTCTCCCTCGAAGCGGAAGTCCTGCTTAAGAATTATGGAATAAGCAACTGCCTCACCAAGCTGACAAATTATTGCAAAAAGAAAAAATGTACCTTCAAATGCACAAATAACTAGGGGATGAAAAGTTTTCCTCGAGTTTCAGAGTTGCCTGCACGTCAACATCACTTGAACAGTTCCCGATATTGCAACCCAAGCACAAACACTATAAGTGGACCCTGCAGAGACCCTGTCAGTGATGTCTTGTTCCAGGCCTTGCCAGCACTGTTGTCGATTCGTTATAACAGCAAAGCCACCATTTAACTTAGGTATTAGTGATTCAGGCAACGCGGCTCTGGAGGAGCCACAAAGGCATTGCAGCAATTTGGGTGCCACAAGTGAAGTCCTCCAGAAAAGTCATGATTTAGTACAATGTTTCTAGCAGGCCTGCTGTCTAAATCCTTCACTTCCTCATTCAAATTCGGCTGTAAA
>CM051455.1:62319536-62337780 GCA_028274465.1 Plantago ovata
TAATCTATGTGTAGTTGTAAATTATAGAAAACCGTACGAACCACAAAACAATCTCTAAGTTCGTTACAAAACACTCACATACAAAGAGTTCTTACGTCACCATAGTCCCTAAACAATAGAAAACCAATAGCTTCCTCAGGTGCACTTTGGATCTTCTGTGCCTCTTGCTTTAACTCCTTCCGTACCTAAGATTGTCCAAATGCACGTGTCGAGTGGCGTAATACCGGTTTGCCTAAGTCAAACCGGAGTAATACTTTACTTGAAGGGAGCTGAAGACTCTCCTTGTCAGAATGTAATTAATGTAAATAAATGAGATTGGTTACTTTGATCTTGAAATTGGTGCCCTTTTATAGGTATTGGTCAATTCTAAGTCGGTCCAATCCTCTCGAGCCATCTGTCATCTTCTTATTCATCCACCTGGTTGTATTGGCCCATCAGGTCATATTTGTGGGCTCGGCCCAGGCCCACTCGGGTGTACCTTCCTGATTCTACTAGTCCTTCAACTCCTTAATTCGTTCCCTTGGTCCTGTTTCTTGTTGTGACTTTCGACCATACAAGTAAAGTAGAGATAAAGGTACGGAATAACACTATGTATGGATAATTTTACCTGTTGTAGACTTGGTAGATGCGTTCTACACTTTTCCATGGTCCGGTACGAACCATCAATTCTTCCGCGTGATCATCCGATCTTGACCAACTTTCCTCAGCCTATTGACTCGGAATAAATCGTGATGCGGAAGACACGATGGTGAAGCACATACGTTAATTCATGCCTTTCTACTTGCTTAGTTCGCCTACCCCAACACTCTATATTCTTCAGTTCGGGTAAGAGCGTACACATATTTTCCTTATCAACATATGTCCCCGTAGTTTTGAGGTATCTTAGCAGAAGATAGTTCGAAACTATAGTGGTCCGAGTACTAGCGCTTTTACACGAACTGGACATATTCCCGATATCAACATATGTCCCCGTAGTTTTGGAATATCTCCGTAGGAGATGATTCAAAACTATACTCAATTTCTTTCGTTGCATCCTTTGTTCACAACCTGTTTACGGGATTTGATTTCTCTCCCGGCTGAGAAACTTTGCAGTAATGGTTTAAAAACTTCCGTGGTAGGAATTTTGACGTTTTCCGTGGTAAGAACACTTCCGTGCCGTGCCCGATCATATTGTACTAGAGCTTATGTCCGTAGCTATGATGGGCCTTTTTATGGATTTTTGTCTTCTTCTTCTCTTCGGTCAAACTTCCTTGGGAAGCTATTTTCCGTTGGTAGGAATACTTCCGTGCCATGTCTCGATCATAATGTACTAGAGCTTATGTCCATAGCTATGATGGACCTTTTATGGGCTTTTGTCTTCTTCTCTTCGGTCAAACTTCCTTGGGAAGCTATTTTCCTTGTCATATATCTTGATCCGACTCTTATAGTAGATCCATGGTTTGAGTCATCCATTTACCTTTTAAATGATAGTGATGCGTGTATGCAATTCCTTACCATGCCTATATGTGTATATCTTAAACGCGCGTTCTTTTTCCGTGTCTAAATGTATGCATATGCATGTATTTTTTACCTTCAAGTTTTTTGGAGCCCTTCCCATAGATTTATGAGTTCTAACTATTCTTTTCAGTCTTGACGTCTTTCTAAACTTCCGTGTCTTCACAATCGGGGAGTAATCTCTCCCCTCCAGGTACCTCATAAGGATTGTACAGTAATTCTTCATGTTGTCGTCATCCTGACCCTTAATCGTGGATCAATGAACGGCCCAGATTTAAAGTCAACGGTCAACGGGCGTGTCGATTGGGCTTCCCAATTTTGCCCTTCCCTATAAATAGCCCAGTCGCTCTCTCATTTACTCTATTCTAGAGAGAGAAAGTACGAGAGACGTATTGCAAAATCGCACATTGTTTGCTTCGGAAAAAGTCTTGAGTCGTAACATCTTCTATCCAGAGGTACGAAAGGGGAATTTATCCTTTGCACTACTTCCTTCTTTTATTTAATTTTCCCCTTTTCTTCTCCTAACGCCTCTTTCGCATCGCAGATGCTTCTTCGGTTCTTTGATGTCAACTTCAACCTCGGAACTTTTCAACTTTTATATCCAGGTTTTTCCTTCTCTCTTATCTTGCAAATCTTCGTCATTGTCTTGTCTTTTACTTGGTCAAGTTGTTACGTTGTAACCCTAGGTTTGTATTGAAACATACCTAAATTGACCCTCAGACTATCACTTTAAATTCTTTTTCTTTTACTTGTTATTTTTAGGATGTCCGAGTTTAGACCTAATGATGGTGAAACCGTCATCGTTTCTTCCGACTCTGGAAGTGATGATTCGTCGGGCAGCGATACTTCATCATCATCTTCTTCTAGCGGGTTTTCTGGGTCTGATGTGGATGTTGGGGGAAACGTTCCTCCCTCTCACCACTCGAATGAAGCTAGTCCGAGTTCCTCAGGACGCCATCCTTCCGGGTCAGGATTACACGATGATGATATCGCAACCGTGGGAGTTATTCATCAAGTCGTTCCTCTTCGTGAAGTTCGGGCTGCTGTTCCGGCTGAAAGTGAAGATGATGAAGCGGAAAGTGGAGATGATGAAGCTCAAGCTCAAGGGAATCATAATGAGGGAAACTTGCAAGGCGAAGTTCGTCAATTCCGAGGAGCCTTATTCCCGGTTCCGGACCATTTGAAACCTGCTATCAAAGGTCGCTATGCTCGTCTCCGAGATGACATTCATTTGTACGATGAAACTCTCGAGGTCAATGCAGATGGGTGGATTCCAACCATCGCTTCTAAGGTTGAGGAAAAGCATCTCCCGGAACTACGGAGGAAATTTGCAATACCCGATGACATTGAGCTAATTGCTCCGGGTGAAAAGATGGCCTTTATAACAGTCCTTCCGGAGCTCTCTCTTGCTTTGTCGTTGCCCTTGAGCTTGGGTGACGTTTACCAATGTGCGAAGCTTTTGAAGCCATCTTCCGTGAATTAGACATTACTCCTATGCAAGTAATTCCTAATTCACTTACCAACTTAATGTGCTTCGGAGTATTGATGCACCATCTGAAACAAGAGATCTCTTTTGCTAACTTTCGCCAACTTTTCCATGTCGCGATGTCCGACACTGCGCATTTCTTGATGTTTAAGCCTCGGAAAAATCTTTACTTCATTTATCAAAACGTTAACTCTATGGGTGTTGCGTGGTGGGGCCACTACTTCTATTATCGATACAAGTTGAAAATGGGTCAATCAATCCATGCTAGGCGACGTTTCAACGTCCGTTATACTTTCAATAAAGAACAACCTGCTGATTATCGCCCGGTCCGAGGCAACTGGTCTCAATGGGCTCTTGATATGAAGGAACGGATCGAGCAAGGCGAAAAACCCCGACAAATATTTCTTTTGCGTCCTTACCATGCAACCTCTTCTAGCTCTTGCTGGTCTTACTGCTCCAGTAGATCTTGGTCCTTATAAAAATGAAACTTTTGGTATTTCTCTTAAAAGTATTAAGTTTCTTTGCTAAACTTCTTTTGTTACTTGTCTTTATTAATCCCTTTTGCTTTTGTTGATGCAGATTCTTGGCTCGAGTACTTGATGGCTGAAGCAAGGCGATTAAAACAAGTTGTTGAAGCGAAAAGAGCTGAGGAAAGGCGTGTTAAACTTCGCACTGGTGACACGGAACAACGTATCACCTTTCCACAAGCTTATCCTAAAAGTGGTGTTGCCTGGAGGGGAGAAGAAGACCAAAGGGCCTTGCTAAAGATGCCCCCTCAAGAAATGGAGACTACCCCCAAGAACCTTGATCCGGAAGAGGTTCGAAGACGGAGTGATGCTAAGAAGGCTTTGGAAAAGCAAAAGAAGAGGGAGCAACGTCTCCAAGAGAAAATGTTCAAGAACCCTACTTCCAAGAATTCCAAAGCTTCTGTTCCTTCAAGTGGCGGAAACAACCCTTCTGCCCCTGATCATGCTGAAGTTGAGAAAGATGATATCGACTTAATGGAGGTGGAGCAAACCGTTGTTGCTGATCCTGGCTTGTCAGTCACAACCAAAAAATTCATGGGTGACTCTTTCAAGGCTGATAAAGCCGTTAGCAAACCCAAGGCTAGCGAGGTTCCTCTCGATCCCTCTGGGAAAAACAAGCAAGTCCTGGTTGAAGTACCTAAAAAACTCAAGAAACGTAGAGCCGATTATGGCCCGGGTGATGCTCAATTTGATCATGACACGGAAGTTGCTAGGATCGCTACTCTTGATGAGTCTACGCGTGTCGATATGCTTGGTGATGCTCTCTCTAAGGTTCGCACCTAATCTCATCCCTTCTCTCGTAGACCTTATTTTACTTTTCCTTTACTCATTAAAGTTTTCTTGTCTCGTAGCTTTCCATCGTAGTGAAGAGCATTGAAGTGGCCTCCAAAGGACACAAGTCTACCTTGGAAAGTGATCTCCATGATTCGGAAGTTGCTCGAATTGCTCTGATGGACAAGTTGGTGAAGGACAAAATGGACTTGAAGACTGCCGAAAAGAAGTTGGAGCAAATGGCACGTCTTGAGGCGGATGTTGTTGAGCTTCGTAAGCAAGTTCTTGAGACAAATAAGTTGCGGGAGGAGCTGACTAAACTTCAGGACTTGTGTGATACTCGCCAAGCCGAACTTAATGGATGCTTGGAGTTGATTAAGGATCAGCAAGATAGCTTTGGTTGCATGACAAATATGCTATCTCACTTTCATTCCGCGTTGATCTCTGGTTCCTCACTTCGCGGATTGACTCGGTTCAAGACTTCATGAAGAGCATTTCCTTTCAATATGCCCAATCACTTGGATATGATGCCGCTAGAATTCACGGTTTCAACGCGGCCATTGGACAACTTGAGCTTAGCGGGTTGATTCCGAAAAATATTGACTGGGATGCAAATGGGCTAGATATTTTCAAAGGACCTGATGGTAAGGAAGATGATATGATTCCTGCTTTTGATGACGCGAGTTCATCCGTTGTGTTGCTAGTGAGACGGAAACTTTAAAATTTTCCCCTCCTTACTACCGTCTTCCTGGCTTCATTCGGGATGTTCTCCGCCATTGGTACATCATGCCCTTCAATAAATATGAGCAGCAGAACAAGGAATGGCTACACCTTCCTTTCCCCGTCATTGGTAAACCTGAGGGCTATAGCTTGTTCGAGGAAGTGAAGAGCTTATGTGAATCCTTTGAAGAATTTCGTAAGGCTGAAGAAATCCAAAGGCGAGCTGAAGATCCGGAAAAATGGGATGCTGGAGAAGTTGAAAGCTCTTTCAAGCACAACTTTTTTATTCCTCCCTTCCCAACTGTGACCAAGCTCAACAAGGATCCCTTCGCTCCTCTTCCTTGGTTTAGTTATAAGCTTCATCTTGAAGATTGTGAGAGAGCTCTCCGCGATGCTGCTGCTGCTGCGGAAATGGAACAAGCTGCTCATGATGCGATGGACGCCGAAAGTGATGATAATGATGATAATGGCTCGTCCAAGTTTTCTCAGTCTCGTACCAGAGATGAATGAACAATCAGGGGTATGCCCCGGTGTATGTGTACTAAACATTTGTTCTTGTGCTAAGCAATAACATTTATTTCAACTTTTGATGCTGACGCACAATGTTTGCTAATCTTCGTACTTTGATTTCTGATGATGAAATAAAATGTTTCTCAAATTCCCTGTACTTAAATAATGTGCAACAAAATCTCGTTCTCCTTTTTTTGGGACGGAAACAATTTCTTAAATCTTGCATGCCTCGTACGGAAACTTCTCTTGTTTCGGTGAAAAGTTCTTTTATCATGCTGCTGTAATAAAAACGTCTCCTCCATTTCACTTGGGACGGAAATAATTTGTGAAACCTTTTGTGCCTCGTACGGAAACCGGCTTTTCGTATGCGACAAAAGCAAGGTCTTTTCTTTCTACGGAAATGAATTCTTCTCTACTCTTCTTGAGACAGAATATATTTCTTAGATGTTGCTTGCCTCGTACAGAGACTTGTTTTTCGTATAAGACGAAAACAAGAACTCATGCCACGGAAGACCGCTTTTCTGATGCTGCAGAAATATGTTCTTCTCTACTTCTCTTGGGCCAAAAATTAATTTTTACATCTCGCATGCCTCGTACAGAGACTTGTTTTTCATACAAGACAAAAATTAAGTTTCTTGTCACGGAAGGGCGATTTTTCTGATGCTGCAGCAATAAATTCTTCTCTTCTACTTCTCTTGAGACGGAATTTATTTATTCTCTTCTACTTTGCATGCCTCGTACCGCGACTTGTTTTTCAATTAAAATGAAAACAAGCTTTTCTTGTGACGGAAGCGCGATTTTTCTGATGCTGCAGCAATAAATTCTTCTCTTCTACTTCTCTTGAGACGGAAATCGTTTTATGCTTCGTATACTGACCTGTTTTTCTCACAAGACAAAATCTTTGCATGTAGCTGAAATAATTTGAAATAATTAACCTTCTTCGGCGAAAAAAATTATTTCCCTTTAAATCACGCTGGCGTTCTCAGCCCTCTTGCACCTCATGGTACGTAAGATTCCGCCTTTTCCGCCCGTACACATTTCTGCATACGCTCGATTTATAATTTGGAAAGTCTTGTTTGCTCCCTCATTCCCAAAAGATTTATAATTTCTTACGTACCACGACTTCTGGGAGCCAGCCGCTCTTGTCCCTTCCTTATCACTACTTTTGGAAGAAATAGTGATATCTTCCTTACCACGACTTCGGGGAGCCAGCAGCTCTTGTATCATTATCACTACTTTTGGAAGGAATAGTGATTTCTTCCTTACCACGACTTCTGGGAGCCAGCGGCTCTTGTACCTTCCTTATCACTACTTTTGGAAGAAATAGTGATTTCTTCCTTACCACGACTTCTAGGAGCCAGTCGCTCTTGTCCCTTCCTTATCATTACTTTGGAAGAAATAGTGATATCTTCCTTACCACGACTTCTGGGAGCCAGCCGCTCTTGTCCCTTCCTTATCACTACTTTTGGAAGAAATAGTAATTTCTTCCTTACCACGACTTCTGGGAGCCAGCGGCTCTTGTCCCTTCCTTATCACTACTTTTGGAAGAAATAGTGATTTCTTCCTTACCACGACTTCTGGGAGCCAGCCGCTCTTGTCCCTTCCTTATCACTACTTTTTGAAGAAATAGTAATTTCTTCCTTACCACGACTTCTGGGAACCAGCCGCTCTTGTCCCTTCCTTATCACTACTTTTGGAAGAAATAGTGATTTCTTCCTTACCACGTCTTCTGGGAGCCAGCCGCTGTCCCTTCCTTATCACTACTTTTGAAGAAATAGTGATTTCTTCCTTACCCCGACTTGTCCTTTCCTTATCACTACCTTTGTTTTACTTCTGAGTAAAATTCTTTCGTTGCTGGCCTTTTCCTACTTTTCCCTCCATCATCAATTGGCCTTCGTCTTCCTCTTATTATGTATCTTTTTGTTTTCGTGGGATTTATCTTTCTTCCTTCTTTCTTATCTTTTCCTCTTCTTGGGTAATTTGGGTAATTACGCTAGTTGTCTTTTTTGAATTCTTTCTTCGTCAAGCCATTATGATCACAGATTTGTCGGAAATCATCATCATATTCATAACCGAAAACAACACTTACTGAATCTCTTCAAGACCAAAAGTAGTTGAAAATAAATTTGTCGGAAATCATTACAACTAAGAACATTTAAACATAAAAGTTCAAAAGTAAACATACGAAATCAAAGTCCTAGGTAAATTTCTACTTTCCCCTAAGCAACATAATAAAAACAAAAGGTCTTCAGCATCCTTCTTCATTTCCAAGTGCTTTCTTCTATGTGTAGAATTTCCTGAGATTTTTAATATTCCACGGCCTCTTCCAATCCTTGTTGTCCTCATCAGCTAGTTCATAGCTTCCATTAGTTTTGACTTTTGTGATCTTATACGGGCCTACCCATTTGGATCCAATTTTCCGAGTCCATCTTGCTGTGTAGCCTTCCTTAGCACTAGATCACCTACTTGCAACTCTCTTGTCTTCACATTTCTGTTATAGCTCCTTGCTACTCGAGCTTGATAGTTCAAAATTCTGGCTAAAGCGGTGCTCCTTTCTTCTTCTAGCATCTCGAGGTCCAACACTCGTGCATCATGGTTGTCTCCTGGTTCGTAACCCTGGATCCTTAGCGTTTCTACTACCATCTCTGCTGGGATTACTGCCTTAGAACCATAAACCAGATGGAATGGAGTTTCTTGAGTTGACGTTTTCGAGGTTGTCCTGTAAGCCCACAACACTCCATCCAGTTCATCTACCCAATCCCCTTGGCAAGCTTTCAACCTTTTTTCAATTAACTCGACCAGGGTCCTGTTGGTTCTCTCAACTTGCCCATTAGATGGCGGATAGTATACTGATGTGAACCTTTGCTCTATCTTCATCTTTTGGCACCATGCCTTAAGCTTTTTTCCAGAAAATTGTGTCCCATTATCCGAAACTATCACTCTTGGGAGCCCAAACCTACATACTATATTCTTCCAGATGAAGTCAAGTACTTTGTTTTCTGAGATTGCTGAAACTGCTTCTGCCTCAGCCCATTTAGAAAAGTAGTCAACAGCCACTATCAAAAACTTCTTTTGCCCTGTACCTTTTGGAAACGGCCCTACTATATCAATACCCCACTTGTCAAATGGGCATGTGATGTTCGTAGGCCTCAACTCCATTGCAGGTTTGTTGCTTTGTTTCGCATACTTCTGGCATTCTGTGCACGATTTTGCATAGTTAGTAGCGTCTCCTACTATTCCCGGCCAATAATATCCTTTCCTTAACACTTTCTGTGCCAACGATCTTCCACTGGAATGATTTCCGCAACTGCCTTCATGAACTTCAGCTAAAACTTGTTTTGCTTCATTTACAGCCAAGCATCTCAAATGCATCCCCTCAAATGATCTTCTGTATAACTCTCCGCCAATTATCAAATATCTGAGGGATCTGCTGGTTATTCTTCTTGCTTGTGTCCTATCTTCGGGAAGTTTCCCCTCTACGAGATATCTCCTTAAGTCCTTCATCCATCCATCATCTTGCACAATAGTAAGGACTTTCAATTCTTCTACCGTGAAGGACGGCTTTGCTTGCTCCATCAACACTATTCTCCTTGTGTCACAGCTCCAGAAGTAGATGCATATTTGGCTAACACATCGGCCTTATCATTTTCTCTTCGGGGGATCAACTTCAACTGGAATTCTTTAAACTCCTCTGCTTCCTCTTTCAAGAAGTTTATATAGCACCTCATACTTGGGTGTGTCGCCTCGAATTGTCCCCTAAATTGATAATCCACCAGTTGTGAGTCTGTGTAAGCTTCCAAATATTCTACTCCCAAGGCCTTTGCTATTTTTATCCCATTCAAAAGAGCTTCATATTCCGCCTCATTGTTTGTAACTTTGAAAGGGAGTGTAATAGCAAACTCCAGCTCTGCTCCTCTTGGTCTGACCAGGTACACTCCTGCCCCTCCAATGGTTGCTAAAGAAGATCCATCTACCCTCATCTCCCAGTACTCCTTATCCTCTTGCTTCTGATTCTCCCCTTTTCCTTTCACCACTTCGTCTTCTCCTTCTTTTTCTTGGTTGTTTATATGGTTTTCCACTAAAGACATGACGGGTGCCTTTTTGCTTTCCTCTTCTTCTGTAACCATGTGTTGTGGTCTTGTTGGGAACTCTACGATGAAATCTGCAATGACTTGAGCTTTCCTTGCTGACGGAGCTTGGAAATCTATGTCATGCTCACTCAACTCAATGGCCCACTTGGCTAATCTTCCTGAATGTTCTGGTTTTCCCAACACTTGCTTCAATGGTTCATGTGTAAGACTATGACCTTGTGAGCTCGGAAATATGGTTTCAACTTCCTTGTGGTGTGGAGTAGGGCATAAGCTAATTTCTCCATATCCAAGTATCTTGTCTCTGCTGCCGCCAATGCCTTACTGACGTAGTATACCGGCAAGCATTCACTACCTTGCATCCTTACCAAAACGGAGCTTATAGCTTCGTAAGTGTAGGCCAAGTATAAGTAGAGTGGCTCTCCTTCCAGTGCTTTTCCTAGTAGTGGTGGCGATTGCAGGTAACTTTTAAGATCTTCCAGTGCTTGCTTGCACTAATCATCCCACACAAAGTTCTCATTCTTCTTTTTATCCTTCTCTGGCTTCCTTAGTATCTTGAAAAAGGGAAGATTCTTTTCTGCTGATCTTGAGATGAATCGACTCAGTGCAATGACCTTTCCTACCAACTGTTGTACCTCATTGTGTGTTCTTGGATGGGGAAGGTCTTGTATCGCTCGGATCTTTTCTGGATTTGCTTCTATCCCCTTTCCGTGACCATGTATCCAAGAAACTTGCCTCCTTTTACACCAAAAGTGCATTTTGCAGGATTCAGCTTCATTCTGTATTTCCTCAAAATGGAAAAGCACTTGTTAAGGTGAGTAATGTGATCAACTTCTGTCTTGCTTTTAACAAGCATGTCATCCACATACACTTCCATTGTCTTCCCCAGTTCCTCTTTGAACATCAAGTTAACAAGCCTTTGGTAGGTAGCTCCTGCATTCTTCAATCCAAATGGCATTACTTTGAAACAGTATACTCCTCCAGCTGCAAAGAAAGCCGTCTTTGGTATGTCTTCTTGAGCCATCTTTATTTGGTAAAAACCTTGGTACGCGTCCATAAAGCTTAGCAAGGCACATCCAGCAGTTGAATTAACAAGTTGATCTATCCTCGGCAATGGGTAAGGATCCTTAGGACAGAATTTGTTAAGGCGGGTAAAGTTGTTGCACATTCTCCATTTTCCCGTTCCTGGTTTTTCTACCAACACAACATTGCATACCCAGTTTGAATATCTTACTTCTTCAATATGTCCTGCCTTTAACAACCTTTTGACTTCTGCTGCAATTATAGCTTCTTGTTCTGGCCCAAAATTCGTCCTTTTCTGCCTTATATGAGTTATCTTTGGGTCCATGTTCAACTTGTGGACAGCAATTGATGGATCAATTCCTATCAAGTCGTTGGTGCTCCATGCGAACACATCCGCATTTTCTTTTAGACATGATATTAATTTCCTCTCCACCTCCCATTCCATCTCGGTTCCAATCCTTGTCACTTTCTCTGGATCTCCATCAACAATTTGCACTTCCCAGACCGTTTCTCTCGGTTGAATCTTGTTTTGCTGTAAGAACCTCTTTTTTGGAGTTGGTGCACTTGGCTCTTCCGGAATAACCTTGTATTCTTCAGGTTGTATCTCCTTTTTTGGCATCTCTTCTTGAGCTTTCTGAGCTTTTGCTTTCCTCTGGCTTTTTGTAAGTGACGGACTTACTTTTCGCCTCTTTGTGGGAGATTCTTTGATGGAGTACATTTCCCTTTTATCCATGGCCTTCCGCCTTTTCCATTCCTCTTGTGGTACGGAGCTTCTTCTTACTGACAGAGTGTAACATTCCCATGCTTCTATGATATTTCCCACTTCTTGTCCTACTCCATGTGGTGTTTGGAATTTCACTCTGTTGTGAAGAGTAGATGCAACGGCTTGAAAAACCCTCAATGCTGGTCTTCCTAACACCACTTGGTAAGAAAACTCAATATCCACCACCAAAAATGGAACGTACTTGGTTACCCTTTGAGGTTTTTTACCTAAGGACACTTTTAGGTATACTCTTCCCAAAGGATAAATCTGATCTCCTCCAAAACCAACTAGCGAGCTTCCCACCTTTTCCATCTCCGTTAAGTCGATTTTCATCCTCTTCAACGTCATTAGCATGATAACGTTAACCGAGCTTCCTGTGTCGACGAGCACTTTCCTTACTGTGAATGCCGCTATATCCGCTGAAATCACCAATGGGACATCTGGTTCTTCAGTTCCCCCTCTACAAGGGTTCTTCCTTGGTATTTCGCTATCTTCAAAGATTATAGGGTCTCCCCTTGCTCCTTCCGCAACAGGATCCCCATAAGCATCAGCCCATTCTCTAAGGTATCCAGCCGTTGTTTCCCTTGCCTTCCTTGTATCTCCTCCAGCTGGTCCTCCTGAGATGGTGATTATCCCAAGACGAGGTAGATTGTCATCATCTTCTTCTTCCTCACATTGTCGGTCTTTTGTTTTTCTTTGACAACTCCTTCTCTGCTTCTTCTTCTTTCATCTTGGTGTTGCCTTCCTCCTCTATCTTCCTTCCTTCGTTCTTCCCTTTGTTTTTCTCTCCTGTTATGCCTTGATGGATCATCCCTGAGTTGACAATTTTTCAAGTATCCTGCCCTAATCAGGTCCTCTATCGCGGTTTTCAGTTGCATGCAATCGTCAGTGTCATGACCCCTTCCGTGATGAAAATTGCAATACATCTTTGAATCTCTAGTTCGGTCATTTGGGACTAATGGCTTTGGCCACTTTACATTCAACTTCTGTTCCACAATAGATGTCAAGATGTCGGATCTTGGCCTGTTCAACGCTGTGTAATTGGTGTACCTTCTTGGAGGTGTCTTTTCTCTTTTGGAATATCCGGCATGGTTTTGCCCACCTCTTTGTTCCTGCCTTTGGCTTTTCTGTGTCACGTTTGCTTGACAGACTCTTTATCTTTCTTGTACCCCGCTCTTATTTGTGCATTGTCATGGAAATCTTCTGATCTTTTGAAGCTGGTGCACAATTCATCAAGGTCTTCATCCGTCTCAAGGTTTTGGCCATTCATCGATATCATATCGCGCAACCTTTGGTTAGTTGTATTTTCATACAAGAAGGTGGCTCTCTGCTTCACACTGTGGGGTTCCACCTCCATGGCTATCTCATTAAATCTCACAATGAAGTGTCGTACATTCTCTTGTGGATCTTGTATGACTTTCTTGAGGTCGGTATACGGTTTTTTCACTTCCTCATTCTGTCAAACTTATGAACAAACTCATTCTTAAGCTGCTCATAACTTTTGATTGACCCGTGCGCTAATCGTCCCCACCAATCCATAGCGTCATCAAAGAGAGTGGTTGGAAATGTTAGAGCGCACATGTTTCATTGTGTCCATATGCTTCCATCCTACTCTCAATCTGCTGATAAATCCATATGGACATGATTTTCCGTAATACTGCTCTAATGATGGTATGGTCGTATCAGGCTTCTTTTGCTCTTTTCGAATATCCAAACTTAGTGGGTTCTTGATTTGCACTTTGTCTTTTTCTTTAGTCGCAATTTGTTTGCTCAATGTCGTCATCTTCTTCATAAGTTCCCTGTGTTCCCTTGACAACTCTTCTTGTGTCCATGGTCTATCCTCTTCTTGAGTTAACTGCTCCGTTCTCACCTGCTCATTTTGTGCCTGATCTCTCGACCTTTGAGCTGAAGTCAATATTGCATCTTGTGTGACAGTGGGCCTTATCACGTTTACTCCCATTGAATGTGGCGTTCTCGCTTCTCCTTCCAATGCCCCAGCCCTTCTTTGTAACACTTGTCTCAGATCATCCGGTCTCGAGGATTCCCCGACTCGGTTATTCGTCGTCGTCGTTTCCCACGGAAAAGTTAGCCTATCTTGAACTGGTCTACTCGTGTTGACTACCATATCCAGGTTCAATGGTTGCGTTGGGACTGGAGGATTAACATGACGGATGTTAACTTGTGAAGTTGCGATTGGGACGGTAGGATTAACATGACGGATGTTAATTTGTGAAGTTGCGACTAGGACGGTAGGGTTAACATGACGGATGTTACCCTGTGTTGTTGCTGGCTCCATCAAGCTCGCTGGCACTCCCTCTGTGCCTCCCAACTCAAACTGGAATAAGTCATGAAGACGGCTTAATTGCTCGTTTGATATTCCAAAAAGTGCATTGTTATCCAACACATGGCCATTCGGTAACACAAAATTCCTCTCTTGTGTCTGGGGGTTTGGTACTGGTGCGGAAATTGTTGCAACTCCCCTAGCCAAACTTGGAAAAAATGGTGGCGCTTGAGGATTCAACGCTTGCATTCCTTGCGTTGCTCTATCTGGTGCCATCTCTTCCACCCCTATAGCTGGCTCATTCTGTCTGTCTACTATTGGCCCAACGTTTCTCGCCAAATCCTCCTGTGCAGCATGTCTTCGGGCGTCTTCTAATTGCCTCAGTTCCTCTTGAGCTACTCTTCTTCTATGTTCCAAGTTAGTTACTTCTGCCCTTTGTAGCGCCAATCTTCTCTCTCTCTCCTGTTCATTGACTACTGAATGAGTTGTTGAATGACTCGTTGTTCCTCCTTCATGGTACGAATTTACTTCATCTACATTTACATTTCTATTGACTCCACCAGTACCTCTTCCTCTTCCTCTCGCTCCTCTTCCTCTTGCTGGGGGTCTAGCCCTTCCTCTGGCTGACAAACTATTAGTGCTTCTTTTCCTAGTTGCATAGTTATGCCCTACCATCTTTCGTCCAGTGGAGTCCTGGTAACCTTTTAGTAACGGTTCCCACAGACGGAGCCAAAATGTAGTTGTAAATTATAGAAAACCGTATGAACCACAAAACAATCTCTAAGTTCGTTACAAAACACTCACATACAAAGAGTTCTTACGTCACCATAGTCCCTAAACAATAGAAAACCAATAGCTTCCTCAGGTGCACTTTGGATCTTCTGTGCCTCTTGCTTTAACTTCTTCCGTACCTAAGATTGTCCAAATGCACGTGTGGAGTGGCGTAGTACCGGTTTGCCTAAGTCAAACCGGAGTAAGACTTTACTTGAAGGGAGCTGAAGACTCTCCTTGTCAGAATGTAATTAATGTAAATAAATGAGATTGGTTACTTTGATCTTGAAATTGGTGCCCTTTTATAGGTATTGGTCAATTCTAAGTCGGTCCAATCCTCTCGAGCCATCTGTCATCTTCTTATTCATCCACCTGGTTGTATTGGCCCATCAGGTCATATTTGTGGGCTCGGCCCAGGCCCACTCGGGTGTACCTTCCTGATTCTTCTAGTCCTTCAACTCCTTAATTCGTTCCCTTGGTCCTGTTTCTTGTTGTGACTTTCGACCATACAAGTAAAGTAGAGATAAAGGTACGGAATAACACTATGTATGGATAATTTAACCTGTTGTAGACTTGGTAGATGCGTTCTACACTTTTCCATGGTCCGGTACGAACCATCAATTCTTCTACGAACCATCAATTCTTCCGCGTGATCATCCGATCTTGACCAACTTTCCTCAGCCTATTGACTCGGAATAAATCGTGATGCGGAAGACACGATGGTGAAGCACATACGTTGGTGAAGCACATACGTTAATTCATGCCTTTCTACTTGCTTAGTTCGCCAACCCCAACACTCTATATTCTTCAGTTCGGGTAAGAGCGTAGACATATTTTCCTTATCAACAAAGATGATGACATTGATACCTTGCTTGCTTCTGTTCTTGTGCTTGCAGTTTGCAAATTGCAACCAAAGCTAATTTGATGGTCTAAATTAATTGATTGATTGCAGTTTTTAGGTTTGGTGAACCAAATTGGGTTGACTTTTGCTTTACATTTCTCTTTTTTCTATTTCCTTTTTTATATTTGCGCTTTGAGTGCTGCTCATTTTATTTCAAAAACTTCTTTTAATTAATTATAGGGTCAATAACAAATTAGTACTTTGGATTTGAACTCCTTTGAGTTTAGTAAAATTACAAAAGCACCTCTCAAAGTTTGGATTTCTAAATCTTCAGTGAATTTTTATTTACTTTTTTTTTTAATCTCGACGTTTCAAAAAATATTAAATTGTGTACTGAAACAATAATTAATTAAATCATATAATAATAGTACAACAATATCATGTACAAGACTTGCAGCCGGAACAGTAGCAGCGTAATAGAAAAATCGTGAGGAGCTTTTTGGAAAAAGCTACTATTATTCTTACTTCGAAAGGTGTTGAATTGGGTATCTTGAGATAAAGATATGTTGATAAAGCGATGAAATCAATTTGTTTTTGAAACAATCTCAAAGCAAATTGTTTATGTAACAATCACAAAACAAATTGTGCAGCATTGTGACATAAATCTTGTTACAAACACTTCCGCTAATAGCAAACCACCTCATCGTGTCCATCTTTTTTCCTTTAGGGGCCGTTTGGTTCACTACGAAAATGAAAAGTTTTGGTGATTTTGCCTAACATTTCGATGATTGGTTCATAGGAAAAGTTAGTAGGAAATGTCTAAATTCGGTCAGACCACATTTTTCTTTTTACGGAACCGGAAATCACCTAGATGGATTTTTGTGCATGAAAATGAAAAAGTTTTCCTACTTCTTTTACATGGGGGGCATGTATTCCATATTGGAAATCTTCCAAATTTTCGTAGTTACAATTTTGACCCTGAAAACACTAGATTATTGTCCAAATTGACCTCATTAGTCCAGATTATTACCCACCACATCCCCTTAAACACCCAATTGAAATAACATTCTTATCCTCATTAAACATATTAATTACTGCTCTATCTTCTTCTTCCTCATCTATTCTTCCACCACCGTGAAGAAACCCATCCCCATTGCTGCTCTGATATGTCAACTTTGCTGCTCTGGTTGTTTTTTTTTTCTTTTTTTGGGTAGTGATGGAAAGGGTGTTTCGTTTCCTCGAATTATAACTCCGAATTCGTCAAAAAATCCGTCTAAGTATTCTTCCTTCCTTGCCTTCCCCTTCTCCGTCAATGAGAACATCTTATACATTGCGAGAGATGGCAATCACTTGTAGAAGATCTCTTCAATTTTTATTTTTTTTAATTTGTGATGTTTAGAAAGAGACAAAGAAAGAAAAATGGTGTCTTGATTAATGGTATGAATGGGGGAGTTTGGTAACAGGCGACAGTGAGGTGTTGGAGAAACCCACCAATTTTACTCTTCTTCATCTATCATTTATCATCTTCATTCTATTCTTCCATTGTTGCACACAGTAGAAGAAAAAAGTCCATGATAGATGAAGATTGAGCATATGGAATGAAGAAAAAAAAGGATTAACACATAACACAAATAACCAAATAGATAGAAATGAAGTATTAATGAAACAATGTGCATCAGATCTGTGGAGATGATTTATGATGATATTTTAAATCTTTAAATAAAAATATTAGAGTTGGACCAGATTTCCTAATAAATATTTGGTACCGATCAAGAAAATGTCCCACATTTCCTACTTCTTTTCCTAATTATGTGTTTGGACCAGATTTCCTAGGAAATCCTGATTTTCCTTTTCCTAGTTCAAACCAAACAGCCCCTTAGTCCCTTAGTGATAATAAGCCAAAAATATATATTTCGGCTCGGAATTATAGTCAATAAAATGAAAGTCGGCTTTTCCAACGGTTCATATGCTCATAAATTTCAAAGCTATTGTAATTCATTCGTAACTTCGAATCTCAGTACCACCACCAGCGACGTTTTCACCTTTCTCGGTTCCGTCGGTAGGCTAGTGTCCAGCGAGAAATAAGAAGTTGATGGGGATTAAACTATATTTCTTGGCAAACTAATTTGGTGCATCATCGAGAAGGGAAGGGAGAATTGAAGGAGTATTACCAAATAAGTGTGTGGTTTGTGGAGCCAAGACGTCTTGTGGTGGCAGTTTTATGGTGGTGTGGATGGAGAGGGAGCGGTTGTGTTGTTGAGAGTTTTTACGAAGGGTTGGGAGGAGTTTTGGACACGGTGTCTCGGTTTCTAATGATTAATGGTTCTTGGTGTTTTGTTGCTTTCTTGCCATGTTTTGTAGGTTTTCAAGGAAGAGTTTGCCAAATTCATCTTAGGAGGGGAATGTTTAAGGATGGACCTTGGCGTTTGATTGATGAAACGTCAGATGTACCTATTTTAAAATTTCTCATTTTAAGTTCACCTATCGGCATAGGGTGGAGTAGTTATCACATGAGGCTACCGATATGTGTGGGGGTGTGGTGTAGCTCCGGTGGGTGTGTTGTGTTTGGTTAGATTCTCTCAAGACTCTATTTGGGTGGTGGCTTTTTGGATTTTTCAAGATTTGAAGCCATTTTTATGGCTTCGGTGGCTCTCTTTAGGTAGTGTTGCTTCTACTTTGTTCTAGCTTCTCGCTCCACTTTGTGCCTCCATGGTTGGTTTCGACTTTATGATAAAAAATTTGGTGGCTTACGTTTCTCGGGATTTTCTTGGAAAGTCTTTGACCATTTTGTTTGGTGCTAGTTGACGGTTGGGTTGTTTAGAAATGAGGGTTGAGAACTTTGTAATTCCGGTGTAGACTTTTTGTGTGTTGTAATTTGGACCTTTCTCGAGCATTATTTATGCTCCGTGTGATTAATTAAACCATTTAGCCGTTTAAAAAATGTATTTTTGGTATGGATACGATTTGAG
>CM051455.1:62337880-62469690 GCA_028274465.1 Plantago ovata
CAGAAAATAAGATTCATTAAAGCTAAGCATCAATAAGATATTTTCTTTTCAGAAAATAAAATACATCATACGCAAAAGAAATAACTTATCTAACACCTAACTAAGTCATCAGCAAACGTTCCTCTTTTACAATGTCCTTAAAATTCTAAATTTCTATGGACCTTAAGAGTACTAGTTACTTGACTGTTCTTAATTTAGCATGGTTAATTGCTCATCAAAATTACAAGTTTACTAACACATTATTCCCATGATCACCAAGGCTGCTATTAGCAATAATATTTACTCCAAAAGCAGCGTTCTAGCAAGAAAGAGACAGAGCAATAGAGTTTGAAATATATTTGCAACCTGAAATGTATCGATGACTTGTTCCTGCAGAAAGTGTCTCCGTGTTCCAGGCCTTGCCAGCTTTCTGTCCTATTCGTAATATCAACGAATCCACCAGGTGACAGTGCTTCAGGGTAATGCGACCCTTGAGGAGCCACAAAGGCCTTGCAGCAATTTTCGGTGCCATGAAGTCCACCAGAAAAGTTGCGGTTGAGTACTATATTGCTAGCAGGCCTGTTGCCCGAATTCATCACTTCCAAATATTATGCTACCATCTAAAATGGACAGCAGCAATCCAACATCTTTGTCTCTGCCGGAAAAGTTGACCACACGCTGCTCTTAGTTCCAACCAAGTGTCTGTATTTCAGTTTATTCTTCATCACACATACAGAGAACTTTTCAATCAAACAAGAGGATAATGAAAATGAAAGATGCATACATATAATAACTTCTCTGAGAACCATTCAAGTTGAAATAGACACCCACTTCTCACAAAAACCAGCAGTCCAGTACCATGTTGCAACTGATCAGAAGTAGTCACAATAACCAGCAACTGTTTTGCTGTTTTGGGAGGCAAGAACAGTACAATGACTTTCAGACAGTTTTAACTGATCAAATGACTCAGCTCGGGCCTTGGCTCAGTCGCGAGATCTCAACCAGAAGATCAAGTTATTAAACATGAACAACATTCTTATTACAGCTGCAAATAATTCTATGTGAGGAGATCAAATCATTCGCAATAGCAGCGCAAACTGAGCAAGAATGAGAAACTTTCATTCCAATGCAATCGCGTAGAACTGTCTGTCTTCATTCCCTGGAGAATGTCATTCTCTAACTTCTCTGTTCCTGATTAACAAACTAATGCCTGATGATAATAAAAATAAGTAATAACTAAACTCGAAAAATAAGAGCACAAAATTGAGCCAATTGGACTCTTGAGAACCTAAGATTTAAAGAATTGATCTCAAGTAACAATGTACTAGTTCCTAACTTAATAAATATCCTATCTTTGAATCCAAATAACCTACTGAAACTTTTCTATGAACACAACAAATTTCTCAGTGGCCATCAAATGAGGCCAAAACACATGATAAATACAAATCTGGGCCAGAACTGTGGTTTTCTCTATCTACTCTCAGAGTATTAGAAGCAAATTAAGTTTGTTATGATGTTTGTGCTCGGTCGCAAGAAAGTTAGTGCGACACAGCTTACACAAACATATGAGTCGGATACTCATGCTCGTATCCGTTGTAGTCACAATATAGCCTCTCCCCTTTGGCTATATTGCGGGTTGCAACCAGAAGCACCCGGATCTCCCCATAGACATTGTACCTCACACACTTCACATTTTGCTTCTTGCGGCTTTGCCTACAGAAAATGATTGATCCATGTAAGAACGAATATTGGCAATAACTTAAGTAGGATATCGACATTGACAAAGAAACAAAGAAACGTTAATTGACAAACTGTCTAAAAAAGGTTTTGCAACAAAACTGCAGTGAGTATGCTAAAATGAGCAAAAATAAGTTCAAACAAGAGCAATATTTAGCATATATAGCAGCTAATCTGTATTAAAAATTGAACCAAATCTCCCTCAAATCTATATAGCATGACTTCCAATTTATGCGTAGTTTTCTTCACCAAAACTACCTAAAGTGGATAGGTGAAGAATTTCAACAAATACAAACGGTTCTGTGCAATAAAAGTAGCAATTGCGCGACATACACACCAACAGAAGGGGCATTTTCTAACAAATAGAGCAAGGTTAAGTAGCATGAACTTACGGTGTGTGATTGTTTATGCCGCTGATAAAGCGAGCAATGTTCCCTCGCTTGTCTGCGCATATGACAAGACTCTCTGATGGATCAGCTGACAGTAGGAGAGTCATCAAGCTATCGCAGTCGTCACGTTCGCGATTCTTCAAGTAATCTACATCGCCCGTGAACTCTGCAAGAAGCGTCAAGTCCTTTATAGGACCATCAGCTTCCAGTGTGTAGCTGCAGCATGTAAAAGACAGTCAAATTCAGTTTCCAGTTATGAAATTAGAATCAAACAAATTCGGCTGGAGGGACCAACAATGAGTTAGTAATAACAGATATTTAGTATAGACTCACTTCTCACGTGCACTTGAGAATGTTGTGTGTTATTCCCGTACCAACTTAATAAATTGACAAGCAAGCACACAATTCGTTGCAACACTTAAGCTGTATCTTAAAAGAAAAGGAAATATACAGAAGATATACTAATGTATAGGAAAGTCCTACCTTTTACTATACTTACTCGATTACAATATACTTTTGAACTATAAAGGGATATCAAAGTTGTTATGTCGCACACTGTCAATCTTCATATTAAGGATGCTATTTTGACGAATAGACCTTGCAATGTATTGATATAGCCTCTCGAATCTATAGAGTGGTAAATCAATAAAAAAGGAAAATATTAAACATTTTTGCAAAAACTATTAAACTTTGTTTAGTTATTAAAATATAACTGCAAGTAGATAAATACATTGAAGGTGAAAATTAGAGTTGCCTATAAGAAACTGAGTTAGTATAAGTTACAACCAGAGAGGCACACTCAAAATATAGGAGTAACAACATTTCAGAATATATAGAGAAAAACATGACAAAAAGTATGACAATGGCCAAGTTAAGCAAAGTTCTATGTTGTCTCATAGCCAAACAAAATGGGCCAGTATGACAATATCCCACTTACTTAAACTGACTTCTGGTTCATGTTGAATCATCGGTCTCATCACTATCACTCCCATCAGGCTCCCCTGTTACAGTTGGAGCTTCAGGTACATTAGGCTTAGCTGAAGGTGCAGCAGTCGCTTTCTTACCCGCACCAGTATTCCCAGAAGTTCCACTTGCCATAATGTTCTGGAGGTCTTTCTCAACAGCGCGCACAACTTCAGGATTTAAGTCAGGCTCTCGACGAAAGCGTCGCCTTCGAGCATCCCTCATCGGTGGGGTAAGTCCATGCTTATACTCCACTCCTTCTGGGACACTATCCTCATCCTCTCTCACCACAATCATTTGACCGATGTCTGCAGTTTTGACCAAGGAGTTATCATCGTAAGTCTTGTATGATTCTACAACAGTCGGAAGATCCAAGAGTGAAGCTGGGAAGCGATCATTGCCGATAACAAACGTCCCAGACCTTCCATCCTCGGAAAAGGACAAGTCCAGTGCCTTGTCTTCAGAAGAAGATGCAGATTCGTTTAAGAGCTGCTCAATCCTCTCAGCAACAGCAGGTGGCACCCGGAGTACAAATTGCTCTTCCATATCTAGTCTTTCTTACCCCCTCAATTCACTTTTTAATACCAGACGGAATAAGTGGTGGTCGCTTTTAAACTCGTACTCCTGATTCTCTGTTTCACAGTGCAGGAAGCATGAGATGATAAACTACACTCTCCATTCCATTCAATGAAATTTTATGACCAACACTTAATACACTGAACAAGAACACTCTTATAAAACACAATGTTCTATGTTAAAAAGTTCACTTTTACCTCGAGACTTTACGCTGCAAGAGATACAATGTATAACTACACTGAGAGTCAACCAGTAACACTCCACATAAAATTTAGAAAAAAAAAACAAATTTAAAAAAAAATTGTGCAAACATCAATGTTGATTACACAGAAAGAAAACGCCCAATGTAGCAGTATTTTCAGAACTCGAGCACATAATCTATAAGAGCTAGACAGATTTGCCTGTGTAAATCTTACGCGCGAGACAATCAGAATTGTAGCGAATCACAACCCCAAATAATTGAGTAAGAAATTCTGAGCTTAGTATTCAACATGGGAAATCCAAATTGGAAGCACAAATTGTGATAAATTAAACTCAATTTCAGTACGCCGAAGTAAAATTTATCAGATTACCCAGAACTATAAAAGCTGACCTTTATCTTTCTCGTTTCTCGTCGACTCCGAATTCCACTGAGAATCTGTCAGAGCAATTAATGTTTCAGGTTTGATTTAGAGGAGATGGATTGGGATGAATTTTGACCTAATTTAGCAATCTGAGCTTTTTCTTTTTTTTTTTTTTTTTGTAAAGAATCTGAGCTTTTTCGAGCAGATATTATAAAGTGAAATATGAAGTGTAATTTGCTGAATGTACCCAAAACTTCGGCTTAATGACCATTGATTAATATGGCACCCAATTACAATTATTTTATGCTACTCGACTACTCGTAAAGGAGTATATAACTGCTGAATGGCACCAAAGTTTTGCTTAATGGCTAATATGGCACACAATTGGTCCTGTTCGATTCACAGAAAAAAAAAGAAATTACAGTTCAGTTTAGATTTTGATCGTACAATTTAAAATTAAGTGTTACTCTCTCTATTCCATAAATAAACTTACTAAGATCATTCACATCAACTTCCCTAAATTATCTTTTTTCTTAAATTTTGGCAAAAAATTAAAATATATGTTAAAATCATAACAAATCAGTTTCCCTAAAATTTGAATTGACAACCTTAAAAAATAGGAAAAAGTATTCACATGCCTAAACTTGTGCATGCCTAAAACTTTTTTATTGTATTAATAATTAATTTATATACTATATTTAGAATATGTGGTTATTAAAATTATTATTTATATTTATATTAAATCACTAAAAGGGAATCTGATTCCAGTGAATTGTTAATTACATATTTAAAATATTATAGGGAATGAGTTTAAAACGATTTTTAGTAAATTTTTATAGGGAAACTGTTGTGAATGCTCTAAGGTTGACGTTTTTCAAACTTTGACTGCAAATTACTCATATATTACATATGATTAGTATATAATAGAGTTATATTAGAAAAATATACTTAATTTTCTTTCATAATATAATTTTATTATATTTTTTTAGTGTGTAATGTAGGAGTACATTACGGTTAAATTTCGAAAACAAGTCAACCTTAGGAAGCTTATTATGGAACAGAGGAAATATTGTATTTTATCTTTGCCAAGTTTGCTCTTCTAACCAAATCTGTATTTCAGTTTATACACCCTAACTCTTTGATAGGCCTTTTCTCTGCACGATTTTGTTCAAAAAATTAACTAATTCTACAATAATTAGCACAATGCAGGTAACTAAGGCCTGTTTTTATGCAAAATTGCAAAGGCTTTACAAGATTGATGTATGTTGATAACTTGATATATACTTCCTCTGTCCCTAAACAGTTACATCATTTTCTCATTTTGGACGTCCTATTAGATTGCACCATTTCATTTTCTTGTCATATTTAGAAAGGTTATACTTCGTAATACTTTTATATTATATCAACATATTTGAGTGGCCACAAATCTCCAATAAAATAAAAACAACCCTCACTATAAATGTAAAATTCAATATTTAACTATTCTCCTTACTTTTTGTACCCAAAAATAAATGGTACAAGTGCTTTGGGACGGAGAAAGTATATCATCATCCGATCACAAGAGTGAAAGACAATGGAAATGTAAAAAGATAAATACTTAAATATTAATTAGCCACATGAAATTACTTTCCTAGATGGGGGGAGATCAAACCTTGCAAAATGGCATCGCAAAATTTACATCTACTACTATTCGATAATCAAGTGTAAATCAGAAACATTCTCGCACATGTCTTTCTCTAACTCTTTTGTTCCTAATTAACTAATGTTTGATTATAAAATGAAGGATGCTCGTGTCTGTTGTAGCCATAATTATAGCCTCTCCCCTTTGGTTATATTGTGGGTTGCAGCCAGAAGCACCCGGCTCTTGCCATAGACATTATACCTCTCACACTTGGCACACTCATGTTTCTTGTGGGACAAAAATTCATAATCGATTGAGATATATTCGCTCTCTACATGCGACCTATAAAAGGGGCGCTCATTACCAACATATCCCAAACTGAGTATGAATTTGATATCCCAAACATGAAAACATGGTAAGCTTGTTGAGGACCGTAAGTGTACGTCTGCAAATTTATAACGAAAGAATCAGAGGCTGTATATATTGAAAATGTGGTTAGGACGTAACTTTTTGTTGGAGTTGTTGGGAAGAAAAAAAAAACCATTGAATTTGTCTGTTGCAAGCAATAAAGTGAAAACCTAATCCTCTGCAGATAGGACATGCATGAATGAAAGCTAAGGGATGGTAAGAGGTGGTAAACCTTGGTTTTTCTTACATTGATGACATAAAATGCATGCATCCAACTATCAAATGAAGACATTGCACTAAAATAAAGAAAAGGAAAAAAAAATTGTCCTATTGATTGTACTAAACCTGAAAAGAAGAGATTATATGCTTATTATAGGTTTGGCTTTGTCATTTCTTGCTTTGATTGACTTTTTTTTTCTTTGGAAATTATTGCATTTTAATGTGGTTGTTCAACTCATTAAATGCTTGTATCAATGACAAAAGGGAGTGGATAAGTTTAGAATCACATTTTAGTTTTCAATAACACAATAAAATTCATCTGCTCGAAGGCTAGGCATGCGAGGACCGCTGTAGGAGGTTGGAAGGGGCCGGACCTACAAGGCGGCTCCCATAGATGACTATGATGCAATACTAGGGTTGGTGTAGCTTGACGAGGTACATGATTGCATTGTGCCACACTCTAACTCGATTTACTTGATGGGAAAGGACAAACCATACGAGATGGAGGCACGAAGGGAAGCCAAGGGGCATCGCATGATGTATGCGTCACGGATTGAAGTAATACCACTAGGGCTTGTGACGGGTGGAATGTCCTAGACTCTGAAGGGGACGGATGGGCCCAGGGTTGGGGACAAGGGTGTGTCGGGATCGGGGTCGAAAGAGTCAGGAACAATCACAAGCCAAGGTGACCAAGGGGTTATTAAGCAAGACCACCAGGCAGTCGAGATCTTAAGACATGTGTTAGATGAACAAAGGGGCTTTAACCAAGGATATCAAGTCGGGGCGACTGAGGCACGAGATGGCAAAGTCGAGAAGAAAGAATAAGGGGGCTGGGGGAACTTGAGTCATGGCTACGCAAGGGACTCGAGCACTTATGAACGAGACACATTCCAGTATCAAGTTGTGATGGCAAGAAGGACGTTGCCAGCTTTGGTGGGGGAGAATGTGGTAAGTGACCATTTTGGGGAGATTTTTCTGCACAAGCTAGTGGTAGTTCACGAGCAGAATCTAGAAGGCTTGGCGCAAGACTACATCTAGAAAGTTAGGGGATATCATGTAAATGGAACTCTCTAGAATGTAGTAGAAATCTTCATTGTACATAGTAGAGTAGACTACTCTATAACATGGTATGTGTATGTAGTAATAATGTGGAAGTATCTAGAATCCATCCAAGAGTTGTATAAATAAGGGGTAGGGAGTTGAACTCAACCGAGTAAAGTGAATCAATTGTAGAGAGAGAAAGTCCAAGAGAGAAGTTTGAGCATTGTGCTAATACAAGAATTTTTTTGGCAAGCGTGTATGTCTTGCTTTTGTTTGTTCTCTTTCAAAATCACTTTAAACATTTACACATTTTTGAGCAAGTTTAGATTGCTAGGCTCGGGGCGACCTAGTCAAGCACCGCACGTGTTCAGTTCTTTCGGTAAACCAATTAAGTTTCATTCCGTACACAAGATCATTTATATTAATTTTCCAACACTCCCCCGCACTCATGGTCGATTTCAACGTCATTGGGAGACCAATCGAGTGAAAATTTAATATAGGATGGGGTTTCCCTCCGCGGAGAATAGAACCCCGGTATAGACGTGAGCTATAAATCCAACTCTCGTTGGATAACACCAAAACATCTACTTCCTTAACCTTATACCGATTACATCAAACTATTAACTTTCATTAACCACCTTAATGTTGATTGTTAGTAAAATCATAGGTTCTTCCGTTACAAATTTTGAACAATAATAATGATATCATATTAGCAAGTTTAATGAATTAAGTAGTCTTCTCATGTATAGTGCTTTGGTAACGTTGAGATGATATGTCAAGAAATCAATTTCTAGATCGATGATGGTAACATTCTGATAAACTAGCCACTTAGTCATGTTAGTAGTTCTTGAATTCCTAAATTAAAATATTCACTTAGTCATGTTAGTAGTTGTTGAATTTCTAAATTGAAATAAGTGAATAATATAGGAATTAAGAAGTTTCACTAGGTAAATTTTAGTAACAAATCAAAAAACACCCATTGTTGACGTAGAACAAATGGAGCACAACATAACCGCTTTGAACGAAATCATAATGATGTTGTTGGACATGTTAATTCCTAACAACTAATTGAAGAATGTACATATATGAGAATATCATGTTTGATCATAGGTAGGTTTGTCATGAATAACTCTAACAAACAACAATGGCAAAAATTAGCATATCAATGAAAATGTAGTTTAGTTTACAAACAAAAAATAATAGCTAGGTTTGTCATGGTATTGTTCATTCAGCTTCTTGCCCCTTAACACTTGCTGGGTATATATGTGTATCTTCCAAAGTAAGCACCACCCATTGTTGACGTAGAAGAAATGGAGCGGGAAGGTTAAAACTCAACATAACCTCTTTCAGCGAAATCATAATAATGTTGTTGGACATGTTTAAGTTACTAACAACTAATTCAAAAACGTACCTATAACATATCTAGCTTAATAGTGAAGCAACTAATCTATCTTGTACATGTACATTTATGTTAATCCTTACTCATATAACAAGTCAACTAGGATTTGACTAGCTCCTTGATATGTAGTTAGCAGAAATGCAGTCACTCAAATGCAGGTATATGAGCCTCAAGTTAGACCCCTCTCACTATTCATTAGGGGTATCATCACTAGGATATAATTTTCAGTATATCATATAGGGTAAATATCATATGGTACCCCTCTTGGGACACCATTTTGCATATACAACCCCCATAGTCCCAGAATTACATCCAGGTCAATGAGCCATTTTTTTGTTGACCAAGGATTAAGTCACTATTCATTGCTATTGCTTAAGAACCAAACACAACCTTAACTCCTTTTCATTTCTTTTTTATTTTTCTATTTCGTTTCTTTTTTTTTTTTTTGTTCATCTTCTTCTTCATCTCCGGTCTTCTTCATCTCCAATCTCCGGTACCGGAATAATTCTGCAACTCCTATCTGAAGCTTTGCAGCCCCAGAATCGGAGCCTTATAGCTCCGGCGTCGGAGCTATTTGCAGCTCCGATTTGGAGCTGTAACAGCCCCGGATCGGAGCGGTTACAGCTCCGATCGGTGGCTATTTACAGTCCCAACTCTACAGCCCCGAACCCGATTCGGGGCTGTAACAGCTCCGATCTGGAGCTGAAGCAGCTCCGATATGTGATTTTATCTTTTTTTTTCTTTTTTAATAATTTAGGACATATATTAATTTTTGTAGGGTTTATTTTTAAAAAATTTTTTGGACCATCTTGAAATATTGTAATATTATGTGGGTTTGTTTTTAAATATATTGTGTTAATTTTGTAAAAATAAAATATTTGGGTTAAAAGTGTAATAAACAAAAGTTCTAATTGTTTGGTCAACCAAAAAACCTGATAATTGACCAAGGGTAAAAAAGTACTTTCAATGAATAAGTTCGCGAAAAGTTATGTTCGTGGATCCAGATGTAATTAATTAAGTATCATCTAACAAGGGAGTGGATGCAAACTCCGGACTAAGGAAGGCTAGATGTAATTAAAAGCACTAACTGGGTACCATATGCAAAATACCATGTCATATATGTGCCTTAATTAAAGTATGCCAAGAATCAAAGTCAATCTAGATTGATTGTGGATACACCTACATTAACGGAAGTAGAACAGAACTGCAAATCCAATCAAAATCAATCTATATTCATTGTGGATATACCTACATTAATGGAAGTAGAATAAAACCATTTTCATAACGTTGTATCATTCACGATTTTCAAACACTTCCGCTCATAAGCCAAAAATATACATATATATTTCGGCTCAGAATTATAGTCAATAATAAAATAATAACATTCAAATTTCCACCGGTTCATATGCTCAAATTCATTCGTAACTTCGAATCTCGGTACACCACCGACGATTTCACCTTTCTCGGTTCCCCCGGCTGGCGGTTTGTAAGGTGGGTCTGAAGGCTGATGTCCAGCGAGAATATTATAAGTTGATAGCATCAAACTATATTTCTTGGAAAACTAATGAGGTGCAGAGATTTTCAAGATCACATCACGTTTACACACCTGCATAATAAAACAATTTACTTTTGAGGAATTTCATACATCTCTAACAAGGAGAAAATGTCAAAGTAATGATTCTATAACATCATTTGAGAATTGAGCTCGTATATTTCAAGGACTAATTTACTCCAAGGAAAGACGTTTAGGTTCTATTTGAAAGTGTTCTAACCATGTATGTCAACTGGAAAGATTTGAAGCCCATCAACCATCAGATTAACACTAGGATTAGGAGTTATTCTAATGTTTTGAGGCTTAGTTACCCTACCCCATTACCAATACGGACCCAAGCCCAAACTTGATATGTTTGTCTGTTATCATCTGTGTTGGACCCATCCATGTCTCAGTACGAATCCGCCACAAGGATGTAACGGCCACTTAATGGCTCATTATGAGACTTGAGAGACCCTCTAGCCATAGGAGGAAGGGTGCATGGTTAACCATGTAGAACGGTTAGAGTGCAATTTCCGAGGGGAAACCAACCATTTGTAAGAAAGAGATGGAGGAATCAGCAATAATAGCATATATGACATTTAGGGCGTCCAGTCATAGTGGGGCAATTGTCATAGTGGTGTAACAGTGTAAGTATACATTTAGGGTGTCCTATCATAGTAGTGCTCATCAACCTAAAGATCAGGACGCCCAATGTCATTGTTAAATGTTGGATTCAGTATGATGCCCCCAAGCTCCGTGAGATGAACTTCAACCTTCCCTCTCCTAGTATGATAAGCAAACACGTACAAAAGCAGGTAAAAACATGTGTTCAGTGCTAATTAAGGAGCAATTTTGAGCTAATATTGGATCCCATAAAAATTAGACTCGGTGAATTTTTGTTAAAAAGAAATAGCAAAGTGTGATGGCCATGTGATATCGACACCATCTTCATAACAAAGCAAACATGAAAGAAGAAAGCAGCTTTTGAATAAACTTACATGAAAACTAGCGAAACTTGTACAGGAGATCTCCATTTTTTTTTTTTTATTATTATTATTATTATTATTTTGAAACGGGCAGGAGATCACCACTTATCTTATGAGGATATCAATTCCAGAGGATAATGAAAATGAAAGATGCATACATATAATAACTTCTCTGAGAACCATTCAAGTTGAAATGGACATATCCATTTCTCACCAAAACCAGTACTATGTTGCAACTGAGAAGCAGTCACAATAAACAACAACTGTTTTGCTGTTTTGGGAGGCAAGAACAGTACAATGACTTTCAGACAGTTTTAACTGATCAAATGACTCAGATCGGGCCCTGCCTCAGTCGCGAGATCTCAAACAGAAGATCAAGATACTAAAAATGAGCAACATTCTTATTACAGCTGCAAAATTTCTATGTGAGGAGATCAAGTCATACGCAATAGCAGCGCAAACCGAGAAAGAATGAGAAACTTTCATTCGCATGCAATCGTGTAGAACTGTCAGTCAGTTTTCATGCCCTGAAGAATGTCTTTCTTTAATTTCTCTGTCCCTGATTAACTAACTTTTCTGTACTGATGCCTAACGATAATGAGAGAAGTGATAACACAACTTGAAAAATAAGAGCACAAATATTGAGCCAATTGGACTCTTGAGCAACTAAGATTGACCAAATTGATCTAAGTAACAATGTACTACTAGATCCTAACTGAATAAATATCCTATATTTGAATCCAAATAACCTACTGAAACATTTCTATGAACACTACAAATTTCACAGTGCCCATCCAATGAGGCCAAAACACATGATAAATACAATTCTGGGCCAAAACTGTTGTTTTCTCTATCTACTCTCAGGGTATTACAAGCAAATTAAGTTTGTTATGATGTTTGTGCTTCGTCGCAAGAGAGTTAGTGCGACACATCTTACCCAAACATATGAGTCGGATACTCATGCTCGTATCCGTTGTAGTCATAATATAGCCTCTCCCCTTTGGCTATATCACGGGTTGCAACCAAAAGCACCCGGCTCTCCCCATAGACATTGTACCTCACACACTTCACATTTGCTTCTTACGGCTTCACATTACGCCTACTGAAAAGATTGATCCATGTAAGAACAAATATTAGCAATAACATAAGTAGGATATCGAAATTTACAAAGAAAAGTTAATTGACAAACTTTGCTTAAGAAAGGTTTTGCAACAAAACTGCTGTAAGTATGCAAAATGACAAAAAATAAGTTCAAACAAGAGTAATATGTAGCATATAAGCAGCTAATCTATATTAAAAATTGAACCAAATCTCCCTCAAATTTATATAGCATGACTTCCAATTTCTGTGTAGTTTTCTTCACCAAAACTACCTGAAGTGGATAGGGAAAGAATTTCAACAAATACAAATGGTTTTGTGCAATAAAAATATCAATTGCGCTACATACACACAACAGACCGAACATTTTCTAACAAAGCGATTGTTATGCATGAACTTACAGTGTGTGATTGTTTATGCTGCTGATAAAGCGAGCAATGTTCCCTTGCTTGTTTGGGCATATGAAAAGACTCTCTGATGGATCAGCCGACAGCAGGAGAGTCATCAAGCTATCACAGTCGTCATGTTCGCGATTCTTCAAGTAATCCACATTGCCCGTGTACTCTGTAAGAAGCGAGAAGTCTTTTATAGGACCATCAGCTTCCACTCTGTAGCTGCAGCATGTAAAAGCCAGTCAAATTCAGTTTTCAGATATAAAATTAGAATCAAACAAACGAGTGAAGAATTATCATACCCTTGACATGAGTCAAATGTGACAATAAGAGGCGGACATTCACCTCTTCTGTTCATAGCAGCACAGTATTCAAGTGTTTCGGGATCTTCTTTTGTAAGAACCTGACAAGGAAAGATATATGCAATGAGATGGTTAATCATCAAGATCAAAGCTGCTAAATCACATGTCTAACTCGGAAATGGAAGGTGTAACAAGTCCTCCCACATTACACATAACTTGCGCTAACATTTAGCGCATAATTTCCCCAAACTTTAAAATCATGTGCATCAAAATCACCACATATATATTTCTGCTAATGCAGATGGATTTTATCCTCTTCTTCCAAACAAAAAGTGAAGATTACTTAGTCTGACAATCAAAAAGGATCTGGGCTAACCTGCATGCCACTATTTCCAAGAACAACTTGATTGGCTGATCTTGGAGCCATGTTGGGCATGTATGTCAGCTCATTGCTGAATTCCATGCCTTGATCAGAAGTCAACCCTGCAGCAAGGGATTGCATCTGCTGAAGCCTTCTCTTTGGATTCTCCGTTGGCACGTATGGCAACAATCTCCTGCTCCTCTTCGGGAAACACTAGTGGGCGTCTGCGGCGTTTTCTAGTAATCTGCAATCAGTCCAAAGGACAAGAAAATATAAACTCCACATGCTACATGTAAGAAAATTAAAAGCCAAATAATAATCGATAATGCTTAATCATCACAAAGTCATGTCAGTCTCTGACCCTCTCATCAGCTATCATCAACTAAAGCTATCTACACCATTTCTAACAATTAAAGTATTAGTCCATCTTAAAGTTCTTGCGCTAAAATTGCGCAATACAAAGTAGAAGGTGATCAATTATGAGTTTTGAAGGATGAAATGATGTGTGCCTCATTAATTAACAAAAGAATAACAAGAATCTGATGAACTATATGTCTTTAATAACGCGGAAATTAAATACAGTACATTATAGAACTCAAGTGATTCTGGTAGTATGAATGTTCACAGAGTAGCATACTTCACATTACTTGAAAGACAATAGCCTTATCCAAATCCAGCACCACATAGGTTATCATGTATTTCATGACCGCATAGTTATCTCGATCATGCTTGCTGAAATGTCCCATAACGAAGTCCTCAAAGTGCTGCATAAGAAACCTAAGCCCTAGTATTTGTAACAAAACATGCATGTTGCTTTCACCTGATGAGAAACTAATTAAGTACAGATGCATTGGTCCTTCCTCCTTGCATAGAACCCCTAGTCATCATCACTGAAATGCAGCATAACCATGAGCCGTGTGTTAAAGAAAAAATGTTTTTCATGATTGTGTTAAGAGTACAGAAAGGTAAACAAAATGAAAGCTATTAGTACTAAATTTTAAATGAAAACATACCGTAGACGCACGTTCAAAGGTCCCCATGAAAGGTGGAAGTTTACGTTGCCAAAGTCACGTTGTTCCTGGAGGATGCTCCTTGCTGAGTTGTTGACAGAGTCCTTACAGCCATCCAATTGGATTTTCTCTAGGGTCTCAATTCCACCAATCTCAACAGGAATCTCCTTCAGATCTCGACAGAATTCAATAAACAGGTGCTTGAGTTGAGGTAAGTGGGTTTCATCCGCTATCCAATTCTCCAAATTCGTATCATAGAGCCAGAGATATTGTAGGTTGGAGAATTCACCTTCAGATGGCTCCCAAGTTGAAGTTTCAAACTCACAACTCGAAAGTCGGAGAAGTTGAAGATTTGGAAGGGCACCGATTCTGCTCATAAATGCCCCTGATAACTTCTTGGCATGATAGATGTACAACTCTCTAAGGGATTGTGGGAAAATGGGATTGAGGTATTTGGTTACAGTGACTGTGAGGCGTTCCAGTTTAGGGAAGCTTGTGAGATCAATGTTTGGCTCAGTCTTCCAATCCCTACCGTAAATTCCTAAACTATTTAAACTCGGAAGTTTTCGAAGCAATTGGGTAAGTATTCTCACAGGTAGAAAAGATAGGCTCTGTAGAGTTTCTCCACAAGTCACGCTTCTTGGAACAGGGCCGTACTCAATGATAGAGGGAAAGAACTTGAAGTTTCGTAGTTGTGGAAGACAAAATATTCCCACCGGGAAGTTTTGTATTCCCCCGCTAAAGGGAAAGATGAGGGTTTGTAAATTCTTAAGTACACCTAAGCTCACTGATTCAATTTTAAAGGAACTATCACAACCTAAGGCAAGATATTTCAAGTTAATTAACTTGAGTATCTCTTTCGGGAATTCTGTGAAAGGTATATCATATAGATCTAATGTCTTCAATAATGATAGCTGAAACACACTTTTAAGAAATACGCTCCCATATGCACGAACAGTGCTCCCATATGCACGACCAATTAATTGAAATGAACGAGCTTGACTAACACAAACTCGATATAGGCACGATGCATCTATAGGCTCTCCCAATTTTTCAACAAAAATGAACTTTTTTTCTTCAGCTTTCCTCATACATAGGTCTCTCAACAGATCGTGTATGCCGTATGAGTATACACTCTCGCCAAATAGCCTCTTACGAACAAAAATTAAATTTCTATCAACGAGGGCGTTTAGGTGTGACTCAGCAACTTCTTTTGGACTTCTATCTTTGATTGGGTTAAAAAATCCTTCTGAAACCAACAACTTGATCAGTCTTGGGGCTTCAATTGCATGATCTTCAGGGAAAGCACCTTTGTAGAGTAAACAAGGCTTCAAGTAATGTGGCAAATTGACATAGCTCCAAGAAAATATCCCCGAGAATCGATTGTCTTCTCCTGTAATAAATGAACTTATGTCGCCTGCAATTTTCTCCCACAAACCTTTTGTCCTCTTAGCTCGTGACATGAATCCTCCAATCACATGAATTGCAAGAGGTAGCCCTCTACATTTTCTAACAATTTCACGAGCAATTCCTTCTAATTCACTTGGGCACTTCTCGCCCAGATGCACCATTTTTTCAAAGAGTTTCCAACTATCTTCCTCGCTGAGTAGCTGCACCTCATATCTCCTGGGACTAACATAATCGGCCACCCCGTTCTCCCGCGTAGTCAAAATGATCCGACTGCGGTTGTTGTTATCTGGAGCACACATACTGATATCATCCCACACCCTGGAACTTCAAACGTCGTCTAGTACAATCAAGTATCTCTAGAAAATAACATTTTGTGCAAATCAACTTTGAGTTCTTCATTTGTTCTACCACTTTTGTGGATATCGACTTTGAGTTCTTCAGTTTTCCTATCACTTTTATTACAACCTAGAAGGCTTAGAAGAACTTTTCGTTGATCATACTTTTGCGATATAGTTGCCCATAAACATTTATCAAAGTGATTACTAGAAGAATATTGATTGTAAAGTTTACGAGCAAGAGTAGTCTTACCAATTCCCCCCATGCCTACGAGGGGGATGATTTCGAGTGTAGGAGATCGCGAAGTGAGCCAAGCACGCAGTTCAGTCAAATTCTTGTCCACTCCTACCAGCACGTCGGGAATCAAATGACTCTGATCACTCCTTGAACGAGTAGCCAGTGTTGTTTTTTCTGATTGACCAATCGCCGCCTTGATCTTGATCATTTCTGCAGCCGTGGAACTAAACACTTGGCAAACTTGGGTCAAGTCAGGTGGGAAAATCATGAAACTCTGACCAACTGGATTTGACAAAACCTGAGCTTTAATGTAGGACTCAAGTATGTCCTCAGCATTTTCGGCAGCATCTCGAATTTGATCCTGCAAGGTTTCTAGTTCAACCTGGATAGCTGGAGTAGACTTGGCAAGAAAGTCTCGCAAGAAAGAGGCCTTTTCTAAGAGGGATTGGATTTGTGGGATCTTTTCACTATCAAGAACCCAATCTTGATGGTATAGTTCAGGGTGCATCATTTTTTCAAGGAGTTCAACAAGGGAATCTAGACAGAAAGCCATGGCTTGGAACTGATTAGATGAATTTTTGTGGAGATGGATCGGGGAGTAGTATGGGAAATGATGATGAGCTTAGAGATACAAATGATGAAGAGATAGTACTTGCAGCTGCACCTAGTGAATTGTGGTATGGATCAACGTTGTTTATCAGGCTGTCTGCACTTTGGATGGTTAAAGGACTATAGTGGATGATTTTTAAATGTGAATTATTGCGTATATCACGCTTAACTAGATCCTGAGATGCGTTATGTTATTCTTTTATTTTATTTTCTTGTCTTTTTGGTTGAGTGCGTTTTTGGTTTCTTAACTTTAATTTTGTTTATTTCATTTCAGCACACTTTTTTTTTAATCCAGTGCACATGCCTTCTTGTGTTTCACACTTTCTTGTTTCATTTGATTTCTTAAAATATTGTTTAACTTGTTTACTTTTTTAATAAACGAACTCTAGTACATGATTTGATTCACAGATACTATAGAACATTAATTTTTATTTAATTTGACACAAAATTAATACTTTGAATGTAGTACTACTTGGACAATATAAAAAATTTCAATTCCATAATAAAAATCAAATTTGCAAAAAATTAGAGACACTGCAAATTGAAAAAATAACAAACACACAAACATAATTTAAAATGATTCTATTGGTTCATTTATTGTATTATGTGTCTAGATAGCTTATTCTGATTGGTACAAAAAAATAAAAATGCTGATTAGGATTGCTCCAACCAAACTCAACCGCGAAACTGACCAGTAATTATCCGTGACGTTGCCACGGCATGGTTTCTACCATGTATTATAAGTAATTGAAAAACAGTAAAAGTCTATATAAAAACACAATCGACAAGGAAAATATTAAACATTTTTGCAAAAACTATTAAACTTTGTTTAGTTATTAAAATCTAACTGCAAGTAGATAAATACATTGGAGGTGAAAATTAGAGTTGCCTATAAGAAACTAAGTTAGTATAAGTTACAACCAGAGAGGTACACTCAAAATATAGGAGTAACAACATTTCAGAATATATAGAGAAAAACATGACAAAAAGTATGACAATGGCCAAGTTAAGCAAAGTTCTATGTTGTCTCATAGCCAAACAAAATGGGCCAGTATGACAATATCCCACTTACTTAAACTGACTTCTGGTTCATGTTGAATCATCGGTCTCATCACTATCACTCCCATCAGGCTCCCCCGTTACAGTTGGAGCTTCAGGTACATTAGGCTTAGCTGAAGGTGCAGCAGCCGCTTTCTTACCCGCACCAGTATTCCCAGAAGTTCCACTTGCCATAATGTTCTGCAGGTCCTTTTCAACAGCGCGCACAACTTCAGGATTTAACTCAGGCTCTCGACGAAATCGTCGCCTTCGAGCATCCCTCATCGGCGGGGTAAGTCCATGCTTATACTCCACTCCTTTTGGGACACTATCCTCATCCTCTCTCACCATAATCATTTGACCGATGTCTGCAGTTTTGACCAAGGAGTTATCATCATACGTCTTGTATGATTCTACAACTGTTGGAAGATCCAAGAGTGAAGCTGGGAAGCGGTCATTGCCGATAACAAACGTCCCAGTCCTTCCATCCTCGGAAAAGGACAAGTCCAATGCCTTGACTTCAGAAGAAGATGCAGATTCATTTAAGAGCTGCTCAATTCTCTCAGCAACAGAAGGTGGCACCCGGAGTACAAATTGCTCTTCCATATCTAGGCTTTATTACCCCCCTCAATTCACTTTTTAATACTAGACCGGAATAAGTGGTGGTCGCTTTTAAACTTGTACTCCTGCTTTTCTGTTTCACAGTGCAGGAAGCATGAGTTGATTAACTAAACTCTCAATTTTGATGCGCATATAATCTATTCAATACAATTTTATGACCAACACTTGGATATAGGGCCGTGCATAAAAATCGAAACCGAAAAATCGATCCGGAAAACCACAAAACCAATCCGAACCAATCCGGTCCAGTAGTTTCGGTTCGGATTGCGGATCACTATATTTGTCACTTTCGGTTTTCGGATCGGATTAAAATCCGCGGATTATCAGATTAATCCGATCCGATCAAGTAATTATTATTATTATTTTTTTTTAATAAATAACCCACCTAAATATGACCTAATATAAATATCTAGCAAGAAACCTAACCCTCATTTCTTCCGCCCCCTTCTCCCGTTTTCCACTTTTCCCCTTTGTTTCTGCCTTATCCTCTCTCATTCACGCTAACCTAACATCATCAATTCGTCTTCCTAATCTGCCGATTTCATCATCAATTCACTCACGGTAAGTCATTGATTTCGATTGAATTACTAAATTTCTTACTTGTTTCGTTCTCAATTGCTCGGGTTATTGACTGTTTGAATCGTTTTTTGATCTCAGGTGGCGATGGTTTGAAGTTCAGGTCGTCTCCGGTGTCTCCCTCTCCGGCCATTGTCGGGTAAGTGTTCAATGTCGTGATTGATGATATCTCCATATGCTTTCTGCCTTCATTCACGCTTAACCTAGACTCAATCAAGTTTACTTCTCTGCCTCACTATGTGCTCTGTTCAATGTCTCGTGCACTAGTCTGTTGGTCGTCTTACTATGCCGGTCTCTGAACTGAATCACCTGTCTGAATTTGTCTATGTTATTCCTCTGTCTGTTAAAGAAAAGTTGTCTACTCCAATATTCCATCTGGGGTAAAGATGCAACTTTTGGCTAGTTTCCGTCGGTCTGTTTTTCTTATCGATGAATTAGTTGAATCTTAGTTCAGGATTATAAAATACTTTGTTCTCCATAAAGCGAGGGCAAAGCGGAAGGGTGCAGGAGCCCTAGGGTGCAGGAGGCCTTTATGTAATGTGAAGTAAGAGTCTCATTCACGTCATAAACGAATTAGTAGTGTTTCAGTTGGCGAGTTAACTAACAGATAGTACTATAATTCATTGTCTTCGTTCTCACTTTGCCAATCCGCTTGAGCTTCATTTCATTTGTGTTTCTTCATTCATTGTTGGGCACCGTTACGTTTGTTGGTAACGGAAGCTTCAATCTCTCCGAATTTCCCTCTTTGGTTACCTTCTTGCCAGGCAGTGTAAGTAATACTTATTTTTTCTATCTGGGTATCTGTATTATACACTACTTGCTGCTGATTTCTAGTATTCTTTCATGTTTTTTACCTTTTCGCTGCATTAGATAGTCTGTGAGTCGCTTGATGATTAATTAATTTTACTCAATGCTGCCATGTTGGTGGTGTAATTTGATGAAATAGAATTGCATTGATGCATAATTGCGCCTTTCTTATCCAGTTTTTCCCCTTCCATTAGTACTTTTTTGGCTTTCTTTTTCACCTATGCTGTTTTTCATCTCATAAACATTGGACTTGTGTGTGTGTTAATTTGATGTTACTCTCTTACTGGGTTTATGGCACAAACTCATCTTCTGCTTTTTATCCTTTTTTTTTTTCTTGCTCTTTGTTCCTGGCAGTTAAATGATCAGTCATAGACTCACAGAATAAAGAGTTGATAGAAATGGATGGTGATGGTGTTTCCAAACTACTGCGCTGGGTTGCAACTGCCTCCGCTACATTTTTCGGGGGAACTTTTGCTCTCTATTCCCTAACATCTACCATTTCGCAAAGATCCCTCACACATAAAAAGGTGATACATACTAAGATTCAAACATAAACATACACCGATAAACTTATAGAATTGTATTCGGTTACACATAAGCATCCTTTGTACCTCGTTTTATACATAGATACATGTCTCGGTTCAGCGATAAAGACTCAACTGACTTATTCTATGTAGCTCATGGTTTGTTTGTTCTGAGTAATGTTATAATGTTGTGTGATGTTATAATATCTGGTTATTTTGCAGAAGAAATATGGAAATCCGTGTCTACCTTGTAAAGGAGTAGGGTATTACATGTGCAAGCTATGTAAAGGCAATGGTACGATAATGTGGTCACCCCTATATGATCCCTTGGTTATAAATCCTTGTCTATGCCCAACGTGCGACGGATTCAAGTGAGTTTTCTTGCTTCAAGACATCCATTGCATCTTATATAATTCCACTATAGTAAAGTTTTGAAATTGTGATTCTTTTGTACTACTGCTTAGGGTTCAACACTGCCTCAACTGCTTGGGACATGGTTGTGTGCAATGGATAAGTTATTTCCCGGCTACGACCCTAGTTTTATGAAATAGACGACCAACTCAAGTACTTCTAGGCCTAGGTGTGTGAGCGTTGTTTTTTATTCATTCTGAAAATACTTGTGAATTTCTTCCCATTCGGCATTGTATTGTTCCTAATTCAGATAGTATGAACACTTGAAATTATGTATTGAAAAATCATATTTCAAGCAAAAACTAATACTTCGTATAAAAATAACATACCTCATGAGATCCCATTTTAGTTATAACAAACAACCATGTCTCAAGCATTTGAGTCAGTGTTGAACCCTAAGCAGTAGTACAAAAGAATCACAATTTCAAAACCTTGCTATCTAAGAAATAAACTTACGGACTAAGAAAAGACTAACAGGCCTTATTACTAACTATAGTCTAAAGCCCGGCTATAGGAGTGTTCTAGAAGAAACAGTCCATAAACCCTAACTTAACCCTAACTTACTGGCCAAGACTCAACTAAATAACTAAATAATATATTAAATATACAAAATAGAAAGATGACGAGCTCGAGTTCCTAACATCTGGCCACATTGGATTGGCTCGGGGAAGTTCGTAGTCTCATGGAACTACATTGTTACTTGAGATCAATTTGTTCAATCTTAGTTGATCAAGAGTCTTATTGGCTCAATATTGTGCTCCTGTTATCAGGTTTAGTTTTACGGTCATTTGCACTATGTTGTGCATCTTTCATTTTACCATCACTCATAAGTAATCAGGTACAGAAGAATCAGAGAAAGACATTCTTCAGAGTGCATATATGCTTGTGAATGTTTCTGATTTAAGTTTGCTTTCCGAATAGTAGATGTGAATTTTGCGCTGCCATTATTGAAGATTTGATCTCCTCCCATAGATGTAACGACCCGACCAATCCGGCCGGCGTGGTTACTCATGGGCGCTCTCCGGGTACATAAATGCCTCGTGGTCGATTGGCGACCGGGACATTGCCAGCAGGCGTGATGCCGAAGTAGTTGATGGAGTATGTTCCAGCAACGTGGCGTGGGGCATCACCAGGTTCGTCGTCTTCCTCCTCGGGAGAGGGGAGGGCTTCAAAATCAGCGATAAGATCTTCATCGTCAACAAATCCCAAAGTGAGGGAGATGTCTTCAAACGGATTGTCGAGAACAACTGAGGTGTCAATGAACATAGCAAAGGCTACGTCGAGTCGGTTGTAGTGGTGAGCTGGGAAGCTTCCAATATACTCAAAGCTGTCGTCGTCACGTTCGAGTTGGACGATCATTGTGAAGAATGAGCCTTCAGAGCCTCTGGATTGAATAGAGCCAGTTGGTATGTTAGCAGCACGCATGTTGAACATGAGGCGTAAAACATTCTGGACATCATAAACTTGAGGATTCTCTCTGCCAAAGTTGTTGTTGAAATTGACGTTCGGAGCATAGATCACGGTGGCGTCACGAAAAGTATCAGTGATGCGAAGTGGACCAATAGCTGAAAACATGGAGGCAATGAACCTCGGGAGGATGAACCCGTCAATAGTTGGGGCCTTCCTGATGAAGTTGTTGAACCTCGTAGGGTGGTGATGTTTCTCAGCGACAGTGCGGAGCCGGTTCCAGAGTTCTTGGATGCCGTGAGTGATCAGAGCGTCACAATCAGTGTCGATTGCAGCGTCGATCTCAGCAGCAGTACCGTCATAGAGGCGGCGGAGCGGGATGTGGTGTTGGAGAACACGGAGCACATTGGTCGAGATGTGCACGTAGAGGGCGTCGAGGTCGATGTTGGCGACCACAGCAGTAGGCCACCGGCGGTTTTCACGAGCCGTCAGTCTTCCTTCACGAGCGATGTTGTCTTCTGGGTTGGGGAGTTGTTCAGCCATCTTGAAAAGGTTAGTCTTGGCGTAAGGGGTGTAGGGGAGTCCTTCGTCAGAAAATTATTTCAGTTGGGGTACCTGAAATATAACCGGAAGTTGGTTAATAATATAGTGGAAGTTGGTTAATAATTATTTCAGAGCCAGGTTTTGGAATTCGTCCCTTCTGTTCTCACGGACCAAACGGGGTACGAACTTGTCCATAAACTCCTTCTCGAAGTTCTTCCAAGTGCGGTCAACTTCCTCTTGTCTCCACCTTGCATCGACGGTCCTCCACCAATTTCTCGCTGCTCCCACGAACTGGAACGCTGCGAGCTCAATCTTCCTCTCGTCCGGGTAGTGCAGAATTGAGAACAAGTTCTCCATGCTTTCTAGCCAAAGCTTGGGACTTTGAACGAACTTGGGACTTTGAACGAAGTGATCTAGGCTCGATCCTTGCCATTGTATCTTCCGATCCTTTATTTTCTTGTAACGACACGACCCACGAACAGGCCGAGACCCAGCCCAACGGGACTCATGGGTGCTCTACGGGGTGATATGCTGGCCCCACAGACCAACACGGGTTCTAATCCGCGCACTTTGTCCTCACTCGTGCGCGCACCGGGAACTTCCCAGTGGGTCACCCATCCTAGAATTGCTCCAGAGCAAGCACGTTTAACTCTGAAGTTCTTCTAGGTGGATTCCCGAAAAGAAAGGTGCACCTTGTTGGTCTGAGTAGCGTTCTCAACCCTTTTAAGCCTCTGAAATCTGGGGCATTACAATAGAAGTAAACATGTGGCTAATTTTAAGTATTTAAATGCTCAGTTCCTTTATCTGTTTACGTTTCCATTGTCTTTCACTCCTGTGATCTCAGGGATGATGATGATATATGAGTATATATCAACAGACAACAATCCCTATGAAGCCTTTGCAATTTTGCACAAAAAAAAGGCCTTCTTGACCTGCATTCTGCTAATTATTCCAGAGTTGGTTAATTTTTTGAACAAAATCGTGGTGAGAAGGCCTATTGAAGTGTTCGGGGATACATTGGAAGAGCAAACTTGACAAAGAACAATAACATGAACACTTATTTTTCGTATAAATTTCAACTAATCAAAAATAAACTGAACTGAAAATTACGAATCGGACAGGACCAATTGTGTGCCATATTAGCCATTAAGCAAAAGTTTGGGGCCATTCAGCAGTTATATGATTAGCACAATCGGAATTGGGCGCCATATTAGTTATAAAGCCTAAGTTTTGGGTACATCAGCAAATTACACTAACATATATCCCTTTATAATATCTGCAGATTGCAAAATTAGGTAAAAATGCATCCCAATCGATCTCCGGCTCCAATCCTTTCTCCCATGAATAGCTTAAAACCCTAGTAAATCAAACCTGGAACACGCTCCATCTGGTTTCTGAAGAACATCAATTTGCTCTAACAGATTCTTACTGGAATTCGGAGGCGACAGACGGACCTGTTTTTCATCTGATTTCCAAACGAGAAAGAGAAAGGTCAGATTTTATAGTTCTGGGCTCTAATCTTATAAATTTACTGAAATTGGGTTTAATTTATCACAATTTGTGCTTCCAATTTGGATTTCCTACGTTGAATGCTAAGTTCAGAATTTCTTACTCAATTATTATTTGGGGATGTAATTCTCTACGATTCTGATTGTCTCTCGCCTAAGATTTACACAGGAAAATCTGTCTAGCTCTTTAGATTATGTGCTAGAATTCTGAAAATACTGCAACATTGCGCCAGGTTGAAAATACTTGGTATATATTATTTCGAAAATCTAGATATTTTTTATTTTTTTATTTTTACACAAGCATGAGTTGGCTCTGAGTTTACTTGCACATTGTATCTTTTGCAGCTTAAAGTCTCCAGGTTAAGGTGAACATTTTAATTTAGAATATTGTGTTCTATAAGAGTGTTCTTGCTTAGTTTATCCAAGTAGGGCTGTGCATGGTGCGGATCGGATCAAATCAGATCCGAAATTCGGATTAATCCGATCCGAAAATGCTGGATTTGCTCGTTCGGATCGGATTTCGGATTAATCCGAAAATAATCGGATGGGTTCGGATTAATCCATATTAATCCGAAAATTATTAAAAAAAAAAATGCCTAACACAAAAATAAACAGCCTAACACTAAGATTCAACTAATTCATCGATAAGAAAAACCGACCGACGAAAACTAGCCAAAAGTTGCATCTTTACCCCAGATGTAATATTGGAGTGGACACCTTTTCTTTTGACACTCCAAAGAAAAGGTGTCCACTAAAAAGCATTTAGCTTTAGATGTCGTCACTAGATGGAATTCTTCTTACTTGATGTTGGAAAGAGCTATAATTTTCAAAGATGTTTTTGAGAGGTATAAAATTGAAGTTTCTTCTATCCGTTCTGATTTTCCTAAAGATGGAGCGAAAGCTTTTCCAACTGATGATGATTGGCATGTTGCATCTTTCATGGAGACTGTTTTAGAAAATTTTCATGACTCTACAGTTCGAGTGTCGGGTACTTATTATGTTACAGCAAACTTGTTCTTGGATGAGGTTGGAACCATTTATACTTTGTTTAAGGAGTGGATTGAGGGTCCAAACAAATATTTGAATGCTGTTGCTGTGAAGATGAAGGATAAGTTTGATAATCATTGGGGTATAGGGACTGAAACAGGCAATGTGATTTTCTATGTTGCTAGTTTGCTTGATCCTCGTTACAAATTGAACTTTTTAAAAGCAAGTTTGGTACACATGTTTGGTGAAGAAACTGGTGGGAATTTGGCTAAGGCATCCATGGATGCGTTGAAAGAACTTTACGAAGAATATAAGGGCTGCTCTACTACTGCCCCTAAGTCGTCGCGCATAACTTCCAAGAATCAAACTACAATTGGGTTAGGTGTTCTTGGCAGACCAATTAAGAAAGCATTGAAACCCAACTGAGACTTTTATAATAGGATTCAAGCAAGTATTGGGAATGTCGAGGCACAAACTGAATTGGAAAAGTACCTTGCTGCGGATCAGATTTCACAAGATGATTATGAGTCCATAGAGTGTAACATTCTCCAATGGTGGAATGACCATTAGAGAGATTATCCTGTTTTAGCAAGGGTTGCTCAAGATGTCTTCGCTGTACCTCTCTCCACAGTCGCATCGGAGTCTGCGTTTTCCACTGGTGGGCGTGTTATTGACGATTTCAGATCTTCGTTGACCCCTGAAAATGCAGAAGCATTGATTTGCACACAAGATTGGATACGTCAAGGTCGTGTCTTAACTTCCGAGGAGGAATATTCTCTAGTTCAAAAGATTGAAAATGGTATAATTATTTATTTCTTTTTTTTGTTTTGCTGTCTATTTCTTAATGTCTGTACTAAATTTTGTATTTTGTATTATTCCAGATTTGAGAATCACCGATGAAGAATCTGCTGCTGAAGCCTAGTTGATGTGCACCTCTTAAAGGTATTTAAGTAGTTAGTTTCCAGATTTGACTCTTGTATTGTTGAGGTGCACCTCTTAAAGGTATTGCTGCTGCTGACTATTGTATTATTCCATGTTTACTAATCCTGTTTATTTGAAGAATATGTTCATGACTCCATGAATCATGACTCTCTACTTATCGAAGTTTTTGGGAAGGGCTAATATTATGTTTTGTAATGGTTGATATTAGAATTCGAAGTGTTGTTTTGTCTTTTCAATTTGATCGATGTAATAACTTTGAACTTGTTACTTGCAACTGGTAGTTTGAAAAACGATTTAGATTTTTGGAAAGTTGAGCTTTATTCATGTTGAATGAAGTCTATGTGTATAAATCCTTTTGAATATTGATCTTGTTCCTGATTCCTGTACATTCACATAGATTTACTTTGATTTGGTGAAGTGTTGGGATTTTTGTTAACTAGTGTTAAGCTGTTTATTTTTGTGTTAGGCATTTTTTTTTTTAATAATTTTCGGATTAATATGGATTAATCTGAACCCATCCGATTATTTTCGGATTAATCCGAAATCCGATCCGAACGAGCAAATCCAGCATTTTCGGATCGGATTAATCCGAAATTCGGATCGGATCCGCACCATGCACATCCCTACTTGGATAAACTAAGCAAGAACACTCTTATTGAACACAATATTCTAAATTAAAATGTTCACCTTAACCTGGAGATTTTAAGCTGCAAGAGATACAATGTGTAAGTAAACTCAGAGCCAACTCATGCTTGTGTAAAAATAAAAAAATAAAAAAATCTAGATTTTCGAAATAATATATACCAAGTATTTTCAACCTGGCGCAATGTTGCAGTATTTTCAGAATTCTAGCACATAATCTAAAGAGCTAGACATATTTTCCTGTGTAAATCTTAGGCGAGAGACAATCAGAATCGTAGAGAATTACATCCCCAAATAATAATTGAGTAAGAAATTCTGAACTTAGCATTCAACGTAGGAAATCCAAATTGGAAGCACAAATTGTGATAAATTAAACCCAATTTCAGTAAATTTATAAGATTAGAGCCCAGAACTATAAAATCTGACCTTTCTCTTTCTCGTTGGAAATCAGATGAAAAACAGGTCCGTACGTCGCCTCCGAATTCCAGTAAGAATCTGTTAGAGCAAATTGATGTTCTTCAGAAACCAGATGGAGCGTGTTTCAGGTTTGATTTACTAGGGTTTTAAGCTATTCATGGGAGAAAGGGTTGGAGCCGGAGATCGATTGGGATGGATTTTTACCTAATTTTGCAATCTGCAGATATTATAAAGGGATATATGTAGTGTAATTTGCTGAATGTACCCAAAACTTAGGCTTAATAACTAATATGGCGCCCAATTCCGATTGTGCTAATCATATAACTGCTGAATGGCCCCAAACTTTTGCTTAATGGCTAATATGGCACACAATTGGTCCTGTCCGATTCGTAATTTTCAGTTCAGTTTATTTTTGATTAGTTGAAATTTATACGAAAAATAAGTGTTCATGTTATTGTTCTTTGTCAAGTTTGCTCTTCCAATGTATCCCCGAACACTTCAATAGGCCTTCTCACCACGATTTTGTTCAAAAAATTAACCAACCCTGGAATAATTAGCAGAATGCAGGTCAAAAAGGCCTTTTTTTGTGCAAAAATGCAAAGGCTTCATAGGGATTGTTGTCTGTTGATATATACTCATATATCATCATCATCCCTGAGATCACAAGAGTGAAAGACAATGGAAACGTAAACAGATAAAGGAACTGAGCATTTAAATACTTAAAATTAGCCACATGTTTACTTCTATGGGAGGAGATCAAATCTTCAATAATGGCAGCGCAAAATTCACATCTACTATTCGGAAAGCAAGCTTAAATCAGAAACATTCACGAGCATATATGCACTCTGAAGAATGTCTTTCTCTGATTCTTCTGTCCCTGATTACTTATGAGTGATGGTAAAATGAAGGATGCACAACATAGTGCAAATGACCGTAAAACTAAACCTGATAACAGCAGCACAATATTGAGCCAATAAGACTCTTGAGCAACTAAGATTGAACAAATTGATCTCAAGTAACAATGTAGTTCCATGAGACTACGAACTTCCCCGAGCCAATCCAATGTGGCCAGATGTTAGGAACTCGAGCTCGTCATCTTTCTATTTTGTGTATTTAATATATTATTTAGTTATTTAGTTGAGTCTTGGCCAGTAAGTTAGGGTTTATGGACTGTTTCTTCTAGAACACTCCTATAGACGGGCTTTAGCCCATAGTTAGTAATAAGGCCTGTTAGTCTTTTCTTAGCCCGTAAGTTTATTTCTTAGATAGCAAGGTTTTGAAATTGTGATTCTTTTGTACTACTGCTTAGGGTTCAACACTGCCTCAACTGCTTGGGACATGGTTGTGTGCTATAACTAAAATGGGATCTCATGAGGTATGTTATTTTTATACGAAGTATTAGTTTTTGCTTGAAATATGATTTTTCAATACATAATTTCAAGTGTTCATACTATCTGAATTAGGAACAATACAATGCCGAATGGGAAGAAATTCACAAGTATTTTCAGAATGAATAAAAAACAACGCTCACACACTTAGGCCTAGAAGTACTTGAGTTGGTCGTCTATTTCATAAAACTAGGGTCGTAGCCGGGAAATAACTTATCCATTGCACACAACTATGTACCAAGCAGTTGAGGCAGTGTTGAACCCTAAGCAGTAGTACAAAAGAATCACAATTTCAAAACCTTACTATAGTGGAATTATATAAGATGCAATGGATGTCTTGAAGCAAGAAAACTCACTTGAATCCGTCGCACGTTGGGCATAAACAAGGATTTATAACCAAGGGATCATATAGGGGTGACCACATTATCGTACCATTGCCTTTACATAGCTTGCACATGTAATACCCTACTCCTTTACAAGGTAGACACGGATTTCCATATTTCTTCTGCAAAATAACCAGATATTATAACATCACACAAGATTATAACATTACTCAGAACAAACAAACCATGAGCTACATAGAATAAGTCAGTTGAGTCTTTATCGCTGAACCGAGACATGTATCTATGTATAAAACGAGGTACAGAGGATGCTTATGTGTAACCGAATACAATTCTATAAGTTTATCGGTGTATGTTTATGTTTGAATCTTAGTATGTATCACCTTTTTATGTGTGAGGGATCTTTGCGAAATGGTAGATGTTAGGGAATAGAGAGCAAAAGTTCCCCCGAAAAATGTAGCGGAGGCAGTTGCAACCTAGTGCAGTAGTTTGGAAACACCATCACCATCCATTTCTATCAACTCTTTATTCTGTGAGTCTATGACTGATCATTTAACTGTCAGGAACAAAGAGCAAGAAAAAAAAAAGGATAAAAAGTAGAAGATGAGTTTGTGCCATAAACCCAGTAAGAGAGTAACATCAAATTAACACACACACACACACAAGTCCAATGTTTATGAGATGAAAAACAGCATAGGTGAAAAAGAAAGCCAAAAAAGTACTAATGGAAGGGGAAAAACTGGATAAGAAAGGCGCAATTATGCATCAATGCAATTCTATTTCATCAAATTACACCACCAACATGGCAACATTGAGTAAAATTAATTGATCATCAAGCGACTCACAGACTATCTAGTGCAGCGAAAAGGTAAAAAACATGAAAGAATACTAGAAATCAGCAGCAAGTAGTGTATATTACGGATACCCAGATAGAAAAAATAAGTCTTACTTACACTGCCGGGCGAGAAGGTTACCGAAGAGGGAAATTCGGAGAGATTGAAGCTTTCGTTACCAACAAACGGTGCCCAACAATGAAGAAACACAAATGAAATGAAGCTCAAGCGGATTGGCAAAGTGAGAACGAAGACAATAAATTATAGTACTATCTGTCAGTTAACTCGCCAACTGAAACACTACTAATTCGTTTATGACGTGAATGAGACTCTTACTTCACATTACATAAAGGGCTCCTGCACCCTTCCGCTTTGCCCTCGCTTTATGGAGAACAAAGGATTTTGTAATCCTGGACTAAGATTCAACTAATTCATCGATAAGAAAAACCGACCGACGAAAACTAGCCAAAAGTTGCATCTTTACCCCAGATGTAATATTGGAGTGGACACCTTTTCTTTTGACACTCCAAAGAAAAGGTGTCCACTAAAAAGCATTTAGCTTTAGATGTCGTCACTAGATGGAATTCTTCTTACTTGATGTTGGAAAGAGCTATAATTTTCAAAGATGTTTTTGAGAGGTATAGAATTGAAGATTCTTCTATTCGTTCTGATTTTCCTAAAGATGGAACGAAAGCTTTTCCAACTGATGATGATTGGCATGTTGCATCTTTCATGGAGACCGTTCGTCGCCTCCGAATTCCAGTAAGAATCTGTTAGAGCAAATTGATGTTCTTCAGAAACCAGATGGAGCGTGTTTCAGGTTTGATTTACTAGGGTTTTAAGCTATTCATGGGAGAAAGGATTGGAGCTGGAGATCGATTGGGATGAATTTTTACCTAATTTTGCAATCTGCAGATATTATAAAAGGATATATGTAGTGTAATTTGCTGAATGTACCCAAAACTTAGGCTTAATAACTAATATGGCGCCCAATTCCGATTGTGCTAATCATATAACTGCTGATTGGCCCCAAACTTTTGCTTAATGGCTAATATGGCACACAATTGGTCCTGTCCGATTCGTAATTTTCAGTTCAGTTTATTTTTGATTAGTTGAAATTTATACGCAAAATAAGTGTTCATGTTATTGTTCTTTGTCAAGTTTGCTCTTCCAATGTATCCCCGAACACTTCAATAGGCCTTCTCACCACGATTTTGTTCAAAAAATTAACCAACTCTGGAATAATTAGCAGAATGCAGGTCAAGAAGGCCTTTTTTTTGTGCAAAATTGCAAAGGCTTCATAGGGATTGTTGTCTGTTGATATATACTCATATATCATCATCATCCCTGAGATCACAGGAGTGAAAGACAATGGAAACGTAAACAGATAAAGGAACTGAGCATTTAAATACTTAAAATTAGCCACATGTTTACTTCTATGGGAGGAGATCAAATCTTCAATAATGGCAGCGCAAAATTCACATCTACTATTCGGAAAGCAAGCTTAAATCAGAAACATTCACGCGCATATATGCACTCTGAAGAATGTCTTTCTCTGATTCTTCTGTCCCTGATTACTTATGAGTGATGGTAAAATGAAGGATGCACAACATAGTGCAAATGACCGTAAAACTAAACCTGATAACAGCAGCACAATATTGAGCCAATAAGACTCTTGAGCAACTAAGATTGAACAAATTGATCTCAAGTAACAATGTAGTTCCATGAGACTACGAACTTCCCCGAGCCAATCCAATGTGGCCAGATGTTAGGAACTCGAGCTCGTCATCTTTCTATTTTGTGTATTTAATATATTATTTAGTTATTTAGTTGAGTCTTGGCCAGTAAGTTAGGGTTTATGGACTGTTTCTTCTAGAACACTCCTATAGCCGGGCTTTAGCCCATAGTTAGTAATAAGGTCTGTTAGTCTTTTCTTAGCCCGTAAGTTTATTTCTTAGATAGCAAGTCAGTATTCTACTATTTAAGCATCGTAGGACTTTCATTATTATTATGCAATGGAAAAGTAGTTAGTTAAAGTGTTCGGTGGAACCGGACTTCTTGTGGGCTCTAGTGTGTCTTCTTGTGGACCCCGTCTCATTAGACGTAAAAGGATCAAAGGCTACAAGGTGTTCTTGTGCACTGAGGATGTCGACCAGAGGGTAGTTGTTGTTCTTGTGCAACGATTGTCTTCGGCCACGCCAGGTTATTGCTATTATTTTGTAGTATGCATTAGTGGTTTATTTGTGCTTTACTGTTTGTTTATCTACTTACCAACAGTGAATATGAGTAGGGTTTTAGTAACAATAGGTCTTTTAGCTATCTTCATAGTATTAGACTTTTCGGGACCTATCACGAGAGCACATGATAATACAATTCTCAGCCAAAACTGTGGTTTTTCTATCTACTTTCTACTTTCAGAATATGAGCAAAGATATGAGTCGGATACTCATGCTCGTGTCCGTTGTAGTCATAGTATAGCCTCTCCCCTTTCGTCTATATCACTGGTTGCAACCAGAGGCACCCGGCTCTCTCCATAGACATTGTACCTCACACACTTCACAGTTTGCTTCTTGCGGCTTTACCTGCATAGAAAAGATTGATCCGTGTAAGAATGAATATTGGCAATGACTTAAGTAAGATATTGACGTTGACAAAGAAAGTTAGACTTTGGTTAAGAAAGGTTTTGCAACAAAACTGCAGTAAGTATGCTAAAATGAGCAAAAATAAGTTCAAACAAGAGTAATATTTTTTAGCATACAAGCAGCTAATCTGTATTAAAAATTGAACCAAATCTCCCTCAAATTTATATAGCATGACTTCCAATTTTTATGTGTAGTTCTTCACCAAAACTGATCAAATGACTCAGCTCCGGCTCATGAACAGCTCCCAGAAACCCCAAAACAGTATGCCCTTGACTGCAGGGTGTGCAAACGCTTCCCTGAGCATAACTTCCAAATCATCAGCTCTAACAAACTCGTTGATGGATGAAACCTCAACCTCCGTGAATCAGATTGGGAGCCTGATACTCCCCAGTTTATCGAGTGTGGAACAAACAATCGGCCCAACAGGAAAATCTATGTGGCCCTGTATGCCTATTCCACCAACAGGAGCCCCTTGCTTTTGGAGACCAACAATGTGGTTGAAATACTTCTCTGGAGATGATTGGGCGTCATAACCATCCTCAATATGGTAAGCATTTACAAATAAGGTGGCAGATGGGTCAAGTTTATTAGCAATCTTGAACATGGTTGCTCTGATATCTTTTCCCAGATGGTCTTGGTAGAATTAACTGAAGGAGATATACTTTGATGATTCTATGGAATATCCTATCCTATATATTCCTCCCCTCTCCACATTTAGGAAAAACGTGCAATTGAATTTGATAATAGAGGCTACGGGCTACCTAATCCAGGCCCAAACCATGACCAGATAATATGCTAGAAAGTTGGAACCGGAACAACTAAATTTGAGTCCCAATCCAAGCCCAAACTATGTTGTTCTTATAAGAAAAAAGGTGTAGGCTCCGTTTTAGTCACTTGAAAAAATTGAACATAATTGAATTGAATTTATTTATACTATTAAATACAACTAAATAAATTGAATCTAATCTGCACTCATTTGAATAAAGTGAAATTAATGGCTTTTCACGCGAAAATAACATAGGAGGATTCTCTTTTAAGAATCATTAGTCAAGAGATGATGGATTAGAAACGGAAAAGATGTGGAGTGAGAAAAGAGGTGGAGGCATTGTGGGGAAGCTCAAATGTAGATTGGGTGTTTTCCGGATTGGTGGGAGCTTCAAGTGAATTAAGTATGTGGAATGTTGTGTTTAAATAATTGACTTTTGGGGCGAAGATGGAGTAATTGGGGTGGTTGGCTACCCGTGGCATGGCGTTGTAGTTAGCATTGTGAATGTGTATTCATCTTGCTTGGAGGAGAAAAGAGAAGAGATTTGGAAATATTTACTAGTTAGGATGGAAAAAAGACAACGAAGGACTTTGGTGTGTGTGGATTTCAACATGATGTGAAGTGTCAAGGAACAGAAAGGATTAAGAGAGGAGAGAGTCAATCCATAAGAGCGTTCAATAATTTCATTGATTGAAGAAGGGGCCTAGTCGATTTGTCGTTGAGTAGGAGAAAATTTATTTGGCATAGGGATAATGAGGAGTGTTGTAGTACCTTGACCATTTTCTCTTATTGGGTCGTTGGACTATATATCAAGTGGCCGGGTTGATACGGGGTTGAAGCAGAGAATTTCGAATCAAGTGGCATGGCAATAGTGTTAATTAAAGGAGGATGACCGAGATTGGGGTCCGAAATCTTGGACCATATAGATTAATGATATTGTCCGCCTTGGACCTAAGATATAAAGGTGTTGGTATTGCTTGTATTTGTATCGAGCATCATTTATACTCCTTTTTATTTAATAAAAAACAAAAAATTGACCGTTTAAAAAAAAAAAAAAAACTATTATACTGATGACCCTCATATAGACCTGGCAAAAGTAGTCCGAATCCGAAATCCGGCCCGATCCGAATATATCCGATCTGAAAGCATCCGAATTAAACAATCCAAAATCTTCCGAATAAATTCAATCCAAAATTCATCCGATTCGAATTGAATGTGACCCGAACTCTTTCAGTCTGAAATGGCCCGAACTAAATTTATAGGGAATACATAATTATTTTCATTTAAAATATATATTTCATATACAACTACCTAATAATTTGAGTTAGGAACAAAGCATTTTTGTGTATTAAGGTTATAAAGCTAGGTGATGAGAATACTCAAATGACCGGGTGGACAAACTGGATTAAGCACTATAAAGCTAGGTGATGAGAATACTCAAATGACCGGGTGGACAAACTGGATTAAGCACTATAAATTGAGGGATGCTGATATTTGGAATGTGCAAGCAAAAAATTATGATTCTCCTTGGTGAAGGAACTTGCTACAGCTTAGAGATAACATGAGAGCATATATTCCTGGGTGTACAAGTCAGAATTTTCTGCAAAAAAGGTGAAGGGTGCAACAGATATGTGTTACAAAATGTTCCATCTTGATCCTCCGCTAGCTTATTGGCCTGACCAGGTATGAAATTCTCTCTTCCTAGGATAGCTTTTCTTAACTGGCTTATTGTTGAAAGGCGTATTGATGGGGCTTTCTATTCTCATGTCGACTTATTACCGATCTGAGAATAGGTCTCCACTAGATCGCTGCCATGTGTCATTAGTACGAAGTTATTATTTTAATTATAAATAATTTATTTTTAATAGTAAATCTTTAATGTACATTTATACCCCATAACCTTTTAATTAAATTTACTATTTTATATATTTTTTTATTATATCTTTGAAAAGATACAAACAGTTTTAAAAGATTAAAATACTGTAATTAAAAGTCATTTGATCATATCATAATCATTATACTTAACTAAAATTAAAATCAACTTCATTCAATAATTCCTATATATCGACAAAGTTGTTCTTCCCCAAATTCTCTTACACCCTTCTTTCCCAATTCTCACCGATCAACTTCTGCTACTTCACTTGGAGTCTTGGACGTGACTCACAAACAGATGATCATCATCCCATACCAAAATTAGTAGAATAATTAATTAACATTGAAGACGGAAAGTAATAGTAGTAATAGATGGCTTTAAAGTTGTTGATTCATATAATCTCTCATCTTGTCGTTGCGCAACACAGCTAATATTACTAGTAGTAGAGATCGAGCTCTATTAATCATACAAAGGTGCAAGATTCAATGAAGATGCGCAACACAACTAATATTACTCGTAGTAGAGACCGAGCTGTATTGATCATACAAAGGTGCAAGATTCAATGAAGATGGAAGTTTTCAAAGATAGTGAATAAGGGTGAAGTTAACCGTATTCTTCTCCGACGAAGATGAAACTTGGGGATAATCAATTAGGGTTATTCGTATTCTTAAATGAATATCGATCGAATGTTTATTTGTTATGTTTAATTAAATTAAATTAAATTAACCATTGATGACTAATTAGAATTTTAATTTTGAAAAAATAATTTTATTCAATATAAAATATATATATAAAAAAGGATATTGTAGTCGACTTATAATTTAAGTGATTTATTTTAATTAAAAAATATGATTTTTAATAGATCGTACCGAAAATTAGCTTTGAACCAAAAAGAAGGGGCGAGATTAAATCAAGTGACATGTGGCAGCAATCTAGTGGAGACCTGTTTTCAAGTCGGTACGAAGGCGACCTGAAAATAGAAAGCCCCAAGATGGTTTGGTAAAGTTCAAAATTCTTACCGATGCTACTTGTAGTATTTGTGGACAGGATTATGAAACTATTGAGCACTTATATTTTGGTTGGAATCAATCCTTTTCTATTCTTGGGCGGATAATGCATGCTATAGGGGTTAGTGTAAGAAAATATGGTCAGAATTACCCTTAGGATTGAGCAGCGGAATTTTAAAATTTTCTTAACATACATACTTATCGATTACAAATGATACGTATATTAATTAAACACATTAGAGTTAGAATACTTACAATAGTTCGCTTGCTAGAACTACAATCGATTTGGGTGCAGGATTATGTTCAATAAGATCCTCGTAATAATCAGCAAAATCTTCTCCTTCGGTGAAGTCGAAGATGTCTAATTCGTCTTCTTGAATTCCTGCAAAACAAAAGTCAGTTTCCAGTTTTGAATTTCATCTACCTTGGTATTCACGAATGGACGGATGGCTTGCTAGAGAATGCTAAGATATTCTCGGAATCGAATTCCTCGACACTATAGGAGGGTGGCGCGCGGCGGCGGTGGAGTGGGTAGCAGAGGAATAGCTTTTCTTAGTCTAGAGATAATAGAATGATAATTCAAGTATCAAGTGTGTTTTCTAGCTCTCTAATCACCTCTATTTATAGTTGATACTCGGCCTTTAAAAGCCAATATATATATATATATATATATATATATATATATATATATATATATGTGAAAGTTAGGAGTCTAATTGAGCCCAATTTCATTCTCAGGAGCGTTCACACTATGTGGCAAAAATTTTGAACTTATGACAAGTTTTCAATTTCATTTGTTTTGGTAAGTTTTCATTCCTCTCATTTGGTAATTTTAATTCTCCTTCCTTAATTCTCCAACCTTTATTTTAGACGTATTTTTTTTAAAATAATGATTAAAATGTTAATAAAAAATTACGAAAATTAATTTATGGAATAAAAAATATATCATTTTTTAATTTAAATATTAAATTAAACTGTTAATTTAAATCTAGACAAACAAATTCTAAAGTTAAAAATAAATCGTTAATTAATTAAAATGTTAAATTAAATTGTTAATTAAAATCTAGGTAAAATATATTCTGGAATTAAAATTAAATTCGTAGACACAATTGTATGAATTATAATAAAATCGAAATTCAGTTCAATTTTTTTTAGTTTATTCATTCACAATTAATTTTAATTATTATTTGTGTTTTTGTTTTTTCTTAATAATATTTATTTTTAATTCACCGAAAGAAAAAATTAAAAAAAAATCTCAAAAGCTGTGGCTAGAGGGAATTGAAATCGGGTGGTATACATGATGAAACTCACCACATTTCACTCGACCACAGATTTTCATTCATTTATGTTTGATAGCATCTAATATTGGTATTTGATGTAATATGTTATTTGGTAAAATTAGAAAAAATTCAAAATGCTCTGGCTAGAGGGAATTGAAACCGGGTGGTATAGAATGTGGAACACACTACTTTCCACTCGACCACAACTTTTTATTCGTTTAACTTTGATAGCATCTAATATTGGTATTTGATTTAACATGTTATTTGGTAAGTTTTTAAATTTCAATCAGTCACGGCAATTCGATGCTGATTTAATCTAAATATAGAAAATATATACTACACGTTTTGGTAAGTCTTATTCTCCTCCATTTCTTTCCATCCACGCCCAAGCCTCATCAATGTTTCTATAACAGTATATGGAATGTTTATGATTTTGCTTAATTGTGGGGAATAATATCAAATCAAATTGATACGAGACTAACATTAGTGCACCGATTGAGGTTCTTTTTAAACCCTAAAAAACCTATTATATATAGCTAGCAATCGAGATCTTTTTCTTCATCTTACAACCCAGCCTATATTTTCATTACATTCAAACTGTGATCATCTTCTTCATTTTTCAATCCAACCTATATTTCAATACATTAAAAGCGTAAAAGAATTATGGAGGGTGAGTTTGGTTTTGTGGCTTCCAAATTTGTTGAAGAACATAGAAAGATTCATTTGAAGTATTTGTTGTTAATTGTGTTGGGTGGCTGGATCGACACTGATTCGATTATTATGTGGTGAGATTCACATTTTAATGATTTCTTGCTATTCATTAGACTTTTTACTCATTTGTTGTTTTACGTAGCATGGCATCTTTTGGGCGTTTGTTCAATCATGGTGGCTTCTATGTGAGGTATGATCTTGGATCCGTCCGGAATGAGAACTAGCAACTCGAAATTTCTATTACATGATGTTAATCGTAAGTGACATTTTCTTGATCATACCACTGTTTTAAATATTTATTTTCTAAACCTGTTTGCTAATATTATTTGATTTTATATTGTAGATGGATATGTTCCAGTACAAGATCTCTCATAGGGTCGAAGAGTTGTTGAGAATTCTAACCGAAGCATCACATCCAATGGCCAAATACTTATCATGCATAGTTAAAATGTTGAATGATGATGAACAAATACGACAACATGGATTACGTCTCTTCAAAGAGATTGCAACAATGCCAAGAGGGTTGTACCGTTTGAAGAATTATAGACAATTTTTACCGGGCCAGCTTCGCAATCTAAATCATGGTGTATTTGCTTTGGATTTTAAGATTCTAAAATTTTGTAACGATGATCATATCGTCGGATTAGATGATGTAGATGACAGATTGTATTTTATTTGTTTGACCGACCATGAAGTCTTATGCTATAGTCGTGCTTATGAATTCCATACGGCTATAGATGAGATTTAATCCATGGAATCGTTTTAGGATTAGGAACGGTTGGGTTTTTGTTTCGGTTAATGTCATTTGCAATACAAATAATTTTAGCTTATATCTATTATCTAATTTTGATGTATTTTTTTTTTCATCGGTTTATATCATTTATCATACAACTTAGATTTTATAACATTGACATTCTAATTTTGTTTTCCATCGTAAGGTATAATATTAAAATTAGATTATTTGTTTCTTTAGATGATTGATTTCATTGTTTTATATTTTTTTGTAAGATTTTTATAAATCGAGGGATATAACATTAAAAACATTAATTTTGTTAATTAGGAGTTAATCGTGTATATTATTACATCTGTAGTAATAATGATGTTTCATTAGAAATATAACAAGTGACAGATTGAGCATATCAAAGTGAGGATATATTAGTTGAAGCAATATCACAACTTTAATGCTAATCCGTCTAAATATGGTGGCATATTGTACATATAGAAATTATTTTGTAAGCAAATATTGTGATATGATATTGATTTATTTTATTACTATATTTCATCGGAATAAATCGATTATAAAATAAGTAGGGTAGATGCTCAGTCTTCTATCTTTCGAAATGGAGATTCCAGAGAATTTGATGGAATCCGTTAATCTTAAGTACACTGAACACCTCCCCCAAATCAATGAAGTGTTCGATGAGTGCAAGAAATCAAAAACTGTCTTTTGTTCTACGTCCTTAACAATTGGTTTGATGGTTCACATGTTCCAGCTTGGTGAGTTGATACTTTGTTTGTTTTGTTCAAGTTTACAATAGTTTTTTATTTGCTTTTGCGATTTATGGAGTTTGAGTATATATTAATTTTTATTACATTTTTATATGCAGTATTTGGTTATTTAAAGACATATTCGACGCTGACAACTTTTATTAGAGCCTTGAAATCAGTGAAATTGCAGATTACCCTTTGACAACTTTGAATTTCTACTATTTGATGCTAATTGCAATTTGTTCTCTTTCCCAACATATTTCTTATGTTGCGTTTAGCTCAAACCTTATGAACATGTTTTCATTCGTTTGTTAATGGTTGTAGATTGATGTGTTTGAATACAAGATCTATCGAAGAATTGATCAACTGCTGGATATTATGATTCGAAAATCACATCCAATGTCTAAGTATTTGGCATGCATATTCAAAATTCTCAATTCGGACGGGAGGATTAGACAGCAAGGGTTTGAGATTTTTTTAGAGATTGCAAACATGCCTGGAGGTTTCATGTATTTGAAGAAATGGCGTCAGTCTCTATGCACGAGTCTTAGCAAGTTACATGGTGGAATAATTGAGAATGCTTTCTTAATTCCACGCTTTTGTGCCAAGCATCGAGAGATAACAGTTTGTATTCCGGGAACGGACATAAGGTTTGCTACCATTGTATGGCTGATTATGAAGTCACTTGCAATCGTCCTTTTGATTTTCGTGAATCTGTCGAAGGAAACATATGTTATTTTTGTGGCACATATTAATTGTGCTTTACTATTAAAACTATTAATTAATGAATATTGTTTAGAGTCCGAATGCTTATTTTTATCATATGTTTGTCTTTTAATTTTGAGATTTATATTACACGAATTTATATCTCAATATTTGTTCTAATTTGTGAATGTCATTTGATTGCATTACCATTAATTATGTACGATCTAATAGGAATGACGATTTTATTGCAGAATCATTACCTAATATACTCAATACATTACATTATAAATAATCTTTGCTACTATCATAAAGGATACCCACGAATTTTCTTTAAGAGATCTTGAAATTGCCGTTTAGATGGATGTTTACATCTCAAAGTCCAAGAGGTCGATTTGCAGAGCCATCGTTCATGTTCGTAAGCACAAAAAATCATCCGTAAACCACATAGTCGACTATTATCTATGCCTACGGATTTGATTAGAAACATCATTCAACGTGTTGCTGTGGAATCATCGGAGTCGATAGTCGTACTTCAGTTAACGTAAGAATCTATTACATGTAACATTTGATTGTGAATTGTCTAATTTGCATTTAATTTTGAATTGCTCTCATTAATTTATCTACAGTTGCAAACGTCTTAATAAACTATCATCTGAGCCCTTTGTTTACCGCTATATGAAGTTCGATTTATTTCATTCAAAGAGTGTTTCATCATCCTAACTACTTCTCCACGCCAAGTATCTTCAACATGGCAACCCAGACTTACTATACAAATACGCTCTGGTAATTCTTCTCACTAATTCTTCATTATAAACAATTTTATTTACATACTTATTAACACAAGTTACTACAAATATTGATACAGATAGATTACTTTTTCTATAAAAAGTATGAAACTGCCCAACAGTTCCTTCAACGGGCAATGTCAGTTGGTCATGTTGAAGCATCGTATTTGAGTTGTGTGTTCAAGCTGTGGCACATGCATGATCCACAGATTAGGGAAGACGGTATATCAATACTGCGTGCATATGAAGGCACATTTAGTGGACGAAAATATATAATCGAATGTCGTAAAAAACTGTGAAATTCTAGGAGGCATGTAGGTTAGAATATTGTGGTTCATGCGTATTTCAATGTGCCGTATCCATACCGAGTGGGAGTGGATCAAACATTGGGTGTTAGGAAACTTGTAAGTTTGATGAGCAATTAACCATGCTAAATTAAGGAAAGTCCAGTAACTAGTACTCTTAAGGTCCATAGGAATTTAGAATTTTAGAGGACATTGTAAAAGAGGAACGTTTGCTGAAGACTTAGAGTAGGTGCTAGATAGGTTTGTTTTACCGCTTATGATGTATCTTGTTTTATGAAAGGAAAAACAACCTATTGAAACATTTGCTGATGATGTACTTTATTTACACAAACAAACTATTGAAGCATTTAGAACCGCTCAGAAACTTGAAGAATTCGAAGACTGAAGACTAGAAGATTTCTGAAGACTGGTATCTACAAAGGCACATGTTGCTCAGAAAGTGGAAACTTCAGCAACAACTTGCATAAGTGAAAATCTAAACGACAGAGTAGGTTGTGCTTGCTGAAACTGAGACTGACCACTTGCTGAAAAACATATGTGACCTCCTTGCTGATAGTACTTGCATTTGCGCTCCAACGTTCACGTTTGAATCTCATTCAAATGAACATTAAATGCAAAGCATGCACGCGAAGGACATGAAGACTAGAAGACAAATAAAGGACGCTGCTGAAAGTACAGAAGCCAGATAGTGACATCTTAAGGAACAAAACCTTAGAATTTGAAATTCAAACGACTCTCTTGATTCACTATAAATAGAGGTCATCCGGCAAAGAGTTGAAGTGTGTCAACAACGTGATCACACTCTCACTTGTGCTTAAACTCACATACCCTTCAATACTCTTTACTACCATTGATCCGTTCCAAGACTTAAAGCTTGAAAAAGCTACTTGTGAAGAAGTAGAACATACACGGCTAAGAAATTAGTTAAGTGTTCTTTCTTTCGAACAAGAACAAGTCTTGACACCAGAAACAATCAAACTTGTTTACTGCAAAGTATTCAAAGTTTTGTTTCTTAGATTACTTGTTGTAGCTGAATAGGTTATAATCAAGTTATCTCATCCCAAACCTCTCTAACTGAAAATATACCCTTTCAGGCGTGATATTCAGAGGAGAACTTAATCGAGCATAGAGTTGCTGATTAAAAGTCCCAAGTTTGGTGGAGAACAAGGTTTCGTTCTCTAGTTAGGTTGGAAACGAAGCAAGTGTGCTTTGGTTTCTGTTTGAATCGCTCTAGATAGGTGTTGTAAGGAACCTCAAACTTATTTTAGTGGATTCAGTCCTAGAAAGGACAATGTGGATTAGTTGAGAGATTACGCCACTCTCAGATACCACTATAAAAGTGTTTGTGTGATTTACTTACTGCATTTAGTTTTCAGCAAAGCATATCTTTCTGTACACAGTCACTCTGTTCACTTGCTGAAACTATCACTTACTGAAAAAGCACTTATTGTATCAAAGACTTCCGCTCTCTGATTTTAAGTATTAGCAAAACTCGTTACTGAAAAGTAACTTGCGCTTGCTGAGAAAGTTAAGTATCAGCAAACTCATTACTGAAAAGTAATAAGTCCTTGCTGAGAAAGTTTTTAAACGACGAAAGTTTGAAAAGACTATTCACCCCCCCCTATAGTCTTTTCTTGTTGTTTAAAGGGACCAACAAGTGGTATCAGAGCTGGAGGTTCTTTAACCTTCAGCACTGAACCTAGATCCCCTTAGGTGCTTTCCGTAAATCACTCTCACTTGATCAGTTTGGTAGTCTTTTCACTACAAGGAAAACTGATTTTAGCGACGGAAAACCCGTCGCTAAATAGGACGTCGCTAAAAAATAAAGAGACGGTTAATATTATCCGTCGCTATATGTAGCGACGGTTAAGTTTATCCGTCGCTATATTGTCGTTGACCAACATAGAGACGGATGACTTTATCCGTATCTATAAATAGCGAAGAGTTATGTTATCCGTCGCTAAAAATAAGGGATACGTGTCATTCCCTTGCGAGGGGAATTTGGCGACGGATAAACTAATCCGTCGCTAACTTCTCTGATTTTTTTTTTAAATTGATTTTTTGTTTTACTGAATTTATGTGAAAAATTATTATTTTAACTCAAAATTGAGTACGACTAACAAAATATATACGATTGATTCATTTTAGATAATCAAAATTTCAATAAAAAAACTAAAAGTGTACGTACAAAGAAACTCAAAGGTACGAAGATAATCATTAAAATAAACAAGAATCCTAAAATGTACGGATAAAGAATAACAATCCTAAAAAGCACTAATCCTACGGGCTCTCCACTAACCAACTGACCCCTTCAGCCGTCAACGCCCCATCCCTATGTGCCTGCTCACGGGTCACATGGTTCTGCCACGATTCCAGCCGCAGATCCCGATGCTCCGGATTGAGGTACCGAACCCATTCTTTATGCCGAAAGTACCTTTCCTTGGCATAATAAATTGAATGCCCGTGAATCTTTTCCGCCCGGATGTTGAATACCCTCAATACTGATGAAACGGTTTGTCAGACTCGATTAATCAAATAAATTTGTTATTTAGCCAAAGGCAATTCACAACTACAACGAAAACCGTAGTGTAGCAGTAGAATAACCTCGAGTGTCGATCTCTAAGGACTATAACTAGCTTTATCTAATCTAATTTAGAATATAAAACAGCAGACGATTTAGCAAAGGTTTTTCTTAACAGATAATGAAGATTGGTGATAGTATGGTCCTTCAAAGCATAACGGGTTAATAATCATGCATAAATTCCTCGGTTTTGCATGGAGATCTTTGATCAATGAATTGTCCAGCTGTAATTATCAAACACTACGAAGATAAAGATTTAGATAGGTCGAAGACCAATGAATTGTCCAATTGTGTGCAATAATTAATCAACAATACGAAAATAGAGATTTAGATAGATCAAAGAAATAAAGCAATAACACGGAGTATAATGCGCGATATAGCCATTAGCATAATTATCAACCCTTCGCTAAGAATTCACATACTATCACCAACGAGAAGTTTAGCTACTCATAATTGTCATGCAATCAACAGAAATCATAGAAGAAAACATGTTGAAAGATATATAAAAATAAGTAGAAAAACTGTAAGATACAATGTTACCGAAGGTTGTCAGTCTCCGAAGAATCGCGATCTTACAAGCTCCAAACTTCTATGAAAAAGTATCTCCTAAGCTATGAACCTCCAAAACAGGCTCTGGGAAGTTCCTACCTAAAACTACAGAGAAAGGTGAGAGAAAAGGACTGGAAGTATGAAAATCGGAGAAAAACTGAGCAACTATATATAGGCTACGAATTTGTGTGGGGCAAACGGCCCCACACACCGGGCGAGTCGCCTGGTGTGGGGCGATTCGCCCCACATCCCGGGCGATTCGCCCGGGAGTAAAACTCGGGAATTTACGCGTTTTCGACGCGTTTTTGGATTTCTTCTCCTGTTCGGACTCGGTTTCTGACTTCTAGTGGCCTTCTAACCTCCAGATTCGACCCCTAGACTTCAAATCCTATCCAGAAACCTTCAGATACTCCAATTAGGCTTCTGGAACACCAATTCCTTGTCTACTTCAATATAATTGCCCGGAAATCCTCATTTTTCAACCAAAACCTGTAAAATAAAAACTAAAGGGAAACGTGACACTATTCTAATAAAATGCATTAAAATATAGCTAAATTAACATAGAGAATAGCTAAAATAGGTGAAAAAGACTCAAATGAAAGTGTAAAATACACATTCATAAAACTCCCCAAACCGAACCTTTGCTTGTCTTCAAGCAACTAAGCTAGACTCTAATGCAAAAAACAATGCAACACATAAAATGGAGTCTCATGCCAAATAAAATGAACTGATCTACTGAATCTATCACAAAACATATGAACAAGAACCATATAAACCAAAACATGAATATAGGTTGAAGAATGCCTCGATTGACTCATACACATCCACATAAGCACTTATGTTAAGACAAGATAGTCTCTCGTAACATTCTCTACCTGGACCTAGTCAGTGACGACGTAATGAAACATGTTAAGATACGAATGGTTGTCCCGTGCCTATGAAACTGAGGACTTACTGCTGTTCACCAAGTTAAGATTTTTCCTCAAAGAGGTCGAACCAGTACTGGCTCTCATCAAACGAAGGAGGGTTCCCTATAAAAGATAACACTCCCCTATTCTACCCATCTCTCAAGCAAAGCCTTGAGATTTTCACCACTTCCTGAATGGCAGGACGAGGGTGGTCTAGAACAGATGACACTCAAAAACAAAAGACAAAAAATAGAAAATTACAACACGATTACGAACATTACAAGAATTGAAAAATGAGACACAACACTTTGCTAAACTGCTATTTGGCTTTCTTTGTTTGGACCCTTCTTTGCTTTTTTGGGGTCTTTTCCTTTTTTTCTTTTTTTTTTCTTTCCAGTTTCTTTTTTCTTTTTCTTTCTTTTTTCCTGGAATTTTTCCCTTTTGTTTTTCGATTTTTTTTAGCCAGCAGTAGCACAACGAAAAGAGAAACAAAATGACTCACAAACGACTTTCCCAAACCTATTCGAAAGAATAGGTTGGAGTACAAAATTTACGAGAAAGGAAAAATAAACTCACAATACGGAAATGAAAAACGAAAAACAAGTCTAATGATGGTGCAACCCCCTCCCCAAATCTATTCGAAAGAATAGGTTATAAACAAAGGATCACACAACCTCCTTCCTAGGCATTTAGCAATCTCAAAGCATGGTGAAGACTTGTTGCCTCTTAGGTACATAATTACTCGGGAAAACAACCATAAGACCCTAACATGCATCACCCTATTATAAAGGCCTTCGTGAACCGCAGTAGAGAAAACACCACTAAGTGATGTCGAGACTACCAAGCTTAACTAAGTGCAGTACATAAATGTGACAAGCCAAGCGAGACAAACCTCAAACAAATTCATAGAGGTGAAGCATATGATTAATGTTATAATTAGTTAATCTACCCAATAAAAAAGTTCAAAAATTTTTGGCAATAAACTCCACATAAAACATTCAAGACTATCCTAGGATGAATGTAGTGTATGCAACTAAATACTAAGAAAGCGGTAAACGTGCAAATGCAAATGCAAACAAAAGGTTTCACGAGTAATCATAAGCAAAACAAGTATACGAATACCCAACGATAATTCCCCCCCAAACCTGAACGTCGTCGCTCATCCCGAACGTCAAAAGTGGATTTAAGGTGAGAGCTAAACTTGTACCTGTAACCTATAGTACTCAAAGAAACTCGTGAGAAACCAAAAACATACGAACATATAAAATAAAACATAATGATATGCATGCAATAAAGCGGTAAAAAAGCGATAAAAACTCCGGGTTGCCTCCCGGATAGCGCCATTGTTTATAGTCTTTGACTCGACTCCTTCTTGCGCCTAGCTCTTCTTCTTGAGGGTACTAGACTTCCCCTTCATGGATCTTCTCCTCATGCCACGAACCTGTGAATAAGAATGAACATAGACAACAAGACCACAGTAGTTAACAGTGTGAGAAGCATTGAAGTGATCAGGTGGATCAGATATGGCTCGCAACACATGTCGCTTGCCATCCACCTCAATGGTGCAAGTCCTTCGGTAGATGTCTATCACGGAGCGTAGTTTGGTCAAGAACGTTCGCCCCAAGAGAACAACATCCCCCATCCCAGGTGTAGACGCTGGCATAACTACAAAATTGGTGTACACAAAAGCTTCATCAATCTTAACCAATACGTTCTTCACAACGCCTTCGGGTCTCACAAAGGATCCATCCGCTAGTTGCACAATGGACTTATGCTTCGAAAGCTCTCCAAGGCCACTCTTCTCGAAAACATTCATGGGTAGCACATTCGAGTAAGATCCCGTATCTAGTGTAGCACGGACGTCATCGAGACTACCAATCCCAACCTTAAAATCAAAGCTATCAGGAATTGGTTCAGGATCCTTAGGTTCTTCATTACTTACGTTGAGTCCCAGATCTTTATCTTCCTCCTTGGCCGATGGAGGCTCGTCTTTTGCACCACACTCGCACGCAGCAACTTGCTTAATGGTGATTTCCACTGGAAGATCTCCCACCAAGTTGATCGACATGGACCTCTCAGTGCTGCTATGTAACTTCCCTTGCTCTCTACTAGCTCTAGCTTCCAATTGATCCAGACGAGCATTGATCTTTGCCGAATCCTCCTCGTATCTCTTCAAAAACACTTGGGTGAAATCCACCAATTTCTGTAAATTATCCAAGACAGTTGCTGACTTGGATGTAGATGCTTTGACCTTAGGGGTAGGATTACTACGGTTTCCCCAGTGAACATCTTCTCGTGCTAGATCTGATATACACATATGAGCCCCATGCCCATAATTCTTGCACACCCTACATACCTCGTTGGAGAGAGATGTTCCGATTAGGCCACTTAGAGCTTGCCTCATCTGATTGGAGAAACCTTCGAACCTATCGCCACTCACACCATTCACTTCATGCATTGGGATCTCCTGGTTTGGTGGAGCCTCAGGTCCACGCCTCCTAACCATTGCTCTTGGATCCTTGGACTGAGATCCTTTAGCAAGCCTTTCGAAACACGCCCATACATCCTCGGCGGTCTCTTCCCAGATAGTACCACGACATTGGAAATCCACCACCTGTTGACTCTCATATGTGAGTCCATTGTAGAAGTGCTGGACAAGATCAGGAAGCTCAAAACCATGGTGTGGACACTTGTGCATGAGGTCCTTGAACCTCTCGAAAGCGGTGTAGATGGTATCATCATAGTCATGTTTGAATCCAGTGATTTGCGCCTTAAGCGCGGTAGTCAATGTGTGAGGAAAGTATTTTTCCATGAAAGCTGAAAAAACCTTCTCCCAAGTGTCCAGCGAGCCTGCTGGTAGAGAACTCAACCATGACTTGGCTCTGTCGCCAAGCCCCATAGCAAAAACCTTCATCCGCAACTCATCCGTTGTTATTTCAGCTCCGGGTCGTGGGAGTTGGTTGACGAAATCATCGATATCGTGCAAGTACCCCATCACATCTTCCCTTGCTAAGCCATAGAACTTCGGAAGTTGTTGGAATGCGTGGTTCTTGATTTCTAGATCTCGAGTTGCAGACGAAAGAACAATCGTCGGTCCCCTCATACGATCCTTGGAGGGTTGAACCCATGCTTTCAGTGGTCTAGCTTCTGCCATTCCGTCGATTTCCATGAAAAGACTGTGTAGAGATTCAGAGAAATCGGTATCCTCTATTTCCTCTAGCTCACACCTTTGAAGTAGTCGCCTTCTTTGGTGGTAGACTCTGTCGATCTCAACAATTGAATCAGCAAGCGGTGTTCCTCTAGATCGTGTATGTGGCATACACTATCTGTAACAGACTAGGAAAGCAGTCAGATAGAGATTAAAAAGGAAACTAAAACTACTAGAACTAGGAATTGAATGCTGAAAATATAAACAAATTAAACAGAAAAAAGGAGTATAGTCCCCGGCAACGGCGCCAATTTGATGAAACGGTTTGTCAGACTCGATTAATCAAATAAATTTGTTATTTAGCCAAAGGCAATTGACAACTACAACGAAAACCGTAGTGTAGCAGTAGAATAACCTCGAGTGTCTATCTCTAAGGACTATAACTAGCTTTATCTAATATAATTTAGAATATAAAACAGCAGACGATTTAGCAAAGGTTTTTCTTAACAGATAATGGAGATTGGTGATAGTATGGTCCTTCAAAGCATAACGGGTTAATAATCATGCATAAATTCCTCGGTTTTGCATGGAGATCTTTGATCAATGAATTGTCCAGTTGTAATTATCAAACACTACGAAGATAAAGATTTAGATAGGTCGAAGACCAATGAATTGTCCAATTGTGTGCAATTTTTTTTTTTACTAAATCGAACATATATTATTAAAGGGAAAAGAGTACAAAGCATACAAAATAAAAATCCTCAAGTAACCCACATGCGGGTTACAAGTGAAACAAACGAAAACGAGTGAAACAAACGCAATCAAAATTACAAAGACGTGTTCCAAAACGGAAACAACAACTTTGAAAGAGCATCAACTATGTGTTACAAAACAATGAAATCTCGGCTGGAAAGGCCAAGTTGTCTACAACGCGTCCGGCCTTAAGCAAGGGAGTAGGTCAGCAGGCGCGTGCATATGGTAGAGCTATCACCTGAGACTGATGGCCAGCAACAGAGAACAACAAATTTTTGACCGGTTCCGGTAGGAGAAAGTAGATCCGAGATCTGAAAATCTACTACAGGCGCGTCCGGTATCGGAAAAGGTTGATTCCGGTGACCCTGGAACCACCTTGAAGTGAGGAAGAGGATGAGTAGGCGCGTGCCTATGTATGAGCTGCCACCTGAGACTGAAATCCAGAAACAGAGAACAGCAGATTCCGATAGAAGAAAGTAGATCTGAGATCTAAAAATCTGCTACGGGCGCGTCCGGTGTCGGAAACGGATGATTCCGGTGACCCTGAAACCACCTTGAAGTGAGGAAGAGGATAGTTAGGCGCGTGCCTATGGATGAGCTGGTACCTGAGAATGAAAGGCAGAAACAGAGAACAACAGATTCTTGACCGGTTCCGGAAGAAGAAAGTAGATCTGAGATCTAAAAATCCACTCCGGGCGCGTCCGGTGTCAGAAAAGGGTGATTCCGGTGGCCCTGGAACCCCCTTGACGTGAGGAATAGGATGAATAGGCGCGTGCCTATGGCTGAGCTCTCACCGGAGACTGAGAGCCAGAAACAGAGAGTAGCTAATTCTTGACAGATTCCGGTAGAAGAAAGTAGATCTAATATAAAAATCTGCTACCGGCGCGTCCAAGCTCCAAATTTCACAAACTTGGTATGTCTGGAAAGCTCTGGAAATAAGGAAAAAGAAGATGAGGGGCGTGGCTATAACATCTCAACCACCAGAGACTGGTGGCCGGAGTAAGATCAACGAAAATCTGGACATCTAAACATGCTTGCTGAAGGAGAGCATGTTGAGAGAGAATCTTCTCCAGAGAGAAGATTTTTGGGGGGCGAAATTTCTACATTTTTTTATTCCAAAAAGAAAATAATTAATCAACAATACGAAAATAGAGATTTAGATAGATCAAAGAAATAAAGCAATAACACGGAGTATAATGCGCGATATAGCCATTAGCATAATTATCAACCCTTCACTAAGAATTCACATACTATCACCAACGAGAAGTTTAGCTACTCATAGTTGTCATGCAATCAACAGAAATCATAGAAGAAAACATGTTGAAAGATATATAATAATAAGTAGAAAAACAGTAAGATACAATGTTACTGAAGGTTGTCAGTGTCCGAAGAATCGCGATCTTACAAGCTCCAAACTGCTATGAAAAAGTATCTCCTAAGCTATGAACCCCCAGAACAGGCTCTGGGAAGTTCCTACCTAAAACTACAGAGAAAGGTGAGAGAAAGGGTCTGGAAAAGTATGAAAATCGGAGAAAAATTGAGCAACTATATATAGGCTACGAATTTGTGTGGGGCGAAGGGCCCCACACACCAGGCGACTCCGGGCGAGTCGCCTGGTGTGGGGCGATTCACTCGGGAGTAAAACTCGGGAATTTACGCGTTTTCGACGCGTTTTTGGATTTCTTCTCATTTTCGGACTCGGTTTCTGACTTCTAGTGGCCTTCTAACCTCCAGATTCGACCCCTAGACTTCAAATCCTATCCGGAAACCTTCAGATACTCCAATTAGGCTTCTGGAATACCAATTCCTTGTCTACTTCAATATAATTGCCTGGAAATCCTCGTTTTTCAACCAAAACCTGTAAAATAAAAACTAAAGGGAAACGTGACACTATTCTAATAAAATGCATTAAAATATAGCTAAATTAACATAGATGATAGCTAAAATAGGTGAAAAAGACTCAAATGAAAGTGTAAAATACACATTCATCAAATATCTCCTCCGCATTGGCAGGAGGGACATAGTAGTATTTCTGCAACACAACAATCCCACAAAAAATCCCACATCAGTGCCCCACAAGAACAAATAATGTGCGTACACGTATGTACAGTAAAGGCAATGCCCCAAGAATAGATACTATAGGCAATGCCCCAAGAATAGATACTATAGGCAATGCCCCAAGAATAGATAATATAGACAATGCCCCAAGAACAGATAAACAAGTAATGTACGTACACGTATATAATTATGGCAATGCCCCAAGAATCCAATATAGAAATATTCAAGTAAATATAGTAAAGTACCTGGAATTCTTCCCACAAGTGCTCCTTCACGGGTCGAGGAACCGCAGCCCACGTTTCTCCGCCACTCCCAGGAGGCGTAAAGAACTCTCTTTTCATGAGCATTGTAATCCTTCTAGAAGCTATAGTAGGTTGAAACCTGTCACACATTTTGAAAGATTAAAAGTTGGAGTACCGACAACTATATACAAGAACAATTAAATACCAATTTATTAAGAACTTACTTAGATCCGTTGGTGGATAATATTGGAAGCCCATTGATCCGTTGAGGGCCGCCCGGTTGCTGTGCTTGATCCATGAAAACTAATATACATATATCATCATCACAATCAAATACAAAACACTAAAATACAAACTCTTAATGTGTTTAGACAAATACAAGATGTGTTTAGACAAATACAAGATGTTTTTAGACAAATCCGTCGTTATATGTGAACACGAAAGGATGTCTGGATCTTTAGGATCTTGAAATCTCCATCTTTAGTTACTGACTAAAGATGGAGACTTCAAACTCCTAAACATCCAGACACATTTCTTGCTCACATACTACATTATGTATATACAACTTATTAATAGAGGGTTTACATGATTACGATATTGAACTAAACTTTGAGAATGGCTGAAATACGCTGGTACAGTAACAACGGCATTAGAAATGTTGTTGTTATGGTACCAACGTACTACAATCATTCACAAGCCAAGGCCTACCATACCATTCATCAATCTATATATATGGAAGTGATGGTGTGTCCGAAGGACGTCCGAAGGACAGTGTGTTTGTATTTTTTATACATATACGTATATCATCATCACACTTTATAAAATGATTAGATATTACCAAAAATCCTTTAATTTCGAAAATCCTAAAAGTCATTACATAAATGTATGCCTCAGAATTTTTTCCTATACATGAATGTGTACATTAATACATTAACAATAAAGTGTATTTGTCCTTTAGAATTCCCAATACCAACTATAAGAAGTCACCTAATTTTAACATATTCTCACACAAACAAATATGGAAAACCCTAACAAATTCAGATTTGAAGAAACACCCCCACATTCCCCCCTCCCCACCTTCTCCCCCACCACAAATTGATCCCGAAATGTTGGCTGAAATGGAGGAAGCTCTCCAAGAGGCATTTCCTCCATCTCCCCCCAAATCTCCTACTCCTCCCCCTTGTGAGCACAAGGAGGTTGAGCACTTAGAAGACCAAGGAGTCTTCTGCAAGATATGTCAACAACAACTTTTGGAACTAAAAGATGTCATCGACTGGTCGCTCCTACATGAGGAGTCAAGCTCCGAGGACGAGGGGATGAAGAGTGACTAGAATTGAGTTATGTAAACTATATTATTAATAAAAATTCTAACTTTTTATATTTTCTATCTTTCTAATATGTGTTCATTGCAGTCACATATTCTTTTTTTCTTATTCAGTTAATTAATTATTTTTTCCTTTTTTCTTATTGAGTTAATTATTAAGCATTTCCAAAATTGAGTTAAACTAAGTACATAATAACATAAAAGAAAAAAAGAAAAAACGAAAAAATAAGGGTTAGGCAGATTAAACAAAATTCACGTGATGTACTATCTAAATTAACAATTAACAAGTTTCTAAATTAACAAATTCAATCAAGAAACCCTAAACCCTAAATTAAAATTTATAAACTGACAGTTAGAAATCCTAACCTTTTAAATGGGGAAGAGAGGGAGAAAGTAAGTGGTGGCGGTCCGGCGGTGGAGGTGCCTTGCTCCTCGTACCCTAGCCTCCAATAAACATAGAACAAATTCAATCAAAATCAACATCAAAATCAAAATCACTATCAAAATGAAAAATACTCAAATTTAGGGTTTATGTTAATTACCTCAAACTGTTGAAATAACCTCCAAATTGATTAGGGATCGAACTCCTTGTTGGATAGGCTTCGATTTCAGCTAAAATTTGCTTGAATTGGTTGAGTTTGGAGATGCATCGAGCGAAGAAGAAGAAGTAGAAACGAGAGAAACAAACAATGGAGAAATAGAGAAATGAGGAAGAAGAAAGGTTGACCATCTATATATCGCAACTTAGCGACGGATGAGTTCATCCGTCGCTATATGTTTATTTATTTACTTATTTTCCTTTTTTCCTTCATAAAAAATAGCCTGGTCAACATATTTAGCGACGGATAAAGTTATCCAACTCATCCGTCGCTATATGTTTATTTATTTACTTATTTTCCTTTTTTCCTTCATAAAAAATAGCCTGGTCAACATATTTAGCGACGGATAAAGTTATCCGTCGCTATTATAGCGACGAATAAATCATATCCGTCGCTAATTAGAACACGAACTGGATGTTTCGTGGCACGAACTGAGCTTAGAGCGCAGTTCGTGTTCATCCGTCGCTACACTCACCGATCCGTCGCTAAATAGCGACGGATAGCATCCGTCGCTATTATTCCGTCGCTAAATGGATGTTTTCTTGTAGTGTTTGCTGAAATGATGTTTTTAGGAGATGCTCCCTTGATGAAGCTGGAAAACTACGAAAAATGACGAAACAACATGATGCTACATCTTGAGGCCATTAGTGATGAGATGGTTACTGTCATTAATGATGGACCCATCAAGATCACTAAGGTTGAGAGAAGCTTTCCTCACAAAACCACAAAAGCTGGAAAGGAAACTATCTTAGGCGAACCGGTTGATACTGTCGTTCCAAAACCAAGAGAGGAATGGACTTCCGACGAAGCCAAGAGATTCCGTCTTGATGGCCAAGCAAGAAACATCATCATTCGATCAACTCCGGATACTATACAGTGCAAACTGTTGGGTGCCAAAACTGCTAAGGAAGCTTTGAAAATGGTTCAAGATCTTTGTGCTGGATCTGACAAAACCAAGGAAAACAAACTCGAAGTGCTGAAGTTAAAGTTTCAGAACTTTAAACAAGGTACAAATGAGTCACTGGAAGACTTGGACTTCAGATTCACAACTCTAGTTAGTGAGATGGCCGCCTTGGGAGTTGGAAATCTTTACTCAGATTCTGAGAAGGTGAAAACCATCATCAGAAGTCTGAACCAAGAATGGATCCACACTCAGAATTTCTACTACAATCAAGGAATGCCAGACATCACACCCACAGAGTTGTTCTCTCATCTTGCTACTGTCAACTACGAGACAAAGCAAAGAGAAAATGTATTTGCTGAAAAATCGCAAAACATTGCTCTTGTTGCAAAGCCGTCATCTTCTGAAAAGAAGAATGATAAAGAGCCTGCTGATGAAAATGCTTTAGTTGTTAAAAACATGAAGAAATTCATCAGTAAGGAACTTGAAAGGCGAAAAGCAAAAGAGAAGCTGAAAAAGCATCTTGGTAACAACTACCATAAGTACAAGAATGAGGCTAGCTCGCTGAAAAAGCAAGCTCAGCAAGCAAACTCAACAGAAGAACTAGCAGTTGGAAATGATCTTTGTTTTTACTGCAAAAAGTCTGGACACTTCAAAGCAAATTGTCCTTTGCTGAAAGGAAAATCTGCTGAAAAGAAGAAGAAGTTCAAAGAGCTTTTATTGCTGAAGAAAAGAAGAAGCTTCAAGCAAAAATCGATGCATTGTGCATTGATACTAGCTCCGAAGACAGTGAGGAAGAAAGCTCAGACACTGACGATGAAGAAGCCACTCTTGACGTAGAGATTGGTAAGGAAGTTTGTGGAATAGCCATGGAAGCTTATCCAGATGTGTCAAACTACGAGTTCTGCCTCATGGCCGGTCAGGTAAACAGTCCTACCTCTGACTCTGACTCAGAAAGTGAATACGAGATTGACCTTGACAAGATTCAAGGAGAAATCGAAAGATTTGAGAAAACTCTGAGCAAACAGCAAGAGAAACTACAGAATGCTGAGACTCTGACCAAGCAGACTACTGAAAAGTATGTCTTGCTGAAGGAAGAGACAGAAAAGAAAGATGCTGAAATAATGCATCTCAAGAAGTTGATTGCTGAAGCTACAAAGAAGAATTCTCAGATGGCAATAGAATTGGAAGAATACCAGTCCTCAATTCTAAAGTTACTTGCTGAAATCCAAGAAATGAAAAAGATGAAAATCAATTTCAAATCTTATGCTGATGCAAGTAATACGCTGACTGAACTAAACTCTTATCTGAGAGATCCATCTCAGAAAGAAGGGTTAGGTGCAACGTATGAAGGTGATGACGTAATAATCTTGAGTAAAGATAAATCACCGATTTCCTTGTACGTGCTACAGATAGTGGTCAACCAGAATTCTATCAGTTTGGTCAATCTAAGGTTGCTGAAAATGTAATCAAGTACCTACGACCGTAAAGCCCGCTGTTTCTACTCAAAGTAACAAGACTTTAAAAGGAAAACAGGTTGCTGAAAAGCAAACTGTAAAGAAAAAGGATGCTGTAAAGCATTCTGCCAAACAAGTTGCTGAAAAGCAATTTGTTAAGTCCAAAGGCAAGATTACTAAAAGTAATCAGAAGACCTTTGCTGACAAACCTGAATCAAGTAAGGTTGCTGAAACAAAAGCTCAGCATTCTCCGAAAAGTGGACTCGGTTTTAAAACCAAGCAAAGTCAACTCTTTCACTAGTATAGGCAAAGTCAGCAAAGATACTTCAAAGAGATGAGCAAAATCAAGCCTAAGAGTTCAGACAAGACTCAAAATGCTAGGGCTAGAAGGAACCTTGCTAGAAAAGAACTTACTGAAAAGTATGTTCAGCAAAAAGGTCAACCGAGCAAGATACCACATCAGAAAGTGGATTTGATCAGCACGAATTAAAAGTCTTTTGGCTCAAAACCTCCTAGTTCCTCAGCAAGTAGAACACAAGTCAAAGTTGAAAAACTTAAGACTTGGGTTTCCACTGGACGCATTCTTGAACATGTTAATGGACATCCAATATTGGATAATTAACTTGTTTGCTCTTGATTGTGCAGACTTCAGCCACAGAGACAAACGATGCAATCTGGCACTTTGATAGTGGTTGTGGAAAGCACATGACGGGCAACAAGAATAACCTTATAAACTATAGACGGTGGTGGAGGCTCTGGTTATACAAAAGGCTATGGTGACGTGAAGTTAGGATGCATTACCATTACGGGAGTTCTTTATGTCAAAAATCTTAAGTTTAACCTTTTCAGCATGAGTCAATTTGCTGATAAAGGATACTTCATCAAAATCAAAAGTGATGAATGTAAACTTATGGACTTTGAGACAAAGAAGGTTATTATGATTGCCAGAAGATCAGGAGGCTTGTACACCGTAGATTGGTCTTCAACAATCGTTGAAAAATGCCTTGTCTCAGATCACGATTGCCTTGCTGAAAAAGCATGGTTATGGCATAAACGAACAAGTCATCTAAACTTCAAGACGCTGAATAAGCTGTCTAAAAAGGCACTTGTAGTTGGATTACCTAAGGTTACTTTTAAGAAGGATGGTGTTTGCAATGCTTGTCAGCAAGGTAAGCAAACCAAATCTTCTTTTAAGAACAAGACAGTACCGTCAACTACAAAACCTTTACAACTCTTGCACATGGACTTGTTTGAATCTTGTTGGTCCGTATAAACAACAACAAAAGACTAGAGGGGGGGGGGGTGAATAGTCTTTTCAAACTTTCGTCGTTTAAAAACATTCTCAGCAAGGACTTATTACTTTTCAGTAATGAGTTTGCTGATACTTAACTTTCTCAGCAAGCGCAAGTTACTTTTCAGTAACGAGTTTTGCTGACACTTAAAATCAGAGAGCGGAAGTCTTTGATACAATAAGTGCTGTTTCAGTAAGTGATAGTTTCAGCAAGTGAACAGAGTGACTGTGTACAGATAGATATGCTTTGCTGAAAACTAAATGCAGTAAGTAAATCATACAAACACTTTTATAGTGGTATCTGAGAGTGGCGTAATCTCTCAACTAATCCACTTTGTCCTGTCTAGGACTGAATCCACTAAGATAAGTTTGAGGTTCCTTACAACACCTATCTAGAGAGATTCAAATAGAAACCAAAGCACACTTGCTTCGTTTCCAACCTAACTAGAAAACGAAAACCTTGTTCTCCACCAAACTTGGGACTTTTAATCAGCAACTCTATGCTCGATTAAGTTCCCCCTGAATTTCACGCCTGAAAGGGTGTGTTTTCAGTTAGAGAGGTTTGGGATTAGATAACTTGATTATAACTTATTCAGCTAGAACAAGTAATCTAAGAAACAAAACTTTGAATACTTTGCAGTAAACAAGTTTGAATGTTTCTGGTGTCAAGACTTGTTCTTGTTCGAAAGAAAGAACACTTAACTAATTTCTTAGCCGTGTATGTTCTACTTCTTCACAAGTAGCTTTTTCAAGCTTTAAGTCTTGGAACGGATCAATGGCAGTAAAGAGTGTTTGAAGAGTATGTGAGTTTTAAGCACAAGTGAGAGTTTGATCACGTTGTTGACACACTTCAACTCTTTGCCGGATGACCTCTATTTATAGTGAATCAAGGGAGCCGTTTAAATTTCAAATTCTAAGGCTTTGTTCCTTAAGATGTCACTATCTTGCTTTTGTACTTTCAGCAGCGTCCTTTATTTGTCGTCTAGTCTTCATGTCCTTCGCGTGCATGCTTTGCATTTAATGTTCATTTGAATGAGATTCAAACATGAACGTTGGAGCGCAAATGCAAGTACTATCAGCAAGGAGGTCACATATGTTTTTCAGCAAGTGGTCAGTCTAAGTTTCAGCAAGCACAACCTACTCTGTCGTTTAGATTTTCACTTATGCAAGATGTTGCTGAAGTTTCCACTTTCTGAGCAACATGTGCCTTTGTAGATAATAGTCTTCAGAAATCTTCTAGTCTTCAGTCTTCGAATTCTTCAAGTTTCTGAGCGGTTCTAAATGCTTCAATAGTTTGTTTGTGTAAACAAAGTACATCATCAACAAATGCTTCAATAGGTTGTTTTTCTTTTCAGAAAACAAGATACATCATAAGCGGTAAAACAAACTTATCTAGCACCTACTCTAAGTCTTCAACAAACGTTCCTCTTTAACAATGTCCTTAAAATTCTAAATTCCTATGGACCTTAAGAGTACTAGTTACTGGACTTTCTGATGAATGTGTATTTTACAGTTTCATTTGAGTCTTTTTCACCTATTTTAGCTATCCCTATGTTAATTTAGCTATATTTTAGTGTATTTTATTAGAATAGTGTCACGTTTCCCTTTAGTTTTTATTTTACAGGTTTTGGTTAAAAAACGAGGATTTCCGGGCAACTATATTGAAGTTGACAAGGAATTGGTGTTCCAGAAGCCTAATTGGAGTATCTGAAGGTTTCCGGATAGGATTTGGAGTCTAGGGGTCGAATCTGGAGGTTAGAAGGCCACTAGAAGTCAGAAACCGAGTCCGAAAAGAGGAAGAAATCCAAAAACGCGTAAATTCCCGAAAATTACTCCCGAAAGAATCGCCCGAGATGTGGGGCGAATCGCCCCACACCAGGTGACTCGCCTGGTGTGTGGGGCCCTTCGCCCCAAACTATTTCGAGGCCTATATATAGTTGCTCAGTTTTTCTCCGATTTTCAGACTTTTCCAGACCTATTCTCTTACCTTTCTCTGTAGTTTTAGGTAGGAACTTCCCAGAGCCTGTTCTGGGGGTTCGTAGCTTAGGAGATACTTTTTCATAGCAGTTTGGAGCTTGTAAGATCGCGATTCTTCGGAGACTGACAACCTTCAGTAACATTGTATCTTACAGTTTTTCTACTTATTTTTATATATCTTTCAACATGTTTTCTTCTATGATTTCTGTTGATTGCATGACAACTATGAGTAGCTAAACTTCTCGTTGGTGATAGTATGTGAATTCTTAGCGAATGGTTGATAATTATGCTAATGTCTATATCGCGCATTATACTCCGTGTTATTGCTTTATTTCTTTGATATATCCAAATCTATATCTTCGTATTGTTGATTAATTATTGCACACAATTGGACAATTAATTGGTCTTTGACCTATCTAAATCTTTATCTTCGTAGTGTTTGATAATTACAACAGGACAATTCATTGATCAAAGATCTCCATGCAAAACCGAGGAATTTACGCATGATTATTAACCCGTTATGCTTTGAAGGACCATACTATCACCAATCTCCATTATATGTTAAGAAAAACCTTTGCTAAACCGTCTGCTGTTTTATATTCTAAATTAGATTAGATAAAGCTAGTTATAGTCCTTAGAGATCGACACTCGAGGTTATTTTACTGCTACACTACGGTTTTCGTTGTAGTTGTGAATTGCCTTTGGCTAAATAACAAATTTATTTGATACGTTGGACCCGACATCCACGCGTTCATCAAATTGTCGCCGTTGCCGGGGACTATACTCCTTTTTTCTGTTTAATTTGTTTATATTTTCAGCATTCAATTCCTAGTTCTAGTAGTTTTAGTTTTCCTTTTTAATCTCTCTCTCTGATACTGCTTTCCTAGTTTGTTACAGATAGTGTATGCCGCATACACGATCTAGAGGAACACCGCTTGCTGATTCAATTGCTGAGATCGACAGAGTCTCCCACCAAAGAAGGGGACTACTTTAAAGGCGTGAACTAGAGGATACCGATTTCTCTGAATCTCTACACAGTCTTTTCAAGGAAATCGACGGAATGGCAGAAGCTAGACCACGGAAAGCATGGGTTCAACCCTCCAAGGATCGTATGAGTGGGCCGGCGATTGTTCTTTCGTCTGCAACTCGAGATCTGGAAATCAAGAACCACGCATTCCAACAACTTCCGAGGTTCTATGGCTTAGCAAGGGAAGATGTGATGGGGTACTTGCACGATATCGATGATTTCGTCAACCAACTCCCACGACCTGGAGCTGAAATAACAATGGATGAGTTACGGATGAAGGTTTTCTGCTATGGGACTTGGCGACAGAGCTTGTTATTTAAGGTATTTGTTGTCTAGCGAGAGAATAATGTGATGTATTGCATGTAGTAGTTACATTGGTATGTTGCATGTTGAAGAAGCTAGGCTGGACATAAGGATTTGGGGAGCTCGATTGTTGATTTTATCACTTGTGTGTTTCGTTCTTACACTAGCATATGCATGAGTCAGTTTTGTGTCATACGAGGTACTAACTGGTGTTTGTAGGAACCATGCCAAGGGAGAGGAGCATTCCCGTATGATTACTATGAAGTATTGGAGGGGGATCGATTACAACCATGTCAAGGAGAGTGATCTCGTTAGAGGTGTGTTCGAGCCACGGGCTCTTGCAGCAACGTCGCGGATTGTCCAAGAGAAGGAGCTAGAGTACACCTGGAGTAAGGACTCCTATACCTATTCATGCACCACCAAAGGGACAAAAACAATTATTACGTCAGCAATCCATCACAAGGACTGCAAAGTTCGAGTGAATTGGAAGGCACCGGGATGATCTTGCCGCAACGGATTCAATCTTGAATTCACAGTTGCTAGAAGGTTCCGAAGCGCTAGCTTGGTTCCAAACATAATGACATGGGTGCCCAGCCCCTCGTTGGGGTGCCCCTTGACTGCTTCTAAAGGGAGCATCATATAGACATCGGTCGCATAAACCGTAGAGAATGTGGTCGACATTGGAAAAAATGGTAGAAGACTTCTGAGTATCCGAGCAGCTTACTGTAACCTCCTCGGGGTGTAAAACGTTGGAGAGGGAGGCTCTGATATCACTGCTCTTTCCCCTTCAACAGTTCACAGCCTATTGGCGGGCTACAGGATGGAGGGTTCCATAACAGCGGCGGCTAATCTTGAGGATTCTATTCGACAATGCAACTCTACTGGCGATGATGATGGTGACAGTAGTGACAATTAAGGCCATATGGACAATGATGATACAAATAGAGGAGTTGTTCCTATCCGGCCTATAAATGGAACTACCGCACCTATTAGAAGACCTGAGGATCACCTATAAGGCTCCCAGAGCAGTCCCAATAACTCACAGGCAGCATACTCAGCCGACCGAGGCCAAACCATGCGGTAACATCTAGTATCAAATCTTATTTCCTCATGTTCTTACTGCTAGGGACTAGCGTTAATTTCATGAGGGGGATGGTATTTAAATGATCTAGTATTGTTAGTTTGGAGCTTGACATTGGTAGGCTGAGTATAGTACCTTGCATATTTTATCTGTCTGCATTTGCATTTGCACGTTTACTGCTTTCTTAGTTTTTTAGGTTGCATTCACTACATTCATCCTAGGATAGTCTTGCATGTTTTATATGAAAATTATTGCCGATTTTTTTGAACTTTTTTATTGGATAGATTAACTAACTATGCCATTAATCATATGCTTCATCTCTATGGATTTGTTTGAGGTTTTTCTCGCTTGGCTTGTCACATTTATGTATTGCTCTTAGTTAAGCTTGGTAGTCTCGACATCACTTAGTGGTGTTTTCTCTACTGCGGTTCACGAAGGCCTTTATAATAGGATGATGCATGTTAGGGTCTTATGGTTGTTTTCCCGAGTAATTATGTACCTGAGGCAACAAGTCTTCACCATGCTTTGAGATTGCTAAATGCCTATGAAGGAGGTAGTTTGAGGTTGTGTGATCCTTTGTTTATAACCTATTCTTTCGAATAGGTTTGGGGGAGGGGGTTACACTATCATTAGACTTGTTTTTCGTTTTTCATTTCCGTATTGTGAGTTTATTTTTCCTTTCTCGTAAATTTTGTACTCCAACCTATTCTTTCGAATAGGTTTGGGGAAGTCGTGTGAGTCATTTTGTTTCTTTTTCGTTGTGCTACTGCTAGCTAAAAAAAATCGAAAAAAAGAGAAAGAAAAAATTCCAAGAAAAAAGAAAAAAAAAGAAAAAAAGAAACTGGAAAGAAAAAAAAAAGAAAAAAAAAGAAAAAAAGACCCCAAAAAAGCAAAGAAGGGTAAAAAAAAAAGCCCAATAGCAGTTTAGCAAAGTGTTGTGTCTCATTTTCCAATTCTTGTAATGTTCGTAATCGTGTTGTAATTTTCTCTTTTTTGTCTTTTGTCTTTGAGTGTCATCTGTTCTAGACCACCCTCGTCCTGCCATTCAGGAAGTGGTGAATAGTTTAAGACTTTGCTTGAGAGATGGGTAGAATAGGGAAGTGTTATCTTTTATAGGGAACCCTCTTTCGTTTGATGAGAGCCAGTACTGGTTCGACCTCTTTGAGGGAAAGTCTTAAACTTGGTGAACAGTAGTAAGTCCTCAGTTTCACAGGCACGGGACAACCATTCGTATCTTAACATGTTTCATTACGTCGTCACTGACCAGGTCCAAGTAGAGAATGTTACGAGAGACTATCTTGTCTTGACATAAGTGCTTATGTGGATGTGTATGAGTCAATCGAGGCATTCTTGAACCTATATTCATGTTTTGATTTATATGGGTTTTGTTCATATGTTATTTGATAGATTCAGTAGATTAGTTCATTTTATTTGGCATGACACTCCATTTTATGTGTTGCATTGTTTTTTGCATAAGAGTCTAGCTTAATTGCTTGAGGACAAGCAAAGGTTCGGTTTGGGGAGTTTGATGAATGTGTATTTTACACTTTCATTTGAGTCTTTTTCACCTATTTTAGCTATCCTCTATGTTAATTTAGCTATATTTTAGTGCATTTTATTAGAATAGTGTCACGTTTCCCTTTAGTTTTTATTTTACAGGTTTTGGTTGAAAAACGAGGATTTCCGGGCAATTATATTGAAGTTGACAAGAAATTGGTGTTCCAGAAGCCTAATTGGAGTATCTGAAGGTCTCCGGATAGGATTTGAAGTCTAGGGGTCGAATCTGGAGGTTAGAAGGCCACTAGAAGTCAGAAACCGAGTCCGAAAATGGGAAGAAATCCAAAAACGCGTCGAAAACGCGTAAATTCCCGAAAATTACTCCCGGGCGAATCGCCCGGGATGTGGGGCGAATCGCCCCACACCAGGCGACTCGCCCAGTGTGTGGGGCCCTTCGCCCCACACTATTTCGAGGCCTATATATAGTTGCTCAGTTTTTCTCCGATTTTCAGACTTTTCCAGACCTATTCTCTCACCTTTCTCTGTAGTTTTAGGTAGGAACTTCCCAGAGCCTGTTCTGGGGTTCGTAGCTTAGGAGATACTTTTACATAGCAGTTTGGAGCTTGTAAGATCGCGATTCTTCGGAGACTGACAACCTTCGGTAACATTGTATCTTACATTTTTTCTACTTATTTTTATATATCTTTCAACATGTTTTCTTCTATGATTTCTGTTGATTGCATGACAACTATGAGTAGCTAAACTTCTCGTTGGTGATAGTATGTGAATTCTTAGCGAAGGGTTGATAATTATGCTAATGGCTATATCGCGCATTATACTCCGTGTTATTGCTTTATTTCTTTGATCTATCCAAATCTATATCTTCGTATTGTTGATTAATTATTGCACACAATTGGACAATTAATTGATCTTCGACCTATCTAAATCTTTATCTTCGTAGTGTTTGATAATTACAACAGTACAATTCATTGATCAAAGATCTCCATGCAAAACCGAGGAATTTACGCATGATTATTAACCCGTTATGCTTTGAAGGACCATACTATCACCAATCTCCATTATCTGTTAAGAAAAACCTTTGCTAAACCGTCTGCTGTTTTATATTCTAAATTAGATTAGATAAAGCTAGTTATAGTCCTTAGAGATCGACACTCGAGGTTATTTTACTGCTACACTACGGTTTTCGTTGTATTTGTGAATTGACTTTGGCTAAATAACAAATTTATTTGATACGTTGGACCTGACATCCACTTGTTCATCAATTTTCTTAATTTAGCATGGTTAATTGCTCATCAAAAATTCCAAGTTTCCTAACAAATTTTCCCTTTTTTATGTTAGCAATCCATGGCTAAATTAATTGTACCCTTTTAGAGGTTTCTGATGTTGAATAAATCAGTTGATTAATGTAAGCATACTTGAATAATAAAACAGTAAGCATAAGTAGATTGCATAATCAAAAACCAATAAGAGTCAAAAGCTTTATTGCTGATAGTTATCTTTCAGTAAGTGATGAATGTATATTTTACACTTTCATTTGAGTCTTTTTCACCTATTTTAGCTATCCTCTATGTTAATTTAGCTATATTTTAGTGCATTTTATTAGAATAGTGTCACGTTTCCCATTAGATTTTATTTTACAGGTTTTGGTTGAAAAACGAGGATTTCCGGGCAAATTATATTGAAGTTGACAAGGAATTGGTGTTCCAGAAGCCTATTTGGAGTATCTGAAGGTTTCCAGATAGGATTTGGAGTCTAGGGGTCGAATCTGGAGGAAGGCCACTAGAAGTCAGAAACCGAGTCCGAAAAGGGGAAGAAATCCAAAAACGCGTCGAAAACGCGGAATTCCGCGAAATTTTCTCCCGGGCGAATCGCCCGGTGTGTGGGGCGAATCGCCCCACACTATTTCAAAGCCTATATATAGTTGCTCAGTTTTTCTCCGAAATTCATACTTTTCCAGACCTATTCTCTCACCTTTCTCTGTAGTTTTAGGTAGGAACTTCCCAGAGCCTGTTCTGGGGGTTCGTAGCATAGGAGACACTTTTTCATAGCAGTTTGGAGCTTGTAAGATTGCGATTCTTGAGACTGACAACCTTCGGTAACATTGTATCTTACAGTTTATTCTACTTATTTTTATATATCTTTCAACATGTTTTCTTCTATGATTTCTGTTGATTGCATGACAACTATGAGTAGCTAAACTTATCGTTGGTGGTAGTATGAGTTAGCGAAGGGAAGATAATCATGGTAATGGCTATATCGCGCATTATACTCCGTGTTATTGCTTTATTTCGTTGATCAGGATCAACCTATATTCTCGTATGTTGTATTAGTTATTATACACAATTGGACCCTCGTCGACCTATGCACATCTATATCTTCGTAGTGTTGAATAATTACGGAACATAATTGGACAATAGTGCTTGACTTGTCAGTATCTTTATCTTCGTAGTGCTTAATAATTGCAACAGGACATTCGATTGATCAAAGATCTCCATGCAAGACCGAGGAATTTACGCATGATTATTGACCCGTTATGCTTTGAAGGATCATACTATCACCAGTCTCCATTATCTGTTAGAAAAACCTTTGCTTTACCGTCTGCTGTTTTTATATTCTTAGTTAAATAGATAAAGCTAGTTATAGTCCTTAGAGAACGACACTCGAGGTCATTCTACTGCTACACTACGGTTTTCATTGTAGTTGTGAATTGCCTTTGGCTAAATAAAAAATTTATTTGATTTGCTCGGAGCACGACATCCGCGCGTTCATCAAATTGGCGCCGTTGCCGGGGACTATACTCCTTTTTTCTGTTTAATTTATTTATATTTTCAGCATTCAATTCCTAATTCTATTAGTTTTAGTTTTTCTTTTTAATCTCTCTCTGGTACTGCTTTCCTAGTCTGTTACAGATAGTGTATGCCACATGCACGATCTAGGGGAACACCGCTTGCTGATTCAATTGCTGAGATCAACAAAGTCTACCACCAAAGAAGGCGACTACTTCAAAGGCGTGCACTAGAGGAAATAGAGGATACCGATTTCTCTGAATCTCTACACAATCTTTTCAAGGAAATCCACGGAATAGCAGAAGCTAGACCACTGAAAACATGGGTTCAACCCACCAAGGATCGTATGAGGGGACCGGCGTTTGTTCTTTCGTCTGCAACTCGAGATCTGGAAATCAAGAACCACGCATTCCAACAACTTTCGAGGTTCTATGGCTTATCAAGGGAAGATGTGATGGGGTACTTGCACGATATCGATGATTTCGTCAACCAACTCCCACGACCCGGAGCTGAAATAACAACGGATGAGTTGAGGATGAAGGTTTTTGCTAAGGGACTTGGCGACAGAGCCAAGTCATGGTTGAGTTATCTACCAGCAGGCTCGCTGGACACTTGGGAGAAGGTTTTTTCAGCTTTCATGGAAAAATACTTCCCTCACACCTTGACTACCGCGCTTAAGGCGCAAATCACTGGATTCAAGCAGGACTATGATGAGACCATCTACACCGCGTTTGAGAGATTCCAAGATCTCACGAACTAGTGCCCTCACCATGGTTTTGAACTTTCTGACCTAGTCCAACACTTCTACAATGGACTAACCTTCGAGAACCAACAAGTTAGGAGACGTGGACCTGAGGCTCCACCGACTCAAGAAGCCCCTATGTATAGGGGAATGGGGATCAACTCGAGTGCTTTACCAACGAATTGAAGCAAGTCCTCAAGAGCGCCACTGGAACAACTGTTTCGAACGAAGTATGCCGAATATGAAAGAACTATGGGCATGGGGCTCATATGTGTAGATCGTAGCTTGCGTATGATGACGGGAATTGTGCTCGAGGAGGCGAAGAAGAAGCCTTTGCTACGGAGTTTGGTACTCAAGAGGCTAGCTACGGACAAGGTAGTAGGAATCCTCGAGGTGGATTTTGGAGAAAAGGATTCCGAAACAATCAAGGATATGCACCGGCTAACCAAACTTATGGCCCTAACCAAGACCGTAGTAGGCTAAACTATGGTAATGATCACTGCGAAAACCCCGCTCCGAAAGAGCCACCAAAGTCGAAATCGGCTCAACTGATGGAGAACTTGCAAAAGATGGTTGATCATACCCAAAGTTTTCTCAAACGTTATGAAGAAGATTCTGAGAAGACTAGAGCGAGACTTGATAGGTTGGAAGAGAGCACTAGGCTTGCCCATCAAAAGATGCAAGAGTTTATCGACCGAGGAGAAAGTAGGGAACAAGGCAAACTGCCTAGCAACACTTAGAAGTCGAATTCTATTACATTGGCTGGTGATCTACCTGACGAAATCACCATCAAGGAGGTTGCCAAGTGCGAGTGTTGCAAGAAGGAAGAACTTCTACAGGCTAAGGAAGAAGAGAAGGACCTTGGTTCTGACGAAAGTGATGAGGAGCAAGAGGATCCCGAGCCACTCCCTAAAAGTTTCGATGTTAAGGTAGGGATTGGTGAGCTTGAAGATGTCCATGCCACACTAGACACGGGATCCTACTCAAACATACTCCCTTTGAATGTGTTTGAAAAGAGTAGCCTTGGAAAACTATCTGAGCATAGGGCTATTGTGCAACTGGCGGATGGATCCTTTATGAGACCCGAAGGCGTTGTGAAAAATGTGTTGGTCAAGATTGGTGAAGCTTCTGTATACACCAATTTTGTAGTTATGCCGGCGTCTGCACCTGGAACGGGGGATGTCATACTCTTAGGGCGAACGTTCTTGACTAAACTACGCTCTGTGATGGACATCTACCAAAGAACTTGCACTATTGAAGTGGATGACAAGCAACACGTGTTGCAAGCCATATCTGATCCACCTGATCCGCCTGATATTTCTTACACTACTCACTACTGTGGTCTTGCAGCCTATGTTCTTTCTTATTCACAGGTTCGTGGCATGGAGAGAAGATCAATGAAGGGGAAGTCTAGTACCCGTAGAAAGAAGAGATAGGCACAGACATGAGTCGAGTCAAAGACTTTAAACAATGGCGCTATCCGGGAGGCAACCCGGAGTTTTTATCGCTTTCTTTACCGCTTTATTGCATGCATTCATTCTTGAACTATTTGCTTCTCGTATGCGAATTTGTTCATGTCTTTGTCGTATATGCTTATGTTTGAGTGATATTTTTCGAGTGGTTTTTTGAAAAAAATGGTTTCGGGGATTAAAACCGCGTTTTCTGACGAAAAGACCGTCTCCCCACATCGGGGAGCGGGGGGCGAATCGCCCCACACCGGGGGGTGACTCGCCCCACGGTCTCAGAAAGTTAAAAACGCGGCTTCTCTCCCCTTCAACTCATTTTCTTCATTCTTTCCACCTTCTTCTCTCCAAAAACCGAGAATTGCGAAAATAATTTCAAAACCTCATAAGTTCTTCATTTCTTGACCAAATTTAGTGTTCTTTAGCTTCAATCGAAGCCAATTAGATGATCTATCTTTTCATCCGAACAGATGTCTCCCTAGTGCATTAGATTTTCAGATCTGAGGTATCTTCTTATGAACCCTAATTTTCGAATTTAGGGGTTTTCTAATTTGAGCTTCAATTATGCTTATATGATGCATGGGTAGGTTGTTTGTGTGATTAGAAGCGTTATTTACTATCAATTGCAGGTTCAATTATGCTTGGATTGTTGATTTGGGAATTTTGCTACTAGATGATATATCTTGTTATGCAATATGTCTTTATCTTTGATTCCTTGCATATGATTGCGTTTATTGGTGTGATGATGGTGGATTTGATATTAGAATGCTTAATTGTTGAGTATGAGGGTTTATGATGCTAGAATATTTCGCTACTATGGTATGAATTGAGCCTTGTTATCTAGGTTATTGGTTGTCTAGCAAGAGAATAATGTGATGTATTGCATGTAGTAGTTACATTGGTATGTTGCATGATGAAGAAGCTAGGCTAGACATTATAGGTTTGGGGAGCTCGATTGTTGATTTTATCACTTGTGTGTTCGTTCTTACACTAGCATATGCATGAGTCAGTTTTGTGTCATACGACGTACTAACTGTTGTTTGTAGGAACCATTCCAAGGGAAAGGAGCATTCCCGTATTATTACTATGAAGTATTGGAGGGGGATCGATTACAACCATGTCAAAGAAGAGTGACCTCGTTAAATGTGCGTTCGAGCCAAGGGGTTTTGCAACAACGTCGTGGATTATCCAAGAGGAGGAGCTAGAGTACACCTGGAGTAAGGACTCCTATGCCTATTCATGCACCACCGAGGGGACAGAAACCATTATTACGTCAGCAATCCATCACGAGGACTGCAAAGTTTGAGTGAACTGGAAGGCACCGGGACAATCTAGCCGCGACGGATTCAATCTCGAGTTCGCAGTTGCTAGAAGGTTCCGAAGCGCTAGCTTGGTTCCAAAACATAATGACATGGGTGCCCAACCCCTCGTTGGGGTGCCCCTTAACTACCTCTAAAGGGAGCATCATATAGAGCATCAATCGTAGAGAATGTGGTCGACATTGGAAAAGATGGTAGAGGACTTCTGAGTATCCGAGCAGCTTACTGTAACCACCTCGAGGTGTAAAACGCTGGAGGGGGAGGTCCTGATACCACTGCTCTTTCCCATTCAACAGTTCACATCCTATTGGAGGGCTACAAGATGGAGGATTCCATAACACCGGCGGCTAATCTTGAGGATTCTACTCGACACTGCAACTCTACTAGTGAGGATGTGCGTGACAGTAGTGACAATGAAGGTCATACGGGCAATGATGATACTAATGGAGGAGTTGTTCCTATCCGGCCTATAATTGAAACTACCACGCCTACCAGAAGACCTAATGACACCCTATAAAGCTCCCAGAGCAGTCCCAATAACTCACAAACAGCATTCTCATCCGACCAAGGCCAAACCATGGGGTAACATCTAGTATCACATCTTATTTCCTCATTTTCTTACTGCTAGGGACTAGCGTTAATTTCATGAGGGGGGATGGGATTTAAGTGATCTAGTATTGTTAGTTTGGAGCTTGACATTGGTAGGCTAAGTATAGTTCCTCGCATGTTTTATCCGTCTGCATTTGCATTTGCACGTTTACTGCTTTCGTAGATTTTTTAGGTTGCATTCACTACATTCATCCTAGGATAGGCTTGCATGTTTTATATGGAGTTTATTGCCGAATCTTTTGAACAATTTTATTGGGTAGATCAACCAACTATGCCATTAATCGTATGCTTCATCTCTATGAATTTGTTTGAAGTTTTTTTCTTTTCGCTTGGCTTGTCACATTTATGTATTGCACTTAGTTAAGCTTGGTAGTCTCGACATCACTTAGTGGTGTTTTCTCTACTGCTGTTCACGAAGGCCTTTATAATAGGATGATGCATGTTAGGGTCTTATGGTTGTTTTTTCCCGAGTAATTATGTACCTAAGAGGCAACAAGTCTTCACCATGCTTTGATATTGCTAAATGCCTAGGAAGGAGGTAGTGTGAGGTTGTGTGATCCTTTGTTTATAACCTATTCTTCCGAATAGGTTTGGGGAGGGGGTTACACCATCATTAGACTTGTTTTCGTTTTTCATTTCCGTATCGTGAGTTTATTTTTCCTTTCCCGTAAATTTTGTACTCCAACCTATTCTTTCGAATAGGTTTAGGAAAGTCGGTGAGTCATTTTCTCTCTTTTTGTTATGCTACTGCTGGCTAAAAAAATCGAAAAAAAAAGAAAGAAAAAATTCCTGGAAAAAAGAAAAAAAAAGAAGAAAATAAAGAAACTTGAAAGAAAAAGAGAAAAAAAAAAAAAGAAAAGACCCCAAAAAGCAAAGAAGGGTCCAAAAAAGGAAGCCAAATAGCAGTTAGCAAAGTGTTGTGTCTCATTTTCCAATTCTTGTAATGTTCGTAATCGTGTTGTAATTTTTTAGTTTTTATCTTTTTGTTTTGAGTGTCATCTGTTCTAGACCACCCTCGTCCTGCCATTCAAGAAGTGGTGAATAGCTTAAGGCTTTGCTTAAGAGATGGGTAGAATAGGGGAGTGTTATCTTTTATAGGGAACCCTCCTTCGTTTGATGAGAGCTAGTATTGGTTCGACCTCTGTGAGGAAAAGTCTTAACATGGTGGAACAGCGGTAAGTCCTCAGTTTCATAGGCACGGGACAACCATTCGTATCTTAGCATGCTTCATTACGTCGTCACTGACTTGGTCCAGGTAGAGAATGTTACGAGAGACTATCTTGTCTTGACATAAGTGCTTATGTGGATGTGTATAAGTCAATCGAGGTATTCTTCAACCTATATTCATGCTTTAATTTATATGGTTTTTGTTCTTATGTTTTTTGATAGATTCAATAGATTGGTTCATTTTATTGGGCATGAGACTCCATTTTGTGTCTTGCATTGTTTTTTGTATTAGAGTCTAGCTTAGTTGCTTGAGGACAAGCAAAGGTTTGGTTTGGGGAGTTTGATGAATGTGTATTTTACACTTTCATTTGAGTCTTTTTCACCTATTTTAGCTATCCTCTATGTTAATTTAGCTATATTTTAGTGCATTTTATTAGAATAGTGTCACGTTTCCCTTTAGATTTTATTTTACAGGTTTTGGTTGAAAAACGAGGATTTCCGGGCAATTATATTGAAGTTGACAAGGAATTGGTGTTCCAGAAGCCTATTTGGAGTATCTGAAGGTTTCCAGATAGGATTTGGAGTCTAGGGGTCGAATCTGGAGGAAGGCCACTAGAAGTCAGAAACCGAGTCCGAAAAGGGGAAGAAATCCAAAAACGCGTCGAAAACGCGGAATTCCGCGAAATTTTCTCCCGGGCGAATCGCCCCACACTATTTCAAAGCCTATATATAGTTGCTCAGTTTTTCTCCGAAATTCATACTTTTCCAGACCTATTCTCTCACCTTTCTCTGTAATTTTAGGTAGGAACTTCCCAGAGCCTGTTATGGGGGTTCGTAGCTTAGGAGACACTTTTTCATAGCAGTTTGGAGCTTGTAAGATCGCGATTCTTCGGAGACTGACAACCTTCGGTAACATTGTATCTTACAGTTTATTCTACTTATTTTTATATATCTTTCAACATGTTTTCTTCTATGATTTCTGTTGATTGCATGACAACTATGAGTAGCTAAACTTATCGTTGGTGGTAGTATGTGAATTCTTAGCGAAGGGAAGATAATCATGCTAATGGCTATATCGCGCATTATACTCCGTGTTATTGTTTTATTTCGTTGATCAGACTCAGCCTATATTCTCGCATGTTGTATTAATTATTATGCACAATTGGACCCTCGTCGACCTATGCACATCTATATCTTCGTAGTGTTGAATAATTACGGAACACAATTGGACAATAGTGCTTGACTTGTCAGTATCTTTATCTTCGTAGTGCTTAATAATTGCAACAAGACATTCGATTGATCAAAGATCTCCATGCAAGACCGAGGAATTTACGCATGATTATTGACCTGTTATGCTTTGAAGGATTATACTATCACCAATCTCCATTATCTGTTAGAAAAGCCTTTGCTTTACCGTCTGCTGTTTTTATATTCTTAGTTAAATAGATAAAGCTAGTTATAGTCCTTAGAGAACGACACTCGAGGTCATTCTACTGCTACACTACGGTTTTCGTTGTAGTTGTGAATTGCCTTTGGCTAAATAACAAATTTATTTGATTTGCTCGGAGCACGACATCCGCGCGTTCATCAGTAAGTTTACAAGAAAGTTCAGAGATAACTACACAAATCAGCAAACAAAACTAAACAAAGCTTTTACAAGGGACTTAAGCTCTTTCAGCAGAAGATTTTCTCAGAATCTCCCTTACACTCTTCTCAGCAAGTGCAGAAAATTCAACACAGTCCTTTTCGTAATCTTCAAGTAGCTTACGGACTTCGAGCTGAATGATCCTTGCGTTCTTGCAGGCGGTATAATGATGTTTTTCAACACTCATTTCTTTGTAGTGCAACACCCACAAGTGCATGTCCCAATTGCTGGCATGGAGAAGTTGTGTATCTGAAATGCCCTTGTTAGCATGAATCTTCCTTAACCAGAGAAGATCTTCTTCTTGATCCTTAGCAGTGAGATAGAAATACTCATAAGTAATCAATCCATATTTCTTCTTTGTCTTCTTGGTTATAGGGTCAGAGTAATAGGCAACATCAATTGGTTTAATCAGTTTAGGTTCTTGTTTTACATTCTTGCCAATTGAAGTTCTTCTTACCAAGACTTCCAGATTCATCCATCTCCCAGCTATGTTTCTTGGGAAGGGAGGAGGATCCCTTTCTTTTCTTTTCACCTTCAATTCAATCCAAGTGTACATTTGATTCAGTACAACTGTTGGAAAGAAATCATTTACCAATAAGTCTTCCAGCTTTAAGATCCAGCAACCATGCACATTTTTGATCACATTTTGAGTAGTTTCCTCATTGCTGGTCTTTGTGTATTCAATGCCGGAGCCAATGGCAATGCTGGCTAGCCTCTTTTCTTCCTGTCTTTGTCTTCTTCTTCTTGACTTTGCATTTTCTTGATCTCTTGCTGAAGATCTTGAGTCAGAAGAGAAATGTTTTGAATGGCTAGTCGGAGTTAGGGCTGTAATTGGTCTAGCTCTTATAGCTTGAGCTATTGTCTGATTGTCATCATCATCATCATCTTCATTCAGATCTTGATGACTTTCAGTGTGACAGTATTCATGAGTTTCAGCAGAAGTTTTTCTCTTTTTCGGATTTGCTGAATGCAACTCAGAATCTGCTTCAGCTTGTCTTTTAGAACTTTGCTCTCTTTCAGCAAGAGGTTCTATTGTCAGTGGCGCTTCAGCAGGGGTTTTCTTTCTTGAAGATTTCTTTTGCTTATCTTCCCCCTTAGACATGGATTGCATCATTGGAGTAATGTGCAGAGAAAAGAACTCATTGCAATTTTCAGCAAGAGTACTTAGGCTATTGTACTTCATGATAATTGCCTGCTGATCAGAGGTCAACTTTGACAATTCTTGATTGATACTCACCAAGTTCTCCTCATGTCTGCGCTCATTTTCGACTTTGTCTTCACTGAATGTCTGAGCCTTTTTCAATGCAGACTTTGCTAGTTTGAGTGCTTGACTGACATTTTCTTCATAGCTTTTGTGGTGTAGACTTATGTCTTTCTGAGCTATGGTAAGAGAAGTAGTGCGTTTCAGCACAGTAGCCAGTATTTTGCCGATGTCAAGCGGACTATCAGCAAGCAGTGCATCATCTTCTGCTTTGCAGGCTTTGTGGACTTCCATCAGTGCCAAAATTCTTGGAGTAAAATCCTCCACATGTGGAAACAACACTAAAGTCGGGGTCAAGGAATGAACTTTAAGCTCAGTAGCGAATTGATCATCTCTTGTCAGCAAATGGCTTCTTATATCATCTCCTACATCATGTTCATCATCAGGAGGAGGAATTGTGACCACAGTGGGTTCACCTTTCTTTGTTTGATCTTCTTCATTTGCTGAGAGATCTTCTTCGTCATCAGATTCATCAAGGCCAGCAACCTTGGTTCCTAAATCTGTAGCTTCATTCCCTTTTGGTTGAGTGGTTGCTGATGGCAACGCTTCAGACTCAACAACTGGAGTTTCACCAGTAGTGACTTTTAATTGAGTAGTTGCTGAGGGCAACGTTTGAGACTCAATAACTGGAGTTTCACCAGTAGTAGGTGGAAGGGAGGGGACTTCCTTAGTCTTCAGTCCTGAAGATTGAGCAATGTCTAGATTCTACGTATGCCTTGCATGAATCTGTAGACTGTTTTGAAGTGCTCTTTGATAATCTTCATCCAATTCTTCATCATCAAGGTTTGGATCAGTGACCTTGGCATCGAGTAAAGATAACTCGGCATCAGAAAGCTTGCTTTTGCCTAGTTTCAAAGCAGCGCGCTTTCTGGCGTACTCTTCTTCAGTGTCAACGCCTTGTACAGGTGCATGAGTACTTGTCTCAGCAGGAGCAGGATTGGATTCTTGTTGCTGACTTGGTGTTTGATCAGCTTGTTGATTGTCATGATGTTCAGTCTCAGCAACTGTCAGTTTAAGTCCACCAGCATCAGGACTAGGACCTTGGTAATCATCATCGTCGTCCTTTTTATCCTTAGAATCTTTTCCTTCATCATCACTTGGATCTTTAGGAATGTTCTCATCCTCTTCTTCTTCATCATCGTCCGTCAATATAAACAACTCAAGATGTTTGTATAAAGCAACACTCATAACTTCCTCTTCTTCATTGATTTTATGGGGATCAGCCACCACGGGTACAAAGGAACCCTTGAGCATCACAGCTTGTTCTCTGATTAGACCAATCAGATTTGAACTCATAAGCTGATAATATGTTAACTCTTCTAGAAGTATTGAGTGCACAAATGTCTCGTTTCAGCAGAGAAAGTCTCTTTTTCTCGTTGGACAGATGAAGATGAAGGTCAGAAAAGCCCATCCTTCTGTGACTTTTCCAGTTGCTGACAGACTTAGCAACTCTGGTCAAGGTAGTTTTCTTGAAGTCTGAGTAAAGTTCTTCTGAACTTACTTTCGGATCTTTAGTGATGTGAACCACTTCAGTGGTCTCCTTTTGAGCCTGAATAAGAATAAAATTAAGTTCATGAAAGTTTTGGAGAATAGTTTTAGAGTCCAAAGCTGGAACATGATTTACCTGCTGAGATTCAGCAAGCTCATGTTGCACACTTGTTTGTGCTGGTACTATTTCCATTGCTTCAGGAGCTTGAAAAGAATCCTTGAATTGTTCATCCTGAAATAATTTTAAGTTAGATACAAGCACTAAGTTTTCAAACTTAGTTGAATTACCAAAAACTTTATCTACATGCTGAGCAGGAGGTGTGGATTCTGGTGCAGAGGCTTCAGCAACCTTCTAACTTGTATCTTGAGAAGTCTGTAAAGAAATCATTATATTAGCAAAAGAATGAGTTCCAGATAGTGAAGTTTTGCTTATGGTTGAGTTAACTACCTGCTGAAGAAGGACAGGTGGTGACTCAGTCCTTTCAGCAAAAACAGCTTCTTCAGTATCTGGGACTTTTTCTTCAGCAGACTTCTTTTCTTGCTCTGTTTGAGAAAGTTGTGCGGGTTCAGTAATCTCCCTTGTCTCTGAAATGACAAGTTGAGCAGAGAAATCTTGACCTTTGAGTTCACTGCTTGTCATGAAAACATCTACCGATTTGTTGGAAGTGTCTTCAATCTCCAACTCCATTTGCTGACTCAGTTCTGTCAGCACAAGTTGAACTTTGTCAATGGCTGTTTTAGGTGAACTAGGTCCAGTATTCTCAGCATCATGGGATGCGTCGTCGAATAGTGTCTCTTGTGGTGTTTCAGCAATCTCTGGGACTTGAACCATTGCGGTCTCAACAACTGGTTCTTCAGCAACTTGATGAGTTGCTTGTTCAGCAACCATCTTTTCAACATTAGCATCATCAGCAAGTGCCGCGGTTCTTATATCAGTAGCAATATCAATTGCTGGTTCCAGAGTCTGATCATCTAGATTATCTACAATGTAGATATCTGGGATTGAGGCAGGAATTTCGTTTCCACTGCCTTGTGGTCTCATCTCAGCAGATTGATGAACGTGTAATTTACACCTTCATTCGAGTCTTTTTTCACCTACTTTTGCTATCCTCTATGTTAATTTAGCTATATTATAGTGCATTTTATTAGAATAGTGTCACGTTTCCCTTTAGTTTGCATTTTACAGGTTTTAGGTGAAAAACGTGGTTTTCTGGGCAATTATATTGAAGAGAACGAAGAATTGGTGTTCCGAGGACATTTTTGGAGTATCTAGAAGATTCCAGATAGGATTTGAAGTCTAGGGGTCGAGTCTGAAGGCTAAAAGGTCACTAGAAGGCAAAAACCGAGTCCGAAAAGGAAAAGAAATCCAAAAACGCGTCGAAAACGCATCTCTCGCCGACTGAAGCTCCCGGGCGATTCGCTCGGGATGTGGGGCGATTCGCCCCACACCAGGCGGTTCGCCCGGTGTGTGGGGCGACTCGTCCCGCATGTTCCGAACTCCTATATATAGTTGCTCAGTTTTCTCCATTTTTCATACTTTGTCAGACCTTTTTTCATACCTTTCTCATTAGTTTTAGGTAGGAATTCTCCAGAGCCTGTTCTGGGAATTCTTAGCATAGGAGATACATTTTCTTATCGATTTGGAGCTTGTGAAATCGCGATTCTTCAGAGATTGACAACCTTCGGTAACGTTGTATCACACGATTTTTCTATTTATATTTATATATCTTTCAACATGTTTTCATTCAATCTTGCTATGATTTCTGTTGATTGCATGACATCTATGAGTAGCTAAATCTGTCGTTGGTGATAGTATGTGATTTCTTAGCGAAGGGTTATTAATTATGCTGATGGCGGTAAAGCGAATCAGACTTTGAGTTATTGCTTTATTTCTTTGATCTATCTAAGCCCTCTATCTTCGTTGTGTTGAATAAAACGGAACACATTGGACAATTCATGATCAAAGATCTCTATGCAAAACGATCGGGTACTTCATGCATGATTATTAACCCACTATGCTTTGAATGATCATACTATCACTAACTTCCATTATCTTGATAAGAAAAACCTGTGCTAAGTCGTTTGTTGATTTTATAGTTTAAGTTAGATTAGATAAAGCTAGTTATAGTCCTTAGAGATCGACACTCCAGGTTATTTTACTGCTACACTACGGTTTTCGTTGTAGTTGTGAATTGCCTTTGGCTTAAAAACAAATTTATTTGATTAATTTGAATCTGACAAATTCCGGTACATCACAGATGTATCAACATCGAGTTGATTGTTGAAGACTTCCGCAAACACTTCAACATTGCTGAAGTAGGTTTCAGTAACCATTTCATCAACATCTACTGGAACTTGTGTTTCAGAAACTGCGGGAGAATCATCCGAAAGATCATGGACAATTGGTACTAACTTGCGAGCCAGTGTTTTCTTTCTTGGGTTACTTGTCCCTTTTCTCTTGGGGACGGGGTTAGCTGATGACGCTGCAGTTTGAGTGTCATCATCAGCTTTCCTCTTTTTCTTCTTTGATTTTTCCAGTTTCTCTCCAGCAGTGGCGTCAGTAGTTGCATTTTCAGCAACGACTGTTGTTCACGTACCTTGTTGAACACCATCTACAACAGTTTCATCAACAACTTCTTCAGCTGTTGGAACATTTTCTTGCTGAGTAGTGGCGACAACATCTGCAGCTGTTGTATACCTTTCTTGCTGACTTGTGCTAACAACATTTGCAGCTGTTGTCTTCTTTGATTTCTTATCAGCAAGCTTAGGTGCATTTTTCTTGTAGAAGGCTCTTCCCACATTGCATACTGATTTCTTAATCGGCAATGGGTATCTCAGCTGAATCCTGAAGTGTTCAAGGATATAGCATATTTTTAGTCCATACATGACTGGGAAGGTAGGTGAGACCTTGTTGTCTTCAACCTTAACCTTGAATTTAGTAACACAATCAACAAGTCTATTGAAAATGTACTTTGCCCAGTTGAGCTCAGTTTTGTTCTCATATATATGCATTAGCAGCGACCACCTTCTCAAGCCTACTTGGTCTATTCCTCCGACTTGGGAGTCTATGACTTTGATAAGTAGCAAAGCTACTAGACCAAGTGAATGGCAGAGATGCTTCCTCTTAACGTGCTTTGTCCAAGTCACGGGAGAAATCTCTCCTTTCTTCATTTTCTCATTTCTGACATCACTGTAGAAGGCTTCAATTTCTTCGTCAGTGGCAGTGATGTCATCTTCAGTTCCAGTGGTCGGAATCTGAAAGATGTTGGATAAATCAGTCCATTTCAGGACGATTTGCACACCTTGAACTGTGGTGGAAATCACTTTTTCAGTGACTCCCTTACCATCAGTTAGAGTCTGGATTTCTGCATTATTGTAGAATTCCATAGTATCTAACATACTCACTTTCTTAGGGCGAGCTGTTATAAGAGAGTGAGGCTTTGCTGTTTCATCAAGTCAAGCGCCTCCTCATTATCACCGTCAAGTTCTTGTTCATAGAAGTATCGGATATACTTCTCTTTGGTAAAACCGCCCCATTGCATCATCATCTCACACTTTGCAGTGTTTAGATATGCAGGCGGCATGGGTTTTTCGGTTATTCTATCATTTTCAACACAATTTTCACTGTGTTGGTCACCGGAGTTATCACCGGAGCAGTGCTTTTTCCAGCACTGTTAACCTTAGATGATTTTGATGTCTTAGAGGACTGTCTCTTTGGTGCCATTTCTTTTATACGGTGAGAAATGTGTATGAAAAAGATTACTTTGTTTTTTTTTTGACCGGAGGTACAGTAGATTCAGGCTAAAATTTGCAGAGAAAGGAAATGTGTTAAAGAATTTTGTCTTTCTCTAACTCCTTATTTATATAGTGTCTCTGATGTGCAAGAAGCTCAATCGATTTTGAGTTCTCAGCAAGGGTAAATCAGAGATTCAACAGCGTTAGTGGAGCCTTTGCATTAAATGCGTAGTGGCCCACTAACAAAAACCGTCAGAGCACTCTTTCTCTTTGCAATATTAACCGTTAGATAAAAAACGCCTTTTAATCAATGGCCACGATTGTATTTCATGTCATGATTATTAGCGAGTTTATCTGTGCCCGATTAATGTCACAAATTGATTTTACCTTGATTTATGGGATTTGATTGCTTGCTGAAATAAACAAGAATCTTTTCAGCGAGTTTGTGTAACCAGCCTTGTTACTTGCTGAAAGTTCCCCCTTAATCAGATATCTCATATTTCTTTAAGTTAAAAGACATTTCTGAGTTCCCGTATCAACAAATTCTTTTTATCTTGAGGTATCTTTTGGTAAAATCTGAGAAGTGAGTTTGCTCTTTTCTGAGTTCCCGTCTCAGAGTTTTCCTTTGATACTTGAATACCTGTTTCAGTATCCTTGATTGTCTGAATGCCTGTTTCACCAATCTTTAAGGTTTTTCTCTTACTGAGTGCCCGTCTCAGCAAGTGATCAAGTTTCCTAACAAATACCCGTTTTGAAGGAATTACTTGTTGAATGCCTGTTTCAGCAATCATGTAGTGACCTATCATTTCCTTTTAGAAGAAATCAGTGGAAGGAGCTTATTTTTCAAGTAAGCATACTTTGGCTTGCTGAATACATGTTTCAGCAATCTGCCAATTGTATCCCTTATTGAGGTAATTCAATCAATCCAAGGTTATACCTTAGCATTGCGAATCTATTATCTGGTAGGGGCTTGGTAAAGATGTCAACGAGTTGATCATCAGTATCCACTTTTACAACCTCAATATCTCCTTTTTCCACATGATCTCTAATGAAATGATGTCTAATATCAATGCTTAGTCCTTGAGTGGAACTTAGGATTTTGCGTGATAGCAATAGCACTTGTATTATCACAAAAGATTGGTGTTTTCTTTGCAGAAATACCATAATCTCTTAATTGTTGTTGAATCCATAGGATTTGAGCTGTGCAACAACCAGCCGCAATGTACTCAGAGTCAGTAGATGAATTGGCAGCACAGGTTTGCTTCTTGCTGAACCATGATATTAATCTAGTACCCAAAAATGGACAAGTTCCAGAGGTACTTTTTCTATCAGGAGTTGATCCTCCATGATCAGCATCACAATAACCAACCAATTCAAGTCCAGAATCTTTAGGATACCATAATCCAATATTGACTGTACCTTTGACATATTTCAGTATCTTAAGTGCCTTTTTTGTAGTGTGATTCTCATGGATCAGATTGGAATCTTGCGCACACACAAACAACATACTGAATGTCAGGTCTACTTGCTTTCTTGAAACCATTATCCAGCAAGAACTTGGATAAGGTATCATACCAAGCTCTAGGTGCTTGCTTTAGACCATATACAGCTTTTTGAAGCTTGTATACCATCTTGGTTTCTGAGGGAAGTTCAAAGCCAGGGGGTTGTTCTAAGTAGACTTCTTCAGCAAGTTCACCATTCAAGAATGCACTTTTAACATCCATTTGATAAACAATGAAGTCATTGTGAGCAGCAAAGCCCAAGAAAAGTCTAATTGCATCCAATCTTGCAACTGGTGCATAAGACTCATCATAGTCCAATCTTTCAGTCTGACAGTAACCTTGAACAACTAAACGTGCTTTGTTTCTTGTTACTTCACCAGACTCACTCAACTTGTTTCTGAACACCCACTTTGTAGCAATAGCTTTCTTGCCTTCAGCAAGAGGTACAAGTTTCCAGGCTTTGTTCCTTTCAAATTGATCCAGTTCTTCTTGCATTGCCTTGATCCATTCAGAATGCTTTAGAGCTTCTTCTATGGTCTTGGGTTCAATTTCTAAAATAAAGCAAGAGAACAAAGATTCTACTTCTACGTCTTTTGCTTCTTCAGCAAGTCCATGAGTAGCAGAAACTTTGGATCTAGTCACTTGGCGTTTGTCAATATCACCAATCATATCCGTAGAGGGATGATCTCTAATCCATTTGTTAACAGGCTTTCTGCTCTTTGGATCTGGATACGTTTGCTCATCAACATGTGACTCTTCAGCATGTACTTGTTCAGTACTACTGGTATTTTGTGTCTCTGCTGAGATTGGTTCATCAGCAACTACTTGTTCAGCATTGCTAGATTGTGGTAACTTATCAGCACGCACGGGAAGTTGCATAGTTTCAGCAACATCCGGAGCAACTGCGTCTTTTGCTAGAAATTCTTTGTCATGAACTATATTTATCTTGTCATGACTTGGGGGAGGAGAGTCATTGTCAGAATCATCATTTAGTTCAATTGACTTGATTTGCCTAGCATCAGATTCAGTTCTTTGCTCATGTATGATTAGCTTTTTCATACATTCTGATATTTCTTCTTCAACAGGCACTCCTTGTGTCTTTTCGTAGAATACAACATGCACTGATTCTTCGATCTTTTGTGCCTTTTTGTTGTAAACTCTATAAGCTTTACTATGCAAGGAGTAACCAAGAAATATCGCTTCGTCTGCCTTTGGTTGAAATGTTCTTAGGTATTCTCTACCGTTATTAAGAACGAAACACTTAGAACCAAATACTGTTAGATGAGTGATATTAGGAGGTCTTCCAACAAATAAGTCATAAGGAGTTTTGTTGTATTCCTTAGTAATCAGACATCTGTTTTGAGTGTAACAGGCGGTATTAATCGCTTCAACCCAGTAAGCCTCACTTATTTCAGTGTCAGCAAGCATTGTTCTTGCGGCTTCTTTTAGGGTGCGATTCTTCCTTTCAGCAACACCGTTTTGTTGTGGTGTCCTTACTGAGGATAATTGATGTTGTATGCCTTTTGAAGTGCAATACTCAGTTATGTACTGGTTTACAAACTCAGTACCATGGTCTGTCCTTATGACTTTTACCTTGTCATTTTTCATGACTTCAAGCTTATTCAGCAAGTTAGGTATTTCAGTCCTTGTTTCAGATTTGTGTTTGATAAATACTACCCAAGTGAATCTTGAATAGTCATCTACCACCACCAGACCATACTTCTTACCAGCATAGCTTGTTGAAGAAGATTCAAACAAGTCCATGTGCAAGAGTTGTAAAGGTTTTGTAGTTGACGGTACTGCCTTGTTCTTAAAAGAAGATTTGGTTTGCTTACCTTGCTGACATGCATTGCAAACACCATCCTTCTTAAAAGTAACCTTAGGTAATCCAACTACAAGTCCCTTTTTAGACAGCTTATTCAGCGTCTTGAAGTTTAGGTGACTTGTTCGTTTATGCCATAACCATGTTTTTTCAGCAAGGCAATCGTGATCTGAGACAAGGCATTTTTCAACGATTGTGATGAATGTGTATTTTACACTTTCATTTGAGTCTTTTTCATCTATTTTAGCTATCCTCTATGTTAATTTAGCTATATTTTAATACATGTTATTAGAATAGTGTCACGTTTCCCTTTAGTTTGTATTTTACAGGTTTTGGGTGAAAAACGAGGTTTTCCGGGGAATTATACTGAAGTAGACAAGGAATTGGTGTTCCGAAGGCCTAATTGGAGTATCTGAAAGATTCCGGATAGGATTTGAAGTCTAGGGGCCGAGTCTGAAGGCTAAAAGGTCACTAGAAGGCAAAAACCGAGTCCGAAAAGAGGAAGAAATCCAAAAACGCGTCGAAAACGCGTATCTGGCCGAAAAAGTCTCCCGGGCGAGTCGCCCGGGACGTGGGCGAATCGACCCGCACCAGGCGAATTGCCCGGTGTGTGGGGCCCTTCGCCCCACACCTCCCGAATACCTATATATAGTTGCTCAGTTTTCTCCGTTTTTCATACTTTTCCAGACCTTTTCTCTCACCTTTCTCAGTAGTTTTAGGTAGGAATTCTCCAGAGCCTGTTCTGGGGGTTCTTAGCTTAGGAGATACTTTTTCTTAGCGTTTTGGATCTTGTAAGAACGCGATTCTTCGGAGATTGACAACCTTTGGTAACATTGTATCTTACAGTTTATCTATTTATATTTATATATCTTTCATCATGTTTTCATTCATTCGTGGTATGATTTCTGTTGATTGCATGACATCTATGAGTAGCTAAACTTCTCGTTGGTGATAGTATGTGATCTCTTAGCGAAGGGTTAATAATTATGCTAATGGCTATATCACGCATTATACCTAGAGTTATTGCTTTATTTCTTTTATCTATCTAAATCTCTATCTTCGTAGTGTTGAATAATTACGGAAAACAATTGGACAATTCATTGATCAAAGATCTCTATGCAAAACCGAGGAATTTATGCATGATTATTAACCTGCTATGCTTTGAATGACCACACTATCACCAATCTCCATTATCTGCTAAGAAAAACCTTTGCTAAGTCGTCTGTTGATTTATATTCTTAAGTTAGATTAGATAAAGCTAGTTATAGTCCTTAGAAATCGACACTCGAGGTTATTCTACTGCTACACTACGGTTTTCATTGTAGTTGTGAATTGCCTTTGGCTAAATACAAATTTATTTGATTAGTTGGAATCCGACAAATTCCAGTTCATCAAATTGGCGCCGCTGCCAGGGACTATACTCCTTTTTTCTGTTTAACTTTTTTATATTTTCAGCATTCAATTCCTAGTTCTAGTAGTTTTTAGTTTTCCTATTTAATCTCTCTCTGATACTCCTTTCCTAGTTTGTTACAGATAGTGTATGCGACATACACGATCTAAAGGAACACCGCTTGCTGATTCAATTGCTGAGATCGACAGAGTCTACCACCAAAGAAGGCGACTACTTCGAAGGCGTGAACTAGAGGAAATAGAGGATACCGATTTCTCTGAATCTCTACACAGTCGTTTCAAGAAAATCGACGGAATGGCAGAAGCTAGACCACTGAAAGCATGGGTTCAACCCTCCAAGGATCGTATGAGGGGACCGGCGATTGTTCTTTCGTCTGCAACTCGAGATCTAGAAATCAAGAACCATGCATTCCAACAACTTCCGAGGTTCTATGGCTTAGCAAGGGAAGATGTGATGGGGTACTTGCACGATATCGATGATTTCGTCAACCAACTCCCACGACCCGGAGCTGAAATAACAACGGACGAGTTGAGAATGAAGGTTTTTGGTATGGGACTTGGCGACATAGCCAAGTCATGGTTGAGTTCTCTACCAGCAGGCTCGCTGGACACTTGGGAGAAGGTTTTTTCAGCTTTCATGGAAAAATACTTCCCTCACACCTAGACTACCGCGCTTAAGGCGCAAATCACTGGATTCAAACAGGACTATGATGAGACCATCTACACCGCGTTTGAGAGGTTCCAAGACCTCATGAACAAGTGCCCTCACCATGGTTTTGAGCTTTCTGATCTAGTCCAACACTTTTACAATGGACTAACCTTCGAGAACCAACAAGTGGTGGACTTCGAATGCCGTGGCAATATTTGGGAGGAAACCGCAGAAGCCGTCTAGGCAGTTTTCAAAAGGCTTGCTAAGGGTTCGCAGTTCAACGACCCAAGAGCAATGGTTAGGAGACGTGGACCTGAAGCTCCACCTACTCAAGAAGCCCCTATGTATAGGGGGAATGGAGATCAATTCGAGTGCTTTACCAACGAATTGAAGCAAGTCCTCAAGAGCGCCACTGGAACATCGGTGTCAAACGAAGTTTGCCGAATATGCAAGAACTATGGGCATGGGGCTCATATGTGTAGATCGGAGCTTGCGTATGATGATGGCAACTGGGTTCAAGGAGGCGAAGAGGAAGCCTTTGCTACGGAGTTTGGTACTCAAGAAGCTAGCTACGGACAAGATGGTAGGAATCCTCGAGGTGGATTTTGGAGAAGAAGGTTCCGAAGCAATCAAGGATATGCACCGGCTAGCCTAACTTATGGCCCTAACCAAGACCGTAGTAGGCTTAACTACGGTAATGATCACTGCGAAAATCCCACTCCGAAAGAGCAACCGAAGTCGAAGTCAGCTCAACTGATGGAGAACTTGCAAAAGATGGTTGATCACACCCAAAGTTTTCTCAAACGTTATGAAGAAGATTCTGAGAAGACTAGGGCGAGGCTTGATCGATTAGAAGAGAGCACTAGGCTTGCCCATCAAAAGATGCAAGAGTTGATCGACCGAGGAGCAAGTAGGGAGCAAGGCAAGCTGCCTAGCAACACTGAGAAGTCGATATCCATTACCTTGGTGGGTGATCTACCTGTCAAAATCACCATCAAGAAGGTTGCTAAGTGCGAGTGTTGCAAGGAGGGAGAACCTCCACTAGCCAAGGACGAAGAGAAGGACCTTGGTACTGATGAGAGTGAAGAGGAGCAAGAGGATCCCGAGCCACTCCCTCAAAGTTTCGATGTTAAGATCGGGATTGGTGAACTTGAAAATGTCCGTGCTACACTAGACACGGGATCCTACTCTAATGTGCTCCCGATGAATGTGTTTGAGAAGAGTAGCCTTGGAAAACTATCTGAGCATAAGGCTATTGTGCAACTGGCGGATGGATCCTTTGTGAGACCCGAAGGCGTTGTGAAGAATGTATTGGTTAAGATTGGGGAAGCATCTGTGTACACCAATTTTGTAGTTATGTCGGCGTCTACACCTGGGATGGGGGATGTCGTTCTATTGGGGCGAACGTTCTTGACCAAGCTACGCTCCGTGATAGACATCTACCGAAGGACTTGCACCATTGAGGTGGATGGCAAGCGACATGTGTTGCGAGCCATATCTGATCCACCTGATCACTTCAATGCTTCTCACACTATTAACTACTGTGGTCTTGCTGTCTATGTTCATTCTTATTCACAGGTTCGTGGCATGAGGAGAAGATCCATGAAGGGGAAGTTTAGTACCCTCAAGAAGAAGAGCTAGGCGCAAGGAGTCGAGCCAAAGACTATAAACGATGGCGCTATCCGGGAGGCAACCTGGAGTTTTTATCGCTTTTTTACCGCTTTATTGCATGCATTCATACTTGAACAATTTGCTTTTCATATGTGAATTTGTTCGTCTCTATGTCGTATGTGCTTATGTTTATGTTTGAGTGAATTTTTTCGAGTGGTTTTATGAGTAAAATGGTTTTCGGGGACTTAAAAACTGGATTTATTCGAAAGTTTCATCTCCCCACCTCAGGATGTGGGGGGCGAATCGCCCCACAAGGCAACTCGCCCCACACCAGGGGTGACTCGCCCCATGTTTCCAGGTGAAGAAAAACGGGGCTTGCCCCCATTTTCTTCATTTTACTTCATCTCCTTCACTCCTAACTCCAAAAATTCCCAAATTTTCAAAATATCTTCAATCCTTCATAAAATCTTCATTACTCCATCAAATTGTGTGTTCTTTAGCTTCAATCGAAGCCCGTTACGTGCTCTTTCTTTTCATCCAAACAAATTTCTTCCTAGTTCATTCAATCTTCGAATTTGAGGTAATCTCACATGAACCCTAATTTTTCAAATTTGGGGATTTTTTTATTTATGCTTCAATTAAGCTTATATGATGTATGAGTTGATATTTTGTGTGATTAGAAACGTTATTCACTATCAATTGCATGTTCAATTAGGCTTGGTTTGATGGTTTGAGAATTTTGCTATTAGATATATATATCTTGTTATGCAATGTATGTTTTCCTTTCATTCCATGTTTAAACTTGTGTTTGTTGATGTGATGATGATGGGTATGTTGGTAGAATGCATGATTGATGAAGTTGAGGATTTATGGTGTTAGATTTTGTGCTACTATGGTATGAATTGAGCCTTGTGATTCAAGGCTATTGGTTATCTAGCAAGAGCATAATGTGATATGTGCATGTAGTAGTTACATTGATTTGTTGCATGTTGAAGTAGCTAGACTAGACACGGAGGTTTTTGAGGAGTTCGATTGTTGTAGATATCGCTCGTATTTTCACTCGTACATTTGCATATGCATAAGTCTGTTTTGTGTCATACAAGATACTAATTGCTGTTTGTAGGAATTATGGCTCCACGAGGATCGAAAAAAGCTGGCTCGAGCAAGAACGGTAAGGGGGTAGCATCAAGCTCCCAACCTTCCCACGATATGTACGAGTTGTCTCTAGCTGCAATAGATGTCCGACAAAGGCTCGAAGCGGAGCTAGCCCAAGGTGGGAGGTCGATTATACCGGACAGACGAATAGATATTCCGGATGAAGTAGCTCAAATGGCAGGGTACAGGACGCTCTCCCGATTGGCGACGAAAAGGAATTGGGGTTGGTATACTTCCAACAGATTCAAGGGGTACGACATGAGTCTCCTCCACGAGTTCTATGCTGGATTCACTGATCTTGAGGAGAAGGAGGGGGTACTCGTTCGAGGCCTAATTGTACCATGGACGCCAGCCTCAATTTCTGCATTCATCCATTTTAGGCAACGGGAGTTCACAGGAAGCAACCATGCCTACGAGTATTCAAGGGCCTCTAGGGGGATAGGAAGTGAAATTATAGACGTGATCTGCAACAGGGAGTATAGGTATCTGATGGACGCGGATTTGTCGGTTCCGGTTCAGTCAAATATATTTGTTATTTAGCCAAAGGCAATCCACAACTACAACGAAAACCGTAGTGTAGCAGTAGAATGACCTCGAGTGTCGATCTCTAAGGACTATAACTAGCTTTATCTAATCTAACTAGCAGTAGAATGACCTCGAGGGTCGATAATCATGCATAAATTCCTCGGTCTTGCATGGAGATCTTTGATCAATCTAATGTCCTGTTGTAAATATTAAGCACTACGAAGATAATGGGTCTGACAAGTCAATGACTATTGTCCTATTGTGTTCCGTTATTATTCAACACTACGAAGATAAACTCGCGTATAGGTCGACGAGGGTCCAATTGTGCATAATAATTAATACAACATACGAGAATTTAGGCTGAGCCTGATCAACGGAATAAAGCAATAACACGGAGTATAATGCGCGATATAGCCATTAGCATGATTATCTTCCCTTCGCTAAGAATTCACATACTACCACCAACGATAAGTTTAGCTACTCATAATAGGCATGCAATCAACAGAAATCATAGAAGAAAACATATTGAAAGATATATTAAAATAAGTAGAATAAACTGAAAGATACAATGTTACCGAAGGTTGTCAATCTACGAAGAATTGCGATCCTACAAGCTCCAATCTGCTATGAAAAAGTGTCCCCTAAGCTACGGACCCCCAGAACAGACTCTGGGAAGTTTCTACCTAAAACTACAGAGAAAGGTGAGAAAATAGGTCTGGAAAAGTATGATTTTCGGAGAAAACTGAGCAACTATATATAGGCCTCGAATAAGTGTGGGGCGGTTCGCCCCACACATCGGGTGGTTCGCCCGGTGTGGGACGGTTTGCCCCACGTCTGGGGCGGTTCGCCCCGGAGACTTTTTCGCGGAATTCCGCATTTTCGACGCGTTTTTGGATTTCTTCCCCTTTTCGGACTCGGTTTCTGACTTCTAGTGGCCTTCTAACCTCCAGATTCGACCCCTAGACTCCAAATCCTATCCGGAAACCTTCAGATACTCCAAGTAGGCTTCTGGAACACCAATTCCTTGTCAACTTCAATATAATTGCCCGGAAATCCTCGATTTTCAACCAAAACCTGTAAAATAAAATCTAAAGTGAAACGTGACACTATTCTAATAAAATGCACTAAAATATAGCTAAATTAACATAGATGATAGCTAAAATAGGTGAAAAAGACTCAAATGAAAGTGTGAAATACACATTCATCAAACTCCCCAAACCGAACCTTTGCTTGTCCTCAAGCAACTAAGCTAGACTTTAATGCAAAAAACAATGCAAGACACAAAATGGAGTCTCATGCCAAATAAAATGAACTAATCTACAGAATTTACCAAAAAACATATGAACAAAAAACATATAAATCAAAGCATGAATATAGGTTGAAGAATACCTCGATTGACTTATACACATCCACATAAGCACTTATGTCAAGACAAGATAGTCTCTCGTAACATTCTCTACCTGGACCTAGTCAGTGACGACGTAATGAAGCATGCTAAGATACGAATGGTTGTCCCGTGCCTATGAAACTGAGGACTTGCTGTTGTTCCACCATGTTAAGACTTTCCCTCAAAGAGGTCGAACCAGTACTGGCCCTCATCAAACGAAGGAGGGTTCCCTATAAAAGATAACACTCCCCTATTCTACCCATCTCTAAAGTAAAGTCTTAAGCTATTCACCACTTCCTGAATGGCAGGACGAGGGTGGTCTAGAACAGATGACACTCAAGACAAAAAGATAAAAACTAGAAAATTACAACACGATTACGAACATTACAAGAAATGGAAAAGACACAACACTTTGCTAAACTGCTATTTGGCTTTCTTTTTTGGACCCTTCTTTGCTTTTTTGGGGTCTTTTCTTTTTTTCCTTTTTTTATTCATTCCAGATTCTTTTTCTTTTCTTTTTTTCTTTTTCTCTTTTTTTTTCTGGAATTTCTTCTTCTTTTTTCGATTTTTTCTAGCCAGCAGTAGCATAACAAAAAGAGAAACAAAATGACTCACACGACTTCCCCAAACCTATTCGAAAGAATAGGTTGGAGTACAAAATTACGGAAAAAGAAAAATAAACTCACGATACGAAAATGAAAAACAGAAACAAGTCTAATGATGGTGTAACCCCCTCTCCAAACCTATTCGGAAGAATATGTTATAAACAAAGGATCACACAACCTCACACTACCTCCTTCCTAGGCATTTAGCAATCTCAAAGCATGGTGAAGACTTGTTGCCTCTTAGGTACATAATTACTCGGGAAAACAACCATAAGACCCTAACATGCATCATCCTATTATAAAGGCCTTCGTGAACCTCAGTAGAGAAAACACCACTAAGTGATGTCGAGACTACCAAGCTTAACTAAGTGCAATACATAAATGTGACAAGCCAAGCGAGAAAAACCTCAAACAAATTCATAGAGATGAAGCATACGATTAATGGCATAGTTGGTTGATCTACCCAATAAAAAAGTTCAAAAAATTCGGCAATAAACTCCATATAAAACATGCAAGACTATCCTAGGATGAATGTAGTGAATGCAACCTAAAAAATCTACGAAAGCAGTAAACGTGCAAATGCAAATGCAGATGGATAAAGCATGCGAGGTACTATACTCATCCTACCAATACCAAGCTCCAAGCTAACAACACTAGATCACTTAAATCCCATCCCCCCTCATGAAATTAACGCTAGTACCTAGCATTAAGAAAATGAGGAAATAAGATGTGATACTAGATGTTACCCTATGGTTTGGCCTCGGTCGGCTGAGTGTGCTGCTTGTGAGTTATTGGGCCTGCTCTGGGAGCCTCATATATGATCATCGGGACTTGTGGTAGTGGCGGTAGTTCCATCAATAGATCGGATAGGACCAATTCAACCATCTGTATCATCATTGTCCCTATTGTCTTCATTGTCACTACTGTCACGCACATCGTCACTGGTAGAGTTGCAGTGTCGAAGGGAATCTTCAAGATTGGCCGCCTCTGTTATGGAATCTTCCACCCGATATCTCTCCAACAGGTTGTGAACTGTTGAAGGGGGAAGGGCAGTGGTATCAGGACCTCCCCCTCCAGCTTTTTACACCCCAAGGAGGTTACAGCGATCTGCTCGGGTATTCAGAGGTTGTCTGCCGTTTTTTCCTATGTCGACCACATTCTCTACAGTTGATGCTCCCGATGTCTATATGATGCTCTCTTTAGAGGCAGGCAAGGGGCACCCCAACGAGGGGCTGGGTACCCATGTCATTATGTATTGGAACCAAGCTAGCGCTTCGGAACCTTCTAGCAACTGCGAACTCAAGATTGAATCCGTCGCGACGAGAATGTCCCAGTGCCTTCCAGTTCACATGAACTTTGCAGTCCTTGTGATGGACTGTTGACGTAATAATGGTTTCTGTCCCTTCGGTGGTGCATGAATAGGCATAGGAGTCCTTACTCCAGGTGTACTCTAGCTCCTCCTCTTGGATAATCCACGACGTTGTTGCAAAACCCCTTCGCTCGAACGCACATCCAACGAGGTCACTCTTCTTGACATGGTTGTAATCGATCCCCCTCCAATACTTCATAGAAATCATATGGGAATGCTCCTTTCCCTTGGCATGGTTCCTACAAACAACAGTTAGTACCTCGTATGACACAAAACTGACTCAAGTATATGCTAGTGCAAGAACAAAACACACAAGTGATAGAATCAACAATCGAGCTCCCCAAACCTTTAATGTCTAGCCTAGATTCTTCATCATGCAGCATACCAATGTAACTACTACATGCAATACATCACATAATGCTCTTACTAGACAACCAATATCCTCGATAACAAGGCTCAATTCATACCATAGTAGCGAAAGATTCTAGCATCATAAATCCTCATACTCAACAATTAAGCATTCTACTATCAAATCCAACATCATTACACCAATAAACACAATCATATGCAAGAATTCAAAGATAAAGACATATTGCATAAGAAGATATATCATCTAATAGCAAAATTCCCAAGCAAAATTTAGCATGCAATTGATAGTAAATAACACTTCTAATCACACAAACAACATACCCATGCATCAAATAAGCATAATTGAAGCTCAAATTAGAAAATCCCCAAATTTGAAAATTAGGGTTCTTAGGATGATACCTCAGATCTGAAAATCTAATGCATTAGGACGAAATCTGTTCGGATTGGAAGATAGATCATGTAATAGGCTTCGATTTAAGATATAGAACACTAAATTTGGTCAAGAAATGAAGAAGTTATGAGATTTTGAAGATGAAATCGTGATTTTCGGTTTTTGGGGAGGAGGAATGATGAAGATATGAAGAAAATGAGGTAAAGAGGAAGAATCCGTGTTTTTGACTTACTGGAGCCGTGGGGCGGTTCGCCCCTGGTGCGGGGCGAGTCGCCCCACACGGGGCGATTCGCCCCCATGTGGGGCGGTTCGCCCCGTGCTCCCCGATGCGGGGAGACGGTTCCTGTCGTCAGAAAACGCAGTTTTAATCCCCGAAACCAATTTTTTCAAAAAACCAGTCGAAAAATCTCACTCAAACATAAGCATATACGACACAGGCATGAACAAATTTGCATACGAGAAGCAAATAGTTCAAGAATGAATGCATGCAAAAATGCAGTAAAGAAAGCGATAAAAACCCCGGGTTGCCTCCCGGATAGCGTCATTGTTTAAAGTCTTTGACTCGACTCCTGTCTGCGCCTATCTCTTCTTTTTGCGGGTACTAGGCTTCCCCTTCATTGATCTCCTCTCCATCCCACGAACCTGTGAATAAGAAAGAATATAGGCTGCAAGACCACAGTAGTGAGTAGTGAAGGAAATATCAGGCGGATCAGGTGGATCAGATATGGCTTGCAACACGTGTTGCTTGCCATCCACTTCGATGGTGCAAGTTCTTTGGTAGATGTCCATCACGAAGCGTAGTTTAGTCAGAACGTTCGTCCTAAGAGTCTGACATCCCCCGTTCCAGGTGCAGACGCCGGCATAACTACAAAATTTGTGTATACGGAAGCTTCACCAATCTTGACCAACACATTTTTCACAACGCGTTCGGGTCTCATAAAGGATCCATCCGCCAGTTGCACAATAGCCCTATGCTCAGATAGTTTTCCAAGGCTACTCTTTTCAAACACATTCAAAGGGAGTATGTTTGAGTAGGATCCCGTGTCTAGTGTGGCACGGACATCTTCAAGCTCACCAATCCCTACCTTGATATCGAAACTTTTAGGGAGTGGTTCGGGATCCTCTTGCTCCTCATCACTTACGTCAGAACCAAGGTCCTTCTCTTCTTCCTTAGCCTGTAGAAGTTCTTCCTTCTTGCAACACTCGCATTTAACAACCTTCTTGATCGTGATTTCGTCAGGTAGATCACCAGCCAATGTAATGGCATTCGACTTCACAGTGTTGCTAGGCAGTTTGCCTTGTTCCCTACTTGCTCCCTCGGTTGATCAATTCTTGCATCTTTTGATGGGCAAGCCTAGTGCTCTCTTCCAACCTATCGAGCCTTGCCCTAGTCTTCTCGGAATCTTCTTCATAACGTTTGAGAAAACTTTGTGTGTGATCAACCATCTTTTGCAAGTTCTCCATCAGTTGAGCCGACTTCGACTTTGGTGGCTCTTTCGGAGCAGGGTTTTCGCAGTGATCATTACCATAGTTTATCCTACTACGGTCTTGGTTAGGGCCATAAGTTTGGTTAGCCGGTGCATATCCTTGATTGTTTCGGAATCCTCTTTTCCAAAATCCACCTCGAGGATTCCTACCGTCTTGTCCGTAGCTAACTTCTTGATTACCAAAGGCTTCTTATTCGCCTCCTCGAGCCCAGTTGCCATCATCTTACGCCAGCTCCGATCTACACATATGAGCCCCATGCCCATAGTTCTTGCATATTCGGCATAATTCGTTCGAAACAGTTGTTCTGGTGGCGTTCTTGAGGACTTGCTTCAATTCGTCGGTAAAGCACGCGAATTGATCCCCATTCCCCCTATACATAGGGGCTTCTTGAGTCGGTGGAGCTTCAGGTCCACGTCTCCTAACCATTGCTCTTGGGTCCTTGAACTGCGAACCCTTAGCAAGCCTTTCGAAAATTGCCCAGACGGCTTCTGCGATTTCCTCCCAAATATTGCCTCGGCATTGGAAATCCACCACTTGTTGGTTCTCGAAGGTTAGTCCATTGTAGAAGTGTTGGACTAGGTCAGAAAGCTCAAAACCATGGTGAGGGCACTTGTTCGTGAGATCTTGGAACCTCTCGAACGCGGTGTAGATGGTCTCATCATAGTCCTGCTTGAATCCAGTGATCTGCGCCTTGAGCGCGGTAGTCAAGGTGGGAGGGAAGTATTTCTCCATGAAAGCTGAAAAAACCTTCTCCCAAGTGTCCAGCGAGCCTGCTGGTAGAGAACTCAACCATGACTTGGCTCTGTCGCCAAGTCCCATAGCAAAAACCTTCATCCTCAACTCATCCGTTGTTATTTCAGCTACGGGTCGTGGGAGTTGGTTGACGAAATCATCGATATCGTGCAAGTAGCCCATCACATCTTCCCTTGATAAGCCATAGAACCTCGGAAGTTGTTGGAATGCGTGGTTCTTTATCTCTAGATCTCGGGTTGCAGACGAAAGAACAATCAGCCGGTCCCCTCATACGATCCTTGGTGGGTTGAACCCATGCCTTCAGTGGTCTAGCTTCTGCCATTCCGTCGATTTCCTTGAAAAGAATGTGTAGAGATTCAAAGAAATCGGTATCCTCTATTTCCTCTAGTGCGCGCCTTTCAAGTAGTCGCCTTCTGTGGTGGTAGAATCTGTCGATCTCAGCAATTGAATCAGCAAGCGGTGTTCCTGCAGATCGTGTATGCGGCATACACTATCTGTAACAGACTAGGAAAGCAGTATCAGAGAGAGATTAAAAAGGAAAACTAAAACTAATAGAATTAGGAATTGAAAGCTGAAAATATAAACAAATTAAACAGAAAAAAGGAGTATAGTCCCCGGCAACGGCTGCCAATTTGATGGACGCGGATTTGTCGGTTCTGGTTCAGTCAAATATATTTGTTATTTAGCCAAAGGCAATCCACAACTACAACGAAAACCATAGTGTAGCAGTAGAATGACTCGAGTGTCGTTCTCTCAGGACTATAACTAGCTTTATCTATTTAACAAGAGAATATAAAACAGCAGACGTAATAGCAAGGGGTTTTTCTAACAGATAATGGAGATTGGTGATAGTATGATCTTTCAAAGCATAACGGGTCGATAATCATGCATAAATTTCTCGGTCTTGCATGGAGATCTTTGATCAATCTAATGTCCTGTTGTAAATATTAAGCACTACGAAGATAATGGGTCTGACAAGTCAATCACTATTGTCCTATTGTGTTCCGTATTATTCAACACTACGAAGATAAACTCGCGTATAGGTCGACGAGGGTCCAATTGTGCATAATAATTAATACAACATACGAGAATTTAGGCTGAGCCTGATCAACGAATAAAGCAATAACACGGAGTATAATGCGCGATATAGCCATTAGCATGATTATCTTCCCTTCGCTAAGAATTCACATACTACCACCAACGATAAGTTTAGCTACTCATAATAGGCATGCAATCAACAGAAATCATAGAAGAAAACATATTGAAAGATATATTAAAATAAGTAGAATAAACTGAAAGATACAATGTTACCGAAGGTTGTCAATCTACGAAGAATTGCGATCCTACAAGCTCCAATCTGCTATGAAAAAGTGTCCCCTAAGCTACGAAACCCCAGAACTGGCTCTGGGAAGTTCCTACCTGAAACTACAGAGAAAGGTGAGAAAGTAGGTCTGGAAAAGTATGATTTTCGGAGAAAACTGAGCAACTATATATAGGCCTCGAATAAGTGTGGGGCGGTTCGCCCCACACAACAGGGCGGTTCGCCCCGGAGACTTTTTCGCGGAATTCCGCATTTTCGACGCGTTTTTGGATTTCTTCCCCTTTTCGGACTCGGTTTCTGACTTCTAGTGGCCTTCTAACCTCCAGATTCGACCCCTAGACTCCAAATCCTATCCGGAAACCTTCAGATACTCCAAATAGGCTTCTGGAACACCAATTCCTTGTCAACTTCAATATAATTGCCCGGAAATCCTCGATTTTCAACCAAAACCTGTAAAATAAAATCTAAAGGGAAACGGGACACTATTCTAATAAAATGCACTAAAATATAGCTAAATTAACATAGAGGATAGCTAAAATAGGTGAAAAAGACTCAAATGAAAGTGTAAAATACACATTCATCAGTTTCCAGAAACCGGAGCACAACCTGCACGGATCCCAGAGTGACCTTAGCATCGAGGCTAAGTTGATGATGAAATTCTGCATCTTCAACTTGATCCCTAGAAAGAATGACACTTGGATACAGCCAAATTACGCCGAGCTCCTCTACTGCTTGATAGGCAAGCATCGAATCGACATCGGTCACATCATGTATGAAGTGTATGAGCGCCATTAGGAAAAGAAGAAGAAGCCCTTCATCTTTCCAAGCTTCATCACTGCCTACTGCAAATATTACGGGGTCGAGGACATTGATGAGGGGGATTGCGAGGTCGCTGCCCTTTCACCTTCGACTATTGATATGCAGCTTACTAGGTATCAAATGAAGAACCCCACGGCTGCCGCTGCTGATGTGGAAGCACCCTTCCAACCGACCAATTCACATAATGAAAATGATTATGAGGATGCTATGGAAGCTGATGATGGCCGAGCCCCTATCCCGGATATTCCTTTTTTCCATAGAGCACCACATCAACCGCCTCGAGCACCACATAGGTCTAGAGGTATGGACTTCTCTGATTTCCGGGCCTACCTCGATGACCGTCTCGGTAGAGTTGATGCTAGTGTTGCAGCCCTGACCACTTCTGTCCAAGGGTTGCAACATAATCTTGATGGACACATTGCCCAACGCAACAACGACTGGGAAATAGCTGAGGAGCATCGCCGGAATGTGAGAGAGATTATGTGGGAGCAGCAACAGCTCATCCGTCAGCAATAGGAGGCTCTACAGCAGTCCAATGATCTCCTGTCTGGCATGTGGAGGGACTATTATGGGGATTACAATCCCGATAACTAGCTTTTCACATGTCCACTCTCAGCCAACCGAGGCCAAACCGTTCGGTAACATCTAGTATCACTTCTTATTACTCATTCTCTTTTGCTAGGGACTAGCTTAAGTTTCATAAGGGGGATGGGATGTGAACCGTGATGTTAAGTATTGTTTGGCTTTGTGTTGATTGGTATCTTGTTTTTTCGTTTGCATTTGCATTTGCACGTTTACTGCTTTCTTAGTTTTTAGGTTGCATTCACTACATTCATCCTAGGATAGTCCTGCATGTTTTATGTGGAGTTTATTGCCAAATTTTTTGAACTTTTTTATTGGGTAGATTAACTAATTATGACATTAATCGTATGCTTCATCTCTTGAATTTGTTTGAGGTTTTTCTCGCTTAGCTTGTCACATTTATGTATTGCACTTAGTTAATCTTGGTAGTCTCGACATCACTTAGTGGTGTTTTCTCTACTGCGGTTCACGAAGGCCTTTATAATAGGATGATGCATGTTAGGGTCTTATGGTTGTTTTCCCGAGTAATTATGTACCTAAGAGGCAACAAGTCTTCACCTTGCTTTGAGATTGCTAAATGCCTAGGAAAGAGGTAGTGTGAGATTGTGTGATCCTTTGTTTGCAACCTATTCTTTCGAATAGGTTTGGGGAGGGGGTTACGCTATCATTAGACTTGTTTTTCGTTTTTCAATTCTGTGTTGTGAGTTTATTTTTCCTTTTTCGTAAATTTTGTACTCCAACCTATTCTTTCGAATAGGTTTGGGGAGGTCGTTTGTGTGGCATTTTTATTTCTTTTTCGTTGTGCTACTGCTAGCTAAAAAAAAAATCGAAAAAAAGAGAAAAAAAAATTGCAGAAAAAAAGAAAAAAAAAACTGAAAAAGAAAAAACAGGAAAAAAAAGAAAAGACCCCGAAAAAGCAAAGAAGGGTCCAAAAAAAAGAGAAAGCCAAAAAGCAGTTTAGCAAAGTGTTGTGTCTCATTTTCCAATTCTTGTAATGTTCGTAATCGTATTGTAATTTTCTATCTTTTCTTTTCTTTTTGAGTGTCATCTGTTCTAGACCACCCTCGTCCTGCCATTCAGGAAGTGGTGAATAGCTTAAGGCTTTTCTTGAGAGATGGGTAGAATAGGGGAGTGTTATCTATTTTAGGGAACCCTCCTTCGTTTGATGAGAACCAGTATTGATTCGACCTCTTTGAGGAAAAGTCTTAACTTGGTGAACAGTAGTAAGTCCTCAGTTTCATAGGCACGGGGCAACCATTCGAATTCTAACATGTTTCATTACGTCGTCACTGACTAGGTCCAGGTAGAGAATGTTTCGAGAGACTATCTTGTCTTGACATAAGTGCTTATGTGAATGTGTATGAGTCAATCGAGGCATTCTTCAACCTATATTCATGTTATGATATGTATGGTTTTTGTTCATATGTTTTTTGATAGATTCAATAGATTAGTTCATTTCATTTGGCATGAGACTCCATTTTTTGTGTTGCATTGTTTTTTGCATTAGAGTCTAGCTTAGTTGCTTGAGGACAAGCAAAGGTTCGGTTTGGGGAGTTTGATGAATGTATATTTTACACTTTCATTTGAGTCTTTTTCACCTATTTTAGCTATCCTCTATGTTAATTTAGCTATATTTTAATGCATTTTATATGAATAGTGTCACGTTTCCCTATAATTTGTATTTTACAGGTTTTGGGTGAAAATGAGGTTTTCCAGGCAATTATATTGAAGTAGACAAGGAATTGGTGTTCCGAAGGCCTAATTGGAGTATCTGAAAGATTCCGCATAGGATTTGAAGTCTAGGGGTCGAGTCTGAAGGCTAAAAGGTCACTAGAAGGCAAAAATCGAGTCCGAAAAGGGGAAGAAATCCAAAAACGCGTCGAAAACGCGTGTCTGACCGAAAAAGTCTCTCGGGCGAGTCGCCCGGGACGTGGGGCGAATCGCCCCACACCAGGCGAATCGCCCGGTGTGTGGGGGTCTTCGCCCCACACCTCCCGAATACCTATATATAGTTGCTCAGTTTTCTCCATTTTTCATACTTTTCCAGACCTTTTCTCTCACCTTTCTCAGTAGTTTTAGGTAGGAATTCTCCAGAGCCTGTTCTGGGGGTTCTTAGCTTAGGAGATATTTTTTCTTAGCGTTTTGGAGCTTGTAAGATCACGATTCTTCGGAGATTGACAACATTCGGTAACATTGTATCTTACAGTTTTTCTATTTATATTTATATATCTTTCATCATGTTTTCATTCATTCGTGGTATGATTTCTGTTGATTGCATGACATCTATGAGTATCTAAACTTCTCGTCGGTGATAGTATGTGATTTCTTAGCGAAGGGTTAATAATTATGCTAATGTCTATATCGCGCATTATACCTAGAGTTATTGCTTTATTTCTTTGATCTATCTAAATCTCTATCTTCGTAGTGTTGAATAATTACGGAACACAATTGGACAATTCATTTATCAAAGATCTCTGTGCAAAACCGGGGAATTTATGCATGATTATTAACCTGCTATGCTTTGAATGACCATACTATCACCAATCTCCATTATCTACTAAGAAAAACCTTTGCTAAGTCGTCTGTTGATTTATATTCTTAATTTAGATTAGATAAAGCTAGTTATAGTCCTTAGAGATCGACACTCGAGGTTATTCTACTGCTACACTACGGTTTTCGTTGTAGTTGTGAATTGTCTTTGGCTAAATACAAATTTATTTGATTAGTTGGAATCCGACAAATTCCAGTTCATCAGATTGCTGAAGACCAATCTACGGTGTACAAGCCTCCTGATCTTCTGGCAATCATAATAACCTTCTTTGTCTAAAAGTCTATAAGTTTACATTCATCACTTTTGATTTTGATGAAGTATCCTTTATCAGCAAATTGACTCATGCTGAAAAGGTTAAACTTAAGATTTTTGACATAAAGAACTCTCGTAATGGTAATGCATCCTAACTTCACGTCACCATAGCCTTTTGTAGAACCAGAGCCTCCACCAGCAAACCTTATTGTTGGACCTTTAGACCACCGTCTATAGTTTATAAGGGTTTTTTGCAGTATAAACAGAGATCATTTCCAACTGCTGGTTCTTCTGTTGAGTTTGCTTGCTGAGCTTGCTTGTTCAGCGAGCTAGTCTCATTGTAGTACTTATGGTAGTTGTTACGAAGATGCTTTTTCAGCTTCTCTTTTGCTTTTCTCCTTTCAAGTTCCTTACTGATGAATTTCTTCATGTTTTTCACAACTAAAGCATTTTCATCAGCAGGCTCTTTATCATTCTTCTTTTCAGAAGATGAAGACTTTGCAGCAAGAGCAATGTTTTGCGATTTTTCAGCAAACACATTTTCTCTTTGCTTTGTCTCGTAGTTGACAGTAGCAAGATGAGAGAACAACTCTGTAGGTGTGATGTCTGGCATTTCTTGATTGTAGTAGAAATTCTGAGTGTGGATCCATTCTTGGTTCAGACTTCTGATGATGGTTTTCACCTTCTCAGAATCTGAGTAAAGATTTCCAATACCCAAAGCGGCCATCTCACTAACTAGAGTTGTGAATCTGAAGTCCAAGTCTTCCAGTGACTCATTTGTACCTTGTTTAAAGTTCTGGAACTTTAACTTCAACACTTCGAGTTTGTTTTCCTTGGTTTTGTCAGATCCAACACAAAGATCTTGAATCATTTTCCAAGCTTCCTTAGCAGTTTTGGCACCCCACAGTTTACACTGTATAGTATCCGGAGTTGATCGAATGATGATGTTTCTTGCTTCGCCATCAAGACAACTTGAAACCAAACTTTGAATACTTTACAGTAAACAAGTTTGAATGTTTCTGGTGTCAAGACTTGTTCTTGTTCGAAAGAAAGAACACTTAACTAATTTCTTAGCCGTGTATGTTCTACTTCTTCACAAGTAGCTTTTTCAAGCTTTAAGTCTTGGAACGGATCGATAGTAGTAAAGAGTGTTTGAAGAGTATGTGAGTTTTAAGCACAAGTGAGAGTTTGATCACGTTGTTGGCACACTTCAACTCTTTGCCGTATGACCTCTATTTATAGTGAATCAAGGGAGCCGTTTGAATTTCAAATTCTAAGGCTTTGTTCCTTAAGATGTCACTATCTTGCTTTTGTACTTTCAGCAGCGTCCTTTATTTGTCTTCTAGCCTTCATGTCCTTCGCGTGCATGCTTTGCATTTAATGTTCATTTGAATGAGATTCAAACATGAACGTTGGAGCGCAAATGCAAGTACTATCAGCAAGGAGGTCACATATGTTTTTCAGCAAGTGGTCAGTCTCAGTTTCAGCAAGCACAACCTACTCTGTCGTTTAGATTTTCACTTATGCATGATGTTGCTGAAGTTTCCACTTTCTGAGCAACATGTGCCTTTGTAGATACCAGTCTTCAGAAATCTTCTAGTCTTCAGTCTTCGAATTCTTCAAGTTTCTGAGCGGTTCTAAATGCTTCAATAGTTTGTTTGTGTAAACAAAGTACATCATCTGCAAATGCTTCAATAGGTTGTTTTTCTTTTCAGAAAATAAGATACATCATAAGCGGTAAAACAAACTTATCTAGCACCTACTCTAAGTCTTCAACAAATGTTCCTCCTTTACAATGTCCTTAAAATTCTAAATTCCTATGGACCTTAAGAGTACTAGTTACTGGACTTTCCTTAATTTAGCATGGTTAATTGCTCATCAAAATTACAAGTTTCCTAACAAATCTTCTCTTCAACAAGCTATGCTGGTAAGAAGTATGGTCTGGTGGTGGTAGATGACTATTCAAGATGCACTTGGGTAGTATTTATCAAACACAAATCTGAAACAAGGAGTGAAATACCTAACTTGCTGAATAAGTTTGAAGTCATGAAAAATGACAAGGTAAAAGTTATAAGGACAGGCCATGGTACTGAGTTTGTAAACCAGTACATAACTGAGTATTGCACTTCAAAAGGCATACAACATCAGTTATCCTCAGTAAGGACACCACAATAAAACGGTGTTGCTGAAAGGAAGAATCGCACCCTAAAAGAAGCCGCAAGAACAATGTTTGCTGACACTGAAATAAGTGAGGCTTACTGGGTTGAATCGATTAATACCTCCTGTTACACTCAAAACTGATGTCTGATTACTAAGGAATACAAAAAAACTCCTTATGAGTTATGATGAATGTGTATTTTACACTTTCATTCGAGTCTTTTTCACCAATTTAGCTATCCTCTAAGTTAATTTAGCCTATATTTTAGTGCATTTTATTAGAATAGTGTCACGTTTCCCTTTTCTTTGCATTTTCAGGTTTTAGGTGAAAAATATGTTTTTAGGGGCAATTATGTTGAAGAGAACGAAGATTCGGTGTTTCGTGGTCATCCATGGTGTATCTAGAAGGTTCCGGACGAGATTTGAGGTCTAGGGGTCGAGTTTCAAGGCTTAAAGGTCACTAGAAGGCAAAATCCAAGTCCGGAAAGGAAAAGAAGACCAAAAACGCGTCAAAAACGCATCCACCGCCACTGGAGCTCCCGGGCAGTTCGCCCCACGCCAGGCGGTTCGCCCGGCGTCTGGGACGGTTCGCCCCACGTCCTCCGAACTCCTATATATAGTTGCACCTGTTTCTACGTTTTTCATACCTTTTCACATTAGTTTTAGAGACGAATTCTCCAGAGCCTGTTCTGGGAATTCTTAGCATAGGAGACTCTTTTTCTTATCAATTTGGAGGATTAAGCATAGCAATTGGACCTCGTTGTTTATCAATTCTTGCTTGTGAGCTAGCAATTCTTCGGAGATTGACAACCTTCGTTGGTAACTTGTATCTCACGATTTTTCTACTTTTATTTATTTCTTTCAACATGTTTTCATTCAATCTTGCTTTGATTTCTGTTGATTGCAATCTATCTATGAGTAGCTAAATCTATCGTTGGTGATAGTATGAGATTTCTTAGCTAGGGTTCTTAATTATGCATGATGGTTGTAACGCGATTCAGACTTGACTTATTGCTTTATTTATTTGATCTATCTAAGCCCTCTATCTTCGTAGTGTTGAATTGAACGAAACACATTGGACGATTCATGATCTTAGATCTCTATACAAACCTTCAAGTACTTCATGCATGATTATTAATCTGATGCTTTGAATGACCATACTATCACTAACTTTCATTATTATTGATAAGAAAATCTGTGCTAAGTCGTTTGTTGAGTTTATATTCTAAATTAAATTAGATAAAGCTAGTTATAGTCCTTAGAGATCGACACTCGAGGTTATTTTACTGCTACACTACGGTTTTCGTTGTAGTTGTGAATTGCCTTTGGCTAAAAACAAATTTATTTGATTAATTGAGTCTGAAAAATTCGGTTCATCAAATTGCATTATGTGAAAAAGACTCGAATGAAAGTGTAAAATACACGTTTATCAAACTCCCCAAACTAAATCTTTGCTTGTCCTCAAGCAAGTAGCTAGACTCTAATGCAAAAAACCAATGCAACACACAAAATGGAGTCTCATGCCAAATGTAATGAACTAATCTATTGAATCTATCAAAAACTTATGAACAATGACCATACATATCATAACATGGATATTGGTTGAAGAATGCCTCGATTAACTCATACACATTCACATATGCACTATGTTAAACAAGATAGTCTCTCGTAACATTCTCTACCTGGACCTAATCAGTGACGACGTAATGAAACATGTTAAAATACGAATGGTTGTCCCGTGCCTATGAAACTGAGGACTTACTACTGTTCACCAAGTTAAGACTTTCCCTCAAAGTGGTCGAACCAATACTAGCTCTCATCAAACGAAGGAGGGTTCCCTAAAATTTCACACTCCCCTATTCTACCCATCTATCAAGCAAAGTCATAAACTAATCACCACTTCCTGAATGGCAGGACGAGGGCGGTCTAGAACAGATGACACTCAAACAATCAAAAGACAAAAAATTACAACTCGGTTACGAACATTACTAGAATTGAAAAACGAGACAAACACTTTGCTAAACTGCTTTTTGGCTTTCTTTGGACCCTTCTTTGCTTTTTTGGGGTCTCTTTTTTTTCCTTTTTTTTCTTTTCCAGATCTTTTCTTTTTCCTGGAATTTTTTCTTTTTTTTTTTTGATTTTTTTTTCTCTTTTTTTTTTTTGTATATAGCCAGCAGTAGCACAACGAAAAAGAAATTACAATGACTCACAAACGACCTCCCCAAACCTATTCGAAAGAATAGGTTGAAGCACCAACTTTACGAAAAAGGAAAACAAACTCACAACACTCAAAAATCGAAAAACAAGTCTAATGATAGCGTAACCCCCTCCCCAAACCTATTCGAAAGAATATGTTGCACACAAAGGATCACAATCTCACACTACCTCCTTCCTAGGCATTTAGCAATCTCAAAGCAAGGTGAAGACTTGTTGCCTCTTAGGTACATAATTACTTGGGAAAACAACCATAAGACTCTAACAAGCATCATCCTATTATAAAGGCCTTCGTGAACCGTAGTAGAGAAAACACCACTAAGTGATGTCGAGACTACCAAGCTTAACTACGTGCAAACATAAATGTGATAAGCCAAGTGAAAAAAATCTCAAACAAATTCATAGAGATGAAACATATGGCTAAAGGTCATAACTGGTTAATCTACCCAATAAAAAAGTTCAAAAAATTTGGCAATAAACTCCACATAAAAGACTATACTAGGATGAATGTAGTGTATGCAACTAAATACTAAGAAAGCGGTAAACGTGCAAATGTAAACAAAATACAAGATACCATACTCAACATCATAAACCCAAACAATATATAACATCATGGTTCACATCTCATCCCCCTCATGAAACTCAAGCTAGTCCCTAGCAAAAGAGAATGAGTAAATAAAAAGTGAAACTAGATGTTACCGAATGGTTTGGCCTCGGTTGGCTGTGTATACCATAATGGACTTGTGAAAAGACTAATTATTGGGATCGTTATCCCCATAATAGTCCCTCCACATGTCAGACAGGAGATCATTGGACTGGTGTACAGCCTCCAGTTGTTGACGGATGAGCTGTTGCTGCTCCCACATTATCTCCCTCTCATTCCGGCGATGCTCCTCAGCTATTTCCAAATCGCGGTTGCGTTGGGAAATGTGTCCATCAAGATTATGTTGCAACCCTTGGACAGAAGTGGTCAAGGCTGCAACACTAGCATCAATTCTACCGAAACGGTCATCGAAGTAGGCCCGAAAATCAGAGAAGTCAATACCTCTAGACCCATGTTGTGCTCGAGGCGGTGCATGCGGTGCTCTTCGGACAGAAGGAATATCAGGAATAGGAACTCGGCCATCGTCAGTTTCCATAGCATCCTCATCCTCCTCATCATCATTATCATCATCAGAATCAGTCTGTTGGAGGGAAGCTTCAATATCAGCAGCAACAGCTGTGGGGTTCTTCATACGATACCTATTCAGTTGCACATCAATAGTTGAAGGGGAAAGAGCAGCGACCTCAGAATCCCCCTCAACAATGTCCTCGACCCCGTGATATTTGCAATATGATGTGATGAAGCTCGGAAAAATGAAGGGCTTCTTCTTCTTCTCCCAATGAAGCTCGTATTCTTCATACATGATCTGACCGATGTCTATACGATGCTTGCCCAACAAGCAGTAGAGGAGCTCAGCATAATTCGACTGTATCCATGTGTCATTCATCCTAGGGATCAAGTTGAAAATACAAAATTTCATAACCACCTTAGCCTCAAGACTAAGGTCACTCTGATGGATCCGTCCAGGTTGTGCCCCGGTATCTGGATACACATATTCCCTGTTGCAAATCACATCTGTGATTTCATTTCCAATCCCCCTAATGGCCCTGGAATATACGTAGGAATGGTTACTTCCGGTGAACTCCCGTTCCCCCAAATGAATAAACTCAGAAATTGAGGCCGGAGTCCATGGCACAATTACGTCTCTAACGAGTACCCCCTCCATCTCTTCAAGATCCGTGTACCCAACATAAAACTCATGGAGGAGGCTCGTATCATACCCCTTGAATCGGTTGGAAGTAAACCAACCCCAATTCCTCTTTCTTGCCAAACGAGAGAGCACCTTGTAACTTGGCCGGTTAGCATGGCCGTCTGAAATTTCGATCCTTCTATCCGGAATGGTTGATCGTCCACCTCGAGCAAGCTCTGCTTGGAGCCTCTGACGGACGTCAATCGCAACAAGTGACAACTCAAATAACTCATGGGAAGGTTGGGAGCTTGAAGTTGCCCCCTTACCCTTCTTGCTCTTAGACGAGTCAGCTTTCTTCTTGTCTCGTGGTGGCATGGTTCCTACAAGCAGCAATTAGTATCTTGTATGACATAAAACAGATTTATGCATATGCAAATGCAAGAGTGAAACACACGAGTGATAACATCAACAATCGCACTCCTCAAAACCTCCATGTCTAATCTAGCCACTTCTAGAACTAAAATGCAACACACCAACATATCTTAGACATGTAACATATCACATTAAGCTCTTGCTAGACAACAAATATCCTTAAATCATAAGGCTCAAATCATACCATAGTAGAAAAAAATCTAGCATCAAAAATCCTCAAACTCGTCAACCATGCGTTCTACCATCATGTCCATCATTATCATATCAATAAGCACACCCATAAACATGGAATGAAATGAAAAGAAACAATGCATCTTAAGACATAGACATCTAGTAGGAAAAATTCTCAAACCAACAAACCAAGCATAGTGAATAACGTTTCTAATCACACAAACAATCAACCCATACATCATATAAGATCAATTGAAGCATAAATCAAAAAAAAAAACAAATTTAAAAAATTAGGGTTCATGTGAAGTTACCTCAGATCCGAAGAATGAATGAACTAGGATGAAATTTGTTCGGATGGAAAGAAAGAGCACGTAATGGGCTTCGATTGAAGCTAAAGAACACAAAATTTGATGGAGAATTGAAGATTTTATGAAAGATTGAAGATTTTTTGAGTTTTTGGGTGTTTTGGAGTAAGAGAGGTGAACAAGATGAGGGAATGAGGTAAAAGGGGTGAAAAATCGTTTTTCACTTGTCTAATGACGGGGGGCGATTCGCCCCGTGCGTGGGGCGATTCGCCCCCCATCGCCAGAGAGCGTAAAGCTCTCTGGCGGTGTGGGGCGAATCGCCCCCTACTGCCAGAGAGCTTGAAGCTTTCTGGCCATGTGGGGCGATTCACCCCCCACCTCCAGAGGTGGGGAGATGAAATTTTTCGAAAAACTCAGTTTTTATCCCCGAAAACCATTTCCCTCATGAAAAACACTCGAAAAAATTCACTCAAACATAAACATAAGGACAAAGCAACACATAAACGAACAAATTCACATAAAGAAAGGCAAATTGTTCAATGTATGAATGCAAGCAATGCAATAAAGCGATAAAAAAACGATAAAAACTCCGGGTTGCCTCCCGGATAGCGTCATTGTTTATAGTCTTTGACTCAACTTTTTCTAGCATCTTAGTTCTTCTTTTTGAGGGTACTAGACTTCCCCTTCATGGATGTTTTCCTCATGCCACGAACCTGTGAATGAGAATGAACATAGACAACAAGACCAAAGTAGTTAATTGTGTGAGAAGCATTGAAGCGAATATTTGGATCAGATATGGCTCGCAACACATGTTGCTTGCCATCCACCTCAATGGTGCAAGTTCTTCGGTAGATGTCTATCACGGAGCGTAGCTTAGTCAAGAACGTTCGCCCCAAGAGAACAACATCCCCCATCCCAGGTGTAGACGCCGGCATAACTACAAAATTGGTGTACACAGAAGCTTCACCAATCTTAACCAATACGTTCTTCACAACGCCTTCGGGTCTCACAAAGGATCCATCCACCAATTGCACAATAGCCTTATGCTCAGATAGTTTTCCAAGGCTACTCTTCTCAAACACATTCATTGGGAGCACATTAGAGTAAGATCCCATAACTAGTGTAGCACGAACATCTTCAAGTTCACCAACGAAGGTTGTCAATCTCCGACGCGGTGTAGATGGTCTCATCATAGTCTTGTTTGAATCCAGTGATTTGCGCCTTAAGCGCAGTAGTCAATGTGTGAGGAAAGTATTTCTCCATGAATGCTGAAAAAACCTTCGTCCAAGTGTCAAGCGAACCCGCCGGTAGAGAACTCAACCATGCCTTGGCCCTGTCGCCAAGCCCCATAGCAAAAACCTTCATTCCCAACTCATTCGCTGTTATTTCAGCTTCGGGTCGTGGAAGTTGGTTGACGAAGTCATCGATATCATGCAAGTACCCCATCACGTCTTCCCTAGCCAAACCATAGAACCTCGGAAGTTGCTAGAACATGTGATTTTTTATTTCCAGATCTCGAGTTGCAGGCGAAAGAACAATCGCCGGTCCCCTCATACGATCCTTGGTGGGGTGAACCCATGATTTCAGTGGTCTAGCTTCTGCCATTCCGACGATTTCTTCGAAAAGACTGTGTAGAGATTCAGAGAAATCGGTATCCTCTATTTCCTCTAGTTCACGTCGTCGAAGTAGTCGCCTCCTTTGGTGGTAGACTCTGTCGATTTCAGCGATTGGTTCAGCAAGCGGTGTTCCTCTAGATCGTGTACTTCGCATACACTATCTGTAACAAGCTAAGAAAAAAGTATCAGAGAGATCAAATTTAATAAAACTACTAAGACTAGGAATTGAATGTTGAAAATATATATAAGCTAAACAGAAAAAAGGAGTATAGTCCCCGGCAACGGCGCCAATTTGATGAACCGAATTTGTCAGACTCAATTAATCAAATAAATTTATTTTTAGCCAAAGGCAATTCACAACTACAACGAAAACCGTAGTGTAGCAGTAAAATAACCTCGAGTGTCGATCTCTAAGGACTATAACTAGCTTTATCTAATTTAACTTAAACTATAAACTCAACAAACGACTTAGCACATATTTTCTTATCAATAATAATGGAAGTTAGTGATAGTATGGTCATTCAAAGCATCAGGTTAATAATCATGCATGAAGTACTTGAACGTTTGCATAGAGATCTAAGATCATGAATCGTCCAATGTGTTCCGTTCAATTCAACACTACGAAGATAGAGGGCTTAGATAGATCAAAGAAATAAAGCAATAAGTCAAGTCTGAATCGCGTTACAGCCATCATGCATAATTAAGAACCCTAACTAAGAAATCACATACTATCACCAACGATAGATTTAGCTACTCATAGATAAGATTGCAATCAACAGAAATCAAAGCAAGATTGAATGAAAACATGTTGAAAGAAATAAATAAAAGTAGAAAAATCGTGAGATACAAGTTACCAACGAAGGTTGTCAATCTCCGAAGAATTGCTAGCTCACAAGCAAGAATTAATAAACAACAAGGTCAAATTGCTATGCTTAATCCTCCAAATTGATAAGAAAAAGAGTCTCCTATGCTAAGAATTCCCAGAACAGGCTCTAGAGAATTCGTCTGTAAAACTAATGTGTAAAGGTATGAAAAACGTAAAAACAGGTGCAACTATATATAGGAGTTCGGAGGACGTGGGGCGAACCGCCCGGGAGCTCCAGTGGCGGTGGATGCGTTTTTGACGCGTTTTTGGTCTTCTTTTCCTTTTCGGACTCGGATTTCTGCGTTCTAGTGACCTTTAAGGCTTGAAACTCGACCCCTAGACCTCAAATCTCATCCGGAACCTTCTAGATACACCACGGATGACCACGAAACACCGAATCTTCGTTCTCTTCAATATAATTGCCCCTAAAAACACGTTTTTCACCAAAAACCTGAAAAATGCAAAGAAAAGGGAAACATGACACTATTCTAATAAAATGCACTAAAATATAGGCTAAATTAACCTAGAGGATAGCTAAATTGGTGAAAAAGACTCGAATGAAAGTGTAAAATACACGTTCATTTATTTGTTGGAAGACCTCCTAATATCATTCATCTAAGAGTATTTGGTTGTAAGTGTTTCGTTCTTAATAACGGTAGAGAATACCTAAGAACATTTCAACCAAAGGCAGACGAAGCGATATTTCTTGGTTACTCCTTGCATAGTAAAGCTTATAGAGTTTACAACAAAAAGGCACAAAAGATCGAAGAATCAGTGCATGTTGTATTCTACGAAAAGACACAAGGAGTGCCTGCTGAAGAAGAAATATCAGAATGTATGAAAAAGCTAATCATACATGAGTAAAGAACTGAATCTGATGCTAGGCAAATCAAGTCAATTGAACTAAATGATGATTCTGACAATGACTCTCCTCCCCAAACTCATGACAAGATAAATATAGTTCATGACAAAGAATTTCCAGCAAAAGACGCAGTTGCTCCAGATGTTGCTGAAACTACGCAACCTCCCGTGCCTGCTGATGAGTTACCACAATCTAGCAATGTTGAACAAGCAGTTGCTGAACCAATCTCAGCAGAGACACAAAATACCAGTAGTACTGAACAAGTACATGCTGAAGAGTCACATGCTGATGAGCTAACGTATCCAGATCCAAAGAGCAGAAAGCCTGTTAACAAATGGATTAGAGATCATCCCTCTACGGATATGATTGGTGATATTGACAAACGCCAAGTGACTAGATCCAAAGTTTCTGCTACTCATGGACTTGCTGAAGAAGCAAATGTCGTAGAAGTAGAATCTTTGTTCTCTTGCTTTGTTTCAGAAATTGAACCCAAGACCATAGAAGAAGCTCTAAAGCATTCTGAATGGATCAAGGCAATGCAAGAAGAACTGGATCAATTTGAAAGGAACAAAGTCTGGAAACTTGTACCTCTTGCTGAAGGCAAGAAAGCTATTGGTACAAAGTGGGTGTTCAGAAACAAGCTGAGTGAGTCTGGTGAAGTAATAAGAAACAAAGCACGTTTAGTTGCTCAAGGTTACTGTCAGACTGGGATTGGACTATGATGAGTCTTATGCACCAGTTGTAAGATTGGATGATGCAATTAGACTTTTCTTGGGCTTTGCTGCTCACAATGACTTCATTGTTTATCGAATGAATGTTAAAAGTGCATTCTTGAGTGGTGAACTTGCTGAAGAAGTCTACTTAGAACAACCCCCTGGCTTTGAACTTTTCTCAGAAACCAAGATGGTATACAAGCTTCAGAAAGCTATATATGGTCTAAAGCAAGCACCTAGAGCTTGGTATGATACCTTGGCCAAGTTCTTGCTGGATAACGGTTTCAAGAAAGGTGAAGTTGACAAAACCTTGTTTACCATGAACCATGATGGTAAAATACTCTTAGTTCAGATTTATGTGGATGGCATAATATTTGGATCTAAGGACAAGCAACTTTGTGATGATTTTGCCAAACTCATGACAAATAAATTTGAAATGAGTATGTGATGAACCGAGAGTTGTCGTGTCCCGATTGATCAAATAAATTTGTTATTTAGCCGAAGGCAATTCACAACTACAACGAAAACCGTAGTGTAGCAGTAGAATGACCTCGAGTGTCGTTCTCTAAGGACTATAACTAGCTTTATCAAATCTAATTTAGAATATAAAAACAGCAGACGGTAAAGCAAAGGGTTTTTCTAACAGATAATGGAGATTGGTGATAGTATGATCCTTCAAAGCATAATGGGTTAATAACCATGCGTAAATTCCTCGGTCTTGCATGGAGATCTTTGATCAATCAATTGTCCTGTTGTAATTATTAAGCACTACGAAGATATAGATACTGACAAGTCAACACTATTGTCCATTTGTGTTCCGTAATTATTCAACACTACGAAGATATAGATATGCATAGGTCGACGAGGGTCCAATTGTGCATAAAAATTAATCAACATACGAAGATATAGGTTGCGCCTGATCAACGAAATAAAGCAATAACACGGAGTATAATGCGCGATATAGCCATTAGCATGATTATCTACCCTTCGCTAAGAATTCACATACTACCACCAAAGATAAGTTTAGCTACTCATAGTTGTCATGCAATCAACAGAAATCATAGATGAAAACATGTTGAAAGATATATAAAAATAAGTAGAATAAACCGTAAGATACAATGTTACCGAAGGTTGTCAGTCTCCGAAGAATCGCGATCTTACAAGCTCCAAACTGCTATGAAAAAGTATCTCCTAAGCTACGAACCCCCAGAACAGGCTCTGGGAAGTTCCTACCTAAAACTACAGAGAAAGGTGAGAGAATAGGTCTGGAAAAGTATGAATTTCGGAGAAAAACTGAGCAACTATATATAGGCTTCGAATTTGTGTGGGGCGAAGGGGCCCACACACCGGGCGATTCGCCTGGTGTGGGGCGATTCGCCCGGGAGTAAAAATCCGAGATTTCCGCATTTTCGACGCGTTTTTGGATTTCTTCCCCTTTTCGGACTCGGTTTCTGACTTCTAGTGGCCTTCTAACCTCCGGATTCGACCCCTAGACTCCAAATCCTATTCGGAAACCTTCAGATACTCCAAATAGGCTGATGGAACACCATTCCTTGTCAACTTCAATATAATTGCCCTGAAATCCTCGTTTTTCAACCAAAACCTGTAAAATAAAAACTAAATGGAAACGTGACACTATTCTAATAAAATGCACTAAAATATAGCTAAATTAACATAGAGTATAGCTAAAATAGGTGAAAAAGACTCAAATGAATGTGTAAAATACACATTCATCAAACTCCCCAAACCGAACCTTTGCTTATCCTCAAGCAACTAAGCTAGACTCTAATGCAAAAAACAATGCAACACATAAAATGGAGTCTCATACCAAATAAAATGAACTAATTCACTGAATCTATCAAATAACATATGAACAAAAACCATATAAATCAAAGCATGAATATAGGTTGAAAAATACCTCGATTGACTTATACACATCCACATAAGTACTTATGTCAAGACAAGATAGTCTCTCGTAACATTCTCTACCTGGACCTAGTCAGTGACGACGTAATGAAGCATGCTAAGATACGAATGGTTGTCCCGTGCCTATGAAACTGAGGACTTACTTCTGTTCACCAAGTTAAGACTTTTCCTCAAAAGAGGTCGAACCAGTACTGGCTCTCATCAAACGAAGGAGGGTTCCCTATAAAAGATAACACTCCCCTATTCTACCCATCTCTCGAGCAAAGCCTTAAGATATTCACCACTTTCTGAATGGAAGGACGAGGGTGGTGTAGAACAGATGACACTAAAAAACAAAATACAAAAAATAGAAAATTACAACACGATTACGAACATTACAAGAATTGGAAAATGAGACACAACATTTTGCTAAACTGCTATTTGGCTTTCTTTTTTGGACCCTTCTTTGCTTTTTTGGGGTCTTTTCTTTTTTTTTTCTTTTTTTTCTTTCTAGTTTCTTTTTTTCTTTTTTTTTTCTTTCTCCTGGAATTTTTCTTTCCTTTTTTTCGATTTTTTTTTTAGCCAGCAGTAGCATAACAAAAAGAGAAACAAAATGACTCACACGACTTTCCCAAACCTATTCGAAAGAATAGGTTGGAGTACAAAATTTACGGAAAAGGAAAATTAAACTAACGATACGGAAATGAGAAACGAAAAACAAGTCTAATGATGGTGTAACCCCCTCCCCAAACCTATTCGGAAGAATAGGTTATAAACAAAGGATCACACAACCTCACACTACCTCCTTCCTAGGCATTTAGCAATCTCAAAGCATGGTGAAGACTTGTTGCCTCTTAGGTACATAATAACTCGGGAAAACAACCATAAGACCCTATCATGCATCATCCTATTATAAAGGCCTTCGTGAACCGCAGTAGAGAAAACACCACTAAGTGATGTCGAGACTACCAAGCTTAACTAAGTGCAATACATAAATGTGACAAGCCAAGCGATAAAAACCTCAAACAAATTCATAGAGATGAAGCATACGATTAATGGCATAGTTAGTTGATCTACCCAATAAAAAGGTTCAAAAAAATTCAGCAATAAACTCCATATAAAACATGCAAGACTATCCTAGGATGAATGTAGTCAATGCAACCTAAAAAATCTACGAAAGCAGTAAACGTGCAAGTGCAAATGGATAAAACATGCGAGGTACTATACTTAGCCTACCAATGTCAAGCTCCAAACTAACAATACTAGATCACTTAAATCCCATCCCCCCTCATGAAATTAACGCTAGTCCCTAGCAGTAAGAAAATGAGGAAATAAGATGTGATACTAGATGTTACCCCATGGTTTGGCCTCGGTCGGCTGAGTATGTTGTTTGTGAGTTATTGGGATTGCTCTGGGAGCTTTATAGGGTGTCATCAGGTCTTCTGGTAGGCGTGGTAGTTTCAATTATAGGCCGGATAGGAACAACTCCTCCATTAGTATCATCATTGCCCGTATGGCCTTCATTGTCACTACTGTCACGCACATCCTCACTAGTAGAGTTGCAGTGTCGAGTAGAATCCTCAAGATTAGCCGCCGCTGTTATGGAATCCTCCATCCTGTAGCCCTCCAATAAGATGTGAACTGTTGAATGGGAAAGAGCAGTGGTATCAGGACCTCCCCCTCCAGCGTTTTACACCCCGAGGTGGTTACAGTTGCTGCTCGGATACTCAGAAGTCTTCTACCATCTTTTCCAATGTCGATCACATTCTCTACGGTTGATCCGACCGATGTCTATATAATGCTCCCTTTAGAGGCAGTCAAGGGGCACCCCAACGAGGGGCTGGGCACCCATGTCATTATGTTTTGGAACCAAGCTAGCGCTTCGGAACCTTCTAGCAACTGCGAACTCGAGATTGAATCCGTCGCGGCTAGATTGTCCCGGTGCCTTCCAGTTCACTCGAACTTTGCAGTCCTTGTGATGGATTGCTGACGTAATAATGGTTTCTGTCCCTTCGGTGGTGCATGAATAGGCATAGGAGTCCTTACTCCATGTGTACTCTAGCTCCTCCTCTTGGATAATTCGCGACGTTGTTGCAAGATCCCGTGGCTGGAACGCACATCTAGTGAGGTCACTCTTCTTGAAATGGTTGTAATCGATCCCCCTCCAATACTTCATAGTAATCATACGGGAATGCTCCTCTCCCTTGGCATGGTTCCTACAAACAACAGTTAGTACCTCGTATGACACAAAACTGACTCATGCATATGCTATGTAAGAACGAAACACACAATTGATAAAATCAACAATCGAGCTCCCCAAACCTTTTATGTCTAGCCTAGCTTCTTCATCATGCAACATACTACTACAAGCAATACATCACATTATTCTCTTGCTAGACAACCAATATCCTAGATAACAAGGCTCAATTCATACCATAGTAGCGAAAATTCTAGCATCATAAATCCTCATACTCAACAATTAAGCATTCTATCATCAAATCCATCATCATTACATCAATAAACACAATCATATGCAAGAAATCTAAGATAAAGATAAATTGCATAACAAGATATATCATCTAGTAGCAAAATTCCCAAATCAACAATCCAAGCATAATTGAGCATGCAATTGAAAGTAAATAATGCTTCTAATCACACAAACAACCTACCCATGCATCATATAAGCATAATTGAAGCTCAAATTAGAAAGCCCCAAAATTTGAAAATTAGGGTTCATAAGAAGATACCTCAGATCTGAAAAACTAATGCTCTAGGGAGAAATCTGTTCGGATGAAAATATAGATCACGTAATAGGCTTCTATTGAAGCTAAAGAACAATAAATTTGGTGAAGAAATGAAGAAGTTATGAAGTTTTGAAGTTATTTTCGCAATTCTCGGTTTTTGGGGAGAAGAAGGTGGAGAGAATGAAGAAAATGAGGTAGAGAAGGGGAGATCCGCGTTTTTTAGCATCAGAGGCCGTGGGGCGAGTCGCCCCATGCGGGGCGATTCGTCCCCCATGGGGGGCGATTTGCCCCCCTCTCCCCAATGTGGGAAGACGGTCCTTTCGTCAGAAAACGCGATTTTTAATCCCCGAAACCATTTTTTTCAAAAAGCCACCCGAAAAATATCTCTCAAACATAAGCATATACGACACATACATGAACAAATTCACATATGAAAAGCAAATCGTTCAAGAATGAATGCATGCAATAAAGCGGTAAAGAAAGCGATAAAAACTCCGGGTTGCCTCCCGGATAGCGCCATTGTTTAAAGTCTTTGACTCGACTCCTGTCTGTGCCTAGCTCTTCTTTCTGCGGGTACTAGACTTCCCCCTCATTGATCTCCTCTCCATGCCACGAACATGTGAATAAGAAAGAACATAGGCTGCAAGACCACAGTAGTGAGTAGTGTAAGAAATATCAGGCGGATCAGGTGGATCAGATATGGCTTGCAACACGTGTTGCTTGCCATCCACTTCTATAGTGTAAGTTCTTTGGTAGATGTCCATCACGGAGCGTAGCTTAGTCAAGAACGTTCGCCCTAAGAGTATGACATCCCCCGTTCCAGGTGCAGACGCCGGCATAACTACAAAATTGGTGTATACAGAAGCTTCACCAATCTTGACCAACACATTTTTCACAACGCCTTCGGGTCTCATAAAGGATCCAAGGCTACTCTTTTCAAACACATTCAAAGGGAGTATGTTAGAGTAGGATCCCGTGTCTAGTGTGACACGGACATCTTCAAGCTCACCAATCCCGACCTTAACATCGAAACTTTTAGGGAGTGGCTCGGGATCCTTTTGCTCCTCACCACTTTCGTCAGAACCAAGGTCCTTCTATTCTTCCTTAGCCTGTGGAAGTTCTTCCTTCTTGCAACACTCGCACTTAGCAACCTTCTTGATGGTGATTTCGTCAGGTAGATCACCAGCCAATGTGATGGAATTCGACTTCTCAGTGTTGCTTGGCAGTTTGCCTTGTTCCCTACTTGCTCCTCGGTCGATCAACTCTTGCATCTTTTGATGGGCAAGCCTAGTGCTCCCTTCCAACCTATCAAGCCTTGCCCTAGTCTTCTCAGAATCTTCTTCGTAACGTTTGAGAAAACTTTGGGTGTGATCAACCATCTTTTGCAAGTTCTCCATCAGTTGATCCGACTTCGACTTCGGTGGCTCTTTCGGAGTGGGGTTTTCGCAGTGATCATTACCATAGTTTAGCCTACTACGGTCTTGGTTTGGGCCATAAGTTCGGTTAGCCGGTGCATATCCTTGATTGTTTCGAAATCCTCTTCTCCAAAATCCACCTTGAGGATTCCTATCGTCTTGTCCGTAGCTAGCTTCTTGATTACCAAACTCCGTAGCGAAGGCTTCCTGTTCAAACTGTTCGTCGCACAGTAATCAGTAGCGACGAGGATTCCCCGGTGAAGATTCTATATCTCCACGGGAATGAAGTTGGTCCGAGCCGGAGTATACCATCTCCGTCGTTCTCTGAGATGAATCGGAATGCGGAGCGAGAACTGTTCATCCAAGAGCAGTAATATATCGATGATGTTGTTCCCTATGAGACAATTGATCCTACACAGATAGATTTCAGCTTCCCCGCGACGAGCAATGTAAGAGCTCCCATTCCGAGCGAGGAGGCTGAAGGAGAGCGGGCAAGGGCTGTGCTTGAACGCGATCGCAAGCGTAAGAGGGGCGAGAAGGTTTCGTCCTATGAAGATAAGGAAGAAGCTGCCCATGCTCCGGGTAAGGCCCAAAAGAAATCGAAGAGGAAATCTTCTTGATCCGAGAAGAAAAATGTCGACCCCGAAGAAATTGCCAAGCTTACTGTGGCCAGCGGGAAGAAGTTTACTCGAGGACCTCAGGATGTTGATCTCCCCGATCCGCAAGGCGAGAAGAACGAAGACGGTCTGATTCCGACAACCGCCTCTACGGTTAAAAGGAAGAAATCCCATCAATAAGGCAAAAATATCGGCTAAGCAAGAGGAAGATTGACATCCCCGTGCTAAAGCCCGACCAGACCTTCTACAACGCGCCACCTGGTTATATGGCTGTGCATCTACTGACATTGGATCGAGGATGGATCCTTCCTTTTTGCGACCCATTCAAATATATCATCAACCAGTTGGGTCTCGCTCCCTGGCAGCTTCTCCCCAGCGCATTCGGCACTCTTATCTGTTTTGGGGTACTCTGCAAGAAGCTGGGGATCCCGGTGAACTTTCATAATTTCAACCAACTTTTCAGAGTCTCTATGAGCTCTGGAAACAAGTTCTTTTATTACTTTAACACTCGCCCCGGTCTTGGATTTATAGTGGACGCTCCATCCTCCTCGGGCTATAAATGGTTCCACAGATATATATATGTTAAGAAGAAGAAACTCCCCGGTATGAGCGACGCGGATGCGGAGTGGGGAGTACCCAAACACTTCTACCGAGGACCGATATCTGATCGATATCCTCATCATGTTGAGTCGGACCCCTGGGTACTGGCGCTCGAGGAGAGAAACTCTTGTGATGACCCAGAGAAGTACTTTTACTGGGGTTTAGTGTTGCAACCACTTCCTTATCTTGCCGGTCTGTCCTCCCCGGTCTACACGGGTTATAAGAACTCAGGATATACCGACGACCTCCTCTTTGGTAACTAGCTCGAGGATCACTTTAGAAACCTTATACTTGTGTTTTTTTCTTTGTTTTCTTTGTATCGACTACCATTGCTCTTCGCTTTTGCTAACTCTTTTGTTCTCCTTGATTGTGCAGAGTATTGGTTTGCTTGGATAATGTCGAAGACCCTTGAGGCGAAGGAGGAGCAAACGAGGAAGCAACACTTGGTGGGTAAGACCACAAAGATCCTCGGGTCCCTTGACCTTAGCCACCCCAAGAATGCGGCGGAGCATCGAGACACTCTGGCTAAGGAGGGGCTCACGACGATCGAGGACCCCGTGGAAGCAGTCAAGTGGAAGGTCGCGGAGGACGCAGCGGCTGCAAAGAAGGCCGGGGAGGCTGGGGACGGCAACCCGGAGAAGCGTCCGAAGGAGCGAGCCCCTCCCCAGAAAAGAGCTTGTGCGAAGAGGCTCATCAATCTTGGTGGGAACGACGAGCCAGCCCGCAAGAAAGATAAAGCAGCCTTGGACGTTGATCGCGATGCGGAGATCAAACGGTTCGTCCAGATGTCTGAGTTGGACCACGCCCTTGAACTTAGCCTCTACGCTCTACAGTTAAGTCTTTAATTTCACTCCTCCTCTGTTGGTCCCTTTAAACAACAAGAAAAGACTAGAGGGGGGGGGGTGAATAGTCTTTTTAAACTTTCGTCGTTTAAAAACTTTCTCAGCAAGTACTTATTACTTTTCAGTAATGAGGTTGCTGATACTTAACTTTCTCAGCAAGCGTAAGTTACTTTACAGTAGCTTAGTTTGTTGATACTTAAAATCAGAGAGCGGAAGTCTTTGAAACAATAAGTGCTCTTTCAGCAAGTAAAGATTTTTCAGCAAGTGAAGTGAGTGACTGTGTACAAACAGATATAATTTGCTGAAAGCTAAATGCAGTAAGTAAATCACACAAACGCTTTTATAGTGGTATCTGAGAGTGGCGTAATCTCTCAACTAATCCAATTTGTCCTTTCTAGGACTGAATCCACTAAGATATGATTGAGGTTCCTTACAATCTCCTATCTAAAGCGATTCAACAGAAACCAAAGCACACTTGCTTTGTCTCCAACCTAAACTAGAGAACTCAACCTTCTTATCCACCAAACTTGGTACTTTTAATCAGCAAAACTGTGCTCGATTAAGTTCCCCCTGAATATCACGCCTGAAAGAGTGTATTTTCAGTTAGAGAGTTTTGGGGTGAGATGACTTAATTATAACTTATTCAGTTACAACAAGTAATCTAAGAAACACAACTTGGAATACTTTGCAGTAAACAAGTTTGATTGTTTCTGGTGTCAAGACTTGTTCTTGTTCGAAAGAAAGAACTCTAAACTAATTTCTTAGCCGAGTTTTTTCTACTTCTTCACAAGTAGCTTTTTCAAGCTTTAAGTCTTGGAACGGATCAATGGCAGTAAGAGTGATTGAAGGTTTGTGAGTTTTTAAGCACAAGTGAGAGTTTGATCACGTTGTTGACACACTTCAACTCTTTCCCGGATGACCTCTATTTATAGTGTAAGTAAGGAGCCGTTTGAATTTCAAATCCTAAGGCTTTTGTTCCTTAACATGTCACTATCTTGCTTTTGTACTTTCAGCAACGACTGCGTGTAAGCTTTGCATTAAATGCACATTTGAATAGAATTCAAAAAGTAACATTGGAGCGCAAATTCTCGTACATTCAGCAAGAGGTCACATATGTTTATCAGCAAGTGTTCAGTCTCAGTTTCAGCAAGCACAACCTACTCTGTCTTTCAGATTTTCACTTATGCAATGTTGTTGCTGAACATTCCACTTTCTGAGAAACCACGTGCCTTACCAGTCTTCAGCAATCTTCAAGTCTTCAATTCTTCAGATCTTCAAAAGTCTTCAAGATTCTGACCGGTTTCTTATTTGCTTCAATAATTTGTTTGTAATAAACAAAATATATCTTCAGCAAATGCTTCAATAGGTCATTTTCTTTTCAGAAAATAAGATTCATTAAAGCTAAGCATCAATAAGATATTTTCTTTTCAGAAAATAAAATACATCATCCGCTAATGTGTCAATAAGATATTTTCTTCTCAGAAAATAAAATACGTCATACACTAAAGAAATAACTTATCTAACACCTATCTAAGTCATCAGCAAACGTTCCTCTTTAACAATGTCCTTAAAATTCTAAATTCCTATGGACCTTAAGAGTACTAGTTACTGGACTGTTCTTAATTTAGCATGGTTAATTTCTCATCCAAATTACAAGTTTCCTAACAAATTTCCCCCTTTTTGATGTTAGCAATCCATGGCTAAATTAATTGTTACCCTTTTAGAGGTTTCTGATATTGAATAAATCAGATGATTAATGCAAGCATACTTGAATAAATAAACAGTAAGCATAAGTAAGTTGCATAATCAAAAACCAATAAGAGTAAAAAAGAATTCATTGCTGAAAGTTATCAAACAGAAGTTTACAAGAAAGCATAGATAACAAGGAATCAGCAAACAAAAACTTTAACAAAAACTATTGCAGGGACTTAAGCTCTTTCAGAGGATTTTCTCAAAATCTCTCTTACACTCTTCTCAGCAAGTGCAGTGAATTCAACACAATCTTTCTCGTAGTTTTCTAGAAGCCTACGGACTTGTAGTTGAAGAATTCTTGCATTTTTGCAGGCAGTATGATGATGCTTTTCAGCATTCATTTCCATGTAGTTAATAACCCTCAAATGCATGCCCCAATTGCTGGCATGGAGAAGTTGTGTATGTGAAATGTTTCTCGGATGAATCTTTCTTAACCAGAGAAGATCTTCTTCTTGATCCTTAGCAGTGAGATAGAAGTACTCATAAGGAATCAATCCAAGTTTCTTCTTAGGTTTCTTTGTTACCGGGTCAGCGTAGTAAGCAATGCCAGGTGGTTTGATCAGATTTGGTTCTTGCTTGTATGTCTTACCAATGGCAATTCTTCTTACTTGGACCTATAGATTCAACCATCTCCCAGCAACATTTCTTGGGAGGGATTCTTCCCTTTGATTTCTTTGGACCTTGAGTTCAATCCATTTGAACATTTGATTCAAAATGGCTGTAGGAAAGAACTCATTTACCAGCATGTCTTCCAGCTTTAAAATTCAGCAACCATGAATGTTTCTGATTACATTCTGAGTGGTTTCCTCATTGCTGGTCTTAGTATATTCAATGCCGGAGCCAATAGCAATGCTGGCCAGCCTTTTCTCTTCCTGTCTTTGCCTTCTTCTTCTTGATTTAGCATTGTCTTGATCTCTTGCTGAAGAGTCAAACGAAAAATGCTTTGAGTGGCCAGACGGAGTTATGGCTGTTAAGGGTCTAGCTCTTATGTCTTGAGCTATTATTTGATTGTCATCATCTGCTTCATCATCTTCATTCAGATTGTGATGACTTTCAGTGTGACAGAAATCTTGAGTTTCAGCAGCGGTTTTTCTCTTTTAGTACATGCTGAATTTAACTCAGTTTCTGCTTGTCTTTTAGAACTTTGCTCTCTTTCAGCAAGAGGTTCTAATGGTAGTGGCGCATCAGCAGCAGGAGTAGGAGGGGTTTGATTGCTTTTTCTAGTCTTCTTTTCCCCCTTAGACATGGATTGCAACATCGGAGTGATGTGCAGAGAATAAAACTCATTGCAATTTTCAGCAAGAGTGTTGAGACTGTTATACTTCATGATGATTGCTTGTTGGTCAGAGTTCATTGTTGCGAACTCTTTTTGAATATTCATCATGTTCTCTTCATGTCTTTTCTCTGTTGCGGCCTTCTCATCCATAATATTCTGAGCTTTGACAAGAGCATTCTTTGCTAGCAAGAGAGCTTGACTTACATCTTCTTCATAGCTCTTGTGATAAAGACTGATGTCTTTCTGAGCTATAGTTAAAGTTGTAGTGCGTCTCAGCACTGTAGCCAAATTTTTTCCAATGTCAAGTGGACTCTCAGCAAGCAATGCCTCATCTTCAGCTTTGCAGGCATCATGGACTTGCTTTAGTGCTAGAATTCTGGGAGTAAACTCCTCAACTCTTGGGAACGGCACTAAATTAGGTGTCAAGGAGTGAGCCTTAAGTTCAGTAGCAAACTGATCATCTCGTAAAAGCAACTCAGCTCTTAATGAATCTCCTTCATAAGTGAGATAATTAGGAGGAGGAATCTGAACGACTTTTGGGTCTCGCTTGGATTGTTCATCTTCATTTTCTGACAAGTCGTCATCATCCTCAGATTCATCAAGTTGAGCAACTTTAGAGCCTTTGTCAGTAGCTTCACTTCCTTTTGTTGAGTGGTTGCTGATGGCAACGCTTCAGACTCAACGACTGGAGTTTCACCATTAGATAGTTGTTTCAATTGAGTTTGTAGCTCAATTACTGGAATTTCGCGAGTAGTTAGTTTTAATTGAGTAGTTGCTGAAGGCAATGTTTGAGACTCAATAACTGGAGTTTCGCCAGTAGTAAGTGGAAGGGATGGAACTTCCTTAGATTTTGGTCTTGAAGATTCACCAATTTCCAGATCCTGCGTATGCCTTGCATGGATCACGAGACTGTTTTGTAGAGCTCGTTGGTAATCTTCATCTTCTTCATCCTCATCTTCAAGGTTTTCTTCAGTAACCTTGGCATCAGAAAATGGACTTTTGCCATTTTTCAAGGCAGCCCTTTTTCTGGCGTATTCTTCTTCAGTATCAGCACCTTGTACAGGTGCTTGATTTTTAGCAGCAGCAGGAGGAGGTTGAGATTCTTGCTGAGATTGTTGTTGTTCAGTTTGCTGATTATCAGATTGAGTATTTTCAGCAACTGTTAACTTCAATCCACCAGCACCAGAACTTGGACCTTGATTGTCATCATCGTCATCTTTCTTGTCCTTAGAATCTTTTCCTTCATCATCACTGGGATCAGTGGGAATGTTCTCATCTTCTTCTTCTTCTTCATCATCTGTCAGAATGACTAGCGCAACATGCTTGTACAAACAACACTTGTCACTTCCTCTTCCTCAGTTAATTTGTGGGGATCAGCCACCACAGGAACAAAAAGACCTTTGAGCATCACAACTTGTTCAGCTGGAGAGGCACTCTTAAATTTGGCCTTCATATTCTCTCTGATTTGAGCAATCAGATTTGAGCTCATTAGCTGAGAATATGTCATTTCTTCAGGAAGGATGGAGTGGACAAATGTCTCGAGCTTTAACATTGAAGTTCTCTTTTTCTCATTTGAGAGATGAAGGTGAAGATCTGAGAAGTCCATTCTTCTGTATCTTTGCCAGTTGCTGACAGACTTAGCAACTCTTGACAAAGTTGTCCTCTTGAAGTTCAAGTAAAGTTCTTCAGAACTTACTTGCTGATCTTCAGTGATGAGTACCACTTCAGTGGTCTCCTTTTGAGCCTGAAAAAGAATTTTATTTAGATCAGGAATGGTTTGGAGAATTGTTTTAGAGTTTATATCTGAAACATGATTTACGTGCTGAGAGTCAGCAAGCTCATGTAGTACAATTTCCATTCCATGAGGAGCTTGAGTAGCGTCCTCCATTTGTTCATCCTGAAATAAATTAAAATTAGACACAAGTACTAAGCTGTCAAACTTAGTTTTTATACCAAAATTATTAACTACCTGCTGAGCAGGGAGTGTTGGTTCTGGTGCAGAGGCTTCAGCAACCATATGACTTGCATCTTGAGAAGTCTGTTGAGAAAGAATAATTTTAGCAAAAGAACAATTTTCAGAATTAGAAGTTTACTGATGATGGAATTAACTACCTGCTGAGGAAGGACAGGTTGTGGCTCAGTCCTTTCAGCATTAACAGTTTCTTCTTCTTCTGGGACTGTTTCTTCAGCAGACATCTGATTTTGCTCTAACTGAGAAAGCTGTGCGGTTTCAGCAATCTCCCTTGTCTCTGAATTGACAAGTTGAGCAGAAGCATCTTGACCTTTAAGCTCACTGCTTGTCATGAAGAGATCAATTGACTTGTTGGATGATTCTTCAATCTCCAACTCCATTTGTTTGCTTAAATCTTCCAGTACAAGCTGGACTTTGTCAATTGAAGTCTTGGGTGAACTTGGGCCAGTATTCTCAGCATCAAGAGATGCGTCTTTGAATAGTGCTTCTTGAGTTTCAGCAACTTCAGGAACTGGAACCATTGCTATTTCAGCAACTGGTCCATCAGCAAGCTGGGTTTCAGCAACTTTGATGAGTTGCTTGTTCAGCAGCCATCTTTTCAGCAGCATCAGCAAGTGCCGCTCTTTGCATATCAGCAGCAATGTCGCTTACTTGTTCCATGGTTTGATCATCCAAATTATCTACAATGTAGATATCTGGAACTTGGGCAGGAATTTCATTTCCACTGCCTTGTGGTCTATTCTCAGTATAATTATCAACGTTAAGTTGATTGTTGAAGGCTTCCGCAAACACTTCAACATTGCTGATATATGTTTCATTAATTACTTCAGCAACATCTACTGGCAAATGCGTTTCAGCATTTATCTGGGAATTGACTGAGGAGTCTTGGACATTAGGGACTGACTGAGTAGTCAGTGTCTTCTTCCTTTTGTTACTTGTCCGTTTCCTCTTAGGTACGGGATTTGCTGATGACGCTGCAGTCTGAGTGTCATCATCAGCTTTCCTCTTTTCTTTTTAGATTTCTCCAGTTTCCCAGAGTCATCTATTGTTGCATTTTCAGCAACGGCTGTTGTACACGTACCTTGTTGATTTTCTACAGCAGTTTCATTTGTGTTACCACCACCAACAACAGTTTCATCTCTAAGTTGCTGAGTGGTAACATCTGCAGCTGTTGTATACCTTTCTTGCTGGCTTGTGCTGACAACATTTGCAGTTGTTGTCTTCTTGGTTTTCTTTCCAGCAATCTTACGTACATTCTGCTTGTAGAAAGATCTTCCCACATTGCACACAGATTTCTTGATTGGCAATGGGTTTCTTAGCTGAATCCTGAAATGTTCAAGGATATAGCATATCTTGATTCCATACATAACTGGAAAGGAAGGTGAGACCTTGTTGTCTTCTACCTTTACCTTGAACTTAGTAACACAATCAACAAGCCTGTTGAAAATGTACTTAGCCCAGTTAAGTTCCGAATTATTTTCATAGATATGCATCAGCAATGGCCATCTTCTCAGGCCTACTTGGTCAATTCCTCCAACTTGGGAGTCAAGAACTTTTATTAGTAGCAGAGCTACTAGACCAAGTGAATGGTAGAGATGCTTTCTCTTAACGTGCTTTGTCCAAGTCACGGGAGCTATCTCGCCTTTCTTCATCTTTGCATTTCTGACGTCACTGTAGAAAGCTTCAATTTCTTCGTCAGAAGCAGTGACGTCATCTTCAGTTCCAATGGTTGGAATCTGAAAAATCTCCGCTAAATCAGTCCATTTCAGGACGATTTGCGTGTTCTGAACATAAGTAAGAATCACTTTTTCAGTGACTCCATTACTGTCTGTAAGGGACTGGATTTCTGCATTGTTGTAGAATTCCATAGTATCAATCATGCTCACTTGCTTAGTGCGAGCAGAGATAAAGTTTATGAGGCCTTTCTGCTTGATGAACTCAAGCGCCTCTTCATTTTGGTCATCAAGTTCTTGTTCATAAAAGTACCTAATGTACTTTTCTTTTGCAAACCCTCCCCATTGCATCAACATCTCACACTTTGCAGTGTCAAGATATGACGGAGGCATAGGTTTTACAGTGATTCGGTCGTTTTTCAACACAACTTTCGTTGTGTCTAGGGCCAGAGTAGTCACCGGAGCAATGCGTGTTTCAGCATTGTCAACCTTTGACGATTTTGAGGACTTAGATGACTGTCTCTTGGGAGCCATTTCTTATATAGCAAGAAAGATTGTACGAAAAGAGATATTGCAGAGAAAGGAAATGTGAGTTAAAGAATTTTGTCATTTCTCTAACTCCTTCTTTATATAGTGTCTCTGGTGTGTGAGAAACTCAATCGATTTGAGTTCTCAGCAAGGGTAAAACAGAGAAACACTGGAGATAGTGGAGCCTTTGCATTGAATGCGTAATGGCCCACTAACTAAAACCGTCAGAGCACTCTCTCTCTTTGTTTTGTTAGCCGTTAGATTAATAACTCCTTTTAATCAATGGCCACGATTGAATTTCATGTCATGATTATTGCGAGTTTATCTGTGCCAGCTTAACGTCACAAATTGATTTTATCGAGTAATAAGGGATAGATTGCTTGCTGAAATAGACAAGAATCTTTTTAGCGAGTTTGAATTAACAATCTAGATACTTGCTGAAAATTCCCCCTTACTTAGATATGTCATATTTCTTTAAGTTTAAAAGACATTTCTGATTTCCCGTATCAGTAAATTCTTTTGCACTTGAGACATCCTTTGGTAAAATCTGTGAGATGAGCTTTTGCTCTTTTTCTGAGTTCCCGTTTCAGAAAATTCCTTAGATACTTGAATACCTGTTTCAGTATCTTATGATTGTCTGAGTACCCGTCTCAGCAATCCTTAAGTTCTTTTACTTACTGAGAGCCTGTCTCAGCAAATGGTCAAGTTCCTAACAAATACCTGTTTTGAAGGAATTACTTGCTGAATGCCTGTTTCAGCAATCATATTGTGACTTATCATTTCTTAGGAGAAATCAGTGAGTTGGTCTTTTGGACAGGAATACTTTGGCTTGCTGAATACCTGTTTCAGCATTCTGCCAAGTGTATCCTTTATTGAGTAGTTCAATCAATCCAAGATTATACCTTAGCATTGCGAACCTATTATCCGGTAGGGGCTTGGTAAAGATGTCAGCAAGCTGATCTTCAGTACCTACTTTCACAACCTCAATATCACCTTTTTCTACATGATCTCTAATGAAATGATGTCTAATATCAATGTGCTTGGTCCTAGAGTGAAACTTAGGATTTTGCGTAATTGCAATAGCACTTGTATTATCACAAAAGATTGGTGTTTTCTTTGCAGAAATACCATAATCTCTTAATTGTTGCTGAATCCATAGGATTTGAGTTGTGCAACAACCAGCTGCAATGTATTCAGACTCAGTAGATGAATTGGCGACACACGTTTGCTTCTTGCTGAACCATGATATTAATCTAGTACCCAAAACTGACAAGTCCCAGAGGTACTTTTTCTATCAAGAGTTGATCCACCATGATCAGCATCAGAATAGCCAACCAATTCAAGTCCAGAATCATTAGGATACCATAATCCAACATTGACTGTACCTTTAACATATTTCAGTATTTTAATTGCCTTTTTGTAGTGTGATTCTCTTGGATCAGATTGGAATCTTGCACACACACAAACAGCATACTGAATGTCAGGTCTACTTGCTGTTAGATACAACAAGGAACCAATGAGCTTCCTATACTTGTGTTCTTCAACACTTTTGTCCTCTTTAGTATAGCCCAATTTGGTACCAACACTCATAGGGATCTTTTCAGGTTTCTCATCCTCTTTGATCCTAAACTTTATGAGCATTTCTTTCGCATACTTTGCTTGATTTATGAATATTCCATCTTTGAGTTGCTTGACTTGCAACCCTAGGAAATAATTCAATTTTCCCATCATACTCATTTCAAACTTATTAGTCATGAGTTTGGCAAAATCATCACAAAGTTGCTTGTCCTTAGATCCAAAAATTATGTCATCCACATAAATTTGAACTAAGATTAATTTACCATCATGGTTCATGGTAAAAAGAGTTTTGTCAACTTCACCTTTCTTGAAACCATTTTCCAGCAAGAATTTAGCCAAGGTATCATACCATGCTCTTGGTGCTTGCTTTAGACCATATACAGCTTTCTGAAGCTTGTATACCATCTTGATTTCTGAGGGAAGTTCAAAGCCAGGGGGTTGTTCTAGGTAGACTTCTTCAGCAAGTTCACCATTTAAGAATGCACTCTTAACATCCATTTGGTAAACAATGAAGTCATTGTGAGCAGCAAAGGCCAAGAAAAGCCTAATTGCATCCAATCTTGCAACTGGAGCGTAAGACTCATCATAGTCCAATCCTTCAGTCTGACAGTAACCTTGAGCAACTAAGCGTGCTTTATTTCTTGTTACTTCACCAGACTCGCTCAGCTTATTTCTGAGCACCCACTTTGTACCAATAGCTTTCTTATCTTCAGCAAGTGGCACAAGTTTCAAGACTTTGTTTCTTTCAAATTGATCCAATTCTTCTTGCATTGCCTTTATCCATTCAGAATGCTTCAAAGCTTCTTCTATGGTTTTAGGTTCAATTTCAGATACAAAGCAAGAGAATAGAGATTCTACTTCTACGACAGTTGCTTCTTCAGCAAGTCCTTGAGTAGCTTTGGATCTAGTCACTTGGCGTTTATTAATATCGCCAACCATATCCGTAGAGGGATGATCTCTAATCCATTTATTAACAGGTTTCCTGTTTGTTGGATCAGGATATGTTTGCTCATCAGCATGTGACTCTTCAGTATGTACTTGTTCAGTACTGATAGTGTATATGTCCTAGAGACAGTCCTTACTAAGGGCATGGTGCCCTTGTAGAGGATATATATGTACTATTACACAGGTCAACGTAATATAATATATGTTTGTTTCATTTTACTGTTGAGTATTGCTTTCATATTTATATTACACCAGGCTGCAGCATGTCATATCTATATTGCTGTCTGTATTGATACTGAACATGTCCCCTCGGATAGATGACCGATCACACAGTTAGTGGGAGCTATGTGAGTTATCATCTATCCCAAACTCTCCCTAGTCGTGGTACATCTCGGATGTGGGGGTCTGAATGAACCTGACAAGACTAGTATGCGTGGAGGTTATACTTGTTGGAGCAAGTGTGAGCCGATCCCACGGCCACGGAATGGATTGTTGGACAATCAAGGAACGTTCCCATAACTGCGCATAGTTGTTCGAAGAAACTCTATCGAACAATGGAAGTACCCACCGGACACTCTTATCGATGTATACTCTACACCGACGTGTCTATGGGAACCGGTGAGTTGTCGAAGTGATGCCATTCGTCCTTTACACTTACAGGACTTTATCATCACATTTGTTGCTCCATATCCTTGGTGGACCCGTCGATGTCAGCTCTGAATAAGCAGTTGACCTAAGACAAGATCCAGGATTATGGCTAAATACAAATGGGGGTGATAAGTGATTCTGTGAAGGATTCATCTCTCAAGTGTAGCACAGGAGAGCACTGCTCGTAGTCTGCATAGTTGTGTTGGTAAAGTCACTGGCCGGTGCAAATGATATATTATGATGGTCATAAGTATATCTTAACCAAACAACTCCCTGAGACGCCCGTGGATGTATTATTGGGATAGACACTTCATCGATCCTAGATACATCCGAGCAAGTAAGATGAAGGGACGTTACCATCGCCGCGTTGAGCGCAACAGGCTCCGCAACGAAAGGGTTAGGCTTTGAGAAACCTCTCAAACGTCCTCGCGTATTAATATTGCAAATGAACCGTCTAGGAATTCCATGTTGCCTAGTCTAGGGCTTGCTTAATACGGTGAGGCCCTATGGGTCACACTATGTGGTGATTCAGCCTATCAGAATATCCTTGAAGATGGAATCGCAATTAATTTGGAATTAATTGGATAGATGGATTATAATTAATTTGGAATTAATTATAATAATGGTGGCTCATTAATGATTTGGAATTATTAATTGAATTGGCTAAGTAATTGTATTTTATGTAAATACAATTAAAGATTATATTTTGGAAATATAATGGAGGTTTGATTGTAAAGGATATGTTAATTTAGAATTAACATATGCACTTGGGCAAAAATCTACTTGGAGTTGGATTGCCTTAGAAATATATGTGGGTCCCAAAAGTGGGACCCACGTCCCGTAGGACAGGCGCGCGCGCGCGGGGCAGATAGGGGAAGGAGTTCCTTCCTCTATTAGAATCCAAGGGATAAGTTAGATTTTCCTGATTGAGTTTTGATTTGATTGGGAATGAACCTAGACTTGATATTGGTTTCCTTGTGCGATAAGAATAGATTCTTATTTCTTTACGAAGTCTAATGCTTATGCTTTAGGCTTCTATAGATTACTATATATAGTAGACTATTGGAGAGAGTTTTACATAACGATTTATGTGTGACTTGATACACAGTTATGCTATACCCAGTGTTCTTAGCGAAAATAAAAACTCTCCCCTCCTCCCTTAGCCTCACGCGCGCGCACCCGCCACCGGAGAGAATGGCCGCCCCGTCTTCTTGGTCACATAAAGAATATCCTAGCATTCTCCGATAGGCGGTTCATCCGTGGATACCAAGGTTGAGGTTCTAGGAGCTGAAAACTAACTCTTATTGTCTTGCAGATATACCGAGTATTGTAGATATCTTCGACTTCGACGAAGGAGAAGATACACCAATATTACGAAGACTTGGAAGCTGCTTGGAAGTAAGGTTAGTCGTCTAATTGACGTGTTTATATATACACATATGCATAATCAATTAACCAGTATGTTAAGAAATATTTTAAAAATTCCGCTGTGTACCCTAGGGTAACTCTGACCATATTTTCATACAGTGGTATCGGAGCCAAGTTAATTGATTACGTATATACGTATATATATTGTATGATTTTGTAGATATGTGGAGCAATTGATTCTATGAGAATTCAATTTCAAAAGTTTTGTTTTTATATAAATTACAATTATATTTCTCAAAAAAATAAAAAACAAAAAAAAAATAAAAAAATTTAAATATATATAAAGTTTTTTTCCGACCGGGCCGCTTGCGCGTCGCAAGCGGCGGTCGGGCCGCCTCGGAGCAGGCGCAACGTGCGTCTCCCGGGGCCGCGGGCACCGGGGGGGGGGGCGGGACTAGTCCCGTCCCACGGTTTAAAAAAAAATAAATTAAATTTTTCGGTTGGACCCAAAATCGAATTTTTGAAAGTTTTGAGGATTGAATTTTATATTTGAAATATAAATATGATTTAATTGTAATTGTTTTAAACTAGATGCATTAAATTTAATTAGTATAATGTTAAAGGGCTTAGTTGTAATTTATCAATTTATGGTTTATTGCAAATTAGTCC